>JAIFZK010000173.1:3687500-4407500 GCA_027481765.1 Tenualosa thibaudeaui | reverse complement strand
ATTTTGATATAAAATCTTACTTCTATGGAGGACACAGAAATGAAGGGGAAAAATACCTCTAAAAAGACCACTAAAATGCTTCTGGTTGGCATAAAAATACCACTAAAAAAACAAAAAGACCACTAAAAAAGCAGGCATACTGTACCTCTATCTCCATGCTTCCTCACACAGCCTTTCGAGGCCAAACTCACTACCCTACTGGACCAACTTATTGGCACACTGGTATTCTTGAACTGATGAAGTAATTACCAGTAGCTCTCCATCTATCGATCTTGCTACATTAACCTATACTATCCACATTCACGTCCTTGATAGACAAAGAGCTGTAGGCCACCTTTTAAAGACCTGATGAAGCTGCCTATTTCACAGGTGTCTCAGTTCTAAATGAAAGCAGTCTCCATTGATGCATGGTACCTTTGGAGGTTTGCCAAGTTGCACGAATGACACTTTCTCTTCCGTTTGGTTATAAGTTATATTTAATACTATCAATGTGACTGATTTGACAGACTGTGCCTTAGAGCGACGCTCAGTAATTTCTCCCTGCTGTGGAAGGGGGAGCAGGTAGCAGCGATCTGTAATTGAATCTGGAAGTAGTGCACCTGTCCCTGAGACACTCTCATTTGTAGGCTGGCTTAATCAGTGGATGATTAACTTACACTGGCAAGAAAACGCCAGTTCTACCTCTCTCCTCTTTGAGTCTGGACACTGAGAGACTAACCATCCTCATTAATATAAAGCCCTAGTCAATGCACTGCAACTGGAAGAGGTGAGGGTTGTGTTTTTTTATTTTTTTTGTGAGAGCGATGAAAACAAGACAACAAGAAAACAAGTTTTCACCGTTCTGCTGTTTTCCAAACTTTTTAACATTTTTTTTTAATGTTTACTTGAAATGAAAAGAGGTGAAAAACAACATCACACAGTTTGGCTAGGAATCTTTTACACAGGGGAAACTGCATTGTGGCACAGATGCTTGCTTAAAAGCTTGTGTGCTGGCACCTCACCTCCTAATAGCCTCTTTTCAAGTCATTCTCCATTACATTGCATTACAAGTCTAATTAAGAGTGTTTTAAAAAACACACTCCTATCTCAATCCAGATCTTTTTATCTTTACCCACTTTAATCTTTATCAATCTCTATCAGTGGGAAGAACCTCAGATAAATGTAGTGCCAGCCTAAGTGCTGTGTTAGGACAGCCATTTCCCTCAGCCTCATGGGTGATGGGTGGCAAGATGAACAGCCCTCTGGCACCGGGCTGGCAGGAGAAAATCCTGGCTGTCAGATCAGAGGCTTCGTCTCCGTCTCCGTCTTTCTCTCTCAGTCAATGGCGTCGCTGAGCTTCCGACGAGCCACTCAGGTGGCATTAAGATGCCAGGCAGCACTTCTTCTCTGCAAGCTGCCTGATCGCTCTAATTGATTCTCCAGAGGGTGCCACTGTCATTTAGTAGCTTCTGATAATGACAGGGCAATTAAGGCTCTTTTCATAGCGGTCTCCATGTGACACCTTTGGAGATCCCCTGCTAATCTTTGTGGCTTTAAGTGCAGGTCCTCTTCAAACTAAATCTTGGACCAAAAGCCAAATAATTGAGCATAAGAAGTGTGTACCTCTCAATATCACCTATTCACCTGTATCCTATACAGTTTTCCCATACTTCTTAACATACAAGTCTCCCCTCCTACACACAGCATATTATGACTAAACAAAATAACCTGTCAGCTATAAAACAAAGTACCTCTCTTTGTAAATTTCTCCCTGTATATGTTTATCCATGTGAATCTACGTTGCCTACTGTGCAGAAGGCCAGTAATGAATCACTCAGGTCACATCTGAGACTCATAGGAGAATAAAGGAGTGTCTAGATGGACCCTCCAGACACTGGAGTTGTTGAGCGCATTAGCAGGATGCGTGTGCACCATCATGCATGCTAACTGTGGGCCTCTATTCCACAGACAAGTTCAGTGGAGAGACATGCTGAGTGGAGGGGGTATGCTTCACTGCTCTTGCTTTGTGCATTGCTTTCTGCTCGAGTGAGTGGAGAGAATAGATGAGTTGCTTATAAACAACATACTGTTCAACTACACTGCCCAGGGAACTGGTCCTTCTTCACCGCTGTGGTGCTGTGCTCAAGCCACTATCCAGAGACCCCTTTCTTCTCCCCTTTTTCTTTCTTTACATTCTCTCTGCATGTGTCAGTGTGTGTTGGCATGTGAAGAGATCTCTCCAAAAGATTAAATAGGTACCATTTATTTTTTTATGAAGTACAATATTGCTTTATCCCATGTAAAAGCAGGGGATGTTGCAAAATGATTTCCCAATCTCTTTTCTAGGCAATAGTCACCTACTGTCCAACAAAACTTCCATGAAGTATTCCAAAAGGCCTTGGGATCTCTGTATGCATAGAAAGATTTATATTGGACATGATGTCTCACCTTCTTCTTTGATTTGAAGACATTGCACCGAAACACGTTGCTTTGTCCATCTCTTGCAATGTAACTGAAGATCTTCAAATCCTGTGAGTCATGGGAGACATAAAATATCCTGAAACAGACAAAGATTTTCATAATTACTAGGTGTAATAGCTTAAACAATGATTGAAATACTGTGCCATCTTACAAATTACAGTTATTTGACTGACCATTTCATAGGGTTGCAATTGCTTTTTTCCAAGTTATTGGAACTTGCCTTTTCCTTGAAGGAATGGTTATCAGTTCAGAATCAATTACACAGTTCATTTACACACCAATGAAGGTCAATATGCCCTGAGAATAGTGTATGTTAATTAATGACTAGCAAAGTCACTAAAATTGGAGAACAGCAGATAGAAAATGAAGCCTTTAAACTCGCATTTTACTCGCATTTATGTACAGAGTGCCAAAAACCCAAGCATAATGAGAAGCAAGGGAAAGATGCTATCTCAGTAACCTTTGCATAGATCCTATTACCGGTACTTTCAATGACCATTATAGATACCCTTTTGTGTTGTTGCGGGAAACCAACTGGAATGATTTATTGTAAGGCTCAAGAAAGCCATTTGCTGGAGGTCATTACTATGTTTGCCCAAAGACAAAGCCTCTAGTGGTCGATGAAAGGGGATCAGAGGGGATCTCTCACTCTAGCCAACCCCCAGGTCCACAGCTGGAATGGTCAAATGGCAGGAAAACAGGACAGCCTATCTAAAGTGGACCATCTAGTCAGTAAAAGAGTGGAAAAGGCAATAGTTTTGGTCAGGGAATCTGATAAACATTAACTTCCCCTTTTCTCCCTCAATCAGCCTGATACAGATCAATTCTCGGCTTGGAAAAGCAGCCTCTGAGCTAGCTGGGTGAAACACTGGGTTTCCCCTTCATGGCTTTATCAATTGACAAATGGCCAGGCTGCCAGTGGATATCAAAGGGGTCACTGGACTGAAAATAAAGGAAGAAAATCCTCAAGGCTCCAGAGCTGTGACAACTGAAATAACTTCAATACATCTGAATCAACCAGCAGGCATACTCTGAAGGGCCCTGCAGTGGTGGTATTTCAAGGCAGGTGAAGGCATCTTTTTAAATTACAACTACTAGCTTCTCTTTTAAGTATGAAGGCTCAAGCCACAAGGGGCAGTAATGAAAGTCACTTAAATGAAAGTCAAATGGACACATATATCATTTGTGCCTCCATATATTTATCTCCTAACTTTATTGATATCAGACTAGTAAGATGAATATTGTGCATTAAATGTGATCAAAGGAAATGTAATTTTGTAAAATAGTGTTCAATAAATTTAGCACAACTATTTAATAACCATTAAAAAGCTCAGGATTGTGATCTTCTCTCACTAACAGGGTTACACCTTTTGGAGAAAAAACAAAGTGCTTCGCAGACCCTCTGAAGCTAAACCCAGAATACAGGTCAACGTTCAATAAAATTCTTGAGTGAAATGGCAGGCCTGCCTAAGGCTGCATGTGTGTCCGGCTTTATGAACATGCCTTTCTTCAATCCCAGGTCACTGTAGAGACGTAAGAGGTGAGAAGCAAGGGAGCATAAGAGATACGAGAGGGTATTTATGATTTGCTTATAAGGAAAAAAAAAAAAAAAAAACATGAGTGAGACGTGAGAACTGGCAGGTTCAATGTCACATCCTGTCAGCAAGTGCTCAGGTGGGCAATTTTCAAATGAATGTGTTAAGACTTTCACCGCAGCGGCGTGAAACAACGCTTGGGCGAAAATAGGGCTTCTCATTAATTTGATTCTCCTGTCTGCCGCGGACAGCTTTGGCTGCATGTCGACTCAGCGCTTTCGATGGAAGACACATGCAGTTTAGGGAGCCTTTCGTGAGCCTCCACATTTATCAACACTGAAAGAAACAGCAGCTGCCAAAACATCTCTCCAGCTCCTGCGGTCCTGACACCACTTTTAATATCATAATAAAGGCCAGGGGACTGGAATTACGCTTCAACAATTAAGCCAGGGTTTAACAAAGGCATGGACCAGCATCCATCCCGAATATCAAGCAATAAACAAATCAAGCAGGAACCACCAGTCTAATTCTGCTTAGAATACTGTAAAAAGAATTGTAACATATTTTATCATGAAGTAAAACTTGCTGTGCTTGTTTCAAGGTCTGTTTTTTCAAGGTCTGCACTGCCCTGGAACATTATCTTCTTGTTCTGTAATACATTGTATGTGTTGAATAAAAGGCTTTACATGGGTCATTGGAGTTAGAGACTCCAGCGAAGAGGGGAATTCTCCTCTAGAGGGGCACTATCTCCTCTGATCAGAAAAAACAGCAATGCAACATAATGCCTTGTATCATCAACTGTTATTTATTATGGTCATATCAGTAAAATACTCATACTGAAACACATAGACGATCACACTGACCATATAAACAATGTTTTCCACTAAACATTTCAATAAACTGCAACGGCAGCAGAGTAACAGCTTGAAGAGGGTTGCCAAGTCCCTTATGGAAGATTGCACATGTTCCTCTCTGCATTATTTCAGTTCAAAGACAGCATAGCAGAGGAGATTCACATGCATACTGATGATGTGATGCAAATGCATTATATTAATGAAGAATCTCTCACTGTCAATTTCTGCTCTATGTCTTCATTACAGTGGTGTTTAGTTCAATCAGTGCAATTCACACTTGTTACAGAGGCAGGGGAAGACTTCTCCACTCATCACCATGCTTGAGGCTGACTGAATTATTGATGCCTTTTAATGGTTTTTAGTTTGCACTGGGCCCATGGCAGTAGCCCACTGTGCTTTTTGCAGGATCTGTGTGCAAACAAAAGCCCTGAAATGTCATCAGTTTTAAGAGAAAGAGAGAAAGTGAGGGAGAAAGTGTTTCATGGGACTCCAAACACTCTCACTGAAACAAAAGGGGACATTTCCAAATGCCAGCATAGCCGTCCTGTGTCCATGTTTGCTGCAGGCAATTTGCCTTCACTTAGCCAAGATAAATGATCAGCTCAGTGTTATTCCTTCACAGAATGTCAAGGGAGGGGTTTTTCTCCTCTTTGGAATTAATAATTGTTTACAGTCAGTTATCAAATTGAAAGTTTGGTATAATGTTGGTGCACCCACATTAACACACATGGACACATACCTCCACTGGTATTTGCACAAGTCAGCAGGAGGATTATAAAGAACTCAGATCATAGCCACATTATCTATCCACACCTATATGGCAGTGCTAGCTCTCTCTCTCTCTCTCTCTCTCTCACACACACACACACACACACAGAGACTTCAAAAAATGCAAATGCCTTCATGCTTAAAGGTAGGCTCAAAATATTGATCTGAAGACTGATAATGAAACTGCCATATTACAAATGCATGAAGTTCCATTTTGAGGCAAGCTAACTTCAAATGACTGCCCTCCACTCCCAGGAAACCATATGCATCCCTGATGAGAAGTCATATGAACAGATGATAAATATTTAACGCCAAACATGAAAAAGATTTTCATGGATTTAAACACTTTTATAAGCAGATCTGCACTTCCCCAGGGTCATACTCAGGCTCACTGCATGTTGGACAGAGACTGCATCCAGAACATTCCACATGGACTCCAGTGGCTCCAATGGTAATCTGCTGGAGGACAGCATGTCAACCCTCTAAGATTGCAGGCAATGTAATTATGCTTATGTGCTGCCCATGTGCTCATCAACTTAACCAAGTTAAATAACAACCTGAAACAAGCAAGGAAGAAAATGAAACGAATGAAGAAAATGTAGAGGGGCCATCTATCATTTTTATATTAATGGAAAAGTAATTCATTCCATCATAGAGAAACCAGAGAAGAGTTTAGACAGGTGGTGCAATCATGTTGAGTGACCAAGGAAAGATTAAAGAGCTTCAGAATTGTTATCGCTATTTAAATCTTAGACTATAGCTCCTTGCCTGGTAAATTGAAGGCATGAGTAAGGTGCCCTCTTACTATGTATAAAGTTACACGGAAAAGGAAAGAGGGAAGAGCCATGAAAATGGGAAATAGGAGGTGGCTTTGGGTGTAATGTTCTCCAAGTAATGTAGCACTGTATGGAGTAAGCAATTTTGGTGTTACCAGAGGCCAGCTTGGATTAGGTAACAGTGGGAAAACATGGTGGTAAGGCTACACCTCTGTAGCGAGGGGGAGGCGTGTTTGTTTGAAAACAAACAGGTTGTGAGTAGAAGTGTGAGTAGAATTTCTTTTGTGTGACAGAAACATAAAAGCGACAACCAGCAAATATAAACAGCAAGCGGCAAATGGGGCCAAACACAGGACAAGACTTAGCTAACCGATGCTGAGATAAATCTTAAGAGTTCCACAGTGTGTTGCTATGACTGCTATGAGACAAGACATAGCATAGTAAGTGCAAGTGTACTGTTTACTTTATTGAGTTAACAATTCTCTTTGAAAATACGGTTGAGGAAGCCTTTGAAAGGAAGAGGCAAAAGTATGCGGAACTGGTAGCGGGAGCTGGGGAATGAAGTTGGCAAATTCACAGACCAGTGGAGACAGGTGGACCTAAATCAACCCCAACACCTCTATTGGATTTTGGACTATTGGACAAACACAAAGGAGCTTCAAAGTTGTCTGGAGTCGAAGAGAACACGGGCTGTGATTATGGGTGAAATACTCAAGATATCTTAGGAACATCTGCATTACATAATGAACTGTTGGGTGCTTAAAGTGATCAGAACTTCTATCCTATTTTACACCGTTCCCCTAATATTGGGAGCTCTTTCATCCCCATCCCCAGGATAGCTTCAAATATTTGTATCCCTTACCATAAATAACCTCAGCATCATTCATTCAAACTTTACTGATATTATATTATTACTAATATACTGTATATCTGTTCTTAATCCTGGTTCTAATGACATTTCTCCTAACCAATCACAGACACATTAGAGCCTTCTTGTGCCATTGTGGGCCTATATGATATTAAACACTGACTTGACTATCACAGTCAAAAGTTTGATCTCTGGGATGTCACCGACCAATAAGATGTGAAGTTTAGCATCTTTTCCATTATATAACTGATAAAATCAAGTTGCAAATATTTTACCCTTCTTACAATGTGCAGAGAAGAAAATGGAGTAAAAAACATATTTGAGCTGAAGAAGATCTAAAACCAGCCAGAGTATAAACCACAAGAAGTTACAGTCATACTTTCTTTTTGCATTTAGGATTCTAACTAAGCACCATAAAAAAGTAAAGAAAAGTGAGCTATAGCACAATGCACTAAATCAACTGTTAGTAGGTTAGGAAAATATAGTGCAGTTGTCATTTCTCCCAATTTACTGACTGACAAAACAAAGACTTCAGGGTTGTAGAGATGGCTTATGTTTATTGTATTTAGAAGATCCACTGGAGTTTTATCCACAGGAGCTTCCAATATATGTACACTGTTTTACATGTCTGTGCACTGAATATCAATGTTTGAATTTCTTGTTTGACTGAACTAACTCTGATGATAAAACACCTTGTGACAAACTCCTAGTTCCCTTTAGCCTTTTCACAGTCAACTCCACACAGAAGCCAATGAAGTACTGGTTCTCATGGGTAGACACACCAGTACAAAAGATGAAGAGAGTGTGTGACATTTATGTGTTACAATGTCAGGATGGCTCAATGAACATCAAGCCCGAAAACCCTTTATCTGAGCTTTGTATTTCATAGTGCAACTGGGCTCCTAAATATGGCACAGAGGCACATACATTTGAATAAGAGTAAATACACCGTGAAGTCTATTACAACCCCAGTCAGTACATGATTTGATAAGGCAACACTAGCCATGACTGATGGACAGAGGTCAGAGAGAAGGAAATGCAGGCAATTGCACTGTGCATGAACCAGATGAAAAGGCAGATGAAAGTCTGTGACAGAAACAACACAGGGTGACTAAAGTCAGGGACAGCTATGATCATATAGCTTTAAATATAGCAGGTCTGAGTCGAATATGCCTCCGCATTCAGTGCACCATCAGTAGAAAATTATACACATCTATGGAACTACTCACAAATAAGACAGAATTAAAATTCATAGATTGGTCATACAAAATTGCCTGAATTATTACCTATGTACCTTTCGGCTAGTCCACGTACCCAGTGGCTATGAACAAATAGCTTTTCAATTCATGCATTTAATCAGAGATAATGATGCTGCTGCCGTGGACATGGCAAAATGAACAAGGAAAACAATGGAAAATGACCTATTCAGCAGAGAAAACACAACCAGTGGCCAGGCTTACATGCTGTGACAGGCATTCCAATGAGTACGCAGCGCGCATCATGCTCAGAGCTCAGAAAGCTGACACAGGCTTTCACATTCTTCATCAGCAAAGCTCAACACTGCCCACAAACCAGAACATGCCTGTCCCCTCAGGCCCCTTAGGGCTATTAAAGTAACTATACAAACAAACATCAAATACAGGACGAACGATCCTCCTCCTTTGCATTTGCTGCATCAGAGTGCTGTATGACCTCAACAAATATGTGCACAGGCACATCACTATTTACTGTGCAATGTTCCAGTGTCTTTCACTTATCTTTGTTAGCATTACCTAAGGAATTAGTCTTGCATCTGCCATTTCTTTACTCATTACATCTCAGACTGCACAGTAGTTAACAGCCCATCCTTTATTCCAGTCGATTGATCCATACAGAAACCAAGAGCTGAACCATGCATGCCTGCACTTTGATAAACTTTGGCCAGTGACCGCTGGTCTAACCACACATTTCCCTTCCAGTGCAGTGCAGTGCTGCACTGCCCTTAATTGACGGTGATTAAGCGGGTCCCTCGTGCGTGGGGACAGAAGAGTGTGGGTGCCAAACGGGATGTACGTCTCAGTGTGCGGCACTGGCAGCGAGGTCTCTAATTAAGCAGCGAGCGTTCGTTCCTCCGTGCTTTTTGCTGACAGGTCTGATGAGACCTCATTTACCCTCCTCCTCCCCCACCCCACCACCACCATCCACCACAAACCAATGCCATCCGCCATCACGATCCACAACATTCACCAGTGTCACACCTACATATACACTACAGCACACAATCCAGATCTGAAGCACAGCTTCGGCTCAAACTCAGTCATGAATCAAGACAAGAAAATACTTTCCCATGTGAAAAGTACAGCTTATGTTGCACAGTATGAACCTTGTTTAAATAAGGAGCAGCTCTGGCTGGAGAGAGAACCTTTTAAGCAGCCAACTTCCAACAGCTCTTTGGTATTCAAGCCTGTGACTTTGTCTTGCTGATTTACACTGATTCTACAAGCTCGTTTTGCCTCTAGTGGTAGAGGCAGCATGTCAGGTAAAAAGTGCTTGTCTCGGCATATGGAAGAGAAGGGAAAAAATCTCCTGTGATGAAGCGGGTAAGCCAGAGATCTAAGGGTAAAGCCCTCACACACCACACACAGCATCACAATGGCTGATGTTTTTTCCCCCTGTGATGCTGGGAGAGTGTGAGTGAGCTGTAGTGGTAGCCTTGGGGCAAGATGATGATCCTGTTCATGGTTGGTTTCCCACCTTCCTGTGCCTTCCCTGAAGACCCCCCATTTTTTCTGGAAATATGGAATGTGTTTGCACCTAATCATTGTTGCCCATTTTAAGGCCGAGCCAGCAGTGCTAATCTTGTTGCTGTCCTGTTAAGGTCTTAGTGCTGGTAATAGTGAGCTGCATCAGGTCTGCCAGTCTGCAGCCCGCAGTGGACACAGCAGGAGCGAGACAAACATTCACTCCATAGAAAAAAATACAGCAATACAGACAAGTACACAGAACAAGCTTGGCTACACACTCTTTGAGTCTCCAGGCCAACAGGTCTGTTTACTGTTTCACTAGCCAGTCCTGGAGGCAGGAGTCTATTTACCTTAGCTAGCCCTCTATAGTGGATGTCGGTCTCGCTCTCACGGTCTCAATAACATGTGATGACAGTATGCTAGATGACAAAGGCGACTCTTGTGGCTCTGTATCTACGCTCTGCTGCAGGAGCTAAGGAACTGCTTTGAGGGATCTAGGCCATATCCCTTATCGAGGCATGCAGGCATATCCTTGGGGACGGGGGACAGAGGAAGAGAGGGAGGATGATGGCAAGGTCTGGAGGGGAGATGAGTAGCCTTTCATGGTTCCTGAAGCTCAGCAAAGCGTATTTCAAAGTGAAAGAGGGGAGAGGTTCGTCTTCTTAGGTCCCCACCCTAGGGATGCATCACTCAAGGAGACGCAGCTCGTGCCCTATCATCAGCCGCAGCACTCAGCATGGTAATCAGCCGCCAGTGGAGGATCTGCTTTCCCACAATTCATTAGTCGTAGCCTGGCGCCAGCAGAAGTCTCGTGTGGCTAATTTACTGGCGGAGTATGATGGGCTTTCCCTGTTATTCACAGGCTTGTTGTAGTGCACAACAGAGTCGCTATGGGAGGCCACAGCACATGAGGGCAGATGGTTGCAGCACTGGAGAGCTTGTTACACATGACGTAAGAAAAACGGAAAACTAATTCATTATGGTGATATAAGCAGAAATAATCCTACAGGGAAACATATGGGCATTTATTATGTTCAAAGCAACATACTGCAGAGCAGCCCCACTGTGTACTTGACGTATGCCCACATTTGCTATATGGCTTTCAGGGGAAATTTCTTCTTGCCACCCCTGAATGGAAAATTCAATATCATCATCTTACATGGAGAAATGAACTGCACTTATGTCAGCCCTGCGATCGCAAAATCTTATTACACTCCACTCTTGTTGAGAGTCCACAGGCACGCTCTCAAGTGCGGGAGTATTACGAACAAACACAGTCGCTTTCTATTGTTTGTGTACAAACTTGGCCTTGTGTATAGTATCCCCTATCTGATCCAGGATCAGCCACAGTGTCAGCAGTTTCCTTGTTGGCCTTACAGAGCCCACTCTGTTGATGAAAATGCCTGCAGAATGTGATCAGTGCTTTTTTCGGAGGAGGCTCCAAGGTCACCCTGCAGTACAGATAAACACACACCCATGGCAAAAACAAGACATCGTCATCTAATGCTCTTCAAAAGGAGGACCTATTCTACAAAGTGTGGCAAGTGAGACACTGGGTCTTAATAACATGTTGAAAGAAATGCTAGACAATGGCAAGGTTGTGATGAATTAACCTATAGGACACTGGCTTCTGACACCCAATTTTGGCATTTATTCACTTTGAAATGTCATTGGACATACCCTGCCTCAGATCAGATGAAACAAATGTCCTTTGCTTTGCTTCACAGGGAGGAAACTTTTATGCTCTGAAGGTTTGTTGGGGCTAAAATGGGAATCAATGAGGAGATGATTAAATGCTCCTCTTATCACACTGTGGAGGGTTGGATTTCCTCCAGGGCCTTTCATAAGACTGGAGCTGCAGCTATAGACTTTGACTGCTGGTGAACTGTGAAGAATTCCCCACCAGACCATACAAGTCTCCCTTCACTTCTTTCAGAAAGGATTTCTTTTCTTTCTACAAGGGAGTGAAATCTGTCTTCTAAAAATTGACAGTATGTTTTTCACAGCTTTTTTGCAATTGAACGTAAAATTCTATGCAATCAGTATGGACGGGGCCCAGGCTAGCCAAGCCCTGCATAACCAGACAAATCCCTTTGGCATCAGAGAGTGGTCTGAGACTGAGCCAGTCTGTGCCTTTGGGTTTGTACACCTTAACTAGTTGAAACAGCTCTCACCTTAACTAACAAGGAGGTATATAAATACAAATAACTGTAATTAACAACTTTAAATGGATTAGTCCCACATCTAATCTGGATAAAGTGATTAAACTGTTGCGAGCACACCAGACCTTTGCTTTATTTAATCTCTTAATTTGAGGTTTCAGTCAACACCAGTCCTCCACTAATTGAGATTCTTGGCAAGGTTAACTATATGGTACCTGCTAAGTAGAGACATATGGAAACCAAGCAATGAAACACACTCAAAATACCATTTTCTCTCCTGTGCTGTATGTACTGATGAGCCAATTGGAGCCCTTGAGTCTTTCTGATGGCATGTCAGTAAAAAATGTCCTGGGAAGATAAGCATAGCCAGCTAATGAAATCTCTATCTAATAAATAACTGTATGCTTTCAATAGCAGAAAATACAGATACTTTTCAGTTCAATCAATAAAGTTAGTTAGATCAGTTAGATAAATAAAGATATAATGGCAGATTAGCCCAGTTGAAGGAATGTGACTGTGGCAATATGAATGACTCCTCCTCTGAGACCTCCTTTCAAATGTGAGGAGTCTTTCTGACAACATAAACACAAAAATCTTAAAGGGACTGTTTGGAATCAATCAACCACGAGCCCTCATTTGAAGTTGCCAAGTGCTGTACATAGGTAGCCTAGAAATACCCAGCACTGTAGTCTACGTGATATGCAGGTATATGTCGTATAATTATATAAAAGGTTCTTGGGTTTGCAGATAAAGATATGTCCAGTAAAACACAGGCTGCACCACTGACAACCCTGTGAGTAGCAGTAGCTGTGGCAGTGCCTCAGGCAACCCATCACAGACAGTATAGCCAGTAGAACAAACTAGACTACAGCACTGAATGTACCCTACCGGTGGTGGCAGCAGCAGGTACGTTTTAGCCACACACCTTAGCATCAGTAGGTCTTCTACCAAAGCTTGGTAGGACCAATCACAATTCTCTATCTTTGTAGGGCTTAGCATGATGACAACAGAGCTGTGATGTGCAAAATAACTAAAATGGCTATGGCCAAGAGACAACAGTCATTTGAATCAGCTTTGGCATCAACTTTGGAAGAGTTAGACTTGGGCTTTTCTTTGAAAACTGAGCAGAAAAAGGCCAGTTATTTGTTTCAAAGAATGCTGTATTTGCCGTTTTGCCGATATTGCTCTGGTTGGTCATAGTGCTATCCTACTGCGTGCAAAAGCAGTTTGAAAGACAACTGCTGATTCTGCGCATCATCTGTTATAGTTGGCTGCGTTCCACTATTCAGTCTGTGTTGTCTCAAATTTTCTTGTTATTGCTTTAAGGGCACAGATACAGTAGCAGCCTGTGTGAATCTGTTCAAGAACAATAGTGGAATCAGAATATACTGAATGACATTTCTTAAGATATGATGTGTACCACCAGCATAGAGCAACTCATACGGCAGAATAGTATATGCATGTCATATTGTAGAAATCTTCTACCCCATTATCAGTAAATTCAACTTTTTGTGGTCAAGGTTCCAGCAGCTGTGTGTTGTACTGTGGCCCTGCTCAACTTGCTACCCTTCTCTAACCGTTCTCCCTTTTGTCAAGATATTTTAATAGGACCTGAAAAGAACAACACGGGCAGATCACAAAGAGTTGACTGAATCCGACTCTGAAGACAAGGTGTTGCAGAAATTCAATGTGGTGTCTCACTAAGGCAAGTCAAGCCTGACAGAGGATCTGACTGCGGGAGCATGTGAGGAACCAGTGAAGACTCAGAGAACGACACAGAATAGTTCACACTGGGGGTTGGGGCAACGAGTGGGTGGGGGCAAAGCTGGAACAATTATACTGACAACAGGTCCCTCTGCGAAATGCTGAGAAATAATCTGCACTGACCCTTCCTTGCTAATCTCTTGCTAATTATGGCCTTCATACACAGATCAAAGGCACCATAACCCTGCTATTGCATTCCTACCAATCCTTCATTATGATGACATGGAAAATAACCTGGGCTGAACTGAGAATAGCAGACTGTCCCAACCAAAACAGAGGTAAACCAAGGAAGCTTTAAAAAGACACAAACTTGTTGTTTAAGAAATCATCAGAGGTGCTGTACAATGAAATTGATTTGTCATTACCAGGCCATGGTGCTAAACATCACTGTAATTAAGTAAATTGGAATTAGTAATGTGTGCACTGGCATTCCGAGAGGCATTCACAATTTGTTAGCGGGCATCATCATGGTCAATGCAGAACAAAAAATGGGGGGATGCTTTACAAGCCTCTCTGGTGGTCTTCATTGAGTTTCAGCTCTTTGTAAGTAGATAAAACTGTGACGGGACAGAAAGAAAAGACTATGAAGTGTGAATGTCGAGAGAGGTTTGTTTTCCCTCTACAGAATAGTGGTGTGGGTGGGCTTATTATAGGATGGAGAAGAGCTAAAGGATTAGTGAATCTAGCTGGTGGAAAAAATCTCATTCACTGGCAGACAAGAGAAGGTATTTTTCCCAAGGAGTGGAATAAACTCGGCAAATTAAAAAAAAGTGCAAAATGTCTCTAAAATTGCAGGCTGACATTGCAAGATCTTACACTATTCAGACTGACTAGGCCTAAAATGTCAGTTTTTCAGAATATTTTAGGATCATTTTCTTAGGACAGACACAGTTCATTTAACTGCCCATCATTTTTAGTGTTTTCTATTAAGTCCTTTAAAAAAATGTCCAGGTGTTATTCACAGTGCATTCTTCCATTTAAATGCAGACCTAGTCAAAGAGTAATGAAATTCCAATTAAATTTACTTTTGTTGTAAATTGTCCCTAGCTTTGCTTCACTTTTGGACAGCAGTAACAAATTCATTTGACAACTCTCCCCTGACTGACAGCAAACTAAGTGCTCTGGGCATAATGGATTCAAATGTCAATCAGGAGTCTGTGTTTCGTTTACTTGGAACAACACTTTTTCAGGTGTTTGTGTTGTGCTGTGTAAGTAAATAAAACTGTTGTTTATAACCATTAATGCATTTGTGTGTACATAGTTCTGCATGTTTCATTAGATACAATAGGAACACACCTTACATCACAGTCAGCGATAATCATCATGAAATACTAGTGGGAATGCTTTTAGGACTTTGATTGCCGCTTTGAAACTCAGAGTTTCACATGGACGGCTGGAGTTGTTGGTAGAACAGCTTGACATTGAAACAATCTCCTGTCAATATGTGAGCAAATGTGTTCAGATAGTCCCCGAGTTAATTTGCCATTTCCTATCTGGAGATGTTGCAGCAATACCAAGACAAGTGGTTCATTTTTAAAGTCTGCCTGGGAGAGAACATTATAGAGACATGGTCAGGGCGTATGAACAGCCACACACTCATCTTACAGACATCATTGATCAAGGCTTCTGGGCTGAAGGTAGACACCTGTAATTTATCAGCAAAGGGGATCAGCAGAGCCACTGAGCTGACAGGTGCACCCAGTAATGTAATCCTACTCCCACAAACCACTGTTTTTTTCAGTGGCATACTCTTGGATGATAAATGCAGCACACCGCAGCAAGATGGTGGGGGGTCATTACTCCAACATGACTGACTGACGCACGCACGCTTGCTTTCTCTCTATTCTGGTGCTGCAGAGAACAACAGGAAGGTCAGTTTTGTGCCATGCTGATGTTAATGATGGATTACTGCACTTAGATGTTATGCCCCTTACTCCACATCTCCGCAGTGAGTCTGTTTTAACATAATGACTCTGAGATGATGGCTAGCATGGCAGGAACATGCAGCCACTAATGGCCAATATTCATAAAACACAGCAGATGGTTCAGCAGCGCTCACTTTCAAAGTCTACCACTACACACACACACACACACACACACACACACACACACACACACACAGGGACAGTATGCTCATTTTTTGCAGGTCTGAGGTGAAAGCATTTTGCAGGGTATTTCTTCCAGTGCTGAGATAGATATTTAGCTTGATGTCTTGGACTTATTCCAGCACTTAAGTCCAGCGAAGACATTGACTGAAGGGTATAGGGCGCTGATAAACACAAACAAGTAGGAACGAATGAGAATGATGCATCCACTTTGGAAAACTACTTAGGCTAGTGTCCTGCCAATTACACACACATGTACCAACACTCAGCCAACACCAAAAATCTATCCTTTTTATCTCTAAAGTACAGCACTGAGACATCTTAATCCCTCCGAGCTAAAGCAACTGCAAATGTGTTGTTTTTCCAGATAACTTCCAGATAATTTCACAAAGACCTCTGCTGCTACTTGCTGTATACAACACCATCACGCTGTGCAACCAAGCAAAAGAAATATCAACAGTAGTACTCCCAGTTGGTTCCACTGCTTGAAACAGAGAGAGAAAAAAGCCAAATGAAAGAAAGAGCGTGGAGGGAGAGAGAGAGAGAGAGAGAGAGAGATACTTTAGTTTTTCATTTATCTGGTCTTGGGCCATGAGTGACAGCTCTGGGCAGTGCTACCACCTCACAGGGTCGTCTTTTGTGTGGTCCGTCATCTGTTCACTTCTCATCTAGTTCTCTGAGGGCCAGCCTCATATAGCTCATACAGCTCCTGATGACAGATTTGGAGAGATAGAAAAATTCCATGCTTGCGTTTGCTGGGAGCCAACCTGACACTTTTCTTTGGCTAACAACTATGGATGTGTGTGTGTGTGTATATATATATGCATGTATGTGAGAAAGTGTGTATGGGCACAGTGATTAATACTGCAGCCACAGCACTGTACTTTTTCCATTTTTCATAAAATCTGTCTGAGCCTTGAAATCCCCCACCCCACACGTAAGATTGTGTGTGAGAGAGTGAGTGTGAGTGTGTGTGTGTGTGTGTGTGTGTGTGTGTGCGCATACGTGCGAAAAAGATTGCTACCTGGCAACGGCCACCTTCTCAGTCACACAGCCACCTGAAAGCTGGAGGGGGGAAAGAGCCCATCCGCTGCTCTAATCCTATCATTTTGACTCCCACCACAGCCTCTCATTATCGGCTCTGTGAAAGACGTGGTGGGCAAATAAAGCACAGCTCTCTCCAACCAAGTGCCCCTGGACACTCTGGCCATCTCCAAACTTTCCCATTTTCACGTTTGTCTGCTGATGGGGAGGCATGATGCTGGGTGTACATGTGCGTCACCCTCCAGAACAAACAGAACACTAACAGGTAGAATGGAATGTTGTCTTCAGTCCAATTGTCCTAATAAAACATGATTTCTGCATTTGAGAAGACAACCTCATTAGAAGTGTTTTAATGTTGAAATAAATTAGGCTTTATTTAGTATGGGTGCATGCATTAAATTCTTCTGGTCGGTGGTTTGGTTTATTGCGTCACTGAAATCAACCTGCTCTGTATATTGGCTGTATAATGGCTTTAAGGCCATTAGTGAAACAGAAGAAATTAAACAGACTCAACTCTGTGTGAAATTAAAGAGGTGGCACAGCAGAGGTCAAAATTCTGGGAGGTGTCTGCTGTTCATAGTTCACTTAGATCAGACCCTGTTGTGGTCATGAGCTACAATTAAGTTCTAACTCAACACTGAATTCTGAAAATGGAAACACTGAAAATTACAAGACTTTAAAGTTTCTTAGAATGCTCACATAATACACAGATTAGTCTATGGCTAGACTTCAAAATCGACCCTTTTTGAAAACTCCAGCAATAAACAAACAGGGTAAGTTGTATGGCCACACTGTTGTCTCATCTAGATTCTTACCTGTATATGGGGTCTTGCATCACCATCATCTTGCTTTCATCCCAAGTCCATTCTTTTTTCTGCAAGTATAACAAATATAAACAAAAATAAATATAAATAAAAGAAACATACCGTAAGCATCCAACCAACCAGATTCTTGTACATCTAATAGTTCTAGGGTATGAGAAAACCAATTCAAATTATTATTATTATTACTGTAGTAGTAGTAGTAGCAAAGATCATTTATCAACCGCTTCTGGTAGTAGTATGTCATAATACCACTACTGTATGTCAACTACTGTATGTCATTGTGAGTACTTTAGTACAATTCCTCTGAAAGATGTCTAACAAACTAAATTGAAGTGCATGTGGTACAAGGATTCTTGAGGTGGTCATGCATGTCCTCGCAAGCCTCACAAGAAAAAACCTCCTTTGACCATAGCTTCTGTAGAGTTCACCCCATACCAATCTCACTGTGCTGGAGGCAACTGACTGCCTAAGAAACCACAAAGCATTGCATCATAGCTTCTTATCTGCAAAGCTAAGTCATATGGAAAGGCAATTGATGTGTTGTGGAGTGGATGGAAAATCCCAGCTGACTGTGACTCATCATTCCAACTGAAAGGTTATTTATTTCCTCTTACTCCATTCTCAATTCAAGCTAATAATCACATTTCCATGCGTTTGGGAACAACTGGATGTTAAGGGGTCTGACTTGGGACAGAGTGGTGGCCCACTCCATCCATGATTGGTAGGAAAGGTGAGTTGGTGTGGGAGGTGATTAAAAAGTACTCTTCCACTTCCACATACACAGACCATGGATGACATGCCACTGAGCAAGGCACCTACCCTCCAACTGCTCCCATGTGCAGGATCAATGGCAGTCCAAAGGTCCAGGTGTGTGTGTGCTCCGGGTAAGCTCACTGCTTATAGTGTGTTAAACTGTCATATGTACACTAACCCCGGATGGGTTACATGCAAAGGAAAACGTTCCTTTGTGATACATAAACTCATCCACTTACTCATCTTATTGTCCATCATATAACTATCTTAACTTACATCTAAGTCATAATATGAAACCTAGAAACACAAAGTTAATCAATCCAACCTGAACTGAAACATATGTTAGTGAACAGGTTTTTGGGTTGTAGTGACATGCCAGAGAAGCTTTAGATGTAAAAAAAAAAAAAGGAAAAGGAAAAAAATCTCAATGTATTTACAAATACAATACCAAACTGCTTGCCATCACATTCCTTGGCCCAGCAAACTGTGTCATGTGAGACTACACAGCCCAAAAAAATGAGGTAATGGTCCTGGGGGTGGGTAAAGTGATTTATTATGGCCATGTGAGGTGCTGGGGTGGGGTGTGGCAGGGTGCATACAAATGCCACTGACTGATTGACCATATTAGATGAAAGCCTTGTGGCAGTTGCAGTGCACTGATGAAAACCTTTCTCTGAGGAAAACAAAAAGAGTGGGATGAGGGACTCTATTAGTGCTTGATGTCTACCCACATGAAAACAGGTTCCCTGGAGCCATTGGCCTTCCTGACAAGAGGTGGAAGGATGAAGCACTCGATTAGGCACCCTCAAGTGGACTAACTCTAATTGAATCAAGCTTGAAAGACATGGTGAAACTGAATTAGTCTCAGCAAAAAGACACGACTGATGACAAACCCCTGATACTCCATCAAAACCGGGCTCCTTGAGGCCATGCTGGTAGCCACAGCAAATTGAAGGATTTCATGTCAAGATTCTGCATAGATTGACTACATTGGCTCTCTCCCCCTGCTTCATCAAGCCATATTGATTGCCCTCCACTCCTGACAAACAGACAACAATCGCCTCCAATTAGGGCAGCTGTTTTTCCCAGAAAAATGAAGAATGCTCAGTGACATTTTACCACAGGCTATCTATCTGATTGTAGTCAAATTCAAACAGCAGGCAGCCATCACCTGGTAAATTACGGCAATAACTTACCTTCTTTTTTTTCCGCAGGACCACCTTTACCCCATCCACAGATACCATGAGATTGACCTTCTTTTTCTTGATATTCTTCACCTTGAATTCATACTATGAAGAGAAAAAAAATGAGAGGGTTACACATCAGTTGGCAGCCATAAAGTAAAATAAAATTAACTCTTCAGACTTAAGTGTGTCGGTTTTACTTAAACGTAATTAAAGAGAGTGGCAAGTTTGTTTGACCACCACTTAAGTTGGTACTTAAGTTGGTACACAAACAAAGAAACAAGCAAAAAACATCTCCCATGAATGACAACTAGAGTGGCACAGATGTCATTGGATAGAATGTTCTGGCAGGTCAATCAAATTAAAATACAGGGTAAAGGGTCGGACATAATTCCAACGTGTGAAATACAGTTTTATGTACAGTATACTTTCTCACAGCAACCAAGATTCACTCAATCAGCAGCCACACATGCAATCATACTGAATGGCTGCTTGACATAACATGGCCAATGTAACCTTTCTAGTATCCCCTACATGCTTTCACCCTTAGCGCACACAGAATGGTGGCAAATGTGAAATACCATATCCACATTAGGCGTCATGGGGGGTGGCATCTCAACATTTTGGGATGCTAGTGAGCACTTTCACAAAAGGATAATTCAAAACACACTTCCCTCTCTGACTTAGTGGTGGGCACATGATGACTTTCAAGTAAATTATATGTATCACCTATTGCACAAATTTAAAGTTCCAGTGACTACACTATGAAATACAGTGAGGACATAAACAGATGACGCTGAGGGTCATTCACTAAATGAAAGCTTACTTTGAGACACCTTGCTGGAACAGTTGACGTCATTTGTTTACCACTGTTCCTTCAAATCCCTGAAAAAGCCCACATTAACTACTGACTTCCTGTTTCTCTCAGACATAATTAGATTGTTTGGCCCCTGCTGCTTGGTATGGATGATGCCATCTGGAGATGGAGAAGATGAGGTCCAAGTTGAGACCAAACAACACTGTGCTACTGGATGCTCTAATGCACCTGCACTTCACATGTAACAATGCTTACTTGAGTTATATTCATTCACCATTCATCCTATTCATACTACTAAAAAGCTGTGAAAATGGCTGCAGGTCACATAACAGTCCTAGACTGTGTGCCAGTCTGTGCTTCATCCAGTATTAAAAAAAGGCCTCTCTTATTCAAAGTCTTTTTAAAGATTAAGTTTTTGAGAGAGCTACAATTTCTATCAAGCTACATTTTTTACCTTCAAGTATAAGTAGGGAGCCATTATCATTTTGTAATTTCTATGTATTATTATTTGCAGACCAGACATTCTCTTCACATTGCCCTTGATCACAGCACACTTCCTGAACTATTGCGTGACCTTGCATGTTAACTCAGGAGCACTGAAGAACATGGCTTTAGGGAACATGCAACAAGTGCTTTTAAATCCTTTCACGGCAGGCAAAAAAGTTTTAGACAGCAGTGTCATATGAGGTGTGCGTTTTTTATAGCCTGAGGGAATTAAGTACTGACGTCCTTGGGGTACAATGGCTTACTACACGCATGCCAGTAAGCGGTTGTCCCATTAAGGACTGTAACGATTACAGGTCTTAACCAAGTCTCTACGGACAGGACATTCTGTGAGACATTATCATGTATGCTTAAAATGTCTAATATTTATAGCACTTCCGAATATAAATAAAAGAGAGTCTTTTGCTGGGACAACTCGTAACCTCAAGTAATAATTTTGCCCTATTACACTGAATTTTGGCCACTGCAAAATCAGTTAGCCTGTTTTCGCATAGTGCGTCAAGAATCAATCCCATACAATGCTCTGAGCAGTCATAGGGGTTCACTGCTACTGGCTTAGGCATCCACAGCTTTGGCTGTTTCTACTGTACTCAGAACAGCTGTAAGCACAAGCCAAAATCTAAACATATATAACCTCCATCCAACTAGAAACAGACAAACTCAGAATACAGCCAGAATGTCTATAGCCCCTTTCAAGAAGCCCAAGAATTTGACAAGAAAAGGGGAGGAGAGAGATTTCTATGGGACTTGAAAATTCTGCTACTCTGACCAGTGAGTAAGAGTATGGACTGACCATTCTTCTGACTGATACAGATGATAATACTTCCACAATAAAATACTTATTGCCCTCTCTAAGCCTTTTATAGTGAACATTACCATGGAAGATTTGGTCTTATTTGACATGACAGAGAACTTAATGAGTCACTTAATTTAATGAATTAGTTGATTTCGATGTGCTAAATTTTAAGCTATATTCAATCATAGTGGGTGACCATTAAATTGTGCCTTTTTAATTCGATGTTCAACACCACATGAAATTGCAGAATAAACCAAATGTAATTACCTCTTACGCTATGATGGCTAAAAAAAAACTGCAAGCCATTTAATTTTATGATGGCAACAGAATTTGTCATTAATTCTTCAATGAGATGGGCAAAGCAAATCACATTTTCTTCCTCCTATCATGGCGTGCTATTTATGGCTTTAGCTCAAATAACCTTGCCCTTATTTTTAAAGATGAAGATTGATTACATATGAAAGAGACATTCTGTTAAATGATTTTACATACTTGAACCTTTCATTCAGAAGGGATTTCAACTTCACCAAGGCAGCACAGCACACTAGTCATATTATCATAATGGACACTATACTGAATTCAACTAGAGTTTACAGTTTACACATCTAGGGTATTGAATCAATGCCTTAAGGTGGGGAGATCAATCACCCCAATACAGAAGTGATTTAGAGAGCGAGGGAGCGTGAGAATGAAAAATGAGAAATGGTTTGGTCAATGTGTGCAGCATTTAATAAAAACACACACCTCTCCTCACTAGACTGAAGAGAAATATAGCCTGCTGTCCACTACTGCCATCAATCTCCAGTTATCAAATATAGAGATGGTTTCTAGTTATCAAATCTAGTGACAAAACTTCTACACATTTCTCAAAGCCTCAATTACACCAGATGAAGCTCAAAACAAGCTGGTGCTATACAATAATATATATATATATATATATATATATATATATATATATATATATATATATATATATATACACACACATACACACACAATAATATATAAATAACACACACTGTAGTAAGTAGTATGGTGAAGGCTATGGCATGCTAGAGCGGCAATTATACACATTTACCAATTATATGTAGGTGAGGAAACAACAGAGGTAAGAGCAAAGGAAATGAGCTATGATTCCTCTAGGCTAAAAACTGTGAGTCTGTGTCAGCATTCTGACGGGGCCGTGCACACTGGGAATGTACCGTTTTACTTTTATACTGCTGACGGCACCTGGAAAGACTTTACTGCAGAGGGAACACATTTGTTCAAGCTTCTCTCAGGGAATCTCGTCAGTCTGTCAGGTAAATTGCTTTATGGGCAATTCCATTAGTCTAGCTACCATACGTTGTCACAAAATATGATGGACTGTTCCCCATTTGTGTATGAAAGGAGCCAGGAAGGAGAACAAAGACACAAAACTGGCTGAGCACATCCTGTAGATTGACAGTCCTATATTAGAATATGGGTTGTTTACTGAAAGCCTTGGCATGTTTTAATGAATGGCTAGACTTCTGATTAATTTGACCACAATGCTGGAATTCTGTGAGATTACCTGTTTATCACATGACATCCTCGAAAGGCGGTCAGCGCAGACTAAGCAATAAGAAAGGCCATCGCAATGTTCCACAGTCACTGTGATTTAAGCCTACCTGATTCATTTAGTCTGTGAGGGGGCTTGGAAAGGCACTAAAAACTTTCTTGCAGACCTTCTCTTTTGGAGATATGCGGAAACTCATCTAGCTCAGAAAAGAGAACGCTTAAGATAGATGCGTCCTAATCACTTGAGGTGAACCTCATAACCATCAACGGGGAAAGGGGAAAAGATAGGGTTTTAATTATCACTTTGGTTGTTGGACCACATGGCTCAAAGAACTGCAACCTGCCATTCAACACAGTGCTGTATCCATGGATACTAAAAAAAGAACCAGTATAATGAAAGTGGTTTCCATAGTGATATGTCCCCAAGATTTTTTTCTCATATTGTGTTAAACTGAAATGGTATCTCCTATTAAAAATGCCAAAACTTCACACATATAACATGCGTAGCATTACCACCATTGCAGTACCAACTCAATGCTGCAGTACAAACTCAATGCTGAAGTCAAACATCAACATCTGTACATCTTAAAAGACTTAAACTGTTTTGTTCTAAAAGGCATGATCATAAATCTCCTACAGAATCTTAAAAAGCAGCGATCCACTCATCCTCCTTGTTGAGATTCTCATCTAAAATCCAATTAGAGACAAAAAAGCCCTTTGGCAATATAATCTTTTTTTAAAGAAAAAAGATCAACCTATTTATACGACACTCTGACTGCGCATCACACATGAAAGCTTGTGAATCAGGAAGGAGTGGGTTGTAGCTAGAGGAGGGTTACAATTCCTTTTATTTTCTCACTGCCTTCCAAAAACCTTGGAGCGTAAATGGAATGGGTGGAACAGCAGTAGCTCTACATGTATACTGGCACTGCTCAGGTTTTTGACATTTTGTCAGGCTTTCAGGCATCAATCACTTAATGTGACAGAAAGTGGGAGATGTTAAGGCATCACTACTTTCTGACAGCTTTTATTTGTTAAATAATTATTCATTTCTACAGTGTAGCTGCTAGCCCAATAGACAATTTAGACATTAACAATTCTGCATTTTCCAGCTTTGATTAGAGCATCTTAAACAATCAAAATATGCTAAAGACACATGTTCAACCATGTTGCTACAATCCAAAGTCTCTTTGTTCACCTCTAATCAAAGTTCTGCTCACAGTAATCATATGTAGATTCAGTATGAATCACAGCCTTGTTTTTTTTAGCACAACAGATGAGATACTAACCCAACATGAAGATTGTGGTGTTCTGCTTTCCAGATAAAATTTCTTAACTCTGTTTTCTTCACATATAAAAGTTGTCCTTGAATTCCCAAGGTTTTGGCAACACTAAAACAGTTACTTTTAATAGATCAATAAAGCTATTTTTACAATGCTTTTGATGGCTCACACATGAATTGTGCTACACAGCACTGTGGTGGGTGACATACATTCTTGTAGACCTGGTTGACCATTAACTTAACGGCGGTCTTACTCCACAAAAGGCGTGGCTGCTCTCTTTGAACACTGCATCTGGCTGTTTATCACCTTAGAGAAACTGTTCTCCAAAATAAGAAATGAAAGTTATCCTGGTGGTAGAGGTATTTTCCATGATGGCTTTGGGTCTGACTAATTAGTTTTTCACTAATTAGCTTCATATGACAAAATATCAGATATCTGTGGATTAGAACAGTGGCATCTCTTCGCAGTTATTGTTTCTTCCTGAAGGAAGCCCATATTCCCATATAACGACACCTATGACACGATTCTGGTAAGTTTAATCACAGTTCCATATCAATACTCTTCAGAGTGGTAAATATAGCAACAGCAAGCAGCCTTGTGGATCTATTTTCCCATGTGGCAACAATGGTATAATGATATAATGAATGGTATAGTGATAATGAACCTCACTGCATTCGCATATCAGTGAATATCGCACTTATCGACGTCCGCATCCGCTTCATTACCACCTCGAATGTGCAATCTTCATTGATATGCCGTGTGTATATTTTTTTCATTTACATACAGTTTGTCATAGGAGAAACAGAAACTATTTCTTTAGACAAACGGTCTATTGAAATACATTTCACAGAGAAAAACTGATCTTTTGTTTAAATAGGCATTTGCAGTCAGGTAAGCAGACCTTTTGTATTCCTTCCATTTGGTTGTTATTTTCATTACACGATTAATGGACACATGATCAGAGATCTGCAAAATCCATTATGCATATCCTTACCAATGCATTCATGCTGCTGGAGTCAATAATTATCTAACAGTCAACTGTGCATTTCATTTCAGCCTTCTTAGGTTGCCACAACAGTAGTGAAATGTACTTCACCATTCAGAGCGTTGCAGGATAAAATGTAAAGAAAACAAACAAACAAAAAAAAACACGGACAAAATCCTTGAGCAACTACGACCAGACCTGTATGCCATTCATTTAAAGCTCATTACCACTGAGTTCTTGCACACAGTTAAAAAGAACCTGGTGCAGAATGCAAGCAATGGTTATTTAGGACTTCTTTGTCATACTCTAGTTTGACCTTATAAATAGACAGCTAGCAACCTGCTTCCATTTCCCATTTGTATTCTCTAGGGTAGATGAAATGATATCTGGGAGATGGAGCTTGCAGAGTTCCTTTGGTTATATTTGTTGATTAAATGGAACGGTGCTGGTTTGTCACCAGAATGGCTCTCTGAGATAGCCTTCTTTCGGTGGAATAACACCAGCCAAATCTCGGCTCATCTCTTTCTCAGTGCAGTTTGTTCAGATTTAACATTTTGCTTTGATCAGGAGAACTCTTAATTGTCCATCCATTTCTTGTCCAGGTAATTGCTGGCAAACAAAATCACCAATCAGGTCAGCAGGATTAAAATGTCAGAGAGTACAGGCTGTCAGTGCAATGAAGCCGCAGAAGTGATCAAAGTCACCCTCACTACAAATTATGACGTCGGCTGGAATGGGCTGATCCTGGAGGCTGCGTGTTCACAAACAATACAATGTTAATCTCTTCCCTGTGTCACAGAAAGTGAGGCAGTGCATTCACTGATAGTTTGCACATACTGACCAAGGCGTCCACAAGAATGAAATAAAGCCTGGGACTGGCCTTCTCCCCAAGCCAGCTGGAAGCCAGCGATATGCACATTTCGCCACTCTAATGAAAAAACACCACTAAGAGTACTGAGGATGGTGAACATGAGAACTGAAATGATGACCGCAGCATTCCTGTCCCTGAGTGGAATCATGGAAATGGCTTTTTTATTATCTTGGCCGGCCAAACTGGTTGGCTGGCTGTGTGACGTTATCATCCTGACAATGCTGGTCAAGGAACAGAGAGGGCTCAGAGGATGTAAGCCACAGGATAAACACGGCGGAACACCCAGCCCATTTCCCCTGTGGGGATCCCGAGCCCTGTGGCAAGCCCACAGTCCTTTTATCATCATAGTGGTGTCACAGGGCAACTAATGTTATTTAGGAAGTCCTGGTATAGCCCCTCCCCCCTGCTCTGCTTATCTGTTTGGAGAGCCTTCAGTGAGATGGTGGTGGCAACGGTGGGGGTGGTGGTTGCGCATGGAAAAAGACAACATTCCTCAGGCTGCAGACGAGTGAACGGTAAATCTCCGAGCGAGTCTGCAGGGCATGGGAGCCATGGCTCCCCATGCAATTGATTAAAGAGAGCTCCTCATCCCTTGCTCTGGCTTTAGGAGGGGAAAGCCTCTGAGCATGAAACCAAAATGGCTCCAGGGTGTATTCTCTTCTTGCTGCCAAATCTGCACAGTTGGAGAATGGCACAGAGTCAGACTGCTCTACATCATGTTAAAGACACACTGAGCAAGTCTGGCTGCCAAAGCAGCCTGTGCTCTCCTGCTTCTCGCTTTTTTGTCAGCGAGAAGCCAAATCATGCAAAGAAATGACTGCAATGTAAGAAATTTGAAATGCTTTAGCTGTGGCAATTATGCATTTAAAGGGTCATGAGGCAGTAGGGCAGTCCTCTATTACTCTATTATTGATATTTATACTCGACATTGACATTAAATGTCAAAAAACATGCATCCTCGTGCTATCATACTAGAGCTTTTGCCACAGATCAAGATTTGTATTTGCATGGAGTTTGATTTGATTATGCCAAATTCTTTTTTTACATGCAATCATAGCCCCAGATCTATTAGATCTATATTGTGTTTCCATCCATCTCTGCAAAACCCTCTGTCCATGCTGCATGCATCCTTTACGGCAGTGAAAATGAGCAGCTTAATAAAAAGAGGAAGGAAGAATTGGGGGCCTTTTCATTGTTCCCTACCTTATTGGGTCATTGCCTAGGAAGATTGGTAAATAAAGCCTGCATGGTGGTTCTGTGTAGATGACATGAAGCAATAATAACCCACAAATGAATAATGTAATCTGAGAAGAAACTGGGGAGTGGGGTGTCCAGCAGAGCAGGCACAAATGAAAAAACAGAGCAGAGGAGAGGAAAACTGGCCATTTGTCCATGATGATGTTGCCTAGTCAGAGCTTTGGATAGGTCTTTACAGCTTTGTCAGCAATATGTTCTTTAGTAACTCAAAGGAAACAAAGTTGAAAACACAGCCTCAGAGGACTACCAGGGATGTGCTACTGATTCACTGCACCTTTCCATACTCCCATTTGCCCACCTTTTCACTTACTTTCACAAACCAATGTGGTGTAAAACCATGACTACAAGCATATTTACCACCAGCTTCCTGAAGAAAGGAAGTAATGGAGAGAAATCATGATCACAAAACCTTCCTGAGGTTATTCAACATTTGGCAAAGTCATTGAGTTGCTCTTCTGTTGTATTTGCATGTGAACTTCCATTAGTATGCAAGTGGGACACCATTTAGCTTGACAGTGAGAAGCTAATGTGTGTGCTTTAATTGACAGGTGAGGGGAATAGACATGTTTCAGGATTATATCCTTCACGCCTCAATGTTTCTCAAACAAACTCACATCTCAAGTTTGAGACAGATGTGCCAAGAAGGCACTTCAGTAACTAAACCTCAATCTCAGGCTAAGGGAACCATGACAAAAGACCTGCACAATAGCTTTGGAGGCTCATCAGACTGAGCCCATTCTGATAAATTTTGCAACAAAGAAACACTGTAGCAGTTCTATTGCCATCACAGATTAAATTTAAACAATGTAAAGATTACGAAAGCTATAATTAATACTAATAATAATTGCGCGACTGCTAAAACCCCTACTGAAAATAAGAAGATTATTTCTTTATCTATATTGTTAATATTGGGGTCATCTCCACACAAGGCTTAGCACATTCACTGTTAAATTAGTCATCTTAAGAACATTTCCATTTAAAATGTGCTCTTCTTAAACTAGTCTCAATTCAATATTGGCATTATTTTAGACTTCTCAGTGAAGGCTAACCCGATTAGCTGGCCTAATAAGGCTCTGTGGAAATGTACCAGAGGTTTTAACTTTATGACTTTTCTGAATATGTAAAACCATTCCCCGTCATCTGTGTGTGAGGTAATTTGATTCCGTTCTTCCTCCTTCCTCACTCTCTCCTCCCACTCCTGCGCAGGGCTTCTGTAAACTTTTAGCTTCAGAAACACTCAAGAAATCACATAGTGGAGAAAAATCATGCCTCACATACAATACTTATTTAGACACCCCATCTAAAGAGAGGGCTTCCAAAATTCGGAGTGAAAGACGCTTGCTTTGATCTCATCTGCCTGGTTCAACCACTTCTGCCTTCCAATAAATCAACAGCAAAAACAGAACAAAAAGCAAATGATCTTAGAACTGAAAAACCAAGCAAAACAAAGACGGGATTCACATAAGAGAACAAGGACAGTTGTCTGCTTGTTGTTTGATCACTGGGGCTTAAAACAAACTCTACTCGTTGCTACACTAAAAGGGGAACAGTTTTTCCCTTTTCAGAGACTGCTCTGAGATTACTCGTTGTTTTCCCACCACCCCTCATGAGGATTTGTAAAATTTAAGGCGCAGTGCTTCAATTTGCACTACGAATTCATGTCTGAAAGTGTGGAACAGTCCTTCTCCATACATATATTATACGTAATTTTAGCTTGGATTTAAAATGACGACTGAATTACCTTGTTTAAAAATTTAAGGCACACAGAGGGGCTCTTACTACAGTTTAGGATAAACAGAGACCATGCTAAGAGACACTATGAATACATATTTGAAATGTAGTATATAGTTCTATAGTGCTGTTGAGGACAGCAATACCACTAAGTATACAGACTTAGACAAATTCAGGGCCTGTCTAGCTTTTAACTCACAGAGTGGTAAATGGTCTGACATTCTTTGAGAAAACTCTTAACAGCTTTGTTGGAGCCGCCGCACAGCGTTCACAAGCGCAACCATTTATTTAGGGTTGGAGTCCTTGTCAGGACAAGGCTTGGTTGCCTGGTGCCTTCACTGGGCTTTAAGCCCCCTGAGTCAGTGCTCTGGTGATTTAAAGGCTGCCAACTTCTGGCAAGAATGGCCTGGAAACCCAGAGCCCCTTTCAAAGTCTCAAGCTGACAAAAAGGACTCAAAACTGCCATATAATGCTACACCCCCGACACTTACACGCATCCCCACAAACCCACACACACACACTCGCACACATGTGTTTCTCACCCACCCTGCTCCCCAGTGGAACACAGGCTGCTGGTTTGACAGATAGTGCAGCTAGTGATGCACTTCTCTTTGAAAGAGATCTTTGTAATTGGAGAACCTTTCAAAGCACGCTTGCTGTGCGTCTTGCATCAAAGCTGGAGCGCTCTCTGAATTTCCACTGTTTCCAGAAGCGTACAGGAACACCACCGATACATCTGACATCCTGCTCATATCAAAAGGCCAGGACATACAGTGGTCATGCTGGCACCTCAGGAGACTCAAGTGGAAGGAAAGGCTATGTTTTTGCCGTCTCCACCCACTGTACCAGATCCCCCCACGTTTGCAGATTGTTTTCTACCTTCTTTTTCTTATCCGTGTCATTCTGCTTAGATTCCTGTATTTACATACTCAACTCCGGAAAATAAAAGCCTCTTATCAGGCAGGGAGAAGTGCCTGAGATATAGGCCAATGTGTGTTTGAGCTGTGTGTGTGTGTGTGTGTGTGTGTGTGTGTGTGTGTGTGTGTGTGTGTGTGTGTGTGTGTGTGTGTGTGTCAGGTGTTAGATCTATGTGTGCCTGTTTTGGACTGAATGCGTTTGTGCATCTATTTGGCTTTTGCCACTTGCTATAGAAAAACACTAAAATCTTTTTTCTCTGTTTAATCCTTTCAGATCAGCTCAGAATGACTTCTTAATTGGCCCTTTGGTGCACCAACCTAAGGCATCAGTAGTTTGGTCTCCCTCTAGTTTATTTGCATATTTTAGCAAATTTATGAAAGGCTAAAAGGCTAAAAAGAAATTCAAGTCTGTAGATTCATCCAGTGTTATATAAATTACAAATGGGCACTCTCATAGCGGTCTCCAGTGAACAGTTGTGGGCCGAAAATCTGAGTTCAAGAAGGGAATGAAATAACCTCTCAACCAATGGTTTGCTGGTATTAGCATGAATAGTGTTAGTTGTCTTTACCTTAGAAATCAATACCTTTAACACCAAAATCATCAATGTAGCATTAAAATATATAAACAAAACATAATATATAAATAAATCTTAGCATTAAAATATATAAACAAAACATTGTTGTAATAAAAATATGCCCTTTATTTTGAGGAAAGAATTATGTTCAGTGCATGTAAACACAGTATATTACCTGGTCTGGGCCTGCTCTATTTGTATCAGTCCTGAGGCAGACATTCTTCAGTTAACAAGCCCATTAGTTATGTGGCCTATTCAGAGGCTTTAAGCTATAAAATTATCTGATAGCAATATTTCACTGCAAAGGTCAAAAGGCCTATAAATCTCACCTCTCTGTATTCCACAGAAGGCATGTTTGTGGTCCTCAGCAGGCCTACATGATGCAGGCATCCAGTATTATGGATTCCCTCCCTTTCATGATTTGCACTAAACTAAAAAAAAACATAAATCTAGACTAGAAGCTAGTAGATTAGACTGGTAGTAGACTACTAGATATCAAGCTTTTGTCATGTGACAAGAATTGTTAAATAATTTTCCCAGCAGTAACATTATTTCACCAGTTGAAAAACAAACTAAGCTCATTACTCCCCCAGAAGTAATCTTGCTAAACAGGCCAATATACAATAGTGAACCCAATGAACTACAAGTAAAATAATGACACTCTTGTTTGTAAAAGAGGACCCAAGAAGAAATAAAATATGCAAAGTGAGAGTATGCTTCTTGAAAAGAGAACTCTGGGGCCTATGACGATAACTCTTGGCTTTAATTTAAATAACTGCTCTGCTAAACTGACTTGTAAAAAAGCACACTTCCCATAAAACTGATTAACCATGCCTGCTGAAATAATGATACAACTTCTTGGGGTTTCAGAAACAGTGTAGCGTGGCTTTTGACTTTGGCAACATCAGTTATGCACACACTGCACTGTTTTAAATGAATAGAGAGGCAACATCAGTTCAGGTAATTAAACAAACAATATGCTGGCATATCAGGAACAGTGGCCTTATGGCTTTCATCGGCTAATCATATTCAGAAGCAATGACTGCCACACTATTTACTGCACTATCAAACAAAACGGAACAACTACATCCTCATGACCACACAGAGCCAACAACCTCCACCATTAAACACCAATGAGCACAATGAGCCAGTGATGATGGGACACAGGCATGGAGACGCTCCAAGGCATTAATAAGGCATCAATACTGGAGTGTTTGCAAATAGTCTCACAATGTTTAAATGGCTAAGTATAGCTCATCATGTAGAAATTCATCAGCATCCAGAGATCCAACTTCCACTTCAACTATTAATGAGACCCCATGGAGTCCCCTTCCTTAATTGCACCCTGCCTAACCACAGACAATGGTTTGGAATAAAGGGGTGCTGCAGCTGCTTCACTGCTTAAGAGGCTTCCCTCGCTAGCTTGTGGTAATCTTCAGCCCCATTCTCTGACTGACTTCATGTGTCTCTCCTGGGTATTAGGTGCCAGAGAGGAGAGCCCCCTAAACGAGGCAAGGTAAATCCGGCTTGGCGCTTAGGGCCTAATCAATCTCTTCCTCCCTGCCTCTCATGTCAGAGTGACTGGAGCAGGAGGATTAAAAGCAATCTTGGCATGCCAGATTCACACTGGCCTTACTGAGACTATGTAAAATTGCAAGGCAACAGGTGATTAAAGTTACTGGACACTGGGGATGGAAAAAGCTTTTCATACAAGTAATAAACCACTATGGCCATTGACAGCAATGATGCAAAAATCTGTTATACGACATCACCATATACTGTGCTATCAATAATAACTACATATGCTTGGAGTAACACATTATGATGTGCACCACAGATTAACAGCATTTGCGTGACATGTTTTCTGTCGTTCACACCCCTCAGACTAGACAGCAGAGCACATGGTAAGGTGATTATCCGGGTAAAGCTATTATGAAGGCAAACAATGAGTCACCCATCTAAGATGAGTTTGGGGGTAAATGACAAAACTCTCTCACTACAAACTGGTTAGTGGCTCTCAAGAAACACCATCAACAGTAGCAGAATTGGAAGGGTCTTCTGATTTTAATTAACATGGCTGGGGAAGAGCAGCATTTCTCCATTAACCTAAACATGAGATGCACATTACAGATCAAACTGTGGCATAACAAAAACATCACTGCTGGTATCCTCACAGCTCTGAGCTATTGTTATTCAAATAAATGATCAGAAATGCAGACCGCAGATAAAAACATGTTTACCCAATCAAACAAGGAGAGTGCTCAAAGAGAATACATATAATTTATTGGATGAAATAACAATCAGAGCACAGATGGCAACAATCAGAAAAGAACACAAGATGGAAAAACAACTGACACATCAAAAACTGTGACTATTCTCAAATGTTTTAGGTAACTGAACATTTTTGATAGGGGTTCATTTAGAAAAATCAATAAACTGGCAGCATGACAATTAACCACCTTAATAACCAAAAAAGGATAGTCAATTTATATAGACTTGACAGCAATTCTCTATGGCATCTCTCTTGTCAGCGTCTCTCACAGCCTTGTAACAGTACACTGTCACTGATAGTTCAGAGTAGATGATCAGGACTTATGCCTCTGTCTTTGACAAAAAACAACCTCCAGGACCTATGAAGCATCCTAAGCACAAACCAGGGGATAAGGAAATCGGAATGCCATTGTACCACAAGAGTAGGAAAATACTCAAATACTCAAAACAATCACCAGTGCAATAATCATGGGCATTATCTGGGCCCATCTGGGAGTACTGTAGAAGTAAATACAGTCACCATCATACATCCCAATCTCATCTGCACAAAATGTGAGCCGTGACCACTATCCACCTCCCTGTCTAATATTATCTCACAACAAAACTCATGCCTCTAACTATGTACCAGCTGGGGCACTTTCTACAACCTACGGGAAGGACAAGTCTAAGTGTCTAAACCATATTTTTCTGTGAATCCAATCAGTTAAATGCATGAGGCCATTCAGAATTAGGGTATTGTTTTAAAGCGCTAGTTGTTAATCTCTCATTAGCCTAGAGTTGGCATAGTGATAAGGAGTAATAGGCCCTGCTCTCATTATAAATTTAAAGGTCCCAGATGAAGGCAAGTCCTCAGCTAAGAACACATCCCATATCTGTTACTACTGAAGCTGTAATGATATGCTAATCTGCAGAAACTCATTTTAGGGAGGTGTCTAACATTTATTTATATTATATATCCATATATATTCATATACACTGTATGTTAAACAATATTCTACTCCATTGCATTCTATTCTACTTAGGCTTAGGCTATTCTACAGTCCACAGCCAGTCCATACTACTGGCCTCATCATTACATTTGGCCCAGATGCAGAATGAATTACAATGCAGAATGAAATTATGCTCTTATAAAATAGCCTATACATAAAATTGGAACGAACTGTTGAACTCTCGTCTGCTGTATTTAAAACAAATACAGTGGAAATACAACCTAGTTTTGTATATATTTCTACCACATTTCTACCAAGCACAGTCGAAATATGGTGCTGCATAAAGTGTAGTACAATGTAGTTTAGTTGTAAATATTTTTCATGTGCACAAGGCAGGGCTACTATTTAAATTACAAGGCTTTCCTCTAAAACAGTGTGCTGTAAACACACTTAACAAACTGAAGTTACTTTTGTAAGGGTTGTTAGGAATGATAAGCCCCTACCCCTCCAAAAAGACAATTGTGTTTTTCCAAGCTATACAGAAAGTAGTACAATCCTTCATTAGTCATATCCAAAGGTTTGTTTTAAGGTGCTACTACATGTTCGTGTTGAACTTGAGTACAAGTTTAGCCACATTAGTCCAGTGGTCTGACCTCTGACCCTTATAATGTTAGCCTCAGCAGCAACACTAGAATGAGCTCCCACTCCCTCCTTTGGCTGGAGAGGAGTATCACAAGAGGAAACGGCAAGTGGCCAGCTAGTTCAGACCAGACATGATAGCTACTGGCATTAAAATAATACCTTATTCTGACTAATTACTCATAATTACTTCCTTCAGGGATAAGCATTTTAACCTCACACCCAGGGCTAACTCAGCATCCCAATCCAATGACTGCTGAGGTATGGAGCAACACCACAACATAGAAACATTCCTGAGCAAGGGACACTACACAGTGTGCTACCACTACCATGTTCTCAAGGTGGACAGAACTCATGGCAAACTGTGCCTTTCATATTACCAAGTAATTCACATTCATGAGACAAAACAAACAAAACATTAGCATATAAAATGTGTCTGGCTGATGGGGTCCAACCATTGGTTATCAATCAAAACACTTTTTTTCAAAGTATGGGCTAATTCTGGAATCCTGGGCTGTTGGCCTCTCATGTTTTTCATTCCTGAGAAGGCCAGACAATTTAATGTTGCACTCTGACAGCACCTCTGACAACGCCTCTCTCTCGTTCTCTCTCTCTCTGGGTTCCATTATTGTTCTCCCACTTCCCCTCTTGCTAAAGCCTTCCTGTAACCAATCCCCTCTGCATAAAGAGAAAAAACAGCCATCCTCTGCCATAACTGCCATACTAGCTGGTCAGGGTTGGGGGGTGGTGCTTGACAGGGTCTGGGAAGGTGATGTTGGAGAGAGCGCCTGAGCAGTTTCTGAGCCCTAGACCCCAACACTTTAATCATTTATGCTGTTACATCTTTGATGCTGCACAAACCATTACACCCCTGAGCTTTGAAAACAGGTATTCCATTTAGGCCTGGTGTGGAAATAGCAGTCTAACAAGCTTAGGAAGAGAGCAGGGAAAAGCAATCAAATCTGTCTTCGTTTCTTAAGTTAAAGAAACTTGGTTCTCAGAGAATTTTTTATTTCTGGACATTTTAAGTAAAATAAAGCTTTTGAAGGCTATTCTGTGAGTCTCATCATACATCCACAAATATCAATTGCCAAATACAGTCACAATGCCACAGAAAACACATAATCACTGATGATGAAAGGGCAAGAGTCAGGGTGTCTCAATACATTATTCAGGGATACTCATTTATCATAGCAGTATAAGGCTGTTCAACAACGTCAAATTTATAAGTTCAATTCTATGCCTGACTCCAAGTGATATGAACAACTTGAAAAATGCAAGACAGCAAATAAAGTTCCCTTGGTCTGCCTGTATCTGATGAATATATGTCAGAATCCTTCAGACAGACACATATTTGATTCTGCTTCTTGAGAACGTATGACAATATAATTTGATATTATGTGCATAGCCTCAGCATACCATGGCTGATCAATCCAATACTTTTTTCCCATTCATGTGAAAAAATAATGTATTATTTGCAAAAAGGCCACAAGGCTAAAGACCATTACTGTGTGAGCAATAAACATCGACAATCCTCTGATGTAGCGGCGGATGTAGAACAGAACAGCGCAGTGTAATTGGATGTGTCAAAGCATTACATTAAATGAAATGATTCTCAGCAATTTGTGTGCCTAGCGAGAGCAATGCTTATGAAGGATAATTCCTCTGGGGACTGCACATGGCCAGGTGCGCTAAATGCCACTATGTAATGATATGAGAGCGGAAGTGAAGTTGGATGTAATGCTACATAGTCATAATAGGAAGTATTGTGCCAAACCTGAGGGCTTGTTTTTTTGTCTTTTTCCTTTTTTGCAGTTGGGTTTCAATCAATGGAGACTGAATGCTAGCACAAACATACCAGGGTGAATGGGCATACTGAAAAGTGTATTTTTTAAAAAAAGAGAGATTTATGTCCAGTTTGCCTCCATTTAATGTGCCAATCACTCCAAAAACACACATCTAGGAACTCCCATTCAGTTGATGGGGGGAAAAAAGATGCATTACTGTGATGATGGATGGCCACCATACTAATCTGGCTGGCCAGAACCATTACAAATTAAAGGCCCCTCTCCCCATCATGAAAGCAAGACAGCAGGGAATGCGATCAATCACAGGGCCCTAGCTCGCTCTGACACCCTGAGATCCTGCCAGACTGGGCAGAGAGATGGGAGCAAGTGAGAACCTCTGGGCCACCTCAAGCTGCTCACACAGCACAGCACTGGGCCAGCCAGCCAGCACTGAAGCACTGACAGAAGCTCCAGTCGGGATTCACTTAAAAGGGACACTCACTCTGACTGAAGGGAGAGAGAGGGAGAGAGATAGTTGGTAATGAGAAAGGTGCATCACAGGTTTTGTGCTGGTCATGAAGCGAAGGCTAGAGTAGAGGGATGGGAGTTGTCAAAACAATTAAAAGTTACTTTTCCTGCTCCTAGAAGGCTTGAACAGTAGCCATGAGTTATACTGTACACTGTACCGGCTGTACTTTAACCCTGCAGGAGATCAGAGCTCCAAGCACACTTAGTTGGGTGCTGACAAGAGGCGTAGGTGTGGGTGTGGGGGGGTTGTCAGAGGTTAGGAGTATAGTGTTATAATGAATCCTCTTCTCTTGTTTACTTCAGCTGAACTCAGGCAGAAGTGTCCTACTATGAGCGTGGTCAACAAAGATGAGGTTGCAGTGTGTCAGGGATGTGTACAAGCAGGAGGCAAGGAGAGAGCCAGATAACTGGTTTCAACGCCTGCCACGCAGCTTTGACGTTGACCATGTAGGCGTCTGGGCCATTCCATTGTCTGCCTTAAGAGTCATAACTTTGGTTTCCAGACATATAGGTCTCAGTGCACGGCTGTGCATCAAGTCAGCAATCTTGAGGACAAATACTTTCAAAAACAAACCCTTATCTGCTTTGAGTTCAAAGGTTACTCCACAATAAATTTTCCATCAGACTTCACCTGTGGCTTTCATGAGAGCTCTGCCTAAGGCCATGAATACTTCCTAAATGCCATACTTGTCTCAAAAACATAAAGAAACTGTTAAGTATCCTGTGGTGCTGTTTGGTAATAACAATCACTGTTTTTCTGAATAGGAAAGCACTTAAGACAACAGGCTCTGTAGCTTTTCCTAACAAATAAGAGGGGATCATCTGGCATATGGCACAGTACATTTGGTGCCACTGCAGAGGTGGGCATCAATTTCAGTCAGGTCTGATCCAGAGAGTCCAAGCTGTTATTGTGAATACCTTCAGAAAGGAGGGTCAGTCGTGTTGGGGAATTCTGATGAAGACATAAACCACAGTCTTACAACCCAAGATATAATCTTATGGCCAGGAGATGAGTGTGCAAGATATCCATGCTCAGTTGTGCTTGCTTTTCATGGCATATGCTTCACAGCATTCATCACAGCTATGGCAGAGGGATTACCTCAGAAAGTAGATAGGAAGACCATGAGTGATGGATACATCTTCAGTACTGAGAAAATGAAAAAAGATGAGGGAGAATATTTGTAACAAAGATGTCAAAGAACAAAGAGGAGAATGAGAAAATGTGGGAGCAAATGTGGGAGACAGACAGGAAGAGAAAGAAAGAGAGAGGAGTGAGTTTAAGAGGCTGACCAGAACTATTCCTCCACAAATTAGCCTAGATACTCTACAATTACAATACAAATAATGTAACAACACACTCTGCAGAACACACTAATCCAAGGCATCCGCCTCCACATTCACTGAAAGCCACTCATGCCAGCAGCTTGGCTTGCCTTTTACTTGTTGAGATTTACTTTGTTTGATGAGACCTGTAACAACGCCATCAAATACAACATAATGACCTCTATGCAAGAGGAACATAAGACTTTTTAGAACACAAGTCTCTCAACTCCACTGACCTATGGCAAGAACAGAAGCATAGCGTTCATTCTAAATGACTGCTATGCCCAAGGCAGCAGTTATAAATAACACATTTGCCATGTCTTATGGAGATCAATAAGCCAATAGCATAACAGAGACAAGAGAGTGAGGTCCACTGAGGAAGAGAAACATCTTATTCATCATTCAGCACCAGTGAAACACAGCCACTTGCAGTCGAGTTAATGCTCTGACAAGAGTGACTCACTGAACTAGTGATTGTTTTTCAGTTGCAGTTCAGGGGCACAGTTCCTTTTAAGATGACGGGAATCCATGTAGTGATGCTTTCTGAGGACCGTTTTAATTGCCTTGATGTTTGCGCAGAGTAAGATGCCTTAATGGGCATGAAGGCACAGCTAATCGTATTAAGGTAAACAAAAATAAAGATCATAATCACACCAACAAATGAAAGGTTATGGATGACAGAAGAGAAACTCCACAGACTTCGCACAACGCCCCAACAAAATGATTAATATCACAGGGCCTGGGTCTTTCTCTTCATGCTACTTCGTTACTTCCCTTTTCGCCCTCTTGAGACCTGCCATTTATGCATGCCCATGGGATTCCTCCCTCCATTGTAGCTATGCTACCCCATTAAGTGTGTGCTGGCACCAGTTTGGGCAATGCCAACTGTCAGTCTCTACAACCTGCTGTCTTGATTCGGTGTTCACCAAGGCTACGGTTTCTGAGCAAAAAATGAAAAATGGTGGTTTCCTGAAAGCCTTGTTTGTCAGCTTCTCCTCATTAAGTTAGTACTTTTACTGTCAGTCATTTTCATTTCATGTCATGGCTTAAAAAAACTGTAGAAATGTCCTCAACTCACCAAGTAGCCTCAATTGTAAATGCTGTAATACACTGTACAGGTTCTGGGTTAAGAGCAGCTTTACAACAGCACCCCAAAATATATTCACTGCAACTTCAAACAATAGAAAACAGTCAAATGCAACCCATATCCAGTTTTTCCCCAAACAAAGTGAATATAAGACTGCATTTCATGTAAGAACAGACATGCTATAAAGCTCTTTTGAGGATTCAAAGTAGTTGAACACATACCAAGTAAGCAGCCATAGATCTTAGTAGGGTTTAAGAGAGCATTTGCAAGTGATATCTTGGCTGGGAGGGCATTATTACCCTCTCTCTTCCTTACATAACACTGAATACACCTGTGGCCTGGCTGGTGGATATTTATCTCTAGGTTATTTCACACACCCCAGGGAGAACGGGAGCAATGAATGAGTTATACTTCCACGCTGGAGCAGACATTAATTAAAAAGCCAGATCAAATTAGGGCAGCATCTCCATTAGTTACAGCTTGGCCTGTCAAAAGGGATGTTTTCTGAGAAATAAAATTCATTAATCAACCACGCCCCGATCAGCCCGATGAGTGGAGAATGACTTGCTTTACCAGGCAAGAGAGCAGTACCACCCAGGGGAGAAGGGGGCATAGCCCTGGGGTTATGAGAAGATTCCAGCTAAAATCACAAAACAGGGGAAGAGGCTCAACTGTGTTTGGGCCTTATTTGCCATGCACTTGGAACGCCCTGTAGAAAGGCCGTTGTTATGGGCTAGATTCACTCATTTGGGTCTCCTAGGAGCACACAAGAAGGAAAACAGAGCATAAGCATGTAGCTTACTGACACGACTAGAAGGCTAAGGGCAGGCTAAAGGGAAACTTCACCCAGTCACACCACTGAGTATGTGGAGGAGAAATATGTAAGTGATTGTTTTGCTTTCTGAAAAATAATTTTATGAGAAATACTGAGTAAGAAAAAAGCTCCAAAAACTTGAGTAAATGTCAAAGAGAACAAATGAAGCTAAAGGCTAGGCTGTCTTGTTAGCAAAGATGTGTGTTCAAAATGTCTTTATACAGGCTGTGCAATTCAAGTGGTAACCACAGGCAGTGTTTGGATAAACAGAGCATGTTAAATATTAACCTCTGGTTATTGACAGGCTGGTTTCACAGTCTGCAACACACTAATAATGAATTCATGGCTTGATTATATGGAGAATCTCTATAGAGGTTACAGCTAAATACTTTAGCCTCTAAACAAAAGGCAAGGACTGGTACTGAAATGGAATGGAAATGGAATTAAATAAAGCCTCAGGATTAATGTCAAAACTAAATTAAAACACTCATATTTAATTTGAATAATTGCATAAAGTTTATTTTCAAGTTCCCCCTCACTGAAGTAAATAACACATTCAAGTTTATGCATTTTAAATGTGCTTAAATACTGAGAGTGCCAAGTTAGTGGACACAGCCTAATCTGTTTACAAAGATTTTACAAGAATTTCAGATGAAAAGTTTTCCTTTACCGTGGCCAGTAAAGTCCTGTGAGCACTTACAGCTCAGATACCAAGCTACTTTGACATTTCAGGCAAATTGGTTGTCTAGGTCTGCCTAATTTTCATGCAGCCATTTGGCATCCACGCTGCATGTCTGAAGCAACATATGGCCACAAGTCCCATGGAGATGAAAGTATGCTGCGTTGCATAAACCTGTCTAAAAGCTTTAAATGGGCCGCTGAATGAGTCTGCACAATGGTGCAGAATATTCTCCACCTGCTACCTTGTAGTTGTGCCTTGAATGGAATAAATGGGTCCTGGGCGCACTATCTTTCTCGTAGACTTGCAAGTAGCTTGCACTACCTTGTCTGGCTCATGTCCAAAGCTCTACCTTGTACATGTCAATCAGGCTGGTCAGTAAGAACAAGCCAGCTTTAACTGGACTTTGTGATTAAATAACTTGGAGCCATGCATCACAGCCAGGCCAATGAAGCAAGCTCTTAGCAAAGACCAAATGCTGCCTGAATTAATGCACCGCAGTTAATTTGCTACAAAAGGAATACAAAAGGCAAACTGGAAAATCCTGGAAGGAAAGCAGGAGCTGCAGCCAGCACATTCAAGACACAATGGGGAGGGAGACGGGGAGTAGGGAGAGGGGCGGTGGGCATGCCTAAAGGATGTGCCAAGTAGTCTAGTATGCTTAGTTACATGGTGAAAAGTGATATTTAACATGCAAAGATTAAAGATAACCTTAAAGCTCTGCATCATCACAATAAAAACAGGCCAACCCAAGGATCCATACACAGATAACTTTCACTGACCCATGAAAACAGACAAAAAGATTTTTTTTACCTTAATTTTTTTGCAATCACCTATAAGCAGAACATTTTGGGAGGGTAATGGTACAGCAAGCCAGGTTTAAGATTTCTCTCTACCAGAGTATCACCTTATGTGCTTCCAATGGTATTCTACACAATGTACTTCCTGTGAGCATCCTTCCACAACATGCTATTTTTATGGCTAGTTTTTTTTCCTGTAGTGAACATACTCTTCTCAGACCTTTGTGAGACCAAATGTCATCACAATATAAAGATAATGGGTACATCACCAAGGAGTGGAAGGAGGCATCAGTAGACCTCCTAGTAACTGAGAAATAATGAGCTTCGTGTTTGGTGCTTTGGTTCATGGCTAGGGAATACTAACAATGGACATGTAGCCAGACAGGGGAGAGCACTTAAGAGTGACCTCAAACCCATGACAAGGACAAAGCAGGCATGGGTACATTTTGATTAAAACACGACCTTATCTGTCTAACAAAGCAGACTACCTTGTGGTTGAGCTTGGCAAAGGTGTATACATCCCAGGAGCAGATACTGAGTACAAAAGAGCAAACAATATGTTCCCAGTAGACTCTGTACAATTATGATTCGTACACAAGTATCAATGTCAAATCCACCCCTGGTATGGAGAATCTGTCTAGCTCTAACAACTAACTCAAGATGTAAAGAAATGCCAATGTGGGGAAGGTACCCTGTAGCCTACATATTAGATGAAGCTTCTTGGGGGCAGACGCCCAACCACTACAGGCATGGTCAGACAGTTAGTATGTTTACAAGCACATCTAAACCGAGCTATTGGCAATAACCGATCTAATAATTTACCTTGAGGACCCGAGTAATCTGAGAAGAAGAAACCAAAGTGTGTTTGGTTCAGATTTCTTCGCATTCGTATAGGCTAAACACCACATCCCGAAAAACATGTAAATGGGAATAGCCCCATAACTGAGATATCTCCATTCTTGCAAACACAGGCATACTCAATCATTATTGGAAAATGTATTGGTCTCTCAAGACACCCTCCGCAGATATTTGTATGTCTATCTGAGCAATATTCTAATGTTCTGAATCAATAAAATTTCTTTGCACGTACATCAAACTAGACATCAACATATTTTGAAATTTGCATGCTTGATTGTGACAATGTACATTGTATTTATCTTTACCAATGTTAGCCATAATCTTTCTTCGTCTGTTTTCTGCAGTCTCAGTGTGTAAATTCACATGGTATTCTGTGTTATCATCCCTACTCTTCATGGGAAGTCTGCACATGACCTCCCTATGGTTTAAGGGGTGGTTCTTCTCCTTGCCCTTGACAGCATTGGGACACTCTACCCTTACACGAGAACACGCACAACCAAGTGCTAGTGCCCAAAACGAGTAGAAGTGGTTAAAATGGGACAAGGACTTAATGGAGCCACATCCATGAATCCAGTCTACAACTTTAAAAAGAGTAAGAAAACAGCCACACTTCAAACACAACATAAAGTCGCCTAAAGTCATAGTTGCGTCAGCTGAGTTCTAGCAACTCATATTAGGGCCCCTGAGATGAGATAGCGGTGTTGATTCAGAAAACATCAGACAGCTCCCACTACAGCGAACCATCTCTGTGAGAGATTGCTCCTTCAAAGTGGCCGCTTCAGGAAAACAAATCTAATGGGACTGGTCAGCAGAGAAGTGCAAAACAAAAACAAGATTATTGGTTTATCTAGGTGACATAAGTGGTAAGTAACCACTGCTCTCTAAAACACTGCACCAAACACCAATTGTAAAAGTGAGATACTTTTAAGATCAGTAGCTTCGGTACTCCTCCGGGGTATATTATGAAGCAAGGTCACTGATTAACCCAGGTTACTTCAGGAGTGATTGCTGATTTCTAAAAGTACACTGTACTGAGCATCTATTGAGTTTGAAGTGACATATAGTTTGGAGATCAGCAGTTACACCTGAAGTTACCCGGGTTAGTCAGTAAGCTTGCTTTGAAGTATACCCCCCTTAAGTTGCTCGCATAAACCAGCAACCTCACTTTGGAGTAAAGACCTCAATTGTCCAATCTCTTCACAGCCTACAACACAGAGCAGAGCAAAAGAAAAGAAAAGGAGAGCCCAACCCAACATCATTGAAGCAGGAGAGAGAGAGGGGGAGAGAGTGCCTCTCAGTCCCTTTCTGAGAACAAAAGGGATCCATGGGTGCTGGGCCTACAGTACAAAGACACCAGCCAAGGTCTGAGCAAGCTCCATTGGGTCACTCGTGGGAGGCTGGACAGTGCCTAATGATCAGAGACCAGAGGTAGCCAAATATGGTAACACTACTATGGAAAATCTGCCTGTCTGTGCCAAAGATATGAATCACATTTTAACATTACAATTAACTAATTAACTAACTTAATTAGTCAGGTTATGCATATGTAATTATTTTGAAATGAACAGAAAACAGGTATTTGTCACAATACAGTCCAGCCCACAGCCTAACTGAGCAGGTCATGAATTTGGTTGAAGAGGAATAGTGACAATATCAAGCTGACTGCAGCAATAAAATGATAATGAATCCTGACTCTTCAGTTTCCTGTTCTGAAGGGGCAATGTAAAAAAAAAGCTGGAGTCCAATAAATGACAGTCATCTACCACCTAGTGCTAAAAAATACCAGAAACATGCAAAATGGTTGCCCCTTGCTACAAACAACAGCTGCCATATGTTAGCAGGGGGTCCAGCACACTGAAAAGGTTAATAGGATCGTGTGCACCATGTGAAGATGATACAAATGCAAAGATCTACAGATCAAGACAAGTAATCTGAGCATTTGGCTGTCAGATCACACATATTTTGACGAGTCATCTGAATCACAATCATAAACAAACACTCTACATAACACGTGCCGATTAAGTGCTATATTTTGGTCAAAAAATAGGCCTGTATAAGGCAGTTGTTCGGGGTCAATTATTCACCGCTCACACAGGAGACAAGCGAGTGTTCCTGCCTTTTCAAGGTAGTCCTTATTTACTCTGCATAATTTGAATATTATGGTCGAGACGACTAGAGCCTTTCAAACAAATAACTCAGATAGGACACTGTTACGCAGAACAATTCTCCACAGTGTCACACAGATCAATCCTCGCCTTGAGGCAGGACCACCCACACAGACATTCTCAAACCACTTCTGACTTTCTGTGTAAGGACTTAGGTCTATGCTGACATCAAATAAATACAACATTCCCCAGACTACGGTAAGAGGAGAGATTATGGTAGAATACTCACCCGAATTCTCCTCATAGCAGCGACTATCTCCACTCTGCTGTTCGGTCGCGCCACATCCAGACTACCGATATACTAATAATAAAAGAAAGCAAACCGAGTTAGGCTGAAACATTCCGATCACAGTTTATAACACTGCATTATCAACGGCAAAGTAGGCTATACACATCAAAGAAATCAACCTTGGCGGAACTTTGCCGTTATGAAGTTAATCAGAAACTTTAAACAAGGCCGATCTAGATCCAACACATAAAGTTGCACGTTAACGGGATTTAGTCAACATTTCAGCACCTTGAAATCAACTGTTAACGTTACCTTTGCCTCAAAATTTATCCCATGTTGAAAGGCTTCTTCGTTGTGTAAAGGAATCCTCAGATCATGTCCATCATCAACCAAATTATATTTTGTTTTAGCTGGCATGTTGGTAGTATGGAAAGCGCACGAACAAGCAAAACGCCAATATGAATAGGCTAATGTTACAGTTCCACCAAAACCAAAAACAATCCCCCAAGTGCTCGTTCAAACTAACTCCCGTTGTCCATCCTGCTGCTTCCTCGTAAGGTCACAATTGTAACATCCTGCATGGAGCTAGGAAAAGCAACTTTGTAGCGTTTCCTCTTGGAAGTAGTCACGATCGTATTGTTAAACCCTGTTCAAAGGACCAGAGCACAAATAGTCCTTAATCGTTGAAAGATCTGTTAAGACAACACTTTTCTGCGTCAGTGTGGCTCAAAGTGATTCCTTAAGAAATCAGTTAAAGAGAGAAAATGTGTTTCTGCGCCCTATCGTCTCGAACTTCACAGTAGCGCCATGACTGGGCAAGCTTCAGCCAACTCCCGAGGACGGACTGGTAGGAACAGAGCGTCATTGGTCGAATCTGGGAATTCCACCTGTTTTCATTGGAACACAGCGACATCACTAGTTTGTAGGAGGGAAAAAACAATTCATTTAGCACTGAACCTCAGATTCTAAAGACAGCACAATAAATGCCGCCTAATGGTAAGTATTAATTAAATGGCCCATTTCGACATCATGTTGAATTTAATGATCTTGTCGATTCATTGGCTATTATATTTACCATGTGCTACGGGCCTAGGGTTTGAATAGACCAAACACCAAAAATCTACTCTTCCTCGGGTTATGCAGGTTATATTTAAGCATCAATGCATTTACTCTCAAACTGTCCTTTTATCACACCATCGAAGCAATGTAATGTAATTAAGTAGGACGGCTCCTCAGCCATTCTCTGCCTCGTCTATGGCAAACTGAAATATGTAGGTCCAATATCACCAACTAGTGGCCAACTATGTGGACATGAATTGGGATCCTCAATTTGCCTTTTTTCCAAAATTATTCTTGCTGCATGTTTTGTCGCAATTCACAGAATCAGTGACTTGCCCAAAACTAAGCATTTGTTCAAGACTATGCTTGTCATAGTTTTAAGTATAATCTGTGTTTGCTGACCTGGTCTTCAGGTAGCTTCAGATGCTTCAGATGGTACTTTTTGCAGCCCATAGAACCTTTCACAGTTCCTATAGACCTTTTTCACACATTCAGTTCATATAGACCTTTTCCACACATTCAGTTCATATAGACCTTTTCCACACATTCAGATTACTTGGAACTTAAGCATATTGTAGTTCCCATGACTGCAGTTCCTATTTGTGTATGAACCATAAAGATATACATGCACAATATAGCCATACACAATGTTGGGGCTGGGAATCTTATAAGGATTACAGGTATAATGAACTCCATGACATAAAATACATGGCCATTTTAAATTTGCCTGTTGAAAGTTTTTAATTGAAAGATCATCTGAAGATGTTTTTCACTGAAAGACCATCTAGGAAATATTTGGCTAGCTCCTCATGTGAAGTCAACTGTATGAATCACTGGGTCGATAAATCATGCTGCTGGCAAAGGAAGTGAGACCAAAGTGGTCAAAGGTGCTGTGTGGGCCAGAGTCCAAAAGTATCGGCTAACTACAGGTAATACAGTTCTTTTCCTATGACTTATTGCATGTTTGTTTGTATCCAATTTTTTAGCAAATGCAAGAGAGCGCGTCCTCTAACAAATTTTGCTTGACGTGTCAGCTTAGCTGTGCATGCATGCACGATCACATAGGGGTGTTAATCAATGGAGAGACAATATTTAGTCACTGTGCTTAAATATTCATGCTGACCATCTGTATCTCACTAGATCCGTTAGCATTTGAAATCAGGTTGTTGTAGATATTACTCAAGTGTATTATTCACTGACTGAGACCAAGCTCAGTATTCCTCACATAAAACACATTCACACACTCTAGGCTCTGAACATTTCATACAAGTATATGTTTAGATTTAACCTGAAATTAAAAATGTGACTCTGTTTGAGGCCAGTGTGTTTGTACTTTTGATTTCATACTAATTATTATCTTCAGCAGTGGCTGAAGTGAAGCAATTCTCTGCAGGAAATTAGAACTTTTGAGGTATGTTTTCATAGGCAGTTACAGGGTATCGTTTCAAATTAATTTTGAAGCTACAGTCATGTGGTAGGCAGATGACAGATAAACACATCTTGTAAGTTGTCAGGATCTTTTCTTTGCAAAATGCAAAAGGTTTTGAAGAATGACACTTAGATTTAGATTGTTGCCTCTCTTATTGCCAGCAGTTATGTCACTGGATTTTGCATCTTTAAAATTCTTTCAAGAAGACTTAGTCTGGCTTCCTTTTAGGTGATTGGGTATATTTACAGAGAGACAAAGGCACCCTTATGACAGATAGCCTGCTGAATCATTGCAGTCATTGAAGCAATCTAGATAAAGGCTGTCTGGCAAGACAACACAAGACTGTGCTGTGTTTTTAATCACAGTTTTGTCTCTAATTTTGCTAACTTTTTTATTAGTCTGCTGTGAATGTGCTATCTGCACTTGTGTGGCAGATCTCATGGCTGTTGTCTTTAATGTAGTGAATCATGTGCCACTGCTGTATTGTCATTTAATTTTTCCTTATTATTAGGGTTTGTCATTATGTTTATATTTATTATTTATGGGCCTTCTCTGCACTTCAAGACTGCCACATACAGTCAAATGGCCACATACAACAACCACACACACAACATCATATCCTACTCAACAACTCATCCGCAAACTGGACCAGCTGGGACTCAATACCTCACTATGCAACTGGCTGCTGGGCTTCCTCAGTGAGAGGCAGAGGCAAGCAGTACAAGTTGGCAACAACACCTCAAGCAGCATCACACTGAGTACAGGGACCCTCCAAGGCAGTGGGCTCAGACCCTTGCTCTTCACCCTGCTGACACACGACTGCACACAAACCTATAGCACCAACCACATGGTGAAGTTTGCGGACAACACAACTCTGATGGGTGTCATTACCAAGAATGATAAGACCTACTACAGGAAGGAGGTCAACCTTCTGACCACATGGTGCAGAGACAACAACCTTCTTCTGAATGTCAGCAAGACCAAGGAGATTGTCGTTGACTTCTGGAGAGATCACACCCAACTTCCACCACTGAACATCAATGGTGCTGCTGAGAGAGTGAGCAGCACCAAATTCTGGGGTGTGCACAATACTGAGGACCTCTCCTGGACCACCAATACTGCATCACTGGCGAAGAAAGCACAGCAGCGCCTCTACTTCATCCACAAATTCAGTCAAAGCTCAGTCAGCTTTATTTTAAATTCTTCACATGTCCAAGACATACGAGGAATCGAAATAATGTTTTTTACTATCCCATGCTTAAACAAAGACAGACATTGAACATTGAAGATTTAAGACAATTGAGTTAGACATTTCACAAAACCGTTTCACAAACATTAAAGTGCCAGACAAGACAAAATGGAGTAGAGTAGGGTATTGGTGTTCTTACCTATCCTAAGTGTGGCAAGTAACATACCTATAGTAAGTAACATTTTTCCCTAATCACTACAGTAGTCTCTTGAAGTGAGATTTGCACACAGCGCCATGTTTAAATAAATAATCTATTTAAATAAATAATCTATCTATGCAGCCCTACTAAAGTACACATACAGAGACAAGTGAAATAGATAAAGTGGCTAGCAGCATACAGAGTGGTAAAGGTAGCGTACTGAGTGAGGTGATACGATATTAGTGCAAATATAGATAAATGGTAAGGCAGCAGAATGGATGGGGGTAGATGTGTCAGAGAGGTTGCCCAATCTGGAACCCTTCAGACACAGACACACATTAGGAAGTTAGTAGTTAGTAGTGCAGAAATGGTGCAAAAAGGCATCTAGTGCAAAGAATATGGCAGACATAGACGGGGGTCCACGGGGGTCTAAGACCAAGCGAGCAAGAGCCTCCTCACCCATCATGGGCACTTTCTACAGGGGTGCCATTAAGAGCCTCCACACCAGCTGCATCACTGTGTGGGGTGGGAGCTGCACTGACAACAGGAAAACCCTGCAGCGCATAGTGAACACAGCTGGAAAGATCATTGGTGTCCCACTTCCCTCCCTGCAAGACACATACAATATCTGCCTCACCTGAAAACCATAATTGTAAGTGACACCAGCCACCCCGCTCACAATCTCTTCAGCCTCCTGCCCTCTGGGAGGAGATATAGGAGCATCTGTGCCTGCGCCACCAGACTAGCAAACAGCTTTATCCACCAGGCTGTCAGAAAACTCTCTCCCCTCTCTCCCACCCCCTCTTCTTGCCCCCCAAGTAACTTTGGGCTCTCAAGTGGCTGCTGCTTTTGTTTTTGTATACAGCATTTTTTGCACTATTACAACACATCATTCATCAGAAAAGGAACATCATTCAGTACTATCATAAAACATCATACAGGATTTTTTTGCTGCTTGTTCTTGTGTTTTTGTCATATGATCTTTTTGTCTTGAGATCTCATGTTTTGTTTAGTGTTAGGAAAATATCCTTATCTACTATGCACTTCTTTAGTGTTAGGTTATCTGTCAATCTCAGGCTACATTGTAACTTTCTCTAACATGCCTGCTAATTAACTAGAAAACCACTCACAGTTTATTCACACGTTAGCCTGTCACTCCGCTTAATATCAAAAGACACAAGGCCACTCCATACTGACATCAGTGCAGTAAATCAGGAGAGTTGAAATGGAGGGCAGTGGGTCAGTGCTTGGCACTCTAGGGCTATCCTTAAAAGCCTCATAATAAACCGTCTTCCAGCTGACAGCTGGCTTAATCTCAATAAGTCATGAATTTGCTCCACGAATATGGGACACGCATGCAGCAGAGGCGAGATGCTTCTCTCTCTGGGGAGAGAGGGAAACACATTGGCATGGTGCTGCTATGGGCAGCGATGCTCTGAGACAATGGGAAGGCAATCAAAATGAGTGCAGAATTTGCATTCAATTTTTCTCACTTGATAATCCAACATGTAACAATACGAGGTTAAAGGATAATAAAGGAGCCCTTTTAAAGTGTTGCGTCTGAACAGAAGAGGAAGCAATTTCCTGAAGTTCCACACCGTGTATTTCTAAACCTAAAAACAGATTGTGCTCTTCTTCATCTGTGTCGCGTTAAAGTTTAATCAAGAAGACTTCAGGAATATGAGACAGGTTCTTACCAACTGGGGCTTTTGGGCAGTAGCTCTCTATTACTGACCAGAAAGGTTTATGTTTATGTATGTAAAGTATTGATGTACCCCTGTGTAAGTAAATCTTTAATATAACTACATAACAAGGAAATGTAAAACAGGAGAAAAGAGAGGAGGGAACCAGAGGAAAGGATAAACATTTCCAATGCAGCAACAAAGGCCCTGTATCTCCTCCCTGTGGCCACTAGGTGGCGATCACACACATCAGATGCCAGAGCCATCTATACAGCTCTTTTGGATGCTGTGCTGGTGTCAGGGACTAAAGTAACGTCACTGTTATTTTCTGATCTGGGCATGCATATGGAAAAGTAAACATACGATTCTTGTAAATCGATTGAGAATTGATAATGTAAACCATGCAAGTCCCCATATTAGAATAATGCCAGCCAATTTGAGAGAGACAAAGAAAAGAAGACTGACTGGTTTCAAAACACAAAGATTGAGAGAGAAAAAATGGAGGCTTGATAAGTGAGGTTATTGCACAATGCACCATGAACCAAATCTAAACTGCGCTAAATTGTGGTGCCTTGACTTGTCACCTATTTCAAGGCTGCTTCTTTGTTCTCTTGATTTGTTCAGGTTAGTCATTAAACTCTAATGAAGACAGCTTTATTGAGAGATAGCCTCAAGTCTGTGCAGTCTTGTAATGTATGAGAGAGAGAGAAAAGGAGAGAGTTAATATTTTGCGTCTGCATCCTTAGAAATGAAGTAACCATTTGACATTTCTAGCATGTACTTGCCACAACACAATTAAGACTAGATGATGACAAATCATGCATAGCATTCAACATTTAATGTCATTATATATAATGATGTTGGAATTATAAGTTTGTTCTTAAACACATGAATGCATACATAAACAAACACTTGCGCACAAGCCATCTATACAGCTCTTTTGGATGCTGTGCTGGTGTCAGGGACTAAAGTAACGTCACTGTTATTTTCTGATCTGAATGCTGTTAACATAAGACTATTTTTCATGTGACATTTACCAGCTACATTTAATTGAGGTGGAGTTTGTGTAGCAATCAATTATGGCCAATGGCAGGTGTGTTGGTACTCCTTTCTTGTTCAGTTTGCAATTTTTGTTTCTTTAGTTGCTTTGTTTATGGTGTTAGTAAAATTAAAACTGAACATAAAAATGGGATCAGACTAGGTCTGTGTTTAGTCAGACATACAAACTCTTACCTTCTCATCTGAATAATGGAAAGCACACTTGACCATCTTATCTATCTTGTCTGAATTTTAAACAATCATGGGGCTCTTCAGAATTCTGTAGCTCATAGTGCCATCATGCAAAAGGCTGACTATGGAGTGTCATTAATGCAGCGGTGACCTACATATGCACAGTGGGAAAGATGGTGCAATGACAGGCAAGCTACAACTAGTATGCTGAACTGTCAGTTACGCTGCATTCACAAGACTGAATAGAGTGGGAACTGGGATGGGCACAGTGCAGGTCTTTATATTCAATTAGATGCACCCCTCCATAACACACTCACATCACCTGTCATCTCAACCCTTCTCTCTTAGTCTTGGCCATACCTACAGAATTTTTTTCTGTTTTCGATGCAGATGACCAGGTTTCTCCTGCTGAATGTTGCAACATTTACATAAGCTGGATGTAATGATATTACATCCCCTGAGTGGGACTGATTTTAGGTAGTCAATTTGACTATTGAATATTATTGACCTCTTCAGTAATCATATTGACTAGCTACGATCAGCTCCAGTCAGTATGGTATTGTGTTTCTACTGCAAATATCAAGAAAGTTCTATTCTAAAGGTACAGAATTTTCCAAATGATACCATGACCCTGATCATTCTGTTCTATGGAAAATCTCCACACCCAGGCAAATGATCATGAAATGTTTATGTGGACCACTTCAGAGTAAAATATATGACAACATAACTTTCCAGTCACCAGTTTGTTGTATCAAACTCCAGCATTTGGGAGACCTTTTATCTTTTGTAAAGTTACTGACATAACTTTTTGAATACTACAAAATGTAAAGCAATGCATAAATATATGGACATTATATAGACTGAATTTTGACGCAACATTTATTAAAGTTGTTTTTGGGAGTCTCAGGGGGATTTGTTGGGGAGATTTTGCCAAGCGACAAAAGGAATGTGGTTTGTGGGCCCTGACCTAGTTGGAAAACAGACATTTGCTCTGTAGTGTTGGCTTCCATTCATCTTCTACCATGCACTGGTTCTGCTCTGGTGGATTGGTGTGTATGTATGTCTGTGTGTGTGTGTGTGTGTGTGTATGTGTGTGTGTGTGGGGGGGGGGGTTGCATGCATATGGAAGAGTAAACATACGATTCTTGTAAATCGATTGAGAATTGATAATGTAAACCATGCAAGTGCCCATATTAGAATAATGCCAGCCAATTTGAGAGAGACAAAGAAAAGAAGACTGACTGGTTTCAAAACACAAAGATTGAGAGAGAAAAAATGGAGGCTTGATAAGTGAGGTTATTGCACAATGCACCATGAACCAAATCTAAACTGTGCTAAATTGTGGTGCCTTGACTTGTCACCTATTTCAAGGCTGCTTCTTTGTTCTCTTGATTTGTTCAGGTTAGTCATTAAACTCTAATGAAGACAGCTTTATTGAGAGATAGCCTCAAGTCTGTGCAGTCTTGTAATGTATGAGAGAGAGAGAAAAGGAGAGAGTTAATATTTTGCGTCTGCATCCTTAGAAATGAAGTAACCATTTGACATTTCTAGCATGTACTTGCCACAACACAATTAAGACTAGATGATGACAAATCATGCATAGCATTCAACATTTAATGTCATTATATATAATGATGTTGGAATTATAAGTTTGTTCTTAAACACATGAATGCATACATAAACACACACTCGCTCGCACATAGAAACACACAGATCTCTCTCTTTCTCTCTCCCTCAAAACAATGATGTCACCACAAGTGATTTACAAAGAGTGTCTACAGCATCAGGCAGCAAGATAGCAATTCATTAATTGCAGGTATTACGTGAGCCTTTCAAGGAGCGTTTGGTGCCTCATCATGTCACATAGTTCTTGATATCATGGAGCCAAATGAGTTTGGGGGATGTGGATGTGAGCTCCACAATTTACTTCCTAGCGTCACAGCTTTTCCCATTACATCCAAAGCCTCTTTCCATGTTCTTTCCATGTCTCCCTAGGGCCATGCTATGGGTGGGCCATGGGCCCCTAGGGGTCTGCAGCTCTCCCTTTCACTGTCAGCTATTTCTATTCTAGATAGGATGTGCGACAGGCACATTGAAAACAAGAAGAATATCAAACAAAAGGTTGCTGTTTATTTTGCATGCAAGATGCAGTGGTGTTGCACCCAATCCTATTGAAGGGAAAGTGTGAGTAAGCACACCAATGCCTAGAGGCATCAACATCATTACTGCATAGTTACTGAATTTTTGCGGTCCTTCTGGCTATTTGTATAGTGGAAACATAAAAATAGAAGATATTGAAGATATAACAAATGAGCTAAAAAGACAAAACTGGACACAACACAAAAGACAAAATTGCAACACAAAAGAGCTGTCAAAACCAAGCAGTGATTGCTCCTTGCCCTCAGGATGAACTGTACAGAAGCAGCTTTAAAAGAAATGCAGGGATCTATAAAGAGCCTGTTAAGTGTCTGTATTTCACCCTTGAGAACGTTGTTCCGGATTATAGGTCTTTTGGGATGGACTATAACATATCCCCTGACCACCAGAAACAACGTCAATAAATAACTTAACATTTTACCAAAGAAGGATAGCATTTAATTTCATACTGATTTATTAATTGATTAAAATGAAACTGTAACTAGGAAGTAATGATAATAGAATAACAGACCAACATCACCAATTGAGCAGGAAAAGTTATTTCAGAGGAAAACATGTTTAAACTTCTTTAAAAACAAATGTCTAATCCACTCACTCCTGCTGTGCATAATTGTTTCTGAATGACATGAAATTGCAGTACTTTCAGATAATAAATGCTGGTACATAGGCAGGCTCAATTATGCTCCTCAAACACAATGGCTTTTGACAGAATAAAATATCTGTTGGTTGTTGTCTACAGATTGGTAGACTTTCAGTGACAGATTAATTGCTGTTTTTTCACCTTTGGCACTTTAAGGGCAATCCTTAATTATTTGTGTTTTATCCAGATGAAATGACTGTGGTTGATGATAATCACATTTGGCCTTCATAAGGTATAATGAGTTGCTTTTGTCAGCCTGGCAAAATGCAGTTAATGTGTCTCTAATGGTATATCAAAGAGCTGGATTGTACAATAGTGAGTAATTATGAATAGTGATTGTAATAATGATGGAAAAGAACATTATACATATTCTAGTCACATTTAATTTGTTTTAAAAGGATCATGAGACATGTCAGGCTTATATTATTGACCTTTGCATCAGCTATATAAATATAGTTAAAAACACTCAAAATGTTTTTGTTTTTATTAAAGTTTTAGAAAATCCTTCCTCGTCAACATGTTTTTCACGTCTCATACCTTCTCATACCTTTTCCTCACTCCTCTGATTGTCTTCCTTATCAAATAAATTTGGAGTTCTGGCTCCCTTGTCCTCCTGAATTACCTGGGTTAAAATGGCAAAGGCTGAACAGACATGTTCATGTCCAACTCAACTCAAAGGTGATTTCACCTTTTACTCAGAAAGCATTGAGACGTAAACAGCATAATGCAGTGGCAGTTTACAAGCTCTACAAATGAAGGAATTTTCTAAACATTATAAAAACAAAAGCATTTTGAGTGTTTTGAAATAATGTTAAACATAGGCAATGCCAACGTCAGTCTTAGAAGGCCAACATACTGTATACCTTTTACCTTTATGCATATGCATACCTTTTCACAGTATTTAACTAGGCTTTAAATAGACATATTAACTCTACCAAGGTGGTTTGTTTGCCTGTCTATCTGTTTATCTTTAAGAAGGACTAAGCAAAAAACACTCGTTTGATTTACATGTATGTTGGTAGAAAGTGTAGCACACCACAAGTGGGAACCCATGACATTTTTGACTGGGCATGCTGAGCCCATGATATAGTGTAGTTTCACTAACATTGAGAGATATGCCAGTTTGGCCTTGGAGGGGATGTGCTTGTAAGTACACTTTTAGTTTAGGGGATTCTTAAATAGATTTTTAGAATGATTATCAAATACAATTGTAATTGTAAATTCATTTGCACAGGAGAGTGTATGACTGTATGAGGAAGTGAATCACAAAGGGATTTGAAGCTGTTTCACCAAGCATTGATCAGCTCTGACTGAAGGCAAGATAAAGGAAACTACGTGCAGGTCAGCACAGTGTGTGAGATAGCCATCAGAGCAGATGGCGCTAAGTGGCCAGCCTTCACTCTGCAGGCTAGCATGTGAGGGGCTGACAGGAGCATATGGACAAGGATGTGAGGCGGAGAGCAGACTACCCATAACGAGGTCATACATCTAACACTCTGCTTGGTTTGGAACTGGTTGCCTTCATACGTTATGTGTGTGTGTAGGTGTGTGTGTAGGTGTATGTGTCTGAGGGAGAGAAACAGAGATAAAGCAAAAGAAAGTCTCCTTAGGTTATATTTTACTAGCTGATTGACACACATGTAATCTTTGTCCAAAGTGCATCACTGACCAATCCCTCTGCTAATACAGTGTGTGAACCAGAAACATAGATAAGTAGGCCTGTTACAGCTTCATCTGTAAACCCATTGATATGTGCTATTCAGTTCAGGGCAGTCAGTGATTAACACTCCATAAATTGAAAAATATTGTTCCATAAATGAAAAAAAGAAAGAAATACAGAAAGAAAAAAAACATGTTAAGGTGCCTTATAGATACCATTTACTTGTAAAATAAAATGGGAAAAACATTTTGTTTCTGTTCATTTTCTGTTCATTGTATTTAAACATTTTATAACAACTAGATGATAGTACAATATTTGAAGCTTATTATTAAGGCATACATGGTGTTAGGGCAGGATATTCATCATAAAGTAGGCCTATCACTTCCTCTTCTGTACGATCGACTATTGATTAATAGCTTGTAATAAAGGAACTGTAAATTTCTAAAACATGACAATAAATCATTAAATCACCTTGAGAAAGTTTCTGACTATAGTGCTAGTACAGTATTATAACTGTCGCTTTCCAGGAAAGTGAAACCAACAGCGACTATGGGAAAACCGTAGCTTGTATATTGTGTTATATATGCCATTCAAAACTGGGAGGGAGGCAAGGCGTAATAAATGTCAGGAGTGTTTGATCAATGGATGATGTATCAGAGGGGGAGATGCAGTCATCTTGCTCTTCTGTGTCACCTGACCATTTTACTGCTTCCTTATCTGGATGGTTGTACAGGCTGAACCACAGTAACCCCTCGGATGACATCGGATGACTTTACGCTTGTCATTTGAATGCGGGATTTGTAAGACTCTCCCAGTTCTTGGTTTTCACACTTCCATTGTGTCACAGTCTTATATTTCACCTCTCTTAAAACAAGGTTGGAGCAGGAAATGACCTCAATGCGCCAGTGTTATTAATATCTCATGTTTTAGGGAAAACATAGGAGTGCTGTTGATGTTTTTATTCTGATAACGTCAGATCAGGGTGACTGTCTTTAAACGGACACACAAAACATGAGTAAGCAAGTGTCTATGGAGGTTTCCTTTTAATGTGTTTTAGGTAACTGTTTTAGGTAGTCTGAGGTAATGTTAAAAAACAAATAACAAAAACATGAGAAATATATTTTGATTTAAACATGACTCTACACATGCCCTGTATGAGTCAACTGATTTGATGCATCACACATACTCACCACTTTAAAAAAAAAACAAAAAAACAAAGCTTTTAGCAGTTTACTTTAGAGATAAGAATTTTCTTCATCTTACCTAGAGAAGCCGTATTTGAAGAACTGATGATGCTTCTCACATGAACGAATCCCTTATTGGAGAATTGCCACCTCCTCCCACACAGTGACCGATTGACTGCTGCTTGACTGGTGAAACTCTTATCTACCCAATACAATTCAGACGCTAGATTGCACCTTTTTCCCAATCAGCCTACTGCTGCTTTTAAGGCCGAAAAACCCCTTATATGCTGAAAGGAAGCAATGACAGACAAGACCAAAAGAATGGAAGCCTAACTGAGAGACAGCTCACATTGTGGAAAATGACTGCAGTGCACTTTTCTACCTGTAACATCAACACAGGCAATTCTGTGACAGTCTCTACATTTACATTTACATTTAGGCATTTAGCAGACGCTTTTATCCAAAGCGACTTACAAAAGAGGATAACATTCAAGCTACGACACAATGAAAGAACAAACAAGGGGTGCATATTGCTAACATAGAAACTGCACCATTTTAAGTTGAAAGTGCAATAGTGCAGAGAAATTAAATTGTTAAGTGCATTCTCAAAGTTTACGCCAGGAGATATTCTTGGAAGAGCTGGGTCTTCACGAGTTTCTTGAAGGTGGAGAGGGTATCAGTTGACCTGGTAGCATTTGGGAGTTCATTCCACCAGCGCGGAACCAGATATAAGAAGAGTCTGGATTGACCTGCACGAGGTGTTGGCCGTGCTAGAAAACGTTCCTTAGAGGATCGAAGCGGTCGTCGGGTGACATAGGGCTTCAGGAGAGAATTCAGGTAGATGGGAGCAGAGCCATCATTCACCCTGAAGGCCATCATAAGTGCCTTGAATTTAATGCGAGCAGCCAAGGGTAACCAGTGAAGTTCAATGAACAGAGGTGTGACGTGTGCTATTTTTGGCTGGTTAAAGACCAGACGTGCAGCTGCATTCTGGATCATCTGTAGCGGTCTCACTGCACAGGCTGAGTCTCTATGTGTATGATAAAAACACAAGACCATCAGACCTTCATTACATGGTAACTTTAGCGGTATAGTCTGTCAGACCTTGTAATAAACTCATCAAATGCATTTACTGATGCATGATGAATGCATTTTCAGCAGCCTATGTTTAATTTTACTGTGACCTTGCATGTAAATATTTGTATAATTCTTGGAGACATAAACCGAAAACATCAGAGATCACTGTCCTCATAAGGAGATCAGAGTCAATGTCCATGATGAGGCATTAGTATCTTATCCCATCAGAATATCTGGTATATTTTGGTGTGTGTAAGTGTAGTCATACCTAAATGCATTAGTATTTGCATTTTCATACAATTTAACATACAAAATTTAGTGCCAATGCACAGCTGACACAGTACTGACATCTTGTTTCCCTGATGATATACATGGTACCAGTGGGCTATTGGACAGTGTTTAGATAAAAGGGATGGCCTGACATTAAATGTGTAATGCTTGCCAGAAACTGTGACCTCATTCTCCATCTGGCCTGCCCATGGCTTTGATTAGCTCACCTGGCTTGGATCAATTATGTTGTAATCCCTTAGGCAGGCTGCTGGGATGGCCAAGGTAACTTCTCGCCTTCCCACATAAAAGCAGCTCACATCTGCCTCCTTGCCCTCAGCCTTACCTTTGGATTTAATGATGGATAACCATGGTCATGTTAATTAATTTATTTTTTACTGGGCCTCTCTCTCTCTCTCTCACCCTCCCCTTCCTTCTCATTCACATCCACTCTCTGCTTGTTTTTGTATATGGACATCTGGGGAGAGGAATGCATTCTGAGGGACTTGTGTCATCACAGCCTCTCAGCTGCAGCCAACCATGGTATTGCAGTAAAGCCTCCCCTCTCTTTATTGCTGCACTCAAATTCACTTCCGAGAGAACATGCATTTCTGCCGCTGAGACGTGAATGATGGTATCAGCCGGCAATTTTTTAAATTGGCCACAGTTCTGAACAACCCCACGACTGGATGCATTTAGTGTCGGCCCTAGCCCTAAGTGTCTACACATGGAGCTAAAAATGCAGAGAGAGGTATGTGAGCTGGTTTGATTACCTCTCACACAGATCAAAGATACTGGAGCCTGTCCAGATTTTTCCTACAGTTGACAATGTTTGAAGAATGGTCAGTGATTGCAATGAGGTGATGTAGAGGTAAAAATAAAAACATATGTGCATTGTTTATGTAATCCAACTCCTCAAGTGTGTTGTGTAACTGCAAAATCCAAATAAACCCTTCACTTAAATGATTGTAATGTGTGTGTTCCTGCAGAATCATTTGTTACTGCTTACTTGAGTCATTTGAATGTGGGAAATCTGGTCATATGTTTTTCATTAATATCTGAAAAACCAGTGTCTGTGAACTGTAAACATGGTTAGTCACAGTTCTAGGTGAAGCAAAGGCGTATATTTAGTCTCAACATTGGTGGGGAACCCCCTCATTTCCCTCAGTTCGGGTAATTTTGTATGAAATGCGTTGAACAGTGGTAGTGTCACTGCTCTAGGATTCAGAGACTAGGCTTAATTTTCAATCGTTGTGTTATTGCACAGCTTTATTACTAAGGTTCACTAAAGATTTTACAATTTAATCACAAGTTTATCACCACATTTTATGGGTGGACATGTGACTCAAATAAACATTTACTTAAGTGCTTCTTCAGCACTGACTGTTTATGGGCTGTTATGTAAGTTCTGTTCTGGGCTATCATACTTTTGTCTGTCTTGGGTAAAAAAATACACATATACAGAGAGCCCACTCTGGATCCTAGGGGCATGTTGCTACCACTACTCCATCTCTCACAACTTTCCAAATTTTCAAACAAAATTTAAAATAAATGCACAAAAGCTAATTTCACATCTTGTTTTGAGGTATTATTTCCAAAATTAAAAGTAAAAACTGTGCAGCTATGTATAGCTCTAATATGGTCATTAAGATTGATGACACCACTGTAATTGGCCTGATTACCAACAATAATTTGACAGTCTACAGGAGCGAAGTCAACAACTTAACGCAGTGGTGTCAGGAAAACAGCCTTTCTCTCAACATTGCAAAGACCAAGGAGCTGATAATAATAAAAGCTGATAATGCAAAAGCTGATAATGCAAACAAAAGAACAAAAAAACAAAGTTTCCCAAAGTTGCTCCATTCAGGGCTTGGGATCGTCTTAAGGCTCAGACCACCACTCCAGAACAGTTTTTTTTACTGAGCGACAAGGCTAATGAACACTGAAACAATGACAGCCTAAGCCTGTGCCTGTCAACACCTTCCATTTTTTCCTTCACACCCACCCACCACACACACACACACACACACTCACTCTCTCCCTCTCAACACTCAATCTTAATCTTATCTATTATCTATCTTTGAGGAACAAAAACACAAGAATTTTACTCTCTTATATTAGTATAATGAGATGTAATAAAGACAATCTTGATCTTTAGTTTTGAATCTACTTTCCCTATATTTCCAGTGATTGATAATTAGGACACCCTGTTTCCTAACCATCCTCTGTAATGTTACTATGTTATAGAGCAGCTGACATTAGGTCTTTACCTAAAACTCAACAACTAATTTGATACATCCATTGTATCCTACCTACCAGACAGATGACAGGTCAGTCATTTTGTTGTCATTGTCAACATCAGTTTTAGCACATTACCTACATGGGCTACTGAGTAGGCGGTTAAAAACTGCCCTGCACTCTTTTGCTGGTATATCATTTCCAAAGTGGCCAAAACGTGTTCATATGCATGCATAAAATTACGTTATGCTGTAAACTGAGTTCACCTGGGAAATATATTGCCTGCAAACAAGGTGCAGCTATTTTCTTGCACAGAGCTGCTGCTGGAATGTCTTTGGGCACATAACTGATGGAGCTCTGAGGCATCTGACAAGCCTGGTAGATATTAGAGGAAAAGGCAAAACTGACAGCATTAGTGTTATGTGTTTAAAATGAGTAGAAACCTTCACCAGACGTTTTTTTTTTTTTAAATCTAAATTATTGGTGGGGACAATCCAGCAATCGTAGGATATTGATGGGGACACCACACCTGTGTGCACCCTAAATCTACGGCCTTGAGGTGAAGTCATTTGAGAATGTTAAAGCAGTTTTTGCCCAATGCTTTGATAGTGAATATTTATTATCATCGTATCATTGTGTCAAAACTACACACAAGACAAGTAAGGCATGTGAACACATGCAGACAACCAGCTCATTATGTTGAGTCCTGACCTCTGTTTGGGTCTGACCACCTCATCTGCATTATAAGGAAATTCATCCCTTACTTGGGAACTGATGATCTTCTGTGCTGCGTCAACCTCAAAATTCTCCACATACCTCCTCTCTTGCTGAGGAAATCACATACATTGGTGCTCATACACTTTCCAACACTAAGAACAACAGTACTGACATCATGTCAAAAACACAGGTGAAGTATTTACAGGCTGGAGAGGAACTTATCGTTAATGTTAATATGGAAATGTTTTTAAAATTACATGCAGTATTTTGTAAATTATACTATTCAATTAATCACCCCAATCCACCCCAACCATTGTAAATACTTCATGAATATCTTATGAAGTCTATTTCAAATGTCACTTTACAAGTTGGGACTGAAGTTAGCTTGCATATCAACAAGCTTCAGCCTGGCTTTCATAGCTCCTTAAAGGGTACTACCATGGCCACAAGAACTGAGGGGTCTGCAGCTTTGACCTAAGCATTGATTTCTAGTATAAACTAACTACAAGTTAAAACATACTCAGGTTGCAGATGGTATCATACAGTGTCATATGATGTCATACATCTCTTTGGCAGTGGTGAGGAGGAATATATGGGCTCAATTGCCTGACATGTTCTTCCCCAACATAATTACTACACGCAACAGAACCCATGTTCCTATCATATCAATGTCAAGCTGATTTTTTTTTTTTTTTTCATTTTACCCATCAAGACTACTGACAAAGTGTTGGATACTCACCTGTAGATAGTAAGGTGGCCTTCATAAGCTGGATGGATGTCCACAGAGTTCCACAATCAGTGTCAGTCATAAGTATACGGAAAAAGAAAAGAAAAAATAACTGTTGTTTCATTCAGAATGTGCCAGATCCTCGTGGACATTTTTAGGCAGTTTTTATTGTTTTAAATATGATCAAAATAAAAACATGATCAGTTCCAATCCACCTTGCTCATAGTGTGTTCAATGCAAACATAAGGATATACTGCATATAAAAATAAAAATGTTTTGGATGTCATATTCTCCTCACATTGTTTGGCTTTGATTTAAAGGGATTATCAGAATCAACTTAGCCCCTTAAATTGAAGGAACTGAATGCACCAGTTTATCAAGGTACAGTGTTAAATGCCATAACACAAAGAATTTTTGTATTTGGACCCAATGGGTGTTCTAATGACATTAATGGATATGCAAGGTATGTCCCACCAAAAAAACAATGACTTAAAAGTGGCTTAATCTGTGTCAAAAAAGTGTCAAAATCTGCCAATCATCTTTCAAAATATAAACATTCAATTGCTTGACCTACATCTAGGCCTATGTTTGTCTATGTTCATCTCTCAAGTGCCATAAAATTATTTGACTGAATTTCCTCTAGGAAAAGACCCATAGGAGCACACTCTGAGAAACCTTCCAGGTGATCATCTAATGAAGTTGGGTATGAAAATTAAAGATTGTGTGAAACAACATAAACACTGGCCAGTTAGAAGAATCTGAAACACAGGCCCACTTATTTTTCACATGTGTGTATTACACCATCATTTTGTCAGTAGGACCTGTAGGACCTTTGCAGGAATTTTGAATGTTTCCATTTATATGAAAGCAATGCAAAAGGATGCTGAATTTAGCTAAAATGGTCTACAGATATGGTGAAATGTTTTGAAAAAGAACATCATAACAAGACACATGAAACTGTGGTCAGATTTGAATATTCAAAGGCAAATATAGCTATGTTCTTCCTGTTTAGATGTCCAGATCTATGAATGCCTCCACAGTTGGCCATACACAAATGCTATTCATTGCGTTCAGACATTCAAATAAAATTTTATAAAGAGCATGTAAATAGTTTCTCCGTTTGCTACGATTGATGATGCCACCAATATCCCTGAAACCATTCTTTGGAATGATTTTGTTTCTCAAGAACCCTGCTAGTATGCTTGAAAAGAATTTGTAATTACAATGTAATTTATAATTACAAAACAAACATTTTACATTATTCAAGCAGTCTGACTGGTTGCTGGCTGCCGATGAAATGCAAGTAACAGACTAGAAAAGCACTCAGAGTGTGCAGACCTCCGTCCAGTTGGTCTGACACAATACAAATTCCAGATGGACCACCAAAGTCAATCATCTGTTCCTTGTCCTAATACCCATGTTCGAAAATTTCATCCTAATTCATGCAGTACTTTGAGTTATTTTGTAGACAGACATACATACACTGGCGAAAACATAACCTCATTGGCAGAGGTAATAATAATAACAATGATGACACATTTGTGCTGTTATCTATCTAGGCCTGTCCTTGGCCTTAATGGGGCTTGGGGTTGGGAAAGTGTTGGCCCCATGGTTCTGGAGTCTGACATGGTGTCAAGCCAAAGAGGTCTGAGAGAGTATCACCCGATCTGTTGCACTGTTTTGTGTGCTTATAGCTGATATAAGTCAAGGCAACTTGGAAAACCATATAGTGCATTGTCCATCCATGCCCGATGTGCTTCAATTTGGACATTTCTGTCTCAAATGGAAAGACAGATTTACAGTAAGATATCAAGGATTCAAGGAATTTTATTTGTCACATAAAATGTATTGGAGGTGCCATACCATACATCTACAGGGTATTTTAAATTCTTCTCTGAGGTCTCCAAAGATCTTATGTAACTTTAGTTGGGCTGAAAACAGTCCAAGGACACCTTAACTTGGCCCTCTATAACCTATTGAAATAGTATAGAGCACCTAAAGGAACACAAAAAAACATTAATATTTCTAGTGAGCACCTAAAAGTTTCAGGTGCACACCTGAAAGTTTCTGGTGAAGACTTACAAAGCCTGTTGTATTAGCTAAAGTTGACAAGTCATTCTTTTAAAAAAATAGTAATGGACTTGTAATGGACTTGAAATGGAACTGCAGCCATTTGTGCCTATGCTCCTGTTATTCAGGCATAAAACTAAAAATGAGATGGTTGCTCTTCTTCTTGTTATCTTTATTTCACAGATTTTCATTTTCGGAAGCAAGAACTGTTAAGAAGCAGGAAGTAGCTAGATAGAGGCAGGCTGAGCGAGACAGGCTACCTGGAAGTTTGCTTCCAGACCTTTAAACACGCATGCAAGTGTTATGAAAGACATTCCCCATTACAAAGCAAAGCCACACAGCAAAGCCACAGCAAGCAACACCAAATGTGCCACCTTAGTCTGGAACAAATAAAAGAATTACAACAAAACAAGACAAGACAAAACTAAGGCTAGACAAGACAGCAGCATGAGCCACATTAAACCACCAAGGCAGAGGACTGGGATGCACTACTCACACTCGTTGCTACAGCCAATAAGTGGCACTGGACAGATGACATATTACCCATATTCAACCACATAGTGAACAAGGAAGGTGGCACACGGGCAAAGAGAGCCGACGATCTTATGGCAAGCTCCGGTGGATAGGCAAGGGCCTAACCAGGAGAGCCTACCTGGCTACTTGCTATGGAGGTCTTTAAATACTACCGCAACTGGCAACCTGATTGAATGATTAGCAGGCTAATAATGGAGTAGGGCAATGAAGCCAGGGCCTGAAAGAAGGGAACAGGGAGAGAAAGTCAACCTGTTACAGACAGATAGACAGATAGATTAGAAGAGCCCTTCACATAGTTCTGTACTTTTTTTGAACAAAAAAAAAAAAACATTTAAATCAACAAGAATAACAGGGATGAACAACTAGCATGAACAAATGAACAGATCCAGCAAACCCAACTTTACCCAATTATTCTATATAAAGGCAGGAACTGCATCTTCCTGCTGGCCCCTCACCCACCACTGGGCAGGTTCTGTGTGTTTCACAGGCTGGTAGGCTACACACTCATTTAAGTTGTTATGGCTTCCCCCCTGCTGGGCCCTGTCATTAAAATCTTGGAGAGGAGTGATTTCTGTGGGCTGAGGGAAGGTGTGCATTGTCAAATTAGAAATGCCATGTTCTGACGTATCCATGGGGACACAGGGCTTGGAAAGGATCAACAGAACACTAGTCAATCTATATCAGGTCACCTTGAAAGCACATGCTGTTTTAAATAATGCTCACAGCTCGGTGAGTCACTGAAATAAATTCTTCATACAGGTATACAAATGATAAACTTCAGAATCAATCAAGTGCAACGCAATTCAAATAAGATTTATTGTTGCTGGAATGTAATTGTGATAAATTTATGTTTGCATGCAACAAATTCCATCCCTTAAGAGCCAGTAGCCACTCTGACATCTATGAACGGTGAAAACACTGACAAAAGTCAGTGCCTATAAGACAACCCCAATGGCTGAACAAATCTTTTAAAATGCTAGTTTTGCATACGTACAGGGCCATTACTAGCCCACATATCATAATCTATACCATCTTCAGAAATGGCTCTTTCCAAGCTCTTACCTTCTAAGAGAAAGTGAATTCCTTGCTATGTGTACTTATTAATTAAGGCAACAGCAGTGGAGCACAAAACGACCAACAGCAAATTTATTTCCTATTAAATGTTATCTCCCAGGCGATGACAAGAACATTGCTTGTTAAAGTCATTACCCAATGTCTGATAAGAATAAACAATTCTGTCATTGCTTATGAAATCATTCAGATAGTAGCACCTGACTGTTCGGAAAAAAATAATTAATATTATTATACTGTCTGAAAGGTGCTAACGGCTCTAAAAGAACATAGAGATGAAATTACAATCTGATGCTTGAGACTTGATTTTATATAGGTGGTGTGATTAATGGCTTAATATGTATGGAGGTATGAGACACTCATAACAAATAACACAGGATAAAATACTACCCTGAGTGTACTAAAAAAATAAACTGCTACCGTCTTTCTACCGTGTGTTCTGTGTCCCAGGATCTCCCAGGCTTTCACTATTCTGGCCTGGTGGAAACAGCTTTAAGACTGTGATAGGGTTTGTCAGATAGCCTGTTGTACATGCTCCAGGTGGAGAACCACTGATATCCACAGAGGCATTGAGCTGTTCACACCACCCTCTATAGTGCTTTGTATTTGATCACAATGCAGCTTCCATCTATGTCCTTACATGGCCTGTAATATGATTCTGTTCTGTATGTGGCTAGCAGAGGCATGACTGGTAACTATGTATTACTCCGACTAATAACCATTTCACTCATGCTAAATGGACAGTATATGCATGGATTTATCAAAACATATTATTTTTCTTTAATAATGTCTGTTTAGGGAGAATAATATTCATAAACTTGATAAGCACTCGGAGAGTGCAGACCTCCGCCAAGACAATATGGATTCCAGATGGTGTTCCGGATCACCACCACAATTTCATTGTCTAAAAATTCCATCCAAATCCGTGCTGTACTTTTTGAATTATCTTGCTGACAGACAGACAAACAGACAGATGGACAAATGCCAGCGAGAACATAACATGTATGTTCTGCAGTGTTACCAGGTTAAGCAGGGTCATTGTACAAACCAAATGCCAAGATTTTGGAAACTTTAACTGACTTTATTTTGCACAGTTCTTTTCTTTAATTTACAAACTGTACAAATGCGCATTAAAGTGAATACACAAGTAAGTGAATGAACATTACTGGAATGACTGGAATTGGATTGTTGTTCAATGTATGTGTAAAACAATTTAAACTAATTAAAAAAAAAAACAGTTATGCTTCGCTTAGGGTGTAAAGAGTAGGCCTACAATGAATGCACTCAATATGCGAAACTCAGTCCTTTAGAGTGTGTCTGTTTTTAAATGTGTATGCAAAAAAAGGTTGTGTTAAAAATAAGCTTATTTGTCATCGCACAAGTTTGGAAGTTCAGGTAGATCCTGAAGAAACCATATGGCAATCGGGACAGTCATGTGGTGAATTCTGTTTCTTCTATCCTGCATATATGCATAAAAAATGTACAGGAGACACATAACATGTTACCATTAGAAAAGTTCTAATACCCCCCATAGTCGACATAAAATGCATTAAAACATACATTAAACCAAAAATATTGACTAATGGTCAAACAACATTAGGTTTCACCCATGTCAGGAAGATAGCTACCAAACATGAGCTTAGATGAACACGATAGCTACGCAGATTCAACAGTTAAGCCTACATCAAAAAAAAAAAAAAAAAAGGGCTGGCAAGTTCAGAGCAAGTGGCTACAAGTGTGATTTTGATTGCTCAATGAACTTGCTGGGGAAACTAGTAGAGAATATTAGAGCTCAATTTTGACGATTACAAAAAATTACGATATGCAGAGAGATTTCTTCAGTTGATGTTTTATTGACAGAGAACGTTTCGGTGAGTCACTGTAATTAACTCTTCTATATGCTTAAACTTAATGTTACAGAGGCCAGTAATAAAGAAGATAGACCCTGATGGAATTGTACGTCCAGTTGTCGTACTGAATAAAACCCATGCATGATAAATGGGTATAGGCCAAAACAGTGGGATAACCCTAAATGAATGCAAAATTAATGGATAATAGAGGATATTAGAGAAAGGTCATTTAGTATTATCTGTCCATCCCATGTTCCCCACTCTAATGGCCATGTTAATAAAGAAAGGGTGAGAGAAATTTTACAACTTAATCACTTAATTGAATACAATCTGTCTTCCTAGTCTACCACACATTCTTCAGTTTACACCTCTTTTAGTTTGCCTTCCATTTAGACCTCTTTGGCCCAGATAATAATAATAATAATAATAATAATAAATATCTTTGTTGGTGTCCTACTCAGAGTAGGTGTATTTTTACCTTATATGGGCTGGACACCATTATTTTGGTTCCCTATCTCGCAACACATCCTCTTTTGCACTCAGCCTGTTAACCATAGATTTCCTTGTTGCACTATGATTGGCTGGTTCCACTGCTGTCAGGACTGTGGTTATATAAAAGCAGAGGAAGAGCAGAAGGCTGCACTGCCACTGTGTGAGGACTGCGCTCCTTGCTCAACACACATTCTCTCTCTTTTGGATTTGTACTCACTACAGCAACTATGTGTAAAGGCCTGGCAGCGTTGCCAGCAACCTGCTTGAAAAGGTAGGAGCAGAATTTGTCTATTTTGGTTCGACCTATAATCACATTAAAGGATTGCTTAAATTTGACAAGCCAGTCAGCCCTTTGATTATGTTGTCACGGCTTGCTTTTGATAATCTTAATACTGATTAGGCTATTTCAAAGAATATGATTTTCATTATTGCCATTTATTTTTGTTAATAATAATTAACATTTTGTAAATAAGTATGACCAAAATGTAAAGTATATCTATCATATGGCACAGAGAAAACTGACAACAATTAAATACATTATAACGATTCTTGGTACACAGTAGTACAGTTTAATGTATAGACATTTGCCTTTAGTAATTTGCTGAATATGAATCTATTTTAAATTATTGCTCACAAAGTAAAACTTAGAGACCTTGACCTTGTTGCTTCATCAGTGCCAAAGAAATAAAGCACCGCATTGGATTCCTCCTTCAAAAACCTGACTCTCCACCTGACCACAAAGCACTGAAGGACAAGGCACTAGAGGTGAAACGGTAAGACAGCACTGGGAAGCCCAACATCCACTTACCACGACAACACAAAAATTTCTCCCACACCTCCCAGGCTTGCATGATAATGATTATGCTTCATCTCAATACCATCTGTCTTAATCAATAATATATAAATATATTTTGTTGCAATTGTAAAGGCAAACTCATGTAGTTGTCTCATTCATCTTGTGAATGACTGTTCATCGGAGGAATTTTTCATATGTGAAGCAGAGTATTATGCTCACATTAGGCCCATTGAGTAATCATAATTGTTTTTGTCTCTGCAGTGTCAGTCCTGTTGATACTGAAAAATGGAAGTCATCCTTCAACCATATGATCAGTAATGAAGGTAAGAATTAGAATGTGAGGACAAATTCAATGCAGTCAATATTGAGCTATTTGGTTAAAAAGAAATCTGTCATGATGAGAGATGTGTGACTTGAAAGATGATTGATCTGCAACAATCTGAGAGGATCAATGAATCAACGGTCAGTCTGCAGGGTTTAAAACAAAACAAAGTAGATAGCGATTGAGTATTTTGTTGTAGATTCAGAAGTCATGACATTACAAATAATTTTATTTAGAAAATATTTACTGAATATTTACTGTTTAGTGTTCCCCAGATGGCACTGAGACGTCTTATTTGTCAGTCTAGTCCACTGTTCCCACTAATGTGTCTTGTTTTTTTGTTTTTTAAACCATTCACTTGTGTAGTCTATGGGTTGACCCCTGACCCCCATCCTCCACAAACATCCCCCTATTTCCCCATTCTGGCTTGCATTCTCATGGCCCCTGGACGTGCGCTACGTGTCATCTGGCTGCCCTGGGTGGCCCTGACAGGGCCTGTTGCTCCGCTTTGGTGGCCCCTTGAGCGTCAGCCTCTAAGGCTGCGGAGCTGTGGAGCAATGGCCCTCAGGGAACTACCCTTGAGACGTGACTCTGACCACTCTTTTTAAACCTCTTTCTAATCTCAGCCCAACCCTGCACACCCCAAACCCCACAAACCCTATCCCTAGAGTCTGAACGCTAGAGCAGACCCAGAGAAGGGAACATTTTTGGGGGGGATGGGGTGGGGTGGGGTGGAAGACTGGAAGATCACCACATGATGTCCTAGAAATTTTACTGTGTAGCAATACCCTGAATATTATGTGACTATATAAAACAGAAATAAATTCAGTGGCAAAAATGACATAAAATAAATGCTTTACATGCTTATTGCAGAAACTACAGCATTGAGATATCAACACTTTCACAGTGATGAACTGACATTGTGTATGTTCTCAAATTTTTCTCCACTAGTGAAACAAATATGTCTTTTTTTTAGCTGGACAGGCAGCTTTCACTGCCTTTTTGAAGTCTGAATTTAGCCAGGAGAACATTGAGTTCTGGAGGGCCTGTGAGGACTACAAGAAAATCTCCACAGAGAAAATGGCAATGAAAGCCAAACAGATATTTGATCAATATGTGGAGATGGACTCCCCCAATGAGGTAAACATCATATTTGGAAGGATTTTGTTAAAGCAGTAACACACATTTATTTAGATGGATATTAGGATATTTACAAGGTAACCTAACGCTTGTTAACAATTATTTACTATTTCTATCCAAGGAAGATGAGGAAGAACAAAATCAAAAGCTTTCTTAGTAAAAGAAATCCCTTTACTGTTTCTCAGGTTAATTTGGACTCAGCTACTCGAGAAGAAACCAGAAAAAACTTGTTAAACCCTGATGTCACCTGTTTCGATGAGGCCCAGAGTAAGATTGTGAACCTAATGGAGAAAGACTCATACAGGCGCTTTCTGAAGTCAAAACTGTTCCTGGAACTGTCTCAGAACCCAGTTGGCAACACTCACTGTGGCCTGGACAGAGGTGCAAGAAGAAACCTGTCGGACGGTAGCCATCTCCTGCCTTTTTGTGCTTAGACTTCACACCTAATAGCCTGACTGACTGGTCATTCCGTGTCTTAGACAGCAGTGCGCCGAGAATGTAGTTTATTGACGTGGTGTGCAAAGTACGTTACTGATTGTGGAGGTCACATTTCCTTTATCTAAATGGAAGGCAAACTAAAAGAGGTGTTAAGTGAAGAATGTGTGGTAGACTAGGAAAACAGATTGTATTCAATTAAGTGATTAAGTTGCAAAATTTCACTGACCATTTCTTTATTAACATGGCCATTAGAGTGGGGAAAATGGGATGGATGGATAATACTAAATTAACCTTTCTCAAAAGATTGGTCAAAAGGTTTTTTTTTACAGACTTGAAGTCATTGACTTTTAACTACCTCTCTAGCTTCCATTTGCAAAACCGAGATTTGGAAGGTTATCCCGAACATTTAGTTTTTAATTTGCCTGCAAATACAGAGATAGTTAGCAACTAAATAACTTGACTGAATGGAAAAAACTGTGTTTTACAAGGGAATTATGGTTGCTTAGCTCTCATTAAAATGCGTCTGTGTTGAGCTTGTTAGTAATTTAATTCATAGCAAACAATTCATCGAACATATGTTGATAGTAAATTATACTGTTAAGCATGATTTTATCATATCACAATCTGATATAAACATTGGTGTTGATGTCAGCTATCTATGATACCATGCATTTGTAATTATTCAGCTAATTTGTTTGTCATCTAAGCTATGTGCACAGCAACATGTTAACACAAACACTCTGCTCATTTGGTAAACTGGGCAAGAAACGTTACTTGATTAATACCCAACACAACACTGCATAAAAGCAGCGGTGGGTCAGCACACACAGAGACAGTTACATTCATTTGTCAGCACAAGTCAGTACAATAAATTGTTTAAAGTGGAAACCTCTTCCTGATCCTTCAAAAGTTTTACAAAAAAGTGGTGTCCATTGACCTAAGGACATGCTGATATCTGAATGCTGACAATCATATAATGAAAAAATGGTCTCTCAATTATCTCATGTGTGCATTCTCGTGGCCATACAATTATGTAATGGTGTAATTACCCTATATTATAGTGGTTGCAATAGCAACCTAAGCTATCTAAGTTTATTAATATTATGTTGAAATTGTTGAGGACAAGTATGAGATATCAATCACTTTAGACTATGAATGTTACATATTGTATCATCCTTAAATTTCTTTGCTACCTGTAAGTTAATAAATTAATAGTTCAATTGTATTTATTGTGTTATATTATGTGTGTTTACCCATGATGTGTTTACTGATATTTTTTTGTCATTGTATTTTTACAAAAATAAAATTTCCATGTCAGTGGCAATTTTGTACTGTACAAAACATCTACAGAAAAAAAATGTCTAAAAACATTTTTAGATCCCTCTTTAAATTTCAGGTCACCACCATGCCTAATTTCCATTTGGTTAGTCGTCAGTGGTGCAATGATTTGGTTGATTCTGCACTTCTAACCATAAACATAAGCAATAAGCCCCAAGAGATACGTTTCCAGTGATTATAGAATAAGGTAAGGGACTCAGGGGTTTTAGGCATGACAAGCCTATAAAATTGTCTATTCTAAAATAGGCAAGTTCAATTATTTTAAAATAAATAAAATGAGTTACAGAGATTCTATAATAGATAAGCTTTGAGGCCATGACATGAATTCCCCCCATATTCCCCACACGCATACACACACATACTGTATACTTGCATCATACCTCTGATACAAACCAAAACCCAAACAATTTATATAAGAAAATTCAGTGTTGTGTGACACCAACCAACCATGGCTCCCGTTGCTTGTAAAGCTTGAGTGTTCATTGATATAGAGGGACATTCAAAAGCACAAAGAGGCCATGTTGTGCTATAGGACTACTTTGAATAGATACCAGATATGCCCTGAATAGACCAAGACCAAGACCAAGGCATAAAAAACTGAGGCACGTTGAAATCTTTACATCTTATGATCGAGCCTCCATTGTCTTGTTTAAGGTGGCTACAGGGTTCATTGTGAGGTGATGTCAGCTGAAGGTTATAGAAGAGCATTTCTACCCTATTGTTTGTGAACAAAACATGCCTAGTAATCAATATACACTCACCCATACCCTGACAGGTGTACTTACAGTGTGTTTTTGTGGCCTTTTGTGGCCTCATGTGGTCTTTAACCGTGCTATACACTATCATGTTATATGTTATTTAGCATATTTAGCGCTGCCTACTTACAGTTGTAGGCATTGAATAAAAATTTCGTAATTTACTCATTTTTGATTTAAAAATATTTTCCACTCTCCAGTGCATGGTAGAAGGAAAACCTGATAATGTATGTTGGTCTATGTGGGTCCATGACCGGCTCAAAAGATAAAAACAGCTCTTCAAATTTGCAGTTATAAAATGAAGCTTTGCCAGAACACCCTGTTCTTCCCTCCCAATTAGATAAAATACTTTATCTGTCCCTCTGTTCTTGCCGTCACATCTCATCAGTATGTCGCTGGCAGAGTTAGGCCTGGTCATTAGGCCTTAGCAGAAGGCCTGGTGGTATTAAATTCAGTCCTGTGGCTTAGCTGGGAGCTGCTTATTATTTGAGGAAGGCGCCATTTTTGGTGTATACATGTACAGACACACACGTTTAAGAATTACACATGATTTTAAATTCAGTTCTTCAGTTAGGTGTTATACTGAATAATACTAAAAAATCTAATTACCCAGCTCTATTTGCAATGTAAAGCACTCTAGTTTGATGTTGTTTCTCATGCTTTGTATGGATTTCATCTCCCAGGACTCCTTTATGCAGTCATGAGAAAATTCCCTGCGAGACAAATCATCCCTGACCTTATTGCCAGTAAGGGAGAGAATGTACTGTGTCATGTAATCTTTCAAATGGAGCCAAATGAGCACTAGAAGCTCCAGTGCATTAACCTTCCTCACCCTTCTAAAGAAATACTGTCTTAGGCTTTCAGGAGCTGCTGGAGAAAAAACCCTACTATGAAAACAGTTTTATTGTACCTATCAATCCTAGTGATCTACACTTAGAATTCAAGGAATGTAAGTCCAGCGGTGATGCTTTAAACAATGTAAATGAGGAGTAGGAGTCTTGAGTAGATGTCCCACAAGACCGTACCAGCTGCTTACTCAACGCAGATGACTGAATGCAGCAGGGTTGTACAAGCGCTTATCTTTCCCATCACTTGCTGTGAGAGCCTACAGGCTGCTGTCTGCAAGTGTTTGTGTTTTCTGGGAATTATAGGCAAAGATTTTTGTCCTTTAGTCATTGGGAAACTAAATGAGCTGGCTTAGCAGTAGCATGCAAATGTTCCATGTGGAGCCCAGTACAGGCATTACTCAAGCAGTGTAGGTTAGACTGTGACAAATGTTTGGAGAGGTAAGTCATGAGCCATGGCCAAATCGAGGAAAACAGAGCTCATTATCTGGGTTATTAAACACAGGTATAAGAAAATCATACATCAAAGTGCATGGGTCAATTGTCAAAACAAGTGAAAACATGTGGAGACCAGCCCTTAGTTCAGAGAGGTACTGAGTGTTTCACCAAAAGAGGAAAAAACAAATAAACAAAGAAAAACTAAAACTAAATCAACATCAAAACTAAATCCTGAATGCTGAAATGCACTCAGTACATTTGGGTGATTTCTCATCCTGGATTATTGGATGCAGCCAATGAGAGAAGCTCACTGAACACAACACATAGACACACAGGTTGTTGATGTAACAAAGCAGGCATATTGAAAAGGCTGGCTGGAAAGCCACAGCATGTCTGTCAGTTTCACTCATCCCCTGTATGGTCCTGCACCGGCTTTTTATGGGCTATTTCTAGGAAGAAGTGGAGTGCTGCATGTGAGCATGTTTGCCTCGACACAGTGTTTGTGTTGGCAAAGGCTCAATCGTCCATCTGGTTCTGCTCACTTCTCTGCACACATCCTCATGCAGTCATTTTGTCTTTTTCTCACCTCCTGGCCTCTCATCTCTTCCCTCTTACTCGTCTCTTGAAAACACCTGAAGTAGTTGTGTGAGGACAATGGAGTGGAAGTAAATAAAAGAGGAAAAGAGCCCTGGAGAAAATTGAGCAGTGGCAATCAGAAGGCTTCTGCCACCCCATTAAGTGTTATAAGCCACCCAGCAAAACAAACAAAAGGTAAACATTCCAATCTCAGTTCTAAGGTACATTATTACTCAATCATCTTTCTTGTTTTCACCTGAAATGAAACTCCCAAATAGTGCATTTAAGATATCCAAATGCTTGACAAAGAATAAGGGACGAATCCAAAAAAATGTAGTATTTCTATTATTCATTTATGACAGTGAAAGAATCACATGATCTTAGCATGTTGTTCTGGGATGGATTCATCCTCAGACAGTACTGAGTTATGCATAGCATTCTTGAATAACTTAAAATGAATTCCCTCTGTATCATAGATATTTACATAGAAAAATAAATACATCCTCAGAAATGTAATGTATTGATGCATTTTATATATGGTTGGCTACACAAAATACATGCACATCTACGTCAAATATAATGTGATTAGCACAAATTAAGTCCTCGTTACTTGTCCATTATTCTTGAAATCTTCAAATTTGATGTTGAAAACTGATGCATTGACTGTAAATTTGAAGCTTATCTTACCTTGTCATAGTACTTAGGGCTCATTAAGATAAAATGGTCATTTTCACCAAATCAGTGGGGAAGTCCCCAAACAGGATAATTTCTATGCTTTCCCATTGCCTACGTAATTCTAATAATTAATAAAAAATTGTGCATAGTTTTGAAAACAGAAGAACCATCATAGTTGCAAATTCTTGGTCTCCTGAGTTTAAATTATTTTGAGAGGGCAAATAGTAAGGACTTAAGATAGTATAAAGTGCTATTGGTATATACTGTGAGATACTTTGACTATTGTATAAAGACACTGCACACAGATAATTGTAAACATACTGAATATATAATAGAATTTCATGTTTGATTATACCCTGATACATGCTTGAAACATCTTAATCAGCTGAATTATACTAGATCTTGCCTAAATAAAGATTTGAGAATTCAGGAGGTTTTATCACTTTACACATGTCTGTGACATATGGTATCCAAGAATCAAGAGGGGATATAAACAGCATCAGTAATGTAGGACCGTGTCAATTTTTTTCCTGAGGACCAACCTGTCAGCATGTTTGTCATGTTCAGAATCTACCCAGTTCTCTATCAAGATCGGTTCTTACATGATTACCCATCTCAGCAACTTGCAGTGCAGTACTAGGCACTAAACCCAATTCTCTCTTCTCTGTTCCCAGGGAGGCTTTTAAAGGCCAGAGGCTTTCTTCAAGGTTATTGTGTGTGTGTGTGTGTGTGTGTGTGTGTGTGTGTGTGTGTGTGTGTGTGTATGTGTGTAATATGTATCTTGTGTGTATGTGTGTGTCTGATGACATGTTTATTTGCTGTTTACTGGGTCCATGAATATTAAAGTTGCCCATAAACAGGACATTTCCTGTTTCCCACTCTCAGTACAAAGCCTCATGATGAAAGTATAGTATTCTCTGGAGACCTGTGTCTTTCAAGTGGAATTTATCTTATTACTGGTCAATAAGTGCACAATTCTAAAAAGGTTTTGGTGTCAAAAATCTTGTATTCATTAATGGAAATAAAGATATATTAATGGTTGTAGTGAGTTAAAGTGAATGTGAATATACTGCATTTGCCTTGAATATTTCATTTAATTAGAAAAACAAGAGAATTTTGGTTAAGCCGTCCAACCACAAATACACCAATTCTTGACCCAATCAATTTCTTTTTGCCTATTTTTTAAGATGAGTTTTATTAGACTGCAGGGAGACTAAAATAATACATTTTTGGACAAATATTTTTGAGGTACAATTTAATGAGCAGGCATTGTTCCCACCTGTGTGCTCTTCCAATTGTGAAATCAGCCTATGGTCAAAACTGCACCTGGACATTTCATTGATGTCTTTTCTTCCTTACCTCACAGAAATATATTAGATTTGTATCAAAGCCAAACTGTAAAAGTGCTTTTCTTCAGTTGTCAGATAAGATCTGTTTAGTAACCTGATTGGGTCTCCCTGCAGCCCTGTCTGGGTTTTAGACCAGAAGCTCCTGGTACATGTCAGATCTCAGGAACCGGCCAAAGGAGTCCTTCTCCATCAGGGTGAAGATGCGGCTTTGGGCAAGGTCAAAGGTGGAGGAGGATAGGTCAACAAGGCTCCTTAGGGTCACATCTTTGGTAACATGATCAATGTTCACCTAAGAGGAGGAACAGAGAGGATTATAATGACAGAATGTATACTTTTAATAAGTGCCATGAGAGCAAACCATTTTTGCTTGGGCGTAAATTAGTGGTGCATAGTTAAAATATGAACTCTTTGGCAGGTGCCTTACTTGTTTCCAGATTTTTCTGCAAACTGATGTTTACCCAAGCCCTGTGGGGAGATGATTCTCCAAGATTTGGTAAGCATTTCTCAGGACTTAGGAAAAGGTTTGAGAGAAAGATATTTCAGGCAAGATGATAGCTCCTAATATCTTCCAAGTGACTGATTCAAACAATAAAGTCTTCTGTCTGTCTTCTTTCCCATGTGTTTGAAGGCACACATCTCCTTTGAGAGAACTTTGAGTGCTTCCCACTCATCCCTGAACCGTCAATTTTTCTATTTCTTGCTCTCTGCTTGATATCTTTTGCATTAAGCTCTTCCCTGTGAGTCTTCAACAAGTCAACGGCGATTGGATATGTACAAAGAGTATCACCACATATATATGGTAATCCCATGGTAAGTAAGCACATGAAAAAATTAGCTTGGATGAAAAGAGAACTATGACAGTAACAATATTTTATTTGGTTTTAAACCCACCTCCTTGGGCCCACCGGTCTGAATGAAGTCCTCATAGATCTTTTTGGCCTTGGTAGCCATCTTCATGGGGTTCTTGGTCTTCTTAAAGTCCTCGCAAGCAATCCAGAACTCAATGTTCTCCTCACTGAACTCAGACCTCAGGAAACTCCTGAAAGTGGCCACACCATCTGTGAAGGACAGTCCACAATATATGGAAAAAGGATTGAGCCCTCTGTTTAAACCAGCCACTTGCCAATGGTGGACATTGTGGCACAGGACACAGTGTTGCATCTGTGAGCTTGGTGTATTTATATTGTGTGGCTTGTTCCCTTGTAATTTGACAGAGCTAGGGTTACACATTTACAAATAATGAGCAGAACATCTGCCAAACACTCAATTTTACAGGCCAGGCTGTTTTACCAAAAGCTGTTTGTTTTGAAAGCTTGTGAATAGTAATCACCAATCAGTGAGGCCTGCCTTTAGACAAAAGAATGAGTTGACCCTTGTTATGTTTCCTCATGTTATGGTTTTGTGCTTGTCGGAAATGTAGTTGCAGAACATCTATGTAATCAACAAAAGGGCTGAAAAAATAGTGTCTCTCTCATTTTGTGGCAGCCTTTTCTCTTGTGTTTATCATAACAATCGATTGGAGTTCCAGAGCTTCTGTTTTGTTAAACTTAATGGCAGCAATTCCACTGCTGATTTTAGATCAATCTTTGGAAACAAAGAAACAAAGTCACAGCCTGCTGTCATAAAAAAAAAATGAAATAGGCATTCTGAATAGTGGCGTCACAAAATCCATTCAGTCAAGAAACAATTGAAAATGTGATAATATCATAATATCATAAAATGATAGATTATGAACAATTAAATGCCACAGTGACTTGCAGCTATGAAACTATAGAGTGACTATATAAACTATAAATGAACACATTGTAACTCATCTTTTCTGTTTTATGTTACTGTACTGTACTCTTCATGTGATGGATTGTTCATGTCAGCTGTAGCATAACCTCATTCATAGAACTCTGATGTAGAGTCACCAATACATGTAATGTAATAAGGTAGCTAAGCAGGACAGTAGGTCCTGTCTGCTTTCGCACGCACTTCATCCAAGATTACTAAAACAGTTTATGCATACCAGTAAATCCTCATCAGTCTACCTGGTTCAGTGTTTGTAAAGTTTCCGACATGGATATACAGACTATGCCTAGTGGATCTGGAGTGGAGTTCGAAGTGTACCAGAGAGACAGAATGAATATTATTGCAGAGGATTCTCACTGAACTCATGCAGAGTGCCCTTGTCACTCACGTGCACAGTTTTTTTCCCACCCAGGCTACAGTGAATTCTATATGTAAGGGATAATGAATGGCATGGTGTGCATATATTGGTGAATATCGCATGTTCGAGGTGGCGATATGGCCCTAATATGGAGCGGAGATTAAAATGTTGCTGTGCTGCGAACCTTGGTCAGGCCACTAAATTGTAACCCAGTGTTAATTGTGACAGTTCAGTTGTGACAGTTGTGACAGTTCAAGTTGATATGCAAGTGTAATACGGCCAGAAGTGGAACTTCATAAGTGTGCGGTTATCTGAAAATAATGCATGTTCTAAATGACGCATCACAATAGGAAATTTGATCAAGCAGTGGTATAAATGCAAGTAAATGTGCAGTAGACAGGCAATACAATAGGTATGTACTCTGTTTAACAGATTTATTGTAAGGGACTTTCAACACTTCAAAGCCTAAGTCAGCAGACAGTGGGTCAATGGGAGATGGGTTAACATTTTAGCAATGATAAATGAAAGCACACAATTTCAAATCAGTTTGATTTCATATGTTTTGTCCTTTTAAGTGTTAGAAATTCATACATTTAGTTCTGGTGTAACTTACAGTCATTGGCCAGGACCTGATCCAGAGACTCACGCCACTGGCCAGCTTCTTCGGGGGTGGGTCTTGAGGTACAGATAATATAATTGAGCAATTAATCTACTGCAATCAAAAAGTATTTTTTTTAACCACAGCATACAGAGAACACAAGTACATTTCATTATGACAAGCAAAATCCACTTTTGTTCATTTTATATAAATTACATTCCATCAATCACCTCTTTGTGATAAAAGAACTGCACTATCATTTACAATGGCAATGTTCCATGTCATTTTAAGAGCCTCTCATAGGGGAAATCTTTAGATTTAATTGATGTTTAAATTTGGAACACTTCAGAGCCATGTCTCTGAACAAACCTTACGTAAGCTCTTGTGCAAGCCAACGGAGGATCAGCCAGTAAGCAATGCTTTTTTGGTCAATTGGGAGGCAATTTACAGTATAAACACTCCCTCACACTTTTCCATTACAAGTCTTCCTCATTCTTCCTTCACAGAATGCTCTCTCTCTCTCCCCCTTCGACTCTCTTTCTCTCTCTTGTTTTGATACATTTAAATGCTTGATGGCATGATCTCACACTACCTGTAGTCATGGATGCTACTAGAAATATTGGACCCTGTAAAATAATATAGGTCTAATGTTCAGACCTCCTCCTATTAATAGTAATGCTTGTCATGAAGTTCAGGCTCTTGGAATAGCCTAAACCATGACCCTCCTATATAGCGCCACCTTCTGTGGCTTTGCTGTTTTATAATGTCGTTACTACCAGTCTCTCTTACTGAGTATCTAAATGTTATTTTGATCTTGAAAGAGGGGAGCTGGATCAAGCCTGGCCAAGAATCAAGAAACTCTTACCATCTAACTACAGATTCAGGGTTCCAGAGTTTAGCTGTCTGTGAGTGTTTATGTGAAACTGTATGGATATGTTTATATATGTTTATATACATGTATCAGCCCATGCATTTATCCTTCACAAATGGAGCTTCTATGTAATACTTTACTAAAGACACAAGACAAATTTATTCTGACAAAGTGGCATCTATCTATCTATCTAGAACAATAAAAACAGCACTGTCTGAGCTTACAGTTATGGTGTATTAAATACTGAAATAAGTCGCATTCAGTTTGAATATATATTATAGATATGGTGCAAAAGTGATTGAGTGCTGTGGTGGGAGCCCAGCTTACTTCTGAAGTTTCTCTGGCTTCTTCTCTTGTTTCTCTGGATAGGGAATAATCAGATCAATGGCATTTTCTGGCTTTTGGAGGAGGGTTCCTAATTTACTCTTGATCTCTTTGGCCCTAGAAGGTCAAAGAGAAAACAAGGTTTAAGGAACTGTGAATGCATTTAAAACAATATTATTGATCAGCTAAAGGTTTTATTTAGTTCTTAAACATTGGATTAAAAAAATCACAAAATATACAGCCATGTACTTCAATAAGATGCATTGCAAAGATATACATAATAGCATTAGTTCTGTGAATTTTTTGTAAAATGCTCAATTTTATCCAAGAGGCAATAAAATAAAGGCTTCGGGAAAACGGAGTGACAACATGTACAGTACAACATTTACACTACTTGTCCACTGGAATCAACACCTCATCAAAATGGGCATATTTTATTGATTGTTGAGTATTGGTCTTTTGCCTCTACACAGTAACTGAAACATCAACATTTAGACTTATTAGTTCTCATATCATAACAATGGGAGGTTTTGAAGACATTATTATTTATGATCTAGTGTCCTCATGAGAGTCTTCATCAGACATCCAAAACTTACAACACATTTGTTCCCATGTCATTACTCGAGATAAACATGAGGTGTAACAGTATTGTCTTGGCCCATATTTACTTTCTGGGATCACAGAAAGTCATCATGTGTTAAAGCTCAGTATTTTTCTTGGTGAGGTTTGCGTAAGCTCTCCTATTTCACGACTGTGTCTAGGGAACACTGCTGATTCAAATTAGCAAATGTCAAAGCACAATAACCTTTGCAGTGCGTCATTCTCCAGATTTATCGGAGAACAAAAACATGCACGCAATCAAATAGCCTACTACTCTGTACATGTACAAATGCATTTAAGGTTGAGACTGAGGATAAGTAAGTTAAAGTTTACCAGGAAATCTCCTGTGTATGACACTATAAAGATGGATGAGAATTACTACAAGTCGTCATTATACAGTAGAAAACACAGGTAGATAAAATCAGTGAGTATGAGTATGAAGATTACAGAGGTAAATAGCCAACCTCATAATGGTTTATGTGCATTTCATATCAGTTTAGAATTCATAGTACTGATATTTCACCCAAAATGTTGCTGTACCACCTTAAGTTTCATTACTGACATAGAATAGCAACAGACAAATCCAGTCTTTTTGATTTTCTGGTCCAAAGCCCAGCATTCACAATACTAAAATATCTCTCAAAAATGTTTCTATTTGCTGACAGCATTTTTCACATTTTGAAACTGTACGTCAACAAGAGTTTTTAGGGATGCTGGAGGGAAATAGAAGAGACGTCATAGGCATGACTGAAAAAGATAAAAAAGTTTTAAAAAGACAAAAAAGGAAATAACCAGATGCATATCTCACCTCACCAGGCAAGTCTGGGGAAGGGCAGCTAATCCTTTACACATTTTCCGTGGTCAGTCTTTGCATGCGAGAGTGATCCTGCAACATAAGTTCCTTTCCCCCCCGGTCTTTTTCAATTCCTTGCACAGCCCTAGATGTTTATATAGAGACAGTCCACTGGCCATGGTCCAGAAATTCTGGACCAATCACAAGCAGTTCTGCATCACAACAGAGTGCACTGATTCTACCAGACTGAACAGAGGTGAATAAGCACAAGGATTTTAAGAGAAGTTTGAGAGTAAATCACAATCTGTGAACAATCCATTATTATGTATTTATAGGAACATGTCAGAGGGGATTTGAATAATGTTTTCCTAAATAGGGTAGAGTAATAAACTTGAGAACTAAGTTTTGGCTTCCTCTGAAAAATAAAACTCTAAATTACACTGTAAACAACATATCGCAAGTCCTGAACTTAGCTGCATCACATCTTTTTGTCGGGTATGATAAGCACATATAAAATCCAGGCCACTTTAAAGTCTGCTGTCTCTTACAAAAACAATTATATTTATGTGCAAGCAGAATATTCTGGAGAGAGGTAATGCATACTATATGTACCATTCCTCTGAGCTTGCCACTAAAATGCATCACATGTATGCAGCCATGGCCTAATGGTTGGGGCCTCAGGCTTGTAACCAAATGGTTGCTGGTTCAATCCCCACCCAGTTGAGCAAGGCACCTAACCCCTCTTTGCTCCCTGGGCGCCGCTATAGCAGGCAGCCAACTGCTCCGGGTTAGTGTGTACTATATATGTTTCACTAATTCACGATTGGGTTAAATGCAGAGAACAAGTTTTCCCTCACAGGATCAAAAGAGTATAGATTATTATTATTATTTTATATTTAAGAAATAATGACTGATAATGACTTTTAAGTTCAGAGCCTGCAGCTGCAAATCAAGTCCTGAAATGAAGTCCTGAAAAGCCCTCTTGTGCAACAGTAGAATGTGCAATGAAAGGCTGTGCTTCTCTTGTCCCAAAATACAAGGTGACAACAGACTGTTTTTATCTAAGAGCCTTTGTGTTCCCACACCATGCAACCAGAAGTGAGATTGCCAGGGTGATAACCATTTCGCAAGACAGACAGAGTGGAGAAAGACCGCCTTTATAAACAGCAGGTGATGACAATTAACTCATGAGGATGATGAAAGCTTGTGTGGTTGGTTCGAGAAGAGAGAGAACTAGATGTGCTCTGATGGTGGTGGGATAGTTTGTTGGTGATTTAAATGGATATACCAAGATCCGTGAAGCCTTCTCCACTTTACCCAATAAACCCTTGACTAAACCTTATTTATAACTAGTGCCTGAACATCTTGAGCTTGAGAAAAGGGTGAGGTCAGTGTGGCTTTATCCTAATCCAGACCAGGCTGAGGTATAACTAGAAATAGTCTCTTTCAGTGTGCACATATGAATACAATCATCAACACGTAGGTGAAATGGTCAAAACTCATGGATAATATTTGTAGTATTAGTAAGCGCAAAAAGCAAAATAAGGGATGCTCCCTAATGGGACATGGGAGGTCGCTGCCATGCTAATTCATTGGAATAATAAATACCATGCTTACAAAGTTTCAGACGTTAAACAAAGATGGCAAAGTTTGGACCACCCGAACAGTTTCACTTTTCCCAACAAGCAGAAAGGCCAGTTTGGAGGCGTAGATTTATCAGGTTTCAATTGGCATTGAATCTTGGCAATGAGAACGGTGAGGTACAAGTTAACTCCCTTCTGTATTTGATAGAGAAGGAAGCAGAGCCAATTTATGAGTTTTTTGTGTATGCTGGAGACAGGGAGGAAGAAAATCCGGAATTAGACGGTCATAGGAAAGTTTAATGAGCACTTATTGCCTAAACATAGGATAATTAATGACAGAACCTGCTTTCATAAGCATGTAGCGAGGCCAGGGGAAACCATGGAATATCTTGTGAGAAACCTGTGTGAGTTAGGCCAGCATCGTGAATTTGGCATAATGAAGGACGAGCCGATAAGAGACCGATTTGTCAATATGCATAAAAGACAGTAATGTCTCACAATAGTTGCAGCTTTAGGCTGACCTCGCACTAGAGAAAGCAATATAGCAGCGAGCTCGACAGGGGAAACAGGTTAAGAAGCAGTGGCCACCAGTGGCCTAAGCTGGTCTGCTGGTTTTACTGGTCTTTTCTCTGGCTGTCTGCCAATGTGCCACTGCTAGTGTTTTGCCAAAGAAGGTTTTTTTAATGTGTCACTATCTGGGAAAAACATATATGCCTAAACATCAGAAACACTGTTCAGTAAGCTTGAGCGACAAGTATATGGGTTTATTTACACTGGACTTTTCCTTCAATGGTAGAATTGAAGCCAGACATATATACTGTAGTTGATTCTGGCAAATTCCCCTTGATCCTGATAGCCAATAACTGACCACCCTCATTACACCCATGGGCAGATTCTGCTTCAGGTCGCTCTCATTTGTGATTTCTTCAGCCCCTGAAATTTCTCAAAGACTGATGACTAACCTGCTCAGGGATCACAATGGGATCGTTGCCGTGACATCCATGTGTATGGATCAAGTGAAGGGGAACACAGCTGAATGCAGTTCTAGAGACAATCAGGCAGTCCAGGTTGAAACTCAACACAGCAAATTGTTGATTTGTCAAGTCGGCGATAGACTACTTTGGTGTGGAGAGCATGAAATTGGACAATTTTCACAAACATGCCCCGCCCAACTGATGTTGGAGAATTGCACCAAGTTTTGGGGATGATTAACTACTTGGGAAGGTTCCTGCCAGTGGTCATGGGGTGACCTCCAAGAGCGAGCGCTGCAGAGGGTCAAAAACCTGCTCTCATCAGCTTCTACTGATGAGAGGTCTACTATGACAACTGATTCTACTGATGAAAGGTCTACTATGACTATTGATGAGAGGTCTACTCTACTATGACTAACTGCCACACAGTTGTCAGCGCAGATGTTAGTAGTTATGGCCTAGGCACCACACTACCACTGGAGCACAACCGGGGAGTCAGAGAAGCTTTACTACCAAACCGAAAAGGAGTGTTTGGTAGCAGTGTGGCTGCTAGCCCATTGATTAATGCACCTGAATGGATGGGACAGCATGATGTAGCTAGTAAAAGTCCACACCCTGCACTGGATACCAGGAATGGCAGAGCATCCCTGGGTCAGACTAGCCTGATGCATTAAACGCTTTCACATTGTTCTACTTTGTGCAAAGTGTCTGAAATCTATCCTATCAACTGGGATATGTTTGCTTTCCGGTGGACAGATAGTTTCTGCCTCAACCAATTGCTACTACTTGGTTGTGTCATATGTTAGGGGCTGGAACGCATCATCGCTTTCAGCCCCCTCCCTCTGTTCGCTGATTGGTCACTATAGCTTAGAGTCGGTAAAAACCTAAGCCTACGGACAGATCCCTGTGGTCAACCTAAATGAGAAATTGAGTAGAAGCACTAGGTGGCGCCAGCCTGGCCAGGGTCCGACAGGGTCCTTAGAGACTATACTCCTGTGCGGCCTGGCACTACCTGACTGACCTTTAGGGACTGTGAATTCAGACCTCCTCTCAGATTCAGACTCAGTGACTGACTAGTAATAAGATACTAAAGTGCTTCATATGAATAATCAATTCCATGTTAACAAAGAAGCACAAGTGTGTGAATATGTTCTACCAATTCACTTCATTTCTGTTCATTCATCCTCTGCCCACCAAAATAGATCCAAGCTATGCTTGGCTTCTCCTACTGCAAAGCAACACAACGTGTTACTTGATGGTGTAAATACAATGATATGTAAAGTATTTTGCTCAGGAGTAGGTCAGGTCAACACAATGCAAAATGTGGAGTGATTACTAGCTGTAAAGAGTCCCTGTAGGGATATCTCCCCTCCTGATCATGCGTAGCATGTGTCTTGTCCAATCAGAAATGAATTGTTAGACTGGACCTAATTGTTGTATTAAAAATAATAACATGAGCCCAAAAAAGTGTGTGACAATAGTAGTGTGGGCACCAGACTGACATCAATGAAAATGTCAGAATGTTGTAGGGGTGTGAGTTAAACTGAAGCATTAAACTCTTGCCAGAACTCTTGGAAGAACAGGAAACACATCATTCAAGGAAATTATGGTTTAAAAGCAGTTGTTTACTCAATTCAAAGGAAAATACAACATCTGTAGTTTGACCAGACAGTAATGCAGATGTCTTCATTGATTGTGAATAATAATTCTCTCTCCATGATAGATGGTGTAGTTTTACCCAGGCTACCAGCCCTGAAAATTTAAAATTACAATATAATCAGCAACAGAAAGAATGAAAGAGGCTGTAATCAAATGTGAATTGCATTTGACATTGCCTCAGCTCCTCATTCACAACTCATTTTCATTTCATGTTCTGAAAACTGCAACTCCACCACGGCACCATCAATGGCCCTGGTCTGACTGACTGTTTCGAGTCTGTGCTGCTTTGGATAAAAGCACCTAGTCACTTTACTTTTTAAAAATGGTTCTCAACTAAAAGTCAGCCACACAAGAGCATATATACAGTACAATGAAACCAAATCTAGATAAAATGCTCAGACCAGGTGGCAATGCAGCATACAGTGTTTACTGAATAGTCCTCTGTTTCACAACCTGGGTCAGCAAGCCCACAGCAGTGCCAGTCTGGCATTCATGTATTGTTCATTACAATGATTCACGATAACACTGTCTTTTCCCTTGAGACGTGACAAAAATGGCTGCATTTGTGTTTTGACTGCTTTCCCCTGTTTCTGTGCAAATAACTTTGGCAGAAGCACAATAAAGTCTTAATCAGGATCACTATGCTATCCTGTTTGGGATATGCTGTAACAAAATGAATCACCCTCAAGGGGAATTATACATTAACTGATGGTGGCCATCTGGCTCATATCAGAGAAAGGTTAACAGTATGGCCACAAGCAATGGCAAACCTCTAGAATAATCATTGCCTTTGCATAAATGCATTATCTACACCATGAATAGTTTCCCTGGAAAATGTCATTTGTACAATATAATGGGCGTATCACCAGAGGATGTGTGCTAACACTGATAGGTGTTCTCTCAACAATAAGCTCAACGCTTACTTTGTATTCAGACAAGACAAGAGACAGTCAGTCATGGAAATGTTTTTGGGGAGCACTGATGTGTGTTTGGTTTAACTTCTTTCAGAAACACACAGCACCCAGTTTGTAAATAAAGATGAGCACTGTGAATATAATGACGTTGTAGCCTAATGCCTAATGCATGTCCACAGTACTGTATTTCAACCTAAGAACTGCAAAGTATTTATCTCAAAGACACTGAAAGTGTTTACCTTTCCTACCAAAAAACCTTTCCTACAAAGCCCTGTGCCTCTGCGAATCACTTACACAATCTCAATACCCTTCCGATCTCCTTCACATCACACTCCCCTGTGGTCTTCTGATTAGGTTCAGTTGGCCACCCCTCACATCAGACTGGGACAGAGCCTTCTGTGTTGGAGCCCTCTGTGGAACCAGCTACCCCTCTCCATTTGTTATGACCCTTTGTTGGGCCTGTGTATAACACACCTTAAAACACACCTTTTCAGCAAGGCCTCGCTCTTCAACACAATCAAACATAACACACCTTAAAACACACCTTTTCGGCAAGGCCTCGCTTTCCAACACAATCAAACATATGTTGAAAGGCACGATTTAATAGTATTGTGCATTTTTAAGACTTTCAAAGGAATTAGATACTGATCAAGAATGAGATAGAAATTTCATCCATTGATATTTGACTAATATGAAAACACATTTCTTGTGCCAGAGTATCAAACAGAATTTTTGCATGTTGCATTTTTTATTTGGGATATTTCCAGAACTTCACCATTAAAAACTTAATATAAAAAATAACCCTAAATAATCCCTTTTGACTAATGCTAGGTTTGTCCCCATGATACTTTGTACACACCTCCCATATCCACTAGGTCACTATCTTGGACAAGTTAGCAATTTGGTTTCATTTTTGTTGATTGCTAGACAACCACTGATTTTGCAATCCACTGCAATCCATTCACTGAATGAAGATCAGACAAATACAACACTTGATTTCTCCACTGCAACTGAATATTTTTGTGCTTTCCACAGGCCAGAGGCATGCCTGCCTGGAAATCCATATGCAATGAATTTGCTCTGCGGGTCTATGTGGTCACAAGCCATTAAAGTAAAGTAAAGTAAAGTAAAGTAAATAACATTGACTGGTATTTAACAAGTGCTATCTAAAGCGACACAGATTCCCAATGTAGAGCCCAGAAATCAAACCTGGGTCGTGATGATGACGGAGCAGTGTGATTGAAACAGTTTTGGTAAACAACAAAGATGCACTGATTGGTTGTTGTGCTATCAGATTGCGGACAGAGATATTTTGAAGTGCATTCTTTGTTGCTGCCACTTGGATATGGGAGGTTTATTGCTTCCTAGATATGTGTCAGGTTTCCAGGCTATACAAATGCCTCAGTATCTTTAAATGAAATGCTACCATTGATTCTCCAATTTCTGCAGGATTGCTCCTTGCTAATGAAAGAAACAGAGAAGCCCCGTCATACATATGTAGTAAATGTTCGCATGCATGCTCCCTTACATGATGCCCACATTGCCCAGTGTAAAAATTCAGTCAGTGTTATCGTTATGACATTATTGTGATAACATAAATGTTCAGTGAGTAATGGCCTTTCCCACAATCAAGCTTTATCCTGAGGCCATGTGGTTCTTGCCAGTTCCTGATATTAAACAGGAAAGTCAATATCAGTCGCATGCTGGCATTTTTTATGGTTCTCCTAACACACCAATATTGTCCTATTCACAAATTTTTGTTGTGACTCCGACTCTTTGTTTAGTTTTTGGAGTCGCCCTTTTGAGACCCCACTTCCGTCCATGGCAAATGTCAACAGTGGTGGGGCTATGATAAACCTGCTTCATTGTGGTAAGAGACATTGCTTGAAGAATTTCTACCATAACAGTTCTGCAGGGTGTTTTTTTTTCATCTAAACCTTGCCTTCCTCCCACACCCATTACTCTTGTGGTTGCTGCTTCAATTGCTCTAACTGTCCTGTCTGCTTGCCGAGCAGAGAACTTGCACAGCTCTTCATAGCAGAGTGAAGAATGAAAAAAGGCCTTAAATTACATACTTTTGCATCCAGTCACTATCAATCTACATTTTAAGATATACTGATTATTCATCCCCTTTAAGGGGAAGCTGTGGACCCTTCCTAAGAGAATGTTAAGGGTGCAGGCCTTATGAAATACGTACATAAATAAATAAATAAATAAATAAATACATGGAAAATGCAATTTCACCCAGAATGAAAAGCTGAATGAAGTTCAACAGTTTAAGTGCTCTTGATATACAATCACAGTGCAAGTTGTCCCTGCCAATATCTATTCCTGCTCTGTAAGATTTCACAGAAGAGTCAAGAGGAAATTAAACAGATATTTTCCCACAACTCTATTAATTGCTTACATAAAGCCGTTTATTTGCAGAGGCTTTTCCGGAGTGCCTCTCTTTTTAATAAGGAAAGAATGCATAGTATAATTATTTGCTTTGAATTAGAGGTTTGTCTCATTATATAACCTCAGATGGGGCAAGTATAGAGCTCAGCAGTGTAAATATGAGTTTTTTTCCCCTTGATTGTTTCATCCTTAAAGAAGTAAATGAACTGGACATCACTTGAAACATTTTCCACGCTGAAATCCACTTACTAAGTAGCACACATTTATCTGGTCTTTGGTTAGCTGCCAGCATTATTGGATGAATGTGCAATCATCCCTATTTTGTAGTGTGTGGTATGGTGTAAATGATTTAAGTTCATTTCTTGTTTTTGACATGACAAAAAGAGAATGGGGGTGGGGCCATGTGGATTTTGCATGACATTGTTATATGAATTCCCCCCCCTATCAGAGTGGAGGAAATCTTGTGAGAAACTGTAATGCAATAAAATGTATAAAAAGTGTGAATGATTCATCTGGGAGGAGTTCTCCCCTAGTAGGCAGTTACTCACTGGCCGATAAAAGATCAGTGATCCATTACATCTCGTAAATTGATTTATACCAGATTACTACAATGATGTAATATTTTACATGGCTGAAAGCATCAGGCATCATAATTCATGAAAATGCCTGTAATGAACTGTGCCAAAAGTGTTGCTCCTAAAGAAAACATTAAGCCCTCCATTTGGTGCCTGGCACCTGGGCCGTAGCAGGATTTTTCAAATACCGAGGTAAAAGAGGCCAACAATGGTCACCCAGTGAGAAAATTTCTGACGTAAAACTTGTTGCCATGAGAGAGTCTGTGGGGTATGAAACCTGTAACCTAACCTGTGGGGTATGAAACCTATAAACCTACCTGACTGTGTCTGTAAATGTGTGCCAGGACACTGGCTACCAGACACAAAAATGGTTATTTTCACAAGTCACTCAACTGAAGATAATGATTTTGAGTCTGAAACCTACTTGGCTGGTGCAGTTTCCATTTTTGTGTTTTGATGTGTGTGCACTTGTATGTGTAGGCAAGGGATCACTTATTGACCATCACTCACTTCTAAAGGTTATCCCTGTTATCTTCCTCTCTTCTCCTGACTATTCTCAACTGTTTCTTTCTCCAGTTTAGTATTTTTTAATGGCCAAAGAGGTTAACTGATCCCTTGAAGCTGTTAATTGACAAAAAGGATATTCAATCCATAATCACATTACTTAACAAATCATCATAGACAATCACTAGAGGTTAGATTGGTATTCTCTTCACAGAATTTTAATAGATTTACATATTCTTCAGCCTACCTGCAGTTATGGGGCAAAGTACATGACCACTGTCCAACATTCATATTTTTGTGGGCTAAAGCAATATAGTGCAATACAGTATTATTCATATTGTATACATACATTGTATACAGTGTTGCATTTCCTGCATTATGAGCTGCTATGCAGCTTCAGACATCCCAGCCTGCAACAATGATTCTAGCTTTGAATAGCATAGAACAACTGTTATCCTCAGTTCACATCAAACCAGCCACAGGCAGTGGAAATATAGGGTAGCTGTTTTAGCATATCAACAGGCTACACTATGCAGTGACCATACAGGGTGAATGTGGGACTGTTTGCGCTGCAAGAAACTTTCATTATAACTGATTAATAGTCTAATGAAAGAGATAGAGGTTGACAGTGAAAGTACACTACTAGTCAAAAGTTTTGGGTCACTTCTTGTTTTCTTTGTTTTTCATGGAGACATTCAAAAATACTTTGTCAATAAGAAACATAGCAAATGAACAATGCATACTGTTTTTGTTAGATAAATAATGAATGGTTTTATTTTTATTTATAAATGATGATTGTGTTCCTTAGACTTTTTTTTAAAGTTAGCTTTTGTGGCAATTATAGGCTAGAACACTTCCTCCATAGCAAACAGTCAGGTTTCTCTGACTAAAGCCCCATAATGTTCATATAAAGAAACAGTTGTGGCTACTCCATTCAGAATTCTGTCAGCTGTCAAAATTCAGAATGACTGATTTGATTTTCTTTAAATGCTGCAAACATACAGAAGTTTTTAGGTGTGTATTGGGTTGTTATTCTGTTGCAGGATTAATTTGGCCCAATCATGTGCTGTCCACAGGGTATTGTATGGCTTCGCAAAATTTTATGATATTTTTCTTTCCCCAAAGTCCCTTGAAATCTGTACAAACCATTCCATTTTACCACCTCCAAAACATCAGGAGTTGTTATTGTTGTTATTGTTACCATGCCTGACTGACAACATTAAGAACAGTTCTTGCATCTTTTCATTTGTTCTGTACCACACAAATGAGATTTGCCTGTCTATATCTAATTCCTAAAAAGGTGACTTTTTAAATGCAGGTAAAGTTTGAAGAACACATTCATCATTTCAGATAAAATCATTAATTATATATCTAATTGATGTCTTGTTCTTTTGTAATGTTTCCTATTTCATGTTTCCTTGGAGAATAAGGAAATATCTAAGTGATCTAAAACTTATGACTGGTAGTGTACGTCTGTACAAAATACCAAAGAGCCCAATCAAAATTGCTCTCCCTATCACTCTCTCTCATGCTGCGTCTGTGGCTCCCACACTTGCAAAAGAAATTTTCAGGAGGCTGTGATTTGCAGAGGCAGGACAGTTTTGACAGTCGAAGTTAAGAAGTCTTTATCTTTGTAGAGTTACCATTCCATTCTTGCAGAAGAGCCATTGTATCTGTGCTTCACCTTGACAAAGGCCAGCAGCTCATTTGTTTGTGACTTTGGGCTTGAGTTTTTTGGAGCCCCTAATGAGGCACAGGAAAACTTTTAAGTTAAGTTAACGTTAAAGGTTTCAAGTGCTCACCGGAAGGTATCTGGTGCACACTTTAAAAAGTATCTGTTGCGCACACCTGAAACGTTTAAGTGTGCACCAGAAACTTTCAGGTGAGCACCTGAAACTTTTAAAGATTTCTTGTGTCTCTTTAGGAACTTCGTAGTACTGAAGTTCCTGCGAGCGAAGATATATTGCTCTTTCTATAAATAGCCCCCACTCTGTAATTTTAGCTAACAAGCTCATTTTGAGAAGTTAGATATGTCTGAAAGACGGTAGAAGTCTCATCAGCTCTAGAAGACAAACAGAGGTCATGTCCTCTGAGTCCTCAATGGTAGACACAGCCATGCACATCACAAGGCCAGACAGGATGCAGCAGAAGACACCAGTTTGTACCTAATACAGTACCTAATACCTAATCATCAAAGGTGTAATGGGGATTTTTTTAGTGAGAGTATGTGATTTTAATGAAGCAGGCTGAATTGCAAAGAAAGTCACATGCACCTCCAAAATCTACCTTGATACTATCCCTGCATAATTATAGTCATCCTATTATGTTAAGTTGCATTTGTTTATGACAATAGAGGGCTTATTGGAGAGGTTTGCTTGATGTGTATACTTATTGGTACAACTGTCCACAATGCCTTATTAATATAATGTTATAAATTAATGCCTGTTTATTTATAAATGATCTGTTCCAAGAAGTGGGGGGATTCCATACTCCCGTATCCAACACCCACTACACCCCTGGTGATCATCTTCCCTTATGGCACATATGCTGACTAAATAGCAAATTAACTTGTTCAACTGTGTGTGTCACTGAAAAATTAAGCATAATACATAAGTAACTTAATGTAAGCGAAGTTAAAGCTCTCTCTTTCTCTCTCTCTCTCTGTCTCTCAATCTGGCATGAATTGATACTGTCAGTTAGATGACTCAAGGTCTTGAGATGTGATCATGTGAAATTTTGAATTTCTTTCTGAAGTGGCATAAAGCATCATATCCATTCGGAAGGTAAGAAAAACACACTGTCAAGGATAGGACATGAGGACACTCAACAAAGACAGGCACAGAGAACGAATAGATAGTTTTCACAAGTCTCTGGTCACAAGTGCCCTCAAGTAGTACACCTCACAGGTTTTGTGAGCCATTGAAGGCACAAAAGTGTTTTTATTGTAATGCAACTCATAATAAGGTGTATGTTGAAAAAGTATACTATTTCAACCACACCAGCAAAATCTTAATTTGTCTTGATTTCAGTTCATTGTATTATGAACAACTGCTTAATGTTACTTTTAACACATCATCTCTCTACTCTAGAATGTGTATTTCACTCCCAGGGAGACCATTTTGTCTAAACTTAGACCTGACCAACATGTGGTGAATTATGAACCATAGACAGCATGTGAAGGGTTTAATGGACTATACAACTATAAATCTAGTCAAAACAGGAGCTATCAGATTGAGACAGTGCCTTGACAGCCCCTCAATAAAAATGTTGATTAAGTATTTGTTTGTTTAGATACTGCAATTATGTTCACATTTAATCTGGAAAACCTCTTTGGATTATATGATAATGTGTCAGATTTAGCTTCATGACTTCAGGTTTTAAGGAGGCAGATAGCAGTTAGCCAAGCTAAACGTGATGCTGAAATCTGAAATTGAGCCATTATGGAAAATTGTGCATGAATGAGGTGATCGTTTGGCTGATCTCACAGAGCTTGCTGAAAAACAGAAGACTGCGCCTGCAGTGGTCCCCATGGTGGGAAACATAAATATCTGCCACCCTGAGAGCAGACCTTTTTAATCTACAAAAATTGCTATCACAAGTGTGTGGATTTGAAAAAAATTGTCATACCAGTGGGATCAAAGAGAACAAAACAGACATTTATAGAGAGCCATTTGAAGTGCAAGTGTCACTGTAGTTTTTGTATTTTTCAAGGCTGATTACAAACTATTGATGTCAGCTTTATAAAAATGATGAATATAGACTAATGTGAGATGGAAACTATTTTTGGAGAAAAATGTTGGCAAACTAAAAGGGGAGAACCTTGATGAAAGTCTTTGTTTCATGGAGAAATCTAAGGAATTCCTCCACAAGGAAGAAAGCAGAAAACGTAAATTAGAAACAGGTCCCTTGACTACACACACACACACACACACACACACACACACACACACACACACACAGACACATACACTTGAGAAAGATGTTATCCATCAGTTTGTGTCGCAGAAAATGAAAATAGCTTTTCAGGTATTCTGAATCGTCTTGCAGGAAAGATGTGAGGTCTGTGAGCTTTAAAGAGACATATGGCCTCTATTAAGTCACAGACCAAAAAATGTAAAAAATTCCTTAGCATTAGAATTTTACTGTGGATCAAGCCTTATAAGCACCTGATGATATGTCCTGTAACTTCAAAGTCTTTTTCAGCAAGATTAAATTATTGCCAAGATAGGAATTAGTATTAGAAAAAACAAAACATAAAAAACAATAACAAAAACAAACATACCAGAAACAACAAACTTAGATATACCAGTTCTTCTACTAATTGTGGTCTTGGTAGGGCATAAACTGCAATGGCCAATTCTAGTCAAATAACATTACACTACAGTGAAGAAAGACATAAACATGCTATATTTAGCATTAAAATTTAAGAACAGAAAAATAAAACTACAGGTCTCTGGTGATTCTAAACTTAACTTTATGTAACAAGTTTGCCACTTTTCAATGTGTTATTTTATGAGACACTACTTTTTGGTATGTTCTTCAAATCACTAAGGTCTTGTCTAAGGTTGTCAGACTAAACTACTATGTAATTTCATGGTCTGGATGTGAACAAGCTCTAAATATTTAAAGTAAACTTTTATAGCACATTGCCAATATCACCATGAGACACCAATGGTGGTGACCAGACCTCTATGAAGAAAATTTGGGACATAAGCCTGAATTTACCTTGGGAACCTGACACATCTATATCTACAGTCAATATTATTAAAATATGTAATATTTTAGCTTCAAAAATCGGGGCAAATTGGGGGTTTCTTGTATTTTACCAGGGACAGACCACCAAAATTGGGGACTGTCCCTGGAAAACAGGGTTGTCTGGTCACCCTAACCAATGAGTAAATATTGTAGGGTGCAACTGCTGTTTAAGGAATCTGCAGTCTATCAATAAATAACTTGCTAGATTTAGGTAGTCTGGGTTAACATGGATTGCACATCAATCAAATTTGAGAGTGGGTCAGTGTAATGTAATAGACATACATTAGCTTCCTGGTAGACAGATACTTTCTGTGAAGTTTAAAACTATTGGGCATGCCTGAGCAACCATTCACAGTGTGACATCGCTTTCAGCCACCCCACTAAGCACATAGCCCTCTCTCTGTTCGCTAACTAGCCCTACAATTATTTGGGTGAGGAAACCTAAGCCTTTGGATATGGTACCTGACTAGTACTGTAGCTAAATGTGATATTAAGTGGAGGCACTACCTGGTGCTAACCTTACTAATTATCTTACAGATACTATAAGTGGTAGTGATTGGTTCCTGGGTTTGTGGCAATTCAGAAATGGACTGCAATGGGTTTGACTCCAGACGAGTTCAAATTTGCTATAGGGGTATTTACCAAGGGTTCCATAATGCTGCTTTAAATTTTAAATCAACATCTATTATACTGCAAAAGTTCAAAGGGACCTCTGCTCAAAGAGATCAATTGGAAGTCTCCTTTTCCACTCATGAAATCAGTGTGTATAGGAAAAATAGCACATGAAGAAGACATGCAGTGTTCTCCAAACTCTGCTCTGAAAAAACACCTTTTGCATCGATTAGCTTCAGACAGGCAAATCTCATTTGTGAGATGCAAAATGCAAAGAGATTGCAAAATGTATCTTAAAAGCAAAGTTTAAAAAACATCAAAAAACATTTACCTAAATCATTTATTCTATCTCTAACAAGGACTGCATGTCTTTCACTTGCAATGTTTCCTTTTCACACTAATTTCTGGAAAACAAGGCATTTTCCAGGTGACCTCAAACTATTGAATGAGTGTGTATGTGATAGCAGAATATCATCCATTTGTCTTGAAATTTGAAATACATGGAAGAATATTTTAATTTGATAGATCATGTGAACAAATCTTAAATAACCTCTCTTAGTAAAATGTTCCAAAATTCCAATATTCTCTTGTAGTCAATAATTAGGTCACTATTTAAACATCCAATAATAAAGTGACTTCATGAATGGCTCAAGAATGAAAACTGCAGGCAGGTGTATGCATTTATGAAAAACATCTAACTTAGTATTAAAAAATGCCAGGAATTCTTTCCATTCACTCCATCAACCTACATCAAGCTATATTGCTGACAGCTTGAATCTCTAGTGAAGATGACATAACACATTTGAGAAATGACCCTGGCGTTTGGGGAGGCTTCACTGTGAAAGCTTACAATCCACAGGAGGAAGTTGAAAGTCCCATGGGCCAGGGTCACTGGATAGCACAGTTTTCCCTTTACACAGGGGGACAAGCTGCCAAACTTTTCCCACGCTGCGAGTGTAAGAAGCAGAAGTCTGCATCACGGACCGTTCCTGTTTCGAAGGAGGCAGGCCGGCATCAATTGTTAGAACACATGGGATCCCAGAGGGACCGGTGCATACTTGTTATGACAACATACCATGGTGCATATGGTCAAAATATTAAGTCAAGCTTTTGGCAGTAGAAGAGTAAATTGGGATGCATCTTCTTGGCGGCGTCACACAAGGTGACAGGGACTAGAGATAGCGTCTGCTCCATGGGTCCCTGGGTCAGCCAGGAATGTTCTGCCTCATGTTTGGCCTTTTAGTGACATTGGGGGAATGTCTCATTTTCTCAAACAGTTTGTACTGCGTCTGGGCCCTCCACTTCTCTCCAACTCTGAGGTCATCTAAGGCAGCCCAGAGCACAATCTGTGAATTTAATGCTGTTTGTACTCACAGGGATAATCCATATGACCACCCACTGAACTTCAACAAGATTAAGAAATTCAACTATTGCCAAAACCTTTAGATTAATGCTGCTTGGTGAGTTTTGTTTATCAAAAATGTATTTTTTATCCCCAATCATCCCTACACCTTCTACCTCCACATAATTCACCCAAATCAATTTTATACATTAAGAATCTGGTGCCAGTGGAAGAAAAACATGTTTAATGCTCTTGTGTCTACAGTATGACATTCAGCAGATTTGCTTGTCTTGAGCAACTAAATTATACTGTATTTCTAAAAATGTAAAGACTATTGTTAAAAATCTAGAAAGCATTGGTTCAAATTAATTTAGAATAAAGACATTCCAGCTAAAGAGTACCTTGGCCTGGGATTTTTTTCCTCTGTTTTCTCAACAAATTCGACCAAAAAGCGTCCGAACCCAAGAAAACTAAAATCATTTTTGTGCATTGACCGTGTCATAATCTTTGAATTAAATACACTTAGTTATAGTCATCTTCCTTGAATTAATTCCTCACATTATTATTCAGATGCAGCCACAAATGTATCCCTATGGGAGGGTATTTATGGCATATCTTGTTGTATGCAAATGCTATAGTGTCTTAAACTTACAAGCTGTCCATTTGTGTTTCTCAGTTGCTTTGGTCCATTTCCTTACATGTCCATTTACCTTAATTTCCTTCGGGATCAATAAAGTAACTCTACTCTACTCTACTATTTCCCGAATCATCCCTAAATTTGCACAACAGGGCATTTTTCAGAAACAGTTCATGTAAACTGCAAGACAAAATGCATAGTTTATATCTCTAAAGCAAATATTTATGACAATGAAGCTGCCAGTACCAACAAAATTAAATGTTTCGGTGAAATTGTTTATGAAAAAGAGTCAACATGATTTATCAAGCTATTCAATAAATTAAATACTTGTAGCGGTTAAGGAACCTGGCTAGCGTGCTAGTAGCCTGAAAAGTTGTGGGTTAAAATCCCAGCTGCCACTGTTGTGCCCCTGGAGCAAGGTGTTTAGCAGTAGGTCGCACTAGGGGAGACTGGTCCTGAACAATTGATAGTTGACAAACTGTAAGTCGCTTTGGATAAAAGCATCTGCTAAATGCATAAAGATTAAGAAAGATGAAAATGCTGAAGGCTTCTGATCTGTTTGGCATATATCCGTTTCAGTAGTAGAAAACACAGTACGGAGATCAGACAGGATTAACATTTTGACTATTGTATAATTTTACATCTTAAATGCCTACAGTAGCTTCTTGCCTGATCATGTCAAGTCATTGTCCAAGAAAAAAAAAACATTACTGTTTTATAGTACAGTTCTTTCCCCAAATAACTAGCAACATCATACTAAACAGCTTGTATATGACAACTTTTTAACACTTTCGCATATAATCACTCAAGCAATGAACAAATGCCTTAAAAACATACCAAGCAGGACTGCAATTTCTTACCTCTGAGGCTCCCCCTACAGTCGCCAATTAAAAAAAAACATCATTGTACATTCTCACCAATCAAACCAAAGAGCAGGAACCAGCAATAATACTTTTCATGCGTTAACTGCCAAGCCAGTAATAAATGCAATTTTGATTCATTCAGTTTCAGTTTCATTTTCTTTGTCACGCCGTTTCAGATCCTGCAAGTGTATTAACCACTACACAAGAGGCTGTCGAGAGAGCCTTCATTCATCCCGTAATGAGCTATTTAACTATTAGGTTGACTATGGAGTTGGTAAATTAATCTAAAAACTTTGCCTGGAGTGCCTTTGATGTTTTAGCGTGAAGGACTATTCAACATCAGGCCTACTTATATAATGCATTTTGGCATATGATAAGTGATCATTTTTGCATGGATGGATGTGCAAGAAAATCGCTGACTGCTGAAGGAAATTACTTTTATGACACAAAAGTGACAACATGATGTGGAGGTTCAACTTGTAGGCCTAGGTTTAAGAAAATCAATTCGGATTTTTAGGAATGCATCAAAGCAACTGTCAAAAAAACTATTGTGATATGGGGACGCCTAGTGATAATACATACGATTGTGTTTGCTCTCAGTAGACTTTTGCATTCGGAAATACTATAGCAACATCTAGTGGTCAGTGTGTACTCTGCTTTGCAGTGAGTAGACCCCTACAATTCCGGAGCTTTTTAAACTGACAGTGGGCATAATCATCGTGGTTTTTACACAGGATTATGCCACTTGAACACCTAATTTAGCCTACCGGGATTATGTGGTCCTCAAAAACATTTCAATTAATTGGAGTGTGAAAATGATCTGCCAGCTTCAGTGGTATCAGGCAAGATGCACGTGTATGTTTTTTAACAGGCCTACGTGACTAGTAGGCCTATTAAAAAAAAACTAGATCACTACTTTTAGCGCCAACAAACAATATTTCTATTTTATCATCATATCGCCTTCTAGTAAAAAGCATCATATCGTAAGACTTCTATCGTAAAATTCTAGTTTGTCCATTTCGGTTGTGTGGTTGTATAATGAGCTCAGAGCATAGATAATGGTTAGCAGCCGCTTAATCATGAGGGTTTCATTTTAGTGTGAGGAAGTTTTAGCTGTCACAAGAATGTCCTCCAAGGGCGTTGGAGACGGGGGTACGGAGTCAACCCACTTATTGGAACAGATCAGTATGTAATACTCACCTTTTTTGACATTTGGCATTCATCATTAAAATCGCCTACCCCCACAGAAAAATACCCGCTACACCTCTGTGTTTAACTAATTTGAATTCAGCTCCAGATAGTCTCACTGAGATGAGAAGATGTGAAATGCCCATGAGCCTTTTTGACAATCTCATGATGGCTATGACTAAATATAAGCTGAGTGCCACTGAGCAGCAAGTGAATTGGATGTTTCTACAGGAAGAAGAACCCCCTCTCTCGACGTTTGCCTCAAAGTCACTTGGTATCGGCCTATTAGGTATAACAAGGTATTTTCTCAAGAAAAATTCAGGGAAATGTTGCCGATTTTCAATTCAGAGGTGTGGTCGCCTTAATTTTGACAAATGTCTCTGTTCCGAGAATTTTCGGTTGTTGCAGTAGCCCTGTCTAGGTAAACAAGCTCAGTATGTTTAATGAACGTTAAGCGAGGATGAGATTGAGCAAATGGGTCAAGCGAGGTGTAATTAATTCTGCTTGCAAACGCGTTCTCGTCTTCCAACAAACATAGACTTGGCGATTGAAAAGTCATCGATTTTATATTGACCGCGAAAATTTTGGCCTGTACAGAACTTTAAGTGAACAGAAAGGGCACCGGACGTAATCTGCTGCAGCAGTACATACATCACCCTTATCACCCTTAACGGTAAATTGGTGTTTACTGTGTATGTGCGTAGTCTCTTCTTTCGGTGTCTTTGGTTAGCTAACCTTAACCTGTTGTTTGATTCACTACTAACGTTAACAACAGTGCAGTTTTGAATGTTTACCTTAGTTGACCAATTCATGTGGTATGTTTGCAGTGATATATAATAATACATAAAGTACTTAGTAAATTTATTGTCAAAAGCCAGTGTGAAGATGATGTGATGTGTAGTTAACTGACTTACAGATCAAACTTTGAAGGTAACGCAACGTTAGTTTGGCTAATGCTAGCTCACTTGTCTGTCGTCACAATCATCCACGTTAAAACTTGGCCATATAGGTTTTTACGAAATCGGAGTTAAATATGGCTTTAATGGAGTTGGGTTTAAATCAACGGTAAATAAATCTATAACTTTAGTAAACTCCACGAGATCCAAATGATGGCTCTGGGAGCGTGTCGGTTACTAGCAAAGGCTGCGGAGGTGCATTTATAAAATGCAAAGACCTTTCGCCCAACGTTTTACATCTAACACTTCGTCTTTGGTCGTCATTAAAACAGTACCGTTAGAAGTTAACTTCACGAGCTGTTTATACCTTTTACAGGTAGGCTACACATAAGTTAATTCTACTGACGGCTTTTAATCAAACATTTGTGTTTCTTTCAAATGGCGGTTCACACAGCAAAGGGCAGTAGATCGGTTGGTCACTCGAATGCCAGACTGAGGCATGGACAGACGTTGACTGATGGGCTGGAGCACACAAATTAAGTTGGAAATTAAAAATATAATAATAATAAATAAACGTTACTTCAAACGATTTAAGCTGTCCATTCTCGTTTATTTAAGCTTAAATGTAGCCCATATTAGATATGAATATGTAATATTTATCTCGGCTGTAGATAAAGCAGGATATTACTTTGTTTGTATTAGTTTTAAAACTTTCTTCTGATATCAATTGAAATATAATTGAAAGTGCATCGATCTGTAGTTACGTTGCAATTTCTACGTTGTTTCAATGTTCATGTTAATTGAAATGCAATTGAAATTCCGCTGGTCTATAGTTAAAAAATAAAAATTGTTTCAATATTAACTGAGTGTGCAAACTGAAGTTGAATCAACATCGAAATCCGACATTGATTCAGTGATTTAACGTTGACAATACAATGTTGATTCTACATAGTTTCAATGCCCGTCTGCTATAAGTTACCTTGTGTTGCTAATGTATTTTAAAAACCCGTCATAAACCGTTTGGAAATCATTGTTTTAGTTGACTGACCTGACTTACCACTTTCACTGCCCCATCTACCGGTGGCTGTCGGAAAACCAGTCTTGCTTTTTCTGTCTGAAAGTCCTGTGAGGAATGAGAGACCGGGCAAGAAACTCCAGGGTGAACGTTTTGTGAATGGCAAGAGGTCTTAAAACGCGCAGCATGCAAAAGTGATGCTGACCTAGCTTGCTATTGCGTGTAAGTACATCGTGCCTATCTTGGTAGAACAATGTGTAACCCAGTTTTTGTCCAAAATGCCCGTCACTAATGGTTGGCTTTTTCAGTAGAGGTAGCTCAATTATTCCGTGTAAGTGTGTAAGTACAGAAACGTTTAGATGCAGCTTCTTGAAGTTGAACGTATTTGAGTGCTCTTTATTTATATTACTTTGCAATATATTGTATTGCCCGGTTTATGCCTGAAGTGCCTGCTGCTTGAGCTAGTCAAAGAGTATATAAGATGCAAGAACAGCTAACGTCTTGTTGACTGAATGACGTTGGGGTATATTTATGGCAGTATGGTCCCCGGCTTCTTCGAAAACAACGTGTGTGTAAGTACAGCATTGGAAAGGAGCGGCGCGGGGGGTTTACAACAGTATTGGGATCTTGTCGCGGTCTTACTCTATGGAGCGCTCTCTACAGCTTTTGGGTGCATAATAACGATACAAAAAAGAAAACCAGGGTTGCTGAACACTTCTTTAAGATAAATACGAATGAATATAAAGCTGTGTTTAGGACTCGAAACCAAAATAAAAAAGTAAAAGTACACCAGATTACTTGGAATAATTGGTGTAAAATGTTGGTTCTTCAAGTTTCAAGACGAATCAATTGAGTTAAATAAACAATGTTTTCAAGTTATGTTTTACCATAACTTGAAAGAGGCTAGTTTTGTTTCCTTAAGTTTGAGGCAACGAGTTTGTACAAGTGGTGTTAACTGTTGTGGATATTATTTATTATAATATTTAAAAATAATATCCACAGCAATAAAATATTTTTCATTACAATGAAAACAGTAATTAAATTGTTAAATTGTCAATGAGCTCCAGAGGCTCATTGACATGCAGAGCAAACTGAGTGAATTGAAAACTTGTCAGCGCTGGCTCATCACTGATACTTTCTCCCTCCAGGACTCCAGAACACTGTAGCCGCACTCAGCTGATATGGAGTAGAATCTGGGCACACTTCCTCCACTGCACTTGTGTGTGCCCCCTGAAAGCTGTTTTTACTGAATCATATGGGAATTGTTGTGCCCAAGATGACAAAAGTTTTGTAATATGTTGGTCTCAAGTACCTGCATCAACCCCACCCATGAACACTCAGTGTGGTGTTGTCACCCAGTGGAAAATGAAAATGCAAGAATGTGGTGCTTTTGACAATAAAATCTTGTAAAGAGGTGTAAAGAGATATCTGAAATCCATTCATTCATCTATTCCAAGAAATGAACAAGATCTGATGTCAGTATTAGAATATCAATCTTTTTTTTTTCATGACTGAAGTATAGACACATGCTAGCTGTATTTATGTTGTATATGTTTACATAGTGTGCATTACATTATGTATATATGTTTACATAGTGAGCATGTAAACATATTCACTGGGTTTGGTCTAAGGCACATTGCATAAGTGCAAACATGGTCCAGTCCACTTTGTTAAAGTGAATCACATTACCCAGCACTGAATCATTTAGTAGCAATAATATATTCTTTTTGTTGTCAGTCAGTTGTTTCCCAGGGTTTATGCTTTTATCTGGTTTTAACAAACATTGTTAAGATTGGTCTAAGAATATGCGAGCTGCTGACTAATGACCACATTAATGATGCGTCACACATTGCAGTTGTCTGGGTTATGTTGATGACAATTCAACAAGAACAGATGTAATTGGCAAGTGATTTTATACCTAGTTTTTCCAGTTTTTTAATGCTTCATAGTTTGAGGTGAGCATGTATGATGACAATGTTGATGTTGATGATGTTTCAATGATTCACCATTAGATGGCAGTGTGTACCAATGTTTTTTTTTTTATACAGAAGCTTCTCTCTGACGTTGGTGTTGATGGCCAACAGTTTAATGCTATTGACAAAACCTCTTTAATGATGTATAGCAGCAGTATGACAGTATAGCCTACACAGTGCTATACATGAAAGGAGCAGGCCGTCAACCAACGCAAGGTTTTATGTATCCTGAAAGTAGGATGGGAAGAATGGGCTGTGTTGACGTAAAGAGAATGGCTGGATTTGCGAAATCTAAAAAAAAAAAAAGAAAGAAGAAGAAAAACATCTTAAATGTGTTAAGAGTACAGGATGTTTGCCTTTTCACTGCTACTATAAGTTCGGGCTTGTAACATTTCATTAGCTTGTTAGATCTCAGATTAGTAGAGCTACATGTCATCATTATAGATACAGTGGTTATAAAACCTACTATGTGACTGTGATGGATCAGGCTGGTGGCTGCAGTTTCATGCAAATCCTTAGTTCTCAGCAATGGAAAGTACAAACGACCATCTTAATATTTCAATCAGTTCTTGGCTAATGCAGCTGTCTGACTGAACCGTCTAATTCTGTAGCATGCGGTTTGAACATCTCCTTAGACAGTCATTCTTTCTCTAGATGTGATTGACTCTACTGTATTCCACTAACCCAGGTGCATGTGTAGAACACACAGCCATTAGGACTGTGGACCAGCTTAGTTATATTATTTATAGTAGCACTTGAGCAGATTTCACTGCTGTTTATCTTGCAGCGTATGCTGTATATATTGTGTCTGTGAGATATAACCCATATTTTAAAACAGTTTATCAGCCAGTGCTATTTCATATGTATCATTGCCTGTGCCTTTATAAGAGAGGAAATGCTCACTGTGAGCTTTGGAGGATGATGACAACGTTGCTGTGGTTACTTTGTAAACCTAGCCCATCTGCCAGAGCTCTTTCTGTGTTCAACATGCAGGGCTTTGCTTAAAGAAGCAAAGGCACAGTGAGTGCACTGTGAGTCCAACCTTTTTTCCTCTGAGAGCTAATTTGACAGTCAGTGTGGCCAAGAGCTACGCGACTGCTATTTTGCTTAGATATAGATAGTCTTGGAGACAAATGTTACAACATTTACAGCATAGTACAAACATTTATCTAAAGTGTGGTTTAAATTTGTGGGAAGAAAAATACTGGCCTTTATTTGTGCCTTTATTTTCCATAGTTATAGGAAAATCTGTTCACCTGTGCACTACTACTCACATCAGACAGCAGTACAACTTGGATCATTGCACCAGACAGGACAGGATGTTTAGATCTGATTTCACAGGGATTTGAACATGTTTAATACCTTTTGTGACTGTTATGAGATTTACTTACATTTGATATACCTTTGAGCCTTGGAGACAGACTCTTAAGCAGGTGGTGAGCTACTGGTAGCTCCCAAGCTACCTGTTGGAAATCCCTGTTGTAGACAGTCCATAGAATAGTGTTATATTCTATGTTGTTCTAACATCTATTTCCAATGCAGTGGGATAAATGCTTGGGACAGTTTGCAGTTGAGTTCCTATGTAGTGTATGTGCTCATGTGCGCATGTGCTCTTTGCATATAAACCATACTGAGTTTGCAGATGGTATCAGTATATATTGTGTTTGTATGTTCAATAATATTGTGTGTCAGTTTTGGGTTATATAGTTTCATGCAGATTTGATTTCTTTGTTTGGTCAAAATGCACAAAAATGGGCAATAGAGTAGTTTTGATTTAAATATTTTATTCTGTTTTGTTAGACATGAAAAATATTTCCCTATCTTCAAAGAATTCTCAATCCACTTCTAATGAGCTTCTCCAGGACTTTATAAATACACCAATAAATACATAAATAAATATGGATTTATATATTATATATATAAAAAATAAAATCATAATCTATATGGAGTGCATCAAGTCTCCATCCCTCAGCCTCCTCCATTTTGAGTCATTCCTACTCAGCAGCTTCTCTGGTTGCATAAGTGCTTTTCCTGTGTCAGACCATTCATTCTGTCTGCATGCACGAGGCAGCATTCCGCGGCCCTTGCCGTCACTGCTCCCTCCTTCCTCTGTCCTTCTGTGGTCATGCTGCCATGACATCTCCTCCTTATCCGTCTTTCTTTGCTCAGCCTTCCAAGCACAAACCAGGCCCTTATAACCACAGTCCTTACATCCACTAGTGCGCCTTCACAGTCCTTGGGTCCCAGTGCCTCCTCTCTTGTTTTGGACTCTGCCGACCTGTCCCCCTCTCTTGTGATTTGAAATTGTGGCCGTGGTCACCTGCTTGGCTCAAGCCTTTTTGTGGCACTTAGGATGCTGCTTGCTGAGTGTGAGCTGCTTGACAAGGTCTCGGTATCCAGATGAGCGTAGGAAGCGTGGATAGCAGTCCTTCTCCATTAGGATGTAGATCCGGTGTTGGGCCATGTCAAAGCAGGATGATGTGGGGTGAAGCAAGTTAGCTCTGGTGATCTCCTGGGTCTCATGGTCAATATTAACCTGGCAGGAAAGGAAGAGAGCCAAGGAATACATACAACCCGTCAGTTGTCGTTGTCTGCACACACACACACATCAAAGTGCATTACTTATAGATTAAAGGTAGCTTACTTACCTCTCTGGGTGCTTCTGTTCCAATGAACTCATTGTATATTCTCTCTGCCTTGGATGGGAGCTTTGCCGCTGATTTTGTCTTTTTGAGGTCTTCACATGCCAGGTAAAAGGCAATATTCTCCTCGCTGAACTCTGAAGTCAAGAAAGCCCTAAAGGCATACAATCCATCTGAAGAAAAGATAGGAAAAGGGGTTTGGTTATAGGGAGACGGAACTTCCTCTTCAAATACGCAAAGAGATTGCATGAGATGTGGTTCACACAGACTGAAAATTAAAGTGACTCTCATCTTTACTTTAAAGAGCATCTGTACTGCCGTGATGTATTCTTTATCTGTGCAGCACAGACTACATACTACAGAGGCTGATTAGTTGAGAAGATCTGCACATGTTTCATAAGGGTTACTTACGTTTGCTTGACAGAAGCTTTTCAAAAGATTCTTTCCACTGCAAACATTCTGCCAAGGTTGGTCTGAATATGAAAGAGAAAGACCTGGTTATTATTCATATTTGCAAATGTACTTTTTCTCCAGAGGATATGCAAATCCTAAAGCTGACTGTCAAATCTGCATCCACATTTACCTGGGTTTTCCTGCTTTATAGGACAAGCAGGGCAGCCTCCAGTCTTGTCTCTGGAGGAAGCTCCCAAAGCGAGCCTTAAGTTCTTTCACTCTGTGATAGAAAAGTAAACACATGCTCATTTCAATCCTATCATATCCCATATAACAATTTCACAAGAAGTATAGTCATTAGAAGACACAAATCCCCTTAAAATGCATTTACTAGCAGTAATGTCATAACATATTCAATGCATTTCATTTTAAATTTTATTTTAATATACCTACTTTACTCTGGACATCTTAATCCAGGAAAATGGTACAATGAAGAATTATGTACCTTTCGAGGTATGTGGTAGGCAGCACAGCTAGTTCTCTGCACATCCTGACTTCACAAAAAAGATGGTGGGTATAATCCTTTCAGATGAGTGTGGCTGGCAAAGAGTAATGTGCTTTTCAACCGAGCACTCTGAGCTTATATTTGGTAGGCAGCAAGGCGTCACCAATCCTCAGCCAATGAGTAGAGAGCTGTGTAGGGCAAGTGTGTGTGCCTGTATGTGTGTGCATGTATGACTGAAAGAGGCAGCGATGTTTTTATCATGTGTGTGTCTATATGAGAGAGAGAGAGGAGAATGGGAAGTTAATGCAGCTTCGTTATTTTCCCCTGATAATATTCGTGTCCCCTAACAACAAAACATTTGTCCTTCATGTTGTTTGTTGTTTCAGGTGAAAGGCATGGCACTATCTTGTGCTTAGGAAGAATAACAGAATATGCTTCCACTCCATGTGGCTGTAGTCAAGAGAGGATGATATTGTTCCATTTTGAGCTGGAAACGATAATTGAGATGAAAATGGTAACTACGTGTTCATTGTGTTCTCATGTTAAATTGTCTGTACTGTTATACCATTATAGTACATAATCGCAAATATTTTGGGTGTTGGACACAAGCCTTTTTTTCTGGCTGTGATGAAGGCCATCTTAAAAAAGTACAGTGTATTTTTAATTTGTGTATAAACAGTAAATCTGTGTGTGTGTGTGTGTGTGTGTGTGTGTGTGTGTGTGTGTGTGTGTGTGTGTATGTGTGTGTATGCATGTGGTTTTATATAATACGTGGGATAGGGAGTATGTAGAACACCTAAAAAGACAGGGAACAGAATTATGGAGGAGTGTGGGGGTGGGGAAGGAGATTGTTCCTTTTCTCTCCCTAAGTAGATAAAGCTGGATCTTGGACTTCTTGTCAGTACAATGTCAGATGGTGGGAATGGGCTCCATCACTTCAACCCCCTTGATCATCAACACAGATGGTCCTCAGAGTTGTGCCCTGAGCCCTCTCTTTTACTCCCTGTACACTCACTATGTACCTATGTATAGCTCTAATATAGTCATTAAGTTTGCTGATGACTGCTGTAACTGTAATTGGCCTGATTACCAACAATCATGAGGCGGCCTAGAGGAGCGAAGTTAACTTAATGCAGTGGTGTCAGGACAACAACCTGTCTCTCGACATTACAAAGGATGAACAACTTAAAGCTCCTTGATGTTAACATCACAGAAGACCTTACCTAGGCACCACTGACCAGATTGTTAAAAAAGAACAGCAACGTCTCTTCCACATCAGACGACTAAGGAAGTTTGGTATGCAAACAAAGATCCTGAAGGCCTTTTATAGAGGCACTACAGGGAGCATCCTGACCAGAAGTATCACAAAAGGCACTGCAAAGAGTTGTGCGCACAATGCATCAGTGGATGTGATCTGCCCTTAATCCAGGACTTGTATAAGAGGCGATACATCGGGAAGGCCAGAAGAATGATTAAGCCCCCAGCCATCCTAGTCATGGACTGTTTCGGTTGCTACGATATAGTTTTAAAGCTTGGGTCATCAGTGTCCAGAACAGTTTTTAACACTCTCTCTCAACAATTTTGTTCTCTTATACTAGTATAATGAGATGTGATGAAGACAGTCATGAATCTTGAACCTAAATGCAGGTAGTCTGATGATGGAAACTTTCAAGGCTCCAAACATATATTGATGGGGGAACAAAAGTGTTGTTTTCATTTCCTGAGATGCCCAATTAAGAAAGGCAGCAGTAGTATTTAGTTATCCAACATCACAGTATAGAGGTTGCTCCACTTTCCTAGGGAGCGATGGACAACCTGTGTTCAGTGAAATCGAGGTGCAGTATTTCACATACAGATAAGTTCACACCTTGTGCTGTGGCTTGGAAATGGTGAGATAGTGATTAAGCATGAAACATAATTTATGGATGTGCAAGTTGAAGAGAAATAATGTAACACTTTACATTTTTTGCAACTGTGCTTCAGTGGTTTCTAACGTAGAACATACATTTTGTTATTCGTATGGGCAAAAAGGGACAGGCTTACCTAATGTGCTGTGAAAGTATCAGAGACAAAGAACATTTGATTAGGTGTAATTTGATAAATAAAAGTTGGCCTCGGGGCTCCTGCCACCCAGAATGAAATTGATGGTATTGTTACCAGACTGAACAACTAGTGCAAGCCATGAGTCTTTGGGTGTATTAATCATGGTTATTGATCATTGATTATAAGTAGGTCTGAGTGTACGGCTGTGCAAGACTGAGTGAAAAGGGCGACTGTAGATGTCCAGCCTTGAGGTACCCTACTCATCTGTGATGTAAGCGCTCAGCAGTCTCCCTTATTCCAGGAAATCATTTATCAAAAAATGGAGCATAGTAGAGCATGTGAGGTGAGAAAAATAGCCTCATTGTTTACTCTTCGCCACACATTTTGAACAGCAGACAACATCTTTGCAGCCTTGCAGCGAGGGATAACACCCTTCAGATTGTGAGCCATTGGAGAGGGGATGTGAGAGAAGAGTCATGGTGGGGGGTGCCTTTTGATATGTCTGTTTCAACCCCAGAGTGTACTGACAGGGGACAGAGCGTCCTGATGCTTCCTCCAGACACGGGAAATGGAAAGAGGGGATACGTGCTGAGAGAACATTTCACCTGGTGTGTCTACCAGGAACTACCTCAGTTGATCCGGTCTGAGGTCACCTCCTCAGTGTTCTCATAAACCTGTGGTTTGGGTTACCTTAGAAGTTCCCTGACTGAACTCATGTTGAAGATCCACAAGAGTTATTGCATTCACTGAACAATGTCAGTTTGCATAGGTTTTGTGTTCATTGGCAGTGTTTACAAATTAAATAGTCTCTTAAAGCAACACTATGTAACAGTTTACTACGGTTTGAGGTATCCTTTTCGTCAGACTGTTTGTTTTTATATCATGTTCAAATTAATTTGAATGGCATATAGTTATATGAAGGGTGGATAAACACACTTGTTATTCCCACCATCCATCCAGGATATGCACTGTGGCATTATGGGTGCAGGACAGGGAACCACCACACACACACACACACACACACAAAAAAAACTTTACGGTATGAATGTATTGTGATCAAACATCAATTAGCTTGTGCTAGCATAGCTGAGAAGGCTCTGGAAGGTTTTTGAGTGTCTTCTAGATAGCTAGACCACTAGTTTTACACAAAAACTCAATGCTGCTTTAATGTTTACTGCAAATTCTAAAAACACTAACTCACTAATTTTTCAGGGCAAGTTTCTTTTTTTCATCTTTTTTTCATCCATATACTTAAACCCAATTATATACTGAATGCAGTCAGGTGTACATTTTCTGCATATCCCCTCATCTGAGCAGACATTTTCTGTACCTATGACAGATAGGTTAGAGGCCAAGGACGAGGTTGATTTGGGGGCTAATACTATAGAACCTGAGCTTCAGAATGGATGACCTTAGCATTGCTGACATTACACGTAGTCTTCAAAAGCTATATTAAAAGCTGTAGCTGTTGTCTTTGATGTCTTCACATAATATACGAAAATTGCCCAAGCAGAAGGGCTCAATAGCAAATAGGCTCTATCTGTTTGTTTTATTCCTAATGTAAACAAAATGAATGAGACTGGTGACTTAGTTACAAAGAATGCATAGATATATATAGTATATGTGTATCAAAAGAAAAACGAATGAGCTGCTGCTAATCAATTAGACACTCAGGTCCTCTCCTTAGTATACTTTTCTTGGAATAAGTACAGACTTGACACACTCTGAGCAGTAGTATTCCATGAATTGGTGCTGATACTCGAGTTCCATGAACAGCCACAAAGAAGTCTTCAGCCATCATTTATTTCTGTAGATCTCATCAAAATTTCTCATCTCTGATATGGAAAATGATTTTCATCTCAATGTGAAGCTCAAATCCAACTTGTGGTCAGACACACTTTTGACCTCAGACACGTTTTTTTTTGTATTTCTTTTCTTTCTTATATTTTCTTGGTAGCATCCAATATTCTCATCAAAACATCTGTTTGTAGATGTGGTCATTACTGAATCACATTCAGTAAAGTTATGTTGAAGTGGGAGTTTAAACATTAAATGACTTTTTTTAAGCATTTAAAATCCCATAGGATTATCCACATTTGACAATAACGTTCTATCAAATATGTTCTACATGTCTTTTTTTAAACATCTGCATGTCACAGTCCACTTTACAGTGATCACCAAATTAATAGTTTGCCCACCTCTTATTTTATTTGTAATTCTATTTAGTATTTGGATTATTCTATTTATTATTCTGTTTATGTATATGGATATTTATTCCTATCATTGCATCCTTGTGGCAAGGAATGGAATTTTCAAGATCATTCTTTTCCTTTCTTTTTTCAGTCATTTGCGTTCCCTAGCAACGTGAGAAAAATAGCTTGGTGGAAGTGCTCAGCCACACTCCAAGGTCAATGTTAGCTGCAAGACTTGCACATGTACTATAAATTAGCACCTAGTCAGGGCAGAGGCAACAGCATGTCTGTGAAAGAAAACACAGCTAGGATAGGGTAGGGGCTTCCCAACATGACTCAGTGGTCTCTCTGTTTTGAAATAAATAAACATCTTTCACAGAAGGCAAACACTCAGAAAAGGCTCCCACATTAGATAATGATTACAGTATGTTGGTTACAATTTCTAGTGGATTAGGCCAACTTCTATTAGATTTTTCTTTTTCTCAGAATTAAATAAATCAATTTATTGAGCAGATTTGATGTGATGATGTATGGTGTATGAAGCGCCAATCTGACAGCTGGGTCCATTATTTTCTTCCTGTGCTTTATGTAAATCAGTTGTAGAATTGAGTGTGAAGCTCAGTGATAAAGTGAAAGCATTCTTAGACTGCTCTGGGGTGCAGCCCTGCTTTGCTAGGCACCATGTTTATGGGAGACCTCATGTTGTTCAACTGTGCTGCACATCTCAGGGGAAGGCCTAGCCTGGAGGCAGCAGATGGTAGGCTACCCATGTTCTGAGCAGTACTCACCTGCCTGATCTCCAGAAGCTGATCAAAACACACACACACTCATACACACAAATCCCACTCATTTTCTCAGTCCAGCTATCATCTTATTTTATTAAGTACTCATCTAATGTGTTAGTGGCTTGCACCTGTGGTCGGTGTACAAGTTTCATTGACTAAGGACTAGAAAGTCTACACATCCAAAAGGCCAACAAAAAAGAAAAAAAAACTTACATTTATCCCTCTATAAGAAAATATTTTTATTTTTGACCCTGCCTATGTTTCATCATTTCAAAATGTAATATGTGAGAAAGAGTTGTAATTCACTTAAATGTCACATTCATATAATAATGAGATACACACTTACTACCACAGAGACTCTGTGTCCCTCAGCTGCCTTTCAGGCATGTGGTTTATGCTTTGAGAGCAGACATGCAGACATAAGAGTTCACTGCCTTATGCACAATTGCACCATTTTCCCCCTATGAATGTGAATGCATTTATGCAGGGAAAGATTTGTTTAATCTGCCTAATTTGGCAAATTCGTCTGTGAGAACAGTTATTTTTAGATTTGTAGAGCATTGTCACAGAAAAGTGAGTATTGCTCTAAAACGCTATTATGTAAAAATACAAAATACTAGGGTACGGGTAAAAATATGTGATGGCACAAAGGAACATAATACATTTGATGCTGCATGACCTACATAAGGCCACATGCAGTGTGAAAGATGTCCCACTTTTTGGCTGCTCTTTCTCTCTCTTAGTCGAGTTGATTTTGAATGTAAGGGAAGTAAAATGGTAGAATCATGAGTTGAAACAGCCTTGCCCCAGTTTCTCACAAAGGGGCAAGAGAGTTCACTCCGATATTCGTTTGCACTTAGGAGAGGGTGAGTTTCAGCCGCATAGTCAGTCATATGAAATATGACAGCCCACGCAGGCAGTCTGAACCTGGAATATCTGTGGCACAAAAAGGTCTTCTAGCAAGCAGTAGCAACAGTCAGCAAGAGGTTGGTCCAAGAGGATAGACAGTGAACTTTTCGAGGCATGCTTGAATGTCCACAGGATTTGAAAGGAGACTGCTCTCGTTACATGTAGAAAGGCTGTTATTATTTTTTTCTTTTTTGTCTGTTTCTCAGAAAAGATGATTATGACCACATTATTATTGGCAATAGTTTATAACCCAAACTCATTACTATAATCTCTCTCTATCCCTATCCCTAATCCAAATCCTCAGCATGCCTCAAGATGGAAAAATTTGACCAAAAGAATTTTCCAAAAATTTTGATGGCAAATTATTCACAGACACTGGTAATTACATTTAACATGAATTAAAACAGTCAACAAAAAAAGTTTTTTTTTTTCTGAGACTAGAACCTTCTTTACTTTAGGTGCTTGTTGCACTTGAATATTCGATTTTGTTACAGATGACTTTATGGAGGAGCAAAAACGTCAACAAGATTTCAGCAACTACATCCAGCCATGCCTCATTTTGTTGAGTAAAACTAAATATTATATTGAATATAATGTATTGGTCTAGAGGCATTTTTATTAGAAAATCAAATGCTTTCATGACCTACATTTCAAATTGTGCTTACATAAACAGGAGAGTAAATAAGACCCTGTGTTGTTCAATGGACGTTCAGATGGGAATATCTGAGGCAAGAATTTCAGAACAAATCAGTTTCAGAGATGCTGCATTAGTTGTTCCAATTTGATAAAGAAGTGGCCAAATTCTTCTCAACATAGATGTATTGTTTGAATAAATAAACATCTTTCACAGAAGGCAAACACTCAAAAAAGGCTCCCAAATTAGATAATGATTACAGTATGTTGGTTACAATTTCTAGTGGATTAGGCCAACTTCTATTAGATTTTTCTTTTTCTCAGAATTAAATAAATCAATTTATTTGTGGTGTACCTCAATTGAAGATTGGAAGGAAATGTTTTCACAATGAGCAGATTTGATGTGATGATGTATGGTGTATGAAGCGCCAATCTGACAGCTGGGTCCATTATTTTCTTCCTGTGCTTTATGTAAATCAGTTGTAGAATTGAGTGTGAAGCTCAGTGATAAAGTGAAAGCATTCTTAGACTGCTCTGGGGTGCAGCCCTGCTTTGCTAGGCACCATGTTTATGGGAGACCTCATGTTGTTCAACTGTGCTGCACATCTCAGGGGAAGGCCTAGCCTGGAGGCAGCAGATGGTAGGCTACCCATGCTACCCATGAGTGGAATTTTGGTTGCAAATATATGTTCCTAAGATGTTTTATGATTAAATGTGTTTACTAAAGACATATTGTAATGCATGAAATATTGTCATATATGATGAGTCACCAACGTTTTTATTAATGAGATTAAAATAATGATACATACATCTAATATGACTATAACAAAGACACACGCAAAACACACACACCTGATAATATCTATATTCATGAACCAGTCTTTACTATGCACCTAGGTTAAGCCTCACATTTTATGCCTTAAGTAAATTGCACACATACCCAAATGAGATCATACATGTTTGTTGATGCCCTAGGTAATATAAAATAAATACAAAACAGATCCATAAAAACGTACCGATTGGTTGGATTGTTGTTAGATTTATCCGTAAATTTATCAGTGGATGGTCGGAATATTGTCAGATAGATTACTTAAGCCTTCTAGAAACTTGATGGAAAGAAGACATCAAACCTAAATGTGCTTTTTTTTAACCTGACTAAAGTAATACTTGATATGTGATGATGACATTTGAATGACATAAGTTGTATTTATGAAACAGTTTACAGCATATCTCTCAGTGATTTACTCGATACACACCCTAACCTTGAGGTTGATTACACTAAATATTGATAAGGCAGTGGGTATTGACAGAGTAGCGCGGACTGACATACTGTTTCAATGCTTTAAGAGACATACTGCATGTCAAGTCAGCTAGTATTTAGCCACTACAGCATGGCTTTTGTTACTTGGCCTCTTTCAGTTCCAACATTAGTGTGATTACTAACCAAAACAGGTCAACATTTTAGACTAGGTACAATTCATCTGTGGCTATACAGGGCTGGTATTGCCAAATGCTATGCATGTGAGCTGCGGCATCAGAAATGGTAATCTGTGGCTTGTGTGAAATGTAATTTATAACTGGTTTTAATGAACTATACAGTTCATATACAGTTAAAATGTGAAGTGAGGATCTTGAGAACACAAGCTCTGATGTCCATTTTGAGATTCAAAAATTACCCGATGGATTTTTATGTTTAAATTTGCTGTGTGGGTAGACTTCTTAATTTTTCATTTGTTCGGGAAAACTCTGTGCTGATGTCTTGTTAGTGCAATCCAGAAAACAGATGCCAGGAGTAAACATGGCCACATTGACTTATTTTACTAAAAATATATCTATATAACAGGTAGACAGGTAAATAAAGGATGATTGAAGTGTATTCTTCTTGCTTATTTGGCCAGTAATTGTAAATTGAAGATTTTGTTAGTGCATTAAGCAAGCCTAAATAGTAAAAAAAAAAATAGTCATAAAACTAAGATTTCTGATGATGCTAAGAGTAAGTTAAGGTTCTCAAAGTATAGGTCCACATCATATCATGAGAAGTGTCCTAAACTGAAGTATGTGTGCACCAGTTCAAATGGCCATACTTTTGCCTAGTCACCTCCCTTTAAAAAAACTCATTCTGCTCTGAATAGTTTAAACCAATAAGGCAAAAACAATTATACATGACAACACTGAGAAGTTAACTATAAGCTACTAACAAAACCACAGATTTTGGTCATACTTAATCTTTAACATAAACATTGAAATTCGACTGAGTTGTTTTGCTCTAAATGTGAATTCAGTTCAAGTTTTTCATAAGATAACAAAAAGGTACAGTGTGAAGTCAACAGGATTCATTTAAAATTAAAATGCGTTTAAGAGCAAATGAGACCGGATTTCTTTAGATGCATTTCCCATATACTGTCAACAAAGAAAAAAATCATGGTACATGGATGCATGAATTTTGTCGTCCATCAGTGATATCCATGGCGCCTTATAGCTCTTCCTCAGACTGACTTCCTTTGACAGTGTGTATAAGTCTTGTTAAGCAAGTCCTGGTAGAGTTTGGATCGCAGGAAGCGAGGATAGGAGTCCTTCTCCATTAGACAGTAGACTCTGGATTGTACCATATTGAGGCTGGTTGGAGTCGGCTCTTGAAGACCTTGCTTAGTCTCCTCTCTTGTTCTGTAGTCAATATTTATCTGAAAAAACAGTCGAGTTGAGTTATCTGTAAACATACTATGCATTGTCAGTGCACACTGTACAATGTTGCAGTGTATGGTACCTCTCTTGGTGCCTGAACATCAATGAACTCTTTATAGATCTTCTCAGCTTTTGACATGAGTTTTGCAGGTGATTTTATCTTTTTGTAGTCTTCACAGGCCAGCCAGAACTCAATGTTCTCATCGCTGAACTCTGACTTCAGAAAGGTCCTGAAGGCTGTCAGGCCATCTAAAGCAAAATAAACTAATTGTTACACAAATAAGTCACATGCTACTCTGCAAAACGGAAATGCTAAACATTTTAGATCTAAGTCTAGATAGGTCACTCCATTGAGTTCAGTGGAGTGTGTGGGCTTTGTAGAATAACATAACTGGGAAGTTGGCTGACTAGGACACTTGAACATAAACAAGCATCCCCCAGTTCTTGAATGAGCTTGTTTTTCTCATTTATAATAATGACAAATTAGCCTGCCTGGCATCAGTGATAATAAACCTGTCGAGGTTATGTTTTGGTTCAGAAAGGAGGACACTGTGGTTCCTCCCCTGAACGTGTTTACATAGTGACAACATACTACGTTGTAGTTTACTTATTTTCCTTGGAAGAGTTTGCTGCCCGGAACACTGCCTACAGGGCCTAACATTTACTGGCAATGGAAACAATTACGAGAACATATTACAGAAATTTTGAATATCACAGATTCCCATTTCCGCTCTTTTAGGCCTGGACTATATCAACAGTATCTAAAAAAATTCCATTGATTGAAACAAGGCCATAGGTTGAATTCTCCTAAAAGAATTTTTTTTTTCTGAGGGCCTAAGAAAACATCCTCACAGACCTTTGCAGGGAGTACCTGAAACAGTACATGCATCCACTGTCAGTGGCACTGTTTACAGAGCAGACTGGTCCGATATGATTAAATCACATACAAATGGGTTGCGCTAGGGGGAAGGGCAGTTAAATGTGAGGATGTAGCTCGTTGGCAGAATTCAATAAGAAACCAATTGAGAGGTGAGAACAAAGGCTATGTGTCCCTGCCGTGCCAGTGGAACAAACAGTTCTACTTGTATCCAATGGCACCTTATACAATAAGAACAGGAATTACTGTTCCTAGTCTCAATGTGTCACTTGTATGTCCTACATTGAATCCTCATTTTCCCTTAGAATCCAGAGCAGTGTTGCATACATGTATTATGTTTGGCATATTATACTGCAAAGTATATCATTTTGTGCTAGTTGAATCCACAGTTTCCAATAACTCCTTGTTTGGAATTAGCTATATAATATAATTAGGATATTGCAATGTTAGTTGTAATATTGTGTTGGCTAGTGTGGAAAGGCAATCAAACCTGAAAAACTACAAAACTATATTTCAACTACAAAACTAGAATTCATATTCAGAATACCTCAGGCACATCGATTACCTCTTCTAAAATTACCCCTCAGAGAGTACTTCATCTTCCCTGGACCAGAGAGGTTTATTTTTGGTGATTCAGACCTCTGGTGTGAATAGAGGTTTGATAGAGGGGACATACAAGCTGCTTCCATGGATGCCAGTGACAGATCGAGCAAATTAAACATGTCATTTAGTGTGTGATCTCCAACCAAAAGTCTGACTCACTTGGCTGTGAAGAATCCTTCACATCAATAACCAAGGCAAAGGCTCTTACATAACAAATTGGAGAGTTTTTGTGCCACCATGTTTTCATGTACTTTCATTTGTAAGCCACAGCCATAATGCAAAATTAGCACAGGTGTTCCAGTATGCATGCTTAAGGTAGAACAGAAGGGCCACCTACGGGCCTTGAGACCTAAATAAAACCCCTTCTGGTTGTATGTGTATGTCAACTCACACTTGTTGGACAGGAGAATGTCAAAGGAGTCACTCCATCTTTTGACTTCTTCTGTTGATAACCTCGGCACAAATAAGATAATGAATATAAATATTTGCCTAAAGTTATGCCAAATTGTAAAACACATTATATAACATTCAGGCATTGATAATCCGGTCTGATCACATCAGGTACTCACTTTAAGCATTTAGCAGGCCTGTCCTCTGCTGGTGGTAGGAATTCAGAGAAATCATTATAGGAGTCTGACTTATTGGATAGGCAGCCTAGTCTGGTTTTCATGACGAATGCACTGAAAGGACACAAAATATATGTTAATCTCTCTCTCTCTGTGTGAAAGTGTTCTGTGTGTTCTGAACACCTGGGTTCAAATATCCCATTATGACTTGTGATCATATTCCATCCATCCCTTCCATTTCATTAGATATAGTTCCCAAACAGGTAAAAAACTCTCCAAGTGCTGAAATCCTTAGCAGACACTGTACCTCAGTACCTTGTAGTATGAAGAGTTGAGATACCTGTCAATACCAACAGTCATGTTTTGCTCAGATATGAAACACTGCATGAAATGTGTCCTCACTGCTTTGATGAAGTGAAATTGCCCCTACTGAGATGGTGACCATCCTAGAGTAGAGGTTTTACTTTAAAAAAACTTTAGGTTTTAATGTTTGAATCGGTGAGCCTGTACATTAAGGTCATTGATGAAAGAAACCTTTGAAGATCACACTGTTAGCTTAGGAATGGTTATACTTTTTGTATTTGTCTAAATTTGTTTTGCTTGCTGTACATTTGTAAAGAATCAAAGTGGAATTTCAAAGCAAATGGTATTGCTTTTTTATGTTGTTTTATTTCTCTCCTTTTAGGCTTAGAACAGGCATACAACAAACCTCAAATTGTGAGAGGCTTTATTAAAACAATCTGTATGTTCTTATAGTAGTACTGGGAGGTGTGGTATTTTTACACATGTGAAGCATATACACAAATAACATGAAGAATTAAAGTCTGCCAACGTCATGCGTGTGTGGATGGCGCCTATACTTCTTTAGCCTTTTAGCACTTGAGGCAGCAGCCGGCACAGACACGTGCCATACTATTTATAAAATCCTCTGACAAATCCTTGTAGTCAGGAAGATGTCAGTTCATGTACCAGGCAGCCACGCAGAAGAAAAGAAGCCCTGGAGGGGACGCTATAAAAAGACCCTGAAATCTCTCACGCTGCAAAATCTGGGATGCCTTATGAGATTTTTTAAATAATTCAGCATTCCCCCATTTCTATTTTTTTTATATCTGAAGCTGGCTGTCCGCAAGATAATAATTGTGAATTCTCTTTGATGTGGAGTTGCGCATTGCGGATAGTGTACATCAAACTGATGCTCACTTATATCTCGCTCCACTTTTCACAGAGTGTGTCTGAGACACAAATATGCTTTTTTTATACCGTGGAATATAATAATGGGATATACTCATCCTCAGAAGAGCCATAATCCTTCACTCATTCATGCTGAAATACAACATTCTTAAAACAAGCTTTTACAGACAGCCGTAGCCAAACTATTGCACACATAATTGTCCCATCCATGAATCTGCGTGGACAATAATGAATTTAATGTGACAGGAAAGTGCACTGCACTTCCTCGTTGGTGAGCACCCTGTTGCCACTACAACTACATCTCCACTGCCCACAGTCAATGTGTCGAGCCATCTGAGCTCCAACTCTAGATGAGGTTATTTTTACAGGCAGAAGTGCCATGTTCCCATCTCTTCTGCCTTAGCTGACTGCAGTGTGACATCCGCTTCTCTCAACGATATGCACTGGGACTTAAATAAAAAGCACGGGCCAAAAATACCTACAGCTGAACTTTTCCCTGTTGTTTTGTCACGGTTGCCTTGCGTCCACAGGCTCTGCACTGAGCTGGCTGTGACAGCGTGATGGGTAAAGTCTGTCCGCGTCTCCCCCTGTGGGCTGCACCACGCTCTAAATTTAACTTGACCTCTGTGAAGTGAGGTGTCTGAAGCAGTCTGGAGCACACCTTTATCTGCAATATTTGCTTCACGCTCACATTATCTCAGCAAAGGTCAGTGTGTTTCATTTAGCTCAGGACATGAAAAGATTATTATTGCATGATGCCCTGGTTCTGTATGTTGCCTAACATAGGAGTTTATACAACATGTCTGCAACTGTATTGGTTATAACCAATTGCTATTAATTGTCTACTGTACTAACCCTTTTGTTTTAACACTGCCAACGATTAAACATGCTAATTTGTTGTAATGAATTGGCCTTGGAGGCAGTGGAGAGTTTTGGTTCTTCTGCATTTCTGTATATTGAAATGTTGCAAAACACAGGTTTGCCTGTCCTTCTGAATCAGTTAGTTTTATTCACAATAACCGCAGAATTGTAGTACCAACTAGTCAGTGTGTGTCTGGCTCACTGCTTGACAAAAGGGTACATTTTGTGAACGTTGAACTTAAAAGACACACAGATGGAATCTGTGGCTTAACAACTACTCAGCCCTACATGGCAGAGAATTCAGAATCACATAAACCAGCAAGCACTATTGCTATGGCAACATGAAGTCTTGAGGTACTGGGGCAAGAAAAAACAGTGTTCAATGTGAAATCGCTAAGATGCAGTTTGTTTTGCTAATCACAGCGCATTTGCATTTGTATGAAATTTAAAAACCATCCAAAAATGAGATTTTTGTGTGGGCGTCAGTGTTTGGGTAGGATTGATGGCTATTGACTAAAAGTGTAGGTAGAGTGATTCAAGCTGACAGTAGGGGAGTGATAAAGAGCAGTGGTAGGTGGCATGTGTGGGGGCTTCAAAGTCACTTCACATCTCTCCCCACTTCCTCACAATGACATTTAGTACCCCCAAATCCCTTGGGGTGATTACTGGGGGAGTTTACAGGAAGTGAGACCATGCAAAAACTCAAGTACACACACACACATGCAGTGTGTACACACACACACATGCAGTGTGTGCGCTGGAGTGTGCAGCACTGTGTACTTTGTAGATGCACACATATAAATAGTGACTTATACATGTGCATCTAGATGTTTAGATACATGTAAACAAACAGCTTGGGTACACACAGGGTATATGGCACATACTGATCAATGCACACGCATACACACACACACACACACACACACATACACCAAACTATTATTAAGAGCAGTGAAACCCATGCTAAAGATGTTGTACATGTCCCCATGATCATTAGAACACAATAAGAAAACCTTTGTGCTGTAAATATTGCAGTTCAAACAAAGCACAAAGCACTTGACATACAAGAAAATCACAAGGGATTCAAATATGTCAATGCAAAACTGTTTTTACCCCCTACCCCCCCAAACCCCTCCTCAGTACTAAATTGCAAAGCTCTCTTTAGAAGGGTAGCCAGTGAGAGTGGCTCTAAATTGTAAAGGACACCAGCTCGAGTGAGAGTGAGAAACTGAGGGAGTGGGCAAGCAAGTGTGTGTGTGTGTGTGTGTGTGAGTGAGTGAGCGAGCGAGCGAGCGAGTAGTGCTAAAGCCTGCCGGTTGAGAGCTTATGCAACACAATCACTGTGAATATGAATATGGAGACTTTACCTTCAGAGCGTCCAACCCCGGCGAACAGGTGCAAGGTGGGTCTCAGCAAACGTCTGCTGGAAGCAGGAGGCAGAGGCTGCTTGTTCGGCTCTTCCGACCCGGTGGCGGTTTAGACAGCTTTCTCCTCTTGCACGGAGCTATCTGCTGTTGCCTGGGAGTGGGAATCACACGCCGCTCAGAATCGGTGTGTTAGAGTGAGGGAGCGTGGGATAGGGAGAGAGCAAGGGAGAGAGAGAGAGAGAGGCAGAATGTGAGAAGGGGGGCGAGCAGCAGGAAAGCATTGCTTAACCAACACGCCATCGCTTGCACCGCATCCCAAAGCAGCACTGTGGCAGGGGTTGATATGGAAATGTTGGAGGGGCTTGCATTGTGTTGCAAGGGGGGGGTGACAATGGGGCTGCTTTGCAGGTGTGCTCAGGGTCTGTTCAGCAGAGTGCTAAGAGGGATGGGTGCCTGGGTGAAGGAAAACATAAAGAGTCTGGGTGAATCATCAAAACCCCTCCTTTATCAAGCTTGCAGCCGGGATGGCCCTTATCTCAGGGCCACGAGTGAGGACATGCTGGCCTCATTTAGTTAGGTCCTGGCATCAGTGTGGAAAAAAACATAGCAGCTCTGGATGGAGGAGTGAGCCCACCAGTGCGCGGCTTAACTCAGTCTCGGCTGAGCTCTAATTCCCTTTTCCCCCACTCAGAATGTGCACTCCAATTCTGTAGCCACAACACACACATGCTCACACGTGATGCCGGGTGTCCTCTTCTGTCGGGCCATATGGAGTGAATGTTGCAGAATTAATCTCATCTATCTCTTCCTTTCTTTATTCCCGAGAGAGTTATTTTTTTATATGGTGGCCTTTGTCACTCTCTGAGTAAAAGCATAGCTTCTCTTTCACACCAACGGCACTTGTTGTGGCCTCTTTGAATTACCTGTCATACTTCAACATAGACTGGCTCGAGAAGGGTATATTTAATATACAATGTAATACAGATGGCAGTCCATGGCTATCCACACATATGGACTCAAATGGTAAAGCTGACATGGTAAAGGGTGTGTTTGGGGGTGGATGGGGGGTAGAATCTGTGTATGTAATATGTTACGTATATTGCAAATACTTTGTAATGACAGAAATGGAAAAAAGAAGAGAGCAGCTTAACCAACCTTAGAATATAATGGCAAAAATAGCAAAAATGCTCTGCAGAGCACGATCTTCACAGTTTTGCAAAAATGGCTTCACTAACTTCACTTTCTCATCATAATCTCAACCAGTTGATATGCCTTCTGCAATAATACTGAGAATTTCACAGGCATACCTGAGATACACACGTTTATACACACTAAATCCAGCAGTCATATTAAGGCCTCTGTTAGTACATCATAATTGGTTTGTAGACCTTAATCTCTGTGGAATCAAAATGACAAAATTGTGCATGCGTGTGTGCTGTGCTTGCGCGTCCATGTGTGTGTATGCATGTGTTTTGTTACAGCTCAAAGTGCATTGTACATGGAAAAATGAGCTTTAGAGATTTGGAGAGGCACAGACAGTGTTGGCATATTTGAGCTTTGGTAAGCAGCACTGTACTTAGACAGATGAAACAGCCCAGTTCCATCAGATAAGACAATCACTGAAGCTTCTCCATTTAATAAACACAAAAGGTGGATTTTGCTTTCAAATTACTGTGGTACACACAGCAAGAGGATTCATCTGCTTTTTTTCACACATCAATGTAGAACATTAAAAAAGTGAGTACCACAATAATCACTTCACAGGTAAATTGCTCCTGCTCCTCTGAGGTGTGTTTCATTTGTCCATGTTCATTAAAACATTAGGTGATGAGGCTGTGGTGCATGTATGATCAAGACACAGTCTGGCAGTCTGGGTCTGTGTTGTGCCTGGAGGGCTGTGGTACCTCGTGTTGGCAGTGTACAAACCCACAAAGAGTTTCAAGCCTGATTGATTGATGATTCTGCACTATGCTACTGTGATATGATTCTCAAATTATTACTAGAGCATCTAGAAATAAATACTATACTTGGAAGATATGAGTCATGAAATATCTTAGAATAGAGAGTAAGGACTAGGGCAGTCCATTTATAACCATGCATCTGAATAAATTTACTGACTTTTCTGACTCAGAACCTTTGAAGGTGTTTGATTGGGCTGCGTTGTGCTTTGTGCATAATGCTTCAACATTGTTTGTCAATGTTTAGGAAACCTACTAAGGTTCTAAAGTTAAGATGCATGCAGTGCAATTCAGAGTAGTTCCTTGGGGTACCTTCATAAGTTACAATGTTGCATTATTACCTTCTAATTACACCCTTACAAGAGCTGTCATATTTTGGAGGGCTCAGTTGGCTAGGTTGCACCCTTCCAAAAGTCAACATTGCATGCAGACTTTGCTGAATGTAATTACCGGTGATATGAAACACAGGAGTGGCATGGAAATGTAAAAAGCAAAAAAGTTTGTTAACAGCCATAAAGCATAAACATGTTTGCAACGTGACTTTAGTGTTGTTGAACGATTTCTTGCAGTTTGTGTCCTAAGCAAATAACAAGGTTAGCAAACTCAGTGTGTTCCATTTGGCCACCACAGCTGACTTGGAGCTCGGAATGTCACGTCTGTTAAAACAAGAACATTTGCCTTGTTTATTTAGCATCGCCTGTTAGCATCGTCTGTTGTTAGCTAAGACAATTAATCATGATGTTTTTCGCGACATATAAAGGTTTAGTTGGATATAGTGTTCCATAACCCATTTGGATATGTGGAGAGAGCATCAGAGATCTGTGCTGTGTGGGGTCATCAGGTAGTAATAACAGAGTTGGATAGCCTTTGTGAGCTGCTCTGGCCCCTAGACTAGACTGTTGTAGCAGTCATGCCGAATTTGTAAGGCCACTAAGGTTTTGGCTAATACCTTCAGTGGTGGTGAAGATGACTGGGGAGTTAGCTGGAGCAGTCACTGGGAAAGACTATATAAACAGAAGAACTAGTAACTGGAAGTTTAAGGCGCATTGTAGATTGAAGGGGTGGAGCAGTGGAAGGATAAGATAACACAACAAAATCTATGAAATGGTTATGGTTAGGTTCTACTTGGTTGGCAGATACTTTTATCCACAGAGATAATAACAATAAACAATGCAGGAAAGCATTTAAAAAAACTATGAAAGGAATTGTGTACAGGCAATGTAGGCTACTCAGTATTTTTCCAGCATTTTGGAGTCTGCCAGGGTTTACATTTCTCTACTTTAATGAACTTAGGCACTTGCACACTCGCACATCTCTTAATCAGAATGAACTCTACATAATGTTGGCCATGGCCATGCATTCGTTTACAATCTTTAATGTTTTAATCCTGTCTGTTTACCACAGCAAGGATATTTCACCTTATGTAAATACATTAATGAGTGATTGGCCTACAAATTACGATGACATACTTTAGCATCAGTAGCAATATCAAATTTACTCTTGTTTACTCAGCAGCAACACTCTGTGTTGTTGTTCTAAGGTTAGATTATAAACTATTAATATGTCTTCATTGCAAAAAAAAAGAAAAAAAGTTACATATATCATAAATATTCAACTACATAAATGTGTGATGGGAATGATTTGAAGATTCATCCATCTCCTCCACTTTTCATTCTAGCTTAGTTGTCATGAACTGACTATTGCTCAACTAGTCAGAAGATGGCTCAGCTAAGGGTCATTAAGTCCCACTTTGTGTTTCTCTGACAACTGTCCTTAGTCCCAAATTCATTATATATTATATATTATATATAGCATAAATTTTCCTCTTACTAAATAACTGTCCTCCAAACATCTGGCAATGTGTCTTTTTTGTTATATTCATTGCAGATTCCCATTCTGTCTTAGCTTACAGAACTATGTACTGTACATATTTTCATATTTATATTGGGACCAGTGAAACCTTCAATTTGAAACCATTAGACTGATAGTGGTTGTAATGATTACAGGTATTACTGTCATAGTTGTGTGCTTCCCATTCAATTACTTAAAAGCCGTCCTCATTATAGTATCAGCTCACATTACAGCCAGATAATGGGTAAAAATTAAACATGGCATCTCCTCAGCTGATGACCAGTAATGTTTTCATATTGATGGTCCAATGGAATATGACACCTTTTTGAAGGCCACTTATCCAGTGCATAATCTCAATTTGTATGTTCATACTAGTATATGTCTTCAGCTGTTCTGGGATCCTTTCAAGTGCATGTTCAGTTTAACAAGTAGTATTTTAAGTAATAGTCCACACATATTCAGTATGTAGGGGAAACCTTTTTATTGTCACAGTGCTCCCTAGTGGTTGCATGCAGACACTGCATGTTTACAAATCATTCCTTAGCATTGCAATGGTGTGGTGTTTATTTATCACAGTTATTCTTACTCTTGTGAAGTAGGACAATCTAAACGTACTCAATGCCCTATGCAATGATTAGTAAAGCAAAATCAAACAGATAAGAATAAAATAAAATTAAAGAAGTACTTCACAATCTTACAAGCAAAACATTTTACTTTAAAGAACATTTAGCTCTACTTGCTTGAGATGTGTTAAATATTGAGTGGAAAAATGCTAAAGCTATGTTGTCTCCGGTAGACTTGTCTGTCTCTCAGTTGTCAGGTCTTCTTGGCTGTCACATTCTAGCTGAGAATGTTTGGTTGCATGCACGCTGTAGACTCCTCTGATCAGGAATATTAGTGAAATGACTCCAAAGTATGTTGCATATATAAAGTACTGCAGAAGGAAAAAAGCATGTTAAAATCTCAATACCTTATGGAATGTTAGTGGAGAGACTGATAATATACTGGTACAATCACAATTTCTATGCAGTTTTTTAAAATAGCAGGTCAGGGTTTTTTTTATTCAGTGGCCATGCTAGTATAGTGAAGTATATGCAGTGTACCTGGGTAGTGACAGTTAATTGGAGGACCTTGGTGTTCAGTACCACTGCAGTGAGAAGGGTCTGGAGAGCCGTGGCTACAAAGGTGTTGATGCCAAATACCAGCGCATAGTGTTCCTTACTGAGTCGCTTAGCTATCTGAAAACTGAAAGGCATCACTTACACATTGCATTCACAAAATTCAATTCAAATGGAGGCAAAATTTAAAAACAGAGGGAAAAAAACTCTGATGCAGCCAGTGACAATGCTAGGATTTTTTTGTTGCAGTTGTTGTATGACAGCAAGGGGTTGCTGGTCAATTTTCAATCAGTCAGTGAATAAATAAACCACCAGAATGGAATCTGTTAAAATTACGTTGTAATTGCCTGTACCGTGACAGTGGATGTTAAAAGGCCCATAGGTGTTTGGAGCCTGTGTGCATCTGTAAATACAGGTTTAAAAATTATCCTGTGAATTTTTATTTAAAAAAAAAAAAACTAAACTTGACAACATCAGTGAAATCCTGCCCAAACCGGCAAGTAATTAACTTATTGAGAGCTGCCAGAATTTTGGTTAAGGTGACTTCACATCACGCACTGGCCCTTAACGCCTACATTTGGTAGCTTATTAAGCTTTCACCAATGCACAATGGTCAGACATGTTTTTCAAGACTTCCAGTCCGTAAGTCGTTAAAGAGTTGCCAGTACATGGTGCAATTGAGCAATGCGTACAATGCATTGAGTCCAAATTAGTTAGACTGTAATGCAGATAATGTTCATCAGGATGTTGTTCAGGAAATCCTAGCCAACTTATTGCTTAAACGCTGGAATGTGTGCTCTTTTGTAACCTAGTATTTTTGTCAGCTGACATATGCTCTGATGTATTTGTTTGAAGATGCAACCATTAACAGATTTAATTATGGCCATTCTGTTGTATTTACAAGATGTCTTGTATTTCAATTTCTTGTGTAACCATTTACCATACCATTTCTGTACACAAGCGTGATTAAAGTAACACAGTCATTTCAGATGTAAAAGGGAGAGTTTAATAATAATAATAATAATAATAATAATAATCATCATCATCATCATCATCATCATCATCATTCCACTCCTCTGAAGTTTACACCTCTTGATAGCAGATAGAGCGTGTCCGCCTCCGAGGAGCTGGCTGAGAGGCTTTGGAAACAGAGCCACACAGAACAGATTTTCTGCTGATGTGGTCGAATGGGGTGTCTTTCCATCTTCCTTTGACCTTGGTAAGGACAGGGTTTCTTCTCAAAACTGTGTGGAGTCCACCTTGGTCCACTTCCACTGAGGTCGTATGGGAATGGAGCTGACAGCAGTGGTTTTCTCTCCCAGCCTCTTATGACCATGTGGTCTGTTCCCAGGCCTGGCCACACAGACCTTTAACTCTGTAATATTTCCCATAAGGATTTTCATCCTTTTGGAAGGATTCTCTGCTGATTTGTTGTCACTTTGGTTACAGTTTCCCTTCCTTTTTCTCCCTGGCACATTGTTGCTGTCATCATACAAGAGTACATTTCCTGTGCCCGCTATATCTTCCTTGGGTGTGATCAACTCTGGCTCAAGATTACACATAATTGGAAGATGTATGCGGTAGTCAAGGCTCTTCCTGGTCACCCTTGTAGCCTCCTCTCTCTGGAGCTGGGCCTTTCTCTTCACGGCCTCCCTCTCTGCCCTCTGGATTAGAGAGATTGGCTTGGAAATCTCCTTGCAGTGGAACGACCGTGGCTCCACTGCCTTTACAGTCTGTAAGTGAGCGCAAGATTCCAGGCAGCTGCTGTGCCCTGTTGGAAAATTATCCTCCTTCTCCATAGTTAGCTGTGGCTCAGGATGCCACAGGATAGGAAGGTGTTGGCAGTCAGCAAGCACGCTGCAGTCCAGACCCTTGCAGGTCGGCATCTCCCTTTGCCTTTGGGTCTCTCGCTTCACAGCCTCTCTCTCTGCTCTCTGTGAGAGGCTGATAGGTGTGGAGATTTCTTGGTGGCGAATAGACCATGGTGGCCTGGAAGGAGCTTCCACATTGTCCTTATGCACCACTGTGTTTGATCCAATCTGCTCTGGAAGCTGTGCATTGCTGCCAGCTTTGGTTTGGCCACAGCAAATTTTTGGGGCCACCAAATCTTCCTTTGGTGTGGTCAGCTGTTGACCCATGATGGAAAGATGTACTCGGTCAGCAAGCACACAGCAGTCCAGGCCTTTGCTAGTCATCCTTGCTGCCTCTTCTCTCTGCCCTCTCAAGGAAAGAGATGGGCTTGGAGACCTCGCTGCACTGGAGTGCACCAGAGAGAATTCCTTGGATGGATAGATCTTCCTTAGGTGTAGTCAGCTGTGGCTCAGGGTGCCACACTATAGGAAGATGAATATGGTCAGCAAGCACACCGCTGTCCAGTCCTTTGCTGGTGACCTTTGTAGCCTCCTCTCTCTGCCTCTGGGCAGCTTTCTTCATAGCCTCCCTCTCTGCCCTCTGGGAAGGAGAGATGGGCTTGGAGACCTCCTGGCAGTGGAAAGAGGCGATCTTGGTGGCCAGCAGGAACCGTGGATGAGGGCTACCATCTAAAAAAAGAGCTTTGTAGTTCAGAACCAAGAATCAACTAAAACAAGGACATTTTACAAAATTTTTTCAAGAAATTAAGGATCACACTATACCTTGCTTGAAGACGAAACCATTTTGTGAATGAATCACAAAGTATTCACAATTCATAGCTATCCTGTAGGTCGAAATGAGCAATATCTCTCAGCAATAATAGCAGTGTTGCAGTCTCTCAGTGGTAAGTAGCAAAAGGTGAAGTTGAACATAAACATTCTACTATGCACATTCTATTTTGAACATTCTATCGTAAACATTCTACCCTTGGATGCTATGTTACAGGTTAGTGATTGTCACAACAACAACTTTCAAACGTCCAATCTGTCCACTGATGTCAAAGCTGTGTTTGACCTATCAGCCTGCCTGCACTGCCACTAATAAAAAATAAATGCCCACTGACCTTAGTGCTGTAAACATCCTCACCTCTTAAGATTTTTTTTAATCATTTAGTCTCTTTTTTTGCTTTTTTAACTATGTTATGTAACAGCAGCATTTGGTGAATATGCAGGCAGATGTATTCAACAAAACACTATTAGACAATGTATTTTATTATTATTTGACACTTCCCCGCAGTTGAAATAGACCTGATTAATAATGCTGTAAATCTTTTCTTTTGCATCAACAATTGATAGAAGCTGCACTCGTCAGCCTTTATTACAAAAAGTTTGATCGAAATGGAACAGTCACAGCAGAATAGGACTAAAGTAGCATTCTCTGAAATACACTTCCACTTCCCAACTGCTGTGCGCATCTGTGTGCTTTGGGAAGGCCTACTATTGGCCTTTTCTAACAGTTCCAATGGTTTCTGGCTACTTGAGCTCAGACAATGAGTTGGCAGAGTTTTTCTCTTTTTTTATAGGTTGTTTTGTTTTCTTTTCTTTTTTTTATTGCTTGGGATTGCTTAGTAGTTGCTTGGATTCTTCTTCTGGATGCTATAGCCACCACAAGCAACCCCATAGCATCTCCCCTGGATGTAGCAAAACACATTTCAAGGATAGATTTAATAATTTAGACAATGACATACAATTAAGATTATATTGTATTTGACCCTCTCCTGTTGCAGCTTTTGTTAGTAACACAACAGTTTTGAAGGTCACTGTGCAAGTGTTGAATTGATATGTGGCACTCCCAACATACTGTACCTCATGTGGTAGTGTGTTTTGGGAGAAGTACAGAGAGCATAAATGGTATTCTTACGTGCAGATGGTTATGAGTTGCATGTAGACAGACTTGAAGATTATGTAGCAGGCATAGCAGATCCATATGTTGCTGGTGAGGTCCATGAGATAGACAGACCCAGCGGCAAGAGCAGAGAACACACACAGGGCCAGCTCTCCCCACAGAGACCAGTTCAGTGTTGTGTGACCCACCGCTACAGATGCTGCTGCACCTACTCCCACACATTGGAGAAATTATATTGAGGCATGACTAGCTATACATTGACAAGGGACTGTATGTGAATATATGGTCTTGTGTAAACCCATTACATTAATGCCCAATTTATATTTGCCATATAGACATGTTTTCTTCTCATTAACTTTACACATTGGCATTACTGATGGTGCCATGCACTTACTTATTTTGCTTATTTTAAAAAGAATGTAATTGAAGATAGATGTACCAGAATGAAAAGGGCTGAGACAAGATATATCAAACACTACCACTGGGAGTCACTCTATGCCAGCTTTTGGATTGTGCCACTTCTGGTGTCAGGCCATGTTAAAAATTTCTGTTTGGCACAGTGGTGATGAATTGCAAAGGTTATACATTCAGAATATCCTTGCTTGTCCCTGCCCCACAGGATGAAATATCAGTCCTTCTACAAAATGTGAAAAGTGAGAGCAACAGCCATCTCCAACAAGACAAGGGCATTAAATTATCTCTAAAGCTCCTGATGGTAATGGAATATAGTCAGCCGTCCCTGACAAAGATTATAGCTCATCACCCCGTGCCACCACTCTGGATCAATACTAATTGCATATGGTAAGTTCTAATGACCACACACTGTATTAGGAATGTATTTCATCAGTTCTGATAGGTAATCCTAATAGGAATTATCTCAGTCACTGGCATCAGTGTCCCCTGCTAAAAAATGGGTCAGGTTATTGAGCTGGTAATATCTCTATGCAGGTCTTAATCTGTAGAGAAGAAGACGATAATGACATAAATTGAAACAGAACAAGAGTATGATAATTATTCAAGACATGTCTTAATCCATATTGGGTGTTAAAAGGTTGATTTATGGTACTGGGTTCACTGTGAAAAAAATGAGGGGACATTGCTAGAAGCCATTAAAGCTCATACCATGCCTTTAACGTAATTAACAGGAACACTAGTGAAGTGCAAAGCTTTCTGACCTAAAGATGTCTTTAATTTGTACACCATATCTGAGCCATGTTGTTGAATGTCAGTGTTGCTACCTGTACACAATTACAGCAGATGTATTACTCTGCATTAGAGTATATGCAGGTGAATGTAAGGTGCCTTAATACAACAGGCAGAGGTTTTGCTCCTGAGAGAAGACATTTGTCCCTCTTGAGAGTATTTGTATTGAAGAAATGACTGGCTTTATGAGAAGGATAACCCATGCTTTCGGTATACTAAAATGACTGGTGAGTTATTTGAATTACTGCTCTGTGAAATTCTCAATGGTAATTGAACCCTAGTTTTGATGTTGTTTTCTCCCACTTCAGGAGGCAGTGTTCAAACACACTCCTCTGAGACTCAAGGTTGAACTGACACAGTCATTTGGGTGTCAAAGTGTCAAAGCAACAGAAATTATATTTGAAAGGGAACAAGTTACTGCCTTTCCCCTCCTTTCTCTCTGTGGACTACACTTGAACTCTGTGAAGTGGAACTAAATGCTATATAAGAGGACTTTCAATTCTCAAGGTGGATTTTACTGCTTCAGCATTCAGTGAATTGAGTGGAAAATTTTTGCCTGCTAAAGGAGAGACAGTCACATCTGAGTAGAATGCAGACTGTTGCGGGAATCTGCAGTTTCAGATACGTCTGTGCTATATACCATGCAAACACAATTATGCTGTACATAACTAATATACCATGGTTTTGTTGAATACTCAACTTGTTTGAAATCAGTATGAGGATCTTAATAAAATCTCAGCATAGATTGTGTCTATGATGAAAGAAATGCTTTAAGCTTTTTTCCACACCGCTCCTTTAACATGTTACAACATGGACAATTAAAATTTTAATCTCATAAAAATATGTAGTGAATCACGATTAGCTGCAAAATTGACCTAAATAAATAAATAAATAAAACACTTCTTTAAATTGTATGCTTGTTTACAGAATATACGATGCACAGATATTTGAAACTTGGGTTTTGATATTAGATCTAGTCATATGGCCTATTTCCAAAATAATGATATTTCAGACATTTAAGTGAAGCGGTAGGCTATTTGGAAGTCGCTAGGCTACATCCTACAGGTCCATCAGCCCATCAGCCATCAACCACGGGACGCATTTCACCTGGAAAAGTTAAAGTAAACTCGCATTGCATCGAACATAACGAACATATAACATCGAACATATTGCAGGTTCATTGACAAGTTGTAGAGCTAAATTTTCCCACAACTTTAATGTTATAACTAGCTTTATTTTACATGCTAATCATCCGCGAAAATCTTCGTTCTTCCTTTCCAAGATGAGCCCAATTCAGTGTTGTTTAAGTATCCTGCGATAACGGCGATTTTTTTGTGTAATCGCGATAAAGTGAGATTGCAATGCACTATTAACACGTTAACTTTGACACCCTTAGTTAAAACCTAACTTTATAATGGCACAAATCCCAAGTCTCCCGGGAGTCTATTGTATTTATATAGTAGTGGCTCCGGGACGCCCGAATGATCTAAAATCTCCTGTAAGTCGCGTGTTTGCTCCGGGATGCCCGCGAATGATCTAAAATCTCCTGTAAGTCGCGTGTTTGCGCAAATTTCGCTTGAAAGTGGGCGAAGCAGTCAGAACAAAGGAGAGAGAGTGCGTGAGCATAATTCCCATGTACTATTTTTGCAGATGTATAACTTATCGGACGACTACTCTCTCTCATCAAATCATTTCGTCATTAAAATAAAAGCTTCTTGCAGCGAATGAACAAATAAATAAATAAACGCACTTCATCCTCAAGTAGGCCTAACACCACATTTCCACTGTGGCTGATTATGGAATGATGCATGAAACTACATTTTGTTTTGCATCTGTTAGAGCTTACTTGATAACACCACTATAAAAAAGTAACTATATAGATTTCTGTTGACAAAGGGTTGTTAAAAATCCAGATCTTTTCCCTCCCAGAAAGTGTACAGAGGAGCTGCTCTGAATGCTTTGATGAAAGTCTCCAGATGATGCAATAGTCGTTCTACCTGAAAGAGTAGCCACTGCATCAACACCTCCATTGTAAGCTGTGAAGTTGTCTGGTTGCTTCAGTTTCCATAGAATTTGCACATACGCAGTAATCTGATAGTAGCCACACTTTCCCATTGCAGACCAGATGCAAAAGAACAGGAAGGCAGCAGACGAGTAGTGCACTTTACAGTCCAACAACACTCCTCTAAGCCCTCTCAAAGACCTTTGGAACCTCTTCTGCCATGCTGTTTGAACATCTACAAAGGCAGTGTCAGTGGATGAATCTGTTTTTGATTTGGTGCCCTGGAACTCCCTTAGCAAAACTCCTTTTTGGGGCATGGGTAAAAACAAGGATGTCAACAGCGCCCCACACAGACATGCGATTGTAATCATATTCAGGCCAAACAAGGACATTCTCCAAATGGACAGGAGGAGCTGGCCCAGCAGAGAGGCCACAGCATAGCCGGCTAAGACAGCCGCCCTGGCGTAGCTGGTTGCTTGCTGGTAGTGCTCTTGTCCCACCATGCTGTAAATGTAGCTGAAGTAGCCTACATCACATGCCGTGGCCACACTGTAAGTGAGGAGGGAGATCTGTGCAGACAAGACTCCAGGCCCAAATGAGAACAGGAGCCAGCACACCAAGTAGGCCAGTGCCTGCAAGACAACAATGGGCTTGTACCTCAACAGGTCAGTCAGCAAAAACATGGGGACCAGGAGGAACAGACTGGAGTATGCCCATATCGGATAGATATCTCTGGAAATCTGGAGATAGAAATTAATGATTGATGAAGGACCTAAGACACCACATTTTTATTTGCAATTAGTTTCATCTATTATAGTGACAATAGTTAGACACTGTATCTAATGTAATGACAATAGTTAGACACTGTATCTATACTTTGCATGACAAATTGCTGTAGACTTGGAGACAGCAAATTAATTTAGATCTAAGAACATGCATTTGCTTTTGAAGAATTGACCTGACTGCTAATAGTGTACTCTGTGGTTGTAGCCTATTGCTTCAGGGGACTGTACTTTACCTGCTGGACGGTGAAATTTTTTTGTGGTCCTGTCAAGAAAGGAACGAGGAAAGGCTCTGCCGGTCTCATCATAGAAAGAAATCCGTAGACACACAAGACCGCCGTTGGGTAAAGCCAGCCATGGTCTTGCCTCATGTTCCAACAGGCCATGGCCTCTGAAGAGTGTATAGCTCCGGAACGGTCTCAGCTACTCAACTCCCTTTCATTCCTGGCTGTTTGATGTGGGGCCGATATGCAGGCACAGATAAGCTCAAGGTGACCGGTCACCTGCTCTCATTGTTTGCCTTGCAAGTTTTTTTTTTTTTTCTTCCGTCCTTTTTTTCTCTCCCCTCCTCCTAAGAAGCTTGTGGGTTTTGAGTGGCCATGAATTAAGATGACGAATGAGCTTCCGTGATCCCCATGAGTGCCCAGTAATGAATATATACCCATCTATCCTGCTGCCTACTCATAGCAAATATATCTCCAATTTACAGGGGTGCTGCAGCTAGGTGAAGTCAAGCAGGAGGACTGGGACAGCCTCAGAAAGGCTAGACACTTTGGTGAAATGCCACATTGGATAAATATCTTGATGAAAAATGGCCAGAAGTTTGTTCTTTGCCATGTTGCGATATTAGAGCTTTTATGGATAGGTTTTATGAAGAGGATATGGCCTGATTATGATGAAATCTTATATTTTGAGAGTAGTAATGGCTGACAGAGGCTAGCCAAGCTTTATGGTCCATAAATTGCAGAAATAATAGCAATTAAAATGTCCAATATTATACATTTTCAGGGGTATTTTGTCATCTTTATGAAATGGAATAAGAAAAGAGCACAAAAACAGTCGTGTTGTATGGTCAGTGGATATGATTTTAGGTGATATGAATGACCAAAATCTGTGATTGCAAAAGTTACACAACTGCTGTCTTGTTTTGTGCCTTTATCCTTGTAATGATCTCAGTATAAGGAGTTCAAGGCGGTCTCCAAATGCTTCTGTTTTTTGTTTGTTATACACCTTCATAGTGGGAAGGGATGGGAATAGACTCTCATGACGGCTGCCAAGGGAGCAGAGAGTGACAGATAACACCCTTGTTTTAACAGCTGGTGTGGGTAGAATTTAGTGTTGAGATGGAGAGGTGTGTGTATGTGTGTGGGAGAGAGAGAGAGAGAGAGAGAAGTGGGGGATCAAACTTCACTTGGAGGACTGTTCCAAGGTGTTGAAGGAATGACAGCTCCCTCTGTTAAAAGAACATGGAGTGCTGACCTTGCACAAATAAATTGATGCATCTGACTAAGGATCACCTCATTTGATGGCGATGATCTTGTTTCTTGTTTCCGTCCAACATGGAACGTGTTTACTGCAGCGTAAATGATTGTCAGATCATTTAGCCGCTACATGTTTAATTGCGCTGTGCTTTATGTAAGGAAAATTAAACTTGGATTACTCTGCTCCTTGTAATATTAACTCACTGTCTTCATTCAAATCATGAGCTACTAGGCAGACCATTGTGTAGCAGGCTTATATCTAACATATGCCTTCAACAGTGTTTTATTTCTGCACCAGTGCTGGTGAAATGCAACTCGCCCTGTGTGTGTTTGCCCCTAGCCTCGGGTTAGCCTCCTCGAGACAGTCTTTGGGCGATGACTCGCACTCCCGACACTAACAGGCTCAGGAGGCAGGGAGCTGTCACCATGCCATGTGTGACCTGTCGCACCTCTGCGAACTGGCCCGTCGGCGGTGCCTGAGTGAGGGCATATGCCATTCGCCCCGCCATTGCGCGCATGGCTGCCTGTCTGCTGCCCTGGGGTAAGCTGTTACAGGAGGGTGAGAATCAGAGTGACGCGGTGGGAGGCAGGTGCGACAAAAGCCGGCCCCGCATCTGTCACATCCAAGTCTTTCACAACACACACACAGAGCATTGTGCAACTTATGTACGCCCCCTCACACCCACACCCACACATCCCCTTCCTTCTACACCCACAACACATCTCCTCCCTCTCTCACTCACTCACTCACTCACTCACTCACTCACTCACTCACACACACACACACACACACACACACACACACACAATGTAAGCTCCTCACATTTATGGAGCTCTCAGCTCATTTCAAACCGATGACATGTCCCTGAATAAGCCTACTAACGCAATCCGGTTAGCCCCACAGTAAGGGATGCTATTCCTTTGGTGCTCTGACACAGTTGAGAACCTCTCTCCCACCCCTCAGTAACCACAAATCCATTGCTAACTGCCTATGACCCCCTTGCCGCCCAAGCTTGTGATTGTGGTGAGAATTGTCCTTGGGACAAACAATGTCCAATTATGTTTGGTGGCAAGGCAGGTGAGGACCTTGAGAATGATGCTAGATATTGGTCAGTTTGCTGGCAATCAGAATTTTTTTATATAATTTTTTTTTTGACAAGAGACATATCCAGCCAATTTGGATTTTTTTTATTTCCTGACATTCATTGAGGGCTTTTACTTTGGGTTTGGCTCTTGACTGGCAAAATTATGTCCCTTCTTCAGGGAGCTTTTTAAAAGAGGTGATTCTTATATTCACACTTTTATTCAATCACTATTATGTATTGATGCACATGTTATCAAACAATCAGTAATCATACATAAAGTTAAAATAAAGTTTTAAAGTGGTGTTTTGCTATTTAGGGATTATTTGTGAGCACACCCAGAGGCATGGGGTCTGACAGGTTTGATGTATATTTGGGGGTGATAGGATGGTGTTACGCTGCTGAGATACAGCAGATCTCTGAAATGAACTGGGCTCAGTGATGAATGGAGATAAATCCATATCAGACATAGTGAGACACTGTCCATCCTGCTGGATCATGCACATCGGTTGGTGGGTCAGTCTTTCTATCTGTCATCTGGATGATGTTAAACTAACAGCCTGACTTTCATGAAACTTGGATGAGGGGAGTATGGACGAATGAAGAACTCAATAAATTTGAAGAGGATCTGGATCAATTTACCAAGCCATGAAACGCCCAACCCCCCCCCCCCCACACACACACACACACACTGCCTAGTGAAAAAGGAATTTTGCTCTCTTGCAGTGCCCTTTAGGTTTTAATGTGGTCCAATATCTGAAACACACAAAAAGCACAATGTGTAAATGTAGCCTATAGCCGTGTAGTGAATGTGTACTACTGTGCTTTTGAGTAGACAGTATTTCAGGCTCTATTATGTGTAAGTCTAACCCAAGGAAATAAGCAGTCCCTTCCCTCTATTTCACAGGGGGGTGCTGTTGGCACATAACACTCCTGGTACTCACATGCTGCCCTTGCTCTTTGCTCTCCAATGATTGCTCTATGAAAACACTTCTGGCCATGAATTCCAGGGAAAGAGGATTTTAAACCTCTGTTCCTTCACTGACTCAGCGGCCTTTCACGAGTGTACACTGAGTAATAAAATAATAATAACATTACTTAACGAATCAATAAGAACCTCTATTAAATTTGGTAACAGCTGACGTAAAGATGGCAGGGCTGTTGTTTGTTGCTATGACTACCATAAAACCATACACTCTGTTGTAGATTGACAAGACATTTGTTGTGCTTTGCTGTCAGATAGGAAGCAAAAATCTTTCAAGATCAGAGGAAGGTTGAATATCGACCTACCAAAGCAAGGCATGTGAGCAAATAACAAATATAAGCAACAGCAACAAGGGAATCCAGTAAAGCTCTTTTGACATTTTATTTGATGCACCGCCAGGTCAGTTAACATTTGCAGTGAGCTGGCGTTATTGACGCACACCTGGATATTTGAAAGCTCTGGTTTACTCAAGACATTTGTCTAATTCAAAGGGAGCTAAAGCTGACTACCAGGTGGCATGTGAAGGATGAATATGTTTTTTTTCCCCAGAGCCCTAGAGACTGCTGTTGTCAGTGTCCATACTGCATGTGTGTAAGGACTTATTATTTACCCCCAGAAAATCCAGTTCAGTGTAGGAGTAGTTTGTGTCTATGCATATGCTGTATGTGAATACCAGTGAGACCTTGAGTCTGCAGCCTTTCACTGCAGAAACATGAATATGATGCTTTCACATTTTGAAATCGCAAGTGATCAATGGAACACAATGTTACTCGTTTACAATTCAGTTGTACAACTCGTTCTAGCTCTTGATAATTCTCAGCTCTGGCTTGCAGACTTCATCACCGAGTGGCCGTCCTGATTGTCAACAGGTCCTTGGCATTATGAGTTTATTAATCAAGAAAATGAATCGGAAAGAATGAGTTTGATGTAGTGATATTCATGGCAATTAAAGCATATCAATTAGAAGTGAAGCATTAAATGCAATTAGATCTCATTAATGTGGGACTGAATGACCACGTCTAATCAATCAAGGTCGTAACCTTGGTTACACAGCACCAATGTTTTTTTTGGATGGTGGCCTTTGAACAGGAATTTGATTCAAAAGACAAAAAGCGAAGGGTCAAAAGGTCGCCGGAGGCTTGTGCTAAATCATGGATGCGTTTCTCCTTGACTCTGTCCAATACTGCACATGAATGCATCGAGGGCTATGTTCCCTCTCTCGGCAGAGCCTTCAAAATCAGCTAATCAGCACGGGTGAAACAAGGACCTGCTTCAGTCTCTGACTGTTTGTATGCAGAGCTGGAGAGGGCTGAAGTATTTTGTCTGTTTATGCTTTGCTTTTGCACTATTGCTCTGCACATTATTAAATGGCTGCTTGAGTCAGAGTAGTGCTGTTTGGTCCATCGGTCATCATAGTACCATATATTCTCTCTTTGTGGTTTTTATTTGTGAATGTGAGCCTTTTAAAATAAGAGAATGTGGTGGTCTTTTGTCAAGGGACCTCTTACTGTGACAAAGATAAATGCAAGATTTTTTAAATTATTTTTACTTTACCGGGAGCATTTCATTGCAAAAAAGCACCTACTCTGCCCTTTAGAATTCTAACAATGTATGTCTGCCGTTAGTCATCTTAGGGCAATGCAGCCTGGCATTAAAGTCAAAGAACAAATCTGTGGAAACATTCATGGGGAATATGTGCAAAGATGGTGAGAAAGCAATTGGGTTTTATATTCAACATTAATGATCATAATTAAAATGGACTGCATTGTGAATCATTAAGGTCAAACTGAGCTTAAGGGGGGTAAATTGTGAATTCAAAATCATTAATTAATCATCTCCCCCTCACTGAAAGCCAGCGTCTGATCCATCACTCTTTGCCTTATATAATCTTGATGCTAAAAGCTTTTAGCTAGTGTGGCTGCCCCATCCGTGGCCAAATAGATGGGGGTATAGATATTTAGATGGAACCACTAAATGCCAATATTCTGCAATTCATTTTTTCTTTATCCCTGGCCTCTTACATTTATATTCTAATGGATACCAAGGCTTGCCCTCATGCATTTTACATGACCAAGACTGGAGCACTAGTAGAAAGCCACCATATAAATGATCAGAGAATTATATACAGTACTGTATATGCCCCCTTCTCTTTGATACTGCTGCAAAGCCACATAATCATAACTGTTGGATTTTCCAGGGCTCTGCTGTGCCATATTTATTTATTTTTATATTTTGTGACCATGGAAACCATGAAAATCTATCCAGTGTAATAGGTGCTGGTGTACACGTATTGAGCAGCTGATTCATTGTTCTTGGGATGAGCGCAAAAGACCTGTAAATGGGAGCTGGGGTTTCAGACTCCTCAGCACGTTTATAACCGGGCTGGGATGAAAGCTTCCCTTCTCGCTCTTATCTTCTAGACTGAGAATTCCAGGGGAAGAGAGTATGTAATTGCTCCACAACATTGGTCACTGAAGGGTGCTTATTAGTTGGCTGTTCGAGTGGAACATAACATTTTCAGTTTCAATTAAACTATATGAGCTCTCATATAATGAATTTTAAGTCTTGGGGAGATTTCAATTCATGGGTGGGTTGGTTGTTGATACTGTACTCAAATTAGTCATTCTGTTGAGGCACTCATCAGAGACGCAACTCTTGAGCTATGGCAATTAATTCTGTGGCATACGCCCTCATGCAGATGGATTATTTTTGAGGATTATAGCGAGGAGAGTCAAACTCAGATGGTTTCCTTCTCCCCATAAGAGATAAAACTTTGGGATTTTGTCTGTAAGCATATGCACTTTGGTTTGAATTATTCAAGTCACAAATACTAGTAATACTTTTCAAATATGTGAGTGTCACATCTGCATTCGGCCCATTTTTATGCAACTTGATGTGTCCAAGCTGGAGTTTTCCATTTAAAATAGAAGTAAACATCAGCAGTAGTTCTAAGCATTAACCATATAAAACTGCTTGCAGAGATGCAAAACACAAAACCAAAAGTGAGCACTCCTGAGGTGCAGATGGTGCAACAAATTGGTAATATTTCATCAGTTGCACCTCAGAACTGCAAGTTTTGTTTTTTTTCTGTTGTATCTGCACCTTAGCCCATAGACTTTCTATTTCATTCTTTTTGAGGGTAATGCTTTTGAGCTGCAAGTGTTTATTTTTGTGATTTCTTTTTCCTTTTTCTTTTTTTTTCTCTTTCATTTCGGTGGTTCAGGTTTTTTGTGCATTATGTATGTCTCTCTTGTACTTGTGTGCCACTGTATGAACTCACTTAAATTACCCTACTAGTGGCATACCTCCTTGAATGACATATGAGAAGCAACTTTGGAAGGAAGTATAATCATTTCCATTTTCCTTGCTCACAGTCCTGGAAAAATGTTTCCTGGTTTCAAAAACCGTTGGATCAGATGTGTTACCATAGATCTGTTATTTATACACACTTAGTGGATTGGACATGGCTGCAAGACACTCTGGGTAGAGCAAAACTGAAGCCATTTGTCTTTAGCGCCCCAAAGAGCATGATGGAATCCCTCATTCTCATTATTTAACATAATTGTCATCATATAAACCATGGATCTGATAAATCTGATTATGCTAATATTGACAATGGGCAAAATACCCCCGTAGGCTAGCTCTGCAGGCAATAATAGCTTTGCGATACTTCATTACTGAGGTGGAAAACATCATTTTCGCAACAAAGGGCAAAACTGCACTGCAGGCCTCTGTCATTGGAGAAGAAATATGACTTCAGATGCAGCTGCATACTGAAATGTAAATGACTGAGCTTCTGAAATATAATGCAGCAAAATTTTTTGCTTATTGCCACATGATGAAGAGGACTTAATACCGATGAAAATGATGTAACAGCCCTAAACATAAATCTCTGATTTTAGTTGAGAGAAGAATTTTAAAAATTGAATACATTCACTGTTAATTTAATCTTTGCTGCTTCCAACATTTTTCTAGTGAATGTTTCAAAAAATTAAAGTGCTGCCCTGGTATAAAATAGAGAGGCCAGCATAAAATTTAATGGACTTATCTTATGGTCTACTGATTAGATCTAGGGCTGCTCTGCTGTGCCTGTGCCCTGCAAGAATCAGTGGACTCTCTGTTGGCGAGTGTCACGCTGTTGCTGCCAACCCCCATATCTCTGCCATCATGTCAACCTACAAGCTAACTAACTTTACTCCTTGGCTGCTCTCCTCCCCTTTGATGTCTATCCCTCTTAGCCAAAGCCATTTGCTGCCTCCTCTCAGGGTTTCTGATAGTGCCTTCCTCTGTGCAACCTCCAGCCGCTCTTTCTCCTTGCCAGTTTCTCCTCCTCCTCTTCCTTCTCCTCCTCTCTCTCTCTCGTTGTATGTCTCTTTATGTTTCTATCTCTCGCTCCCCCTCCCCACCCCTCCCCCATCCTCTGCCTCCTCCTTTATCTCCCTTCTCTTCACTTTATCTCTCCTTCCGTCTTTGAATCTGTTTCTCCATTTCTCTCGCTGGCCATGCTCCCCCCTCTCCACCTTGTCTGAGATTTTGAGCAGCTCGGTCATAGATCACGCATATCCGCTGCACTTGGCCTCACCTCAGCCACTGGTTTCAGCACAACACAGTCTTCATTCTTTTCGCTTTTGCCAAGAAAGCACATTTGTCCTGCACCACTCTGCCAATACTATGCCATTGCACTGCTCTTCCAGTGTGTGTGTGTGTGTGTGTGTGTGAGAGAGAGAGATAGAGAGTTATCTGTTGTGTTGTGGCGAGTCCTACACTCTAGTTGTCTCTTGTCTCTATCATTTCAGTGTATTTGCATCCTTGTTGGTCTCCTTCTATTTCATTGTGTTTTACATTGTATTGTTCTATATGGCTTTACTATTTTTCTCTAAAAAAGTCACTTTGATAAACATTAGTAAATGTTCTGTATCTCCGCCCTTATCGTTTGTGATGGCTCTGGTAAAGGATATGTTGGGGGAAAAAAATATGTTGCATTGTCATATCTGGTGTTGCCAGGCCATTATAATGGAAGGTAATTGTTACAGCAGATGCAACATTGACTCAGTAGCATACCTGGTGTAGCCTCTCCCCAATTTCGTTATTTTTCTGCTTTTGCTGTCAAATTGAACAAAGGACTTCACCAAATACAGAGAAATAGTTGTGAACTTGACACTGATGGCCTCATCGTTAGCTCATTTATGTAAAAAGTGTAGCTTGGCTGCTGTTTGAATCCACTCAGTCCCCAGATAGTCTAGTCTAAGAACAGTCCTTTGAGTCTCATGTTTTACTTTTAAAGTAATTATGAGCTTCGAATTGAGCCCTTTGGACAATCTGATGCAGGAGTGATGCCATGATTCTGTAGCTAAAGGATGTGGTGGGATTACCAGTGTTTGATTTCTTTCCTTTGCACTGCATTGAAATCATTTAATTTTTAAAGTTTTTGTGTTTTTGTGTAGTTATGCTTTTTCACATCCATTAATTATGAAGTTTCCCTTCATCTTTACAATATAGTCTAGTGGAGTGTGCTGTACGCTTCTCTTCAGTGCATTGTTTTACTGGGGTGGTGTTCTGTGCCACTCTATCTTTTCAAACCCCAACCCATAGTGGGCATCAGACAGTTAAGGAATGAGCCCAGATGGACACAGTCATGTAGTATCCAGCGTTTTCCATAATTATGCTACTCGACATTGACTTGCCTGAAGGACCCATCTGCCTGATGGTAGCTCATCCTCTTGATGCCAAAAAGCTGTCTTGATGACAGACTTTGTTGTCATTGTTTTTGTTTGCTTGGTCTGCTTTTATTTGTGTAAGACTGTTGCCATTTTTGGACTGACTAGTCCTAAAGCCATGATCAGTGTTAAAAACTCCATCTCAAAAGGCATGTGTGCATATGGCAGAGACCACTAATATCTTCCAACATGCCTTTGTGTGCTACCACGGATAGTTTCATTATCAACCTGAAATCAACCGGAATTGTCTCTACTAGTAATTGTAAATTATACTGTGCCTATTAGGTGTTTTCAGGTTTGGAAGCATTTCATTCTTAGTGAAGTTGTGTTGCACAGAGCTGATTTCCTTTCTTCTTTCATTCAGTACTAACACTAAATTTTTTGTGGTGGAGGTCAAGGTAGCCAGTGTTGCTGTGGTAAGTGTGTGTCATGTGCCACAAACAGGACCAGTGTATGTGTATGGAGCACTCATGGAGGCTTATTTTCAACCCATGGAGTGTTGCCATGGCAGCTCAGTCAGACCACCACAATTAGCAAGAGCTTATTAGCATGAATACACGGCAATATTTATTTGGCATAGTTTCAGGCATAAATATTATAACTTTGGGAACAATCAAGAAAAAGTCAGACAGAAAAGTTTTTTCCATAATATGACCTTAAAACACTAAATGAGATTGTTTTTCCAATTATCACACTAGTGAACAAACCAAATGTCTGCATGGCGACACTGAAGTATATATCCATTTAGCCATGACTTAAAGCCTGTCTCTGACTGATGAAGGCCTGTGTGGAACCAACTAAAACAAGTTTAATGATCTTCATACATTTTCAGTAGATTTATATATTCATATACTGCCTGTGAAATCTGAGTGTTAAAGTAGGCATATCATCATAACATCATGTGCCTTAAAAAATGCTATATGTATGCTATATGTAATGATTTATGTTCAGTTTACACATTAGACATAACGCAAGTTTATTAAGTGAAAATATAAAATTCTTTGTTTAATCAGCCTGTTCTTCACCAGCAAACTGGATAATTTTCCCACTGTCATGCAAGGTTGTGTCCATCACCTGCCAGTAGTATCTTTTGGTCTGAAGGACATTGCCACACTCATTTTAGTCCTCATTTAATGAGCTGTTTGCTGATAGATTGGCTATTTGCAAATGAGATAATTATGAGTGCTGACGCCCGTCAGTGCCTTTAGGGGTTAATAGTGATTGATGTGGTGGCAGCGTTTGACTGCTCCTTTGTTCCTGGCTCTCTTGCGGCTCCCAGGCGTCGGCACCTCCAGTTGCAATCCTTTCATTAGAAATTAAGATGGAGGGGAGGTTGAGCCTTGTCTCGTCGTCAGTACACATCAGGATACGAAGACGCAATGTGTGGTGGTGGAGCTGACTGGAGACGATGTTCTGTCTAATGACGGCTGAGGCACATCATAAAGGGTCCATCAGAGTTTCACGGCTCATTTTTCTACTGGTTCTCCATGACATGTCATAGACTTACTGGCTGTTTAATGATGTTAATTGCTCAGTTAGACTAACACATGTTGTAGTGAAATTAACTTGTGCTTTCAGATCATCTTTGCTGATGTGCGTTCATTTATACCCGAGATGAAGAGGTTACACAAACACACAGAATAAGCCCTGTAGGCTCTTAGATACTCTTACAGAGACATGCTTCCACCCAACTGGGGACCACTAACTGAGTTTTGTTTCTCTAATTCTCTAATCCCTCATTTGCAGATGTTGCAAGCCCCCCGAGACAAACAGCAATATATGTTCTGCAGCCCAAGTCTGCTAATTGATTTATTTCTATCGTCTAGAGAGGAGTGATAAATAACAGGCCCCTTGTTATGCCATTTTCTTGACTTCACTGACACATCTTGTTACACTTATACCTAAATGCTCACTCTTGTTCAAAGGGCGCTCGTTACGTTCACATTGTAGACACATTTGAGCAGGCAATAAAAACTTCCAGTAATAATGTTTTAAGTTCATGCGTTCAGCTATAAGAATGTATTGCTAATGGGGGACTTTTGCACAGAATTGCATATGCCATTCCTTAGAGGTAATCCATGGCCTTAATTACCATAGCATGGTAATAATAAACATACTGTGCAAATGTTTCATCATATCAGAGAAGAACAAAGTCACTGATTTAATATCAGGCAATGACACTCTGTGGGCTCATTTCTACAGTAATGAGTCTGTTTTCAGGGGAAGAGCACGTAGGGTTTATTTGCGCAGGAATTTAACCGACTATACACACACAACCTGGTGGTGTACTTAGAAACTCTCGGTGGCTGACTCGGAGGACCAAACTTTGACAGTTATTGAACGGACTTCTCCTGGGTTCTCCCCCTGGTGAGTGCGCCCTGACAGACCTACCAAAGTGCCACACTGAACCATGGGTTAACCTTTCACTGATTTTCTCATTAAGGCAATTAGGTAGATAATTTCTAGCCAAGGTGGGGAGTTCTTAACCTTTAGATCTCTCCTGCCCCACTTAGTTACTGTTTCTTTTGGAGTCAGTATCCTATTCCACTGGCTTTATTTCCCATGCCCCGAAGGCAGTCTACAACTAGGAAAAGGAGTCCATTAATTTACAAAACGAGGGCACTGCTAACCTGTTTTAAGTCCTTATAGCGGGGCTTGGAGGATGACAATAATGCTGTGTTGTCTCTTTAAGCCTCCTTTCAAAACGCAGAGTCAATTGCGGACCTCCAGGTTAATTTGATGTCTCCAAAGATGTTTTGGCCTTGTGGGATGAAGTATTTGTGTGCAGCTGCCAATCACACACACACACAGACACACAAACACACACACACACACACACAGAGCCACACAAACACCTTTCAGAATACCACAGGCTGGACCTACTGACATCAATTTCTTGGTAGCATACACTTATAGGATGTGCCAAAGCATTTCTCAATCCATTAATCACACATTTATTAAACAGAATAAGCATTGCCATCCTGCCTAAAAGCCACATAGATTACCTGGATTTGAAGACAAGGTGGGTATTGAGCTTGCATCCAAATGGTAATTTTTCTCTTTAATAATAGGTGTTTAGAATAGCAGGGTAGACTGATTGAAAATATGGTTGCTGAGTAAAAGGGTTTTTGAGGTCTGTGACTGCCTCATCTCTGTAAATGCCAAAAATTATGAAAAATGAATTGGTTTATTAGGATGGTACTAAAATTTAATTAACAGCGCATGGCTTTTACTTGCAATGAATGATGAGCAAACTTTGATTTTCTAGGTTATGCATGGTTGGAAGAAGGAGGGGAAGAGGGAGGGATGTAGGAAGGGATAGAGAGAAAGAGAGAGTGTAATAGAAAAAAAATGTGGGTGATGGCATAGCATCACGTAGAAAGAAAAGACCCTTTAATGGTGGTCGAATTTGCTCCTCTGGGGAGCCTGCTCGCATTTTTTGGCCATCCATTCTCCTGACAGCAGAGCATTTTTGCTATGGCCAATCAGCCAATTAAAGCTGTGTAACGGAGGGCTGTTTAGGATTGGTGGTTTTATATGAGATCTTTTCAATAGCAACAAAGCCTGTCCTGATAGCCCATCATAACAATGATAAATACGGTCACAAGTTTATGACTGTAGCTGTTTGCTAATGTGAGAGTCCGAGGTATTTAAGCATTTTTTTCTTCAAGGTGGCCTCAAATGACCATGACTGGAGAAGAAGAGGAGCTAAAGTAAAGAGAGCAAGGACTTCTTTTGGACAAATATAATAATAGAAATGGATGAGCTGGCAATCCTACACAACTGAACTGTGAAAGTATATGGAATAACACACCAGCCAAGCATGATTAACTTAAAATGATTAACTTACCACAACCCAAACACATCAACATGTTAGTTTAATATTGGAATTCACATGTGTCATATTTCAGTCCATTGCATACCAGTTATACCTTACAAACTCTCTACATGATTTTGTCCTTTATAACTGTCTTTGTTACAGCGGCCAAAACATCCAAGACAATTTATTCTGTTATGCATTTTCTTTTGTCTTGTGACAAAACATACCCCATAAAGAGCTGATGGTCATATTTCAACGGTTCATCTTTTATTTTGCCTAAAGAACTAAACTTACTGGTGTTTACTGGTGTATAAAAAAATCTGTAACGTTGTACTGAGAGCCACTATGCATCCACAGTAGGTGTGTATTTATACATGGCGTGTATGTACAAGGCTGTTATAGGTGTATGAGAACTACACTGATAATTATGCAAATGGTGCTTTCTCCCTTCAGGCATCCACCTCACATGCCATTTATAAATTGAATCCACTTCTCCGTGCTTCACCTGCTGGGGCTGTGGTGACTGCAGATGTCAAAGTCGAGTGGAATGACATAACTTCACCCATACTAGTTGTAATGGGAGCACCGAAGTTGCTTGATCTGTGTTGAGTGGTGGAGAGTAGTTCTTAAACCCATGCTGAGGATGTTAACCTGCAACTTCCCTTGTCACTTCACTCACAGTACGTCTTCATGCCTCAAAGGCATTGTATTTGTGCTGATATTTCACATAAATAAATTAATATAGATTCATTTCATAAGTAGTTGTAGCTGAGCCATGTGGATTGATCACAAAAAAACAAATTTAATAACATAAATACACGTGTTTACTGATTATTACCGTCATCTTTGAATTCTAAGACCAGCATACTCAATAAATTGTACAATTTGAGGCAATGTACTTTTTGTTTTACCCCAGTAAGGGACTAACTGTTCTGCAGTGGCTCCGGGTGAGTACCATGTTCCATCAATTTGAAGACTAATGAGTAGCCAATAAGGAATGTGGTGTGAATGTCTATAGCTGTCAAACTTGCATGCTGTGCACTTTGTAACATTTCATAGTGGTAGTGTGTCTCACAAGTCTGAAATCTAAAAAATGAAGTCAGCTGCCAATAGATCGGCGACATGGCATTGATGGCCATGGTAAAAGATAACACTGTTATAGTTTGACCGTTACACCGTTTTGATCATTCTTGGCATATGTAAGAGAACGGGCCACTCTGACTGACACTTTCCAAGTGTTCCTGTTTTATGCAATTTCTTTTCCTTCATTATCTTTTTCTCTCTAACCATTTTTAAAATTGATTTATTTTGAAAACAAGAAACTCCAATATTTAATTCTGGATGTTGCTGTGTAGGTTCTGTTTTGGCAACCACAATCCAATAGAGAGAGATGTGGTCCTTGATTTTAGCATATCTTCTGCTGAGGCTTGTGTCCACTGCGATTAAAGGACGCATGCTAGATAGCAGGGGCCCATGGGTGCTTTTATCTTTTTGGGTTGAGAGTACAAAAGATAGGGCCATATGCTTAACTATCTCATAAGGACACACCGCTCAAGGAGAGACCCACAAAGTCATTGCCGAATAGTGTATGAGGAAGTTAGGAGGTAGCTGGTAGAGAAAGAGAGAGAGAGAAAATGTATGGAGTGAGCCAATGTCAAGTGTGTATTTTAACTAGCACTGTAAAGTTTAATTCAGAGTATGTTTTATACCCATTTACAACCCAAATGAAATACAGATCCTTCCTTGGCTTTTGAATAAGGGTAACCCTACCAAAATGCATGAGGGCTTCCTGAACAATGGACATGTATAATGTGCAGATTGTGTTCTTATCTTATCCTTTTGAGTTACTGTGGTCTTGAACATATACTGTAATTCAGACACTATACACGTACATTACCAGTAACTGAAAATGCAAACACTTTCATATTCAATCTGTACAATTTTCTGATGTGATTATAACACAAGCATGCACAGCCGTTCAGAGAAGCCAGAGCCCAAATCCCAGAGAAGCGGCTCCCACCACAAAAACGGCAACAATGGTGACTTCTTGCCATATATTTCTGCTCTTTCATGTGTGTTTTGAAAGCGCAAGAGCGGGACATGAACCTGTCTAATATCATACACAGCCACGGCCCTTTAATGTGTCATGTCTATTCATGGCTGTGCATCTGCTTCCTGCTAGCCTATACAGTCTCAATTTTCTGATAAGAGGGACCTGAGTTTGTCAAGAGATACTTTTTATAGATGTGAGTAGATAGGGAAGTGCTAACTCCTAAGAACTGTGTAATGCCCTCCCTCACGCCCTTCCTTTGTGAGGAATAACAGGCTCCGGCTGCTTTTAGCGATAAAAGAATGCTAAGGTGACAGATTTAAGGCGCTCTTGGATTGCTTTTATTTGCCACTGAATCAAGCCCTCAGCCAAACAGAGGCAGCGGCCATGCCAGAATGCCTATGCGCTCAATACAACCTGAAAAATGGTTAGCATTGCTTACATAGTGACAGTCTAGGTAGTGTGGAGTTGTCATTTGAATAAATAATCAGCATAGTGACAGACATCAATAGTGTTTGCAGTATGTTGTCTTACTTGTCATCTAATAATTTGGGACAGCCCCTGGAGTGAGTTGGCGGAACATCACACAGAGATTGAACATATTGTAATGTCAAAAGCCAATAAGTTTCCCCGTCTGTTTCTGTCTCAAACTGTTTGCCAAACACCGACTTGAGAGGTTTGCACCTAATTTTTGCCGCCTAATCTATTTGATCCAGAAGGCCCCTGTAGTTTTATGATTGCTTTACTGCGTGCCACTCCCACTGATTGAGCTCCACTGCGGCAGAAACAGAGTTTCAGCAGTTCAGCTTCCTTCAGTAGAGCCCCTGGAATCGTGTTCTTTTCACCTGAGCTGCTCTTGTGACTGCCTGATACTGCTGCTGGGGCCTGTGGAGATTGACTTGAAACCTCCCCCCCCACACACACACACACACACACACCTTCCTCACTCTCACTTTTCCTCCTCTGCCTGTTCACTGCTCACTGCTTTCAAACAGGGCTGGGGAGATGTGTGCTGCCAAAGGTTGAGTTGGGATTTTGGCCCTGGGAAGGATTTGCTGTGGATAGAGGGATTTGGAGGGATAAAATCCGGTCTCAGTTTTTTGAAGGAAAACACATGGGGGTGGTTTGTCTGTGTGTGTGTGTGTGTGTGTGTGTGTATGTATGTATGGGGGGGCACCATAGGATGCACACTGGACTGGCTGCAAGTTATTTTCCTTCGCTTTGCACAAGCAAGCCTTTCTAACAGTCCAGTACTCCACTGCACCCTGGCCGTCCCCAACCCCTTCTTCTTCACACATGGTGTTTAAGTGCAATTATGATGTGCGAGAAACACATTGCACCCTTTTTCAATTTGCCTGTGAACCAAAAAAGAACATTTCTCTTGCCGTGCGATTTGACCTGGAAATGTCAAATGACTCTGGATGCCTTATAACATACAGAGTAGTTTGAGGTGTGGTGGGGTTTTGGTGGGGGGTGAGGGAGGGCATTATGCAGAGGACAAATCAGGTGACATGACTGATCAGGCCCAAATGAATCCTTTCAGAGTCAGCACACAACTGCTAATTTGAGGCACTGACACCAATTTCTTGCAGGCCATGCAGCCCCTCTTTGACAAAGCCAGTTTCTCCTGCCTTATTTACTCGTAGATGCCAGTGAATCATCGCTTCCTTGTTCTCAGTGTTGGGAGAGGGACAGGATTTTAATGAGATTTTTTTCCCCCTTCTTTCCTTCCACTCCTCCTCCCTCCTTCGTCCTGCTACCTCTTCTGCAGTGTTTGAACTGGCAGTTTTACCGTGCTGGAAGATGACACGTGCCTGAAGGAAGCTGCACACAGGCCTCTTCATGGCATCTCATTCTTACCTTTTTCTGTCTGAAGAGTGCAGAGAGCTTTAGAAATCCATTTGATGTAATCTAACATATTTTCGGCACCTGATGGCCCTCATTGTTGCGGATGTTTGAATCCAAAATGATACCATAACAGTCCTCTGAAACTAAAGATATTTTACACATAATATCGTGTTTCATTTTTATACAAATACATTGAAGTAGTTTTGGATTTTGCATAGTGATATAATGCATAGTGACATAACAGTAAAATAATACTATGGAGTTTTTGGTATAAAACTAGTTGTACTAGTACTAAGACTTAATTTACACGTAGCAGGATATCTATATCTTCAGTTTTAAGATCTCTGGTTGGCTTTCTATTTGTTTGACTTGTTTTTGTTTATTTTGAGGTACCTTCCACCCAGAACCGCACAAAGCATAATATCCAGGATGGTCGGAATAACACTGGTGCTCATCCACCCTTTATGCATGGTATCCAAACTAATTTGGAGGTGGTACCAGAATGAATTGTCTGATGAAAAGTGGGGAAAGATTGGTGTTGCTTAAAGGCTTGAATAAAAAAGGGTGCATATGCTGATTGACAGGTGCTGTTTCAAAGGATGCTCTCTCAGGAGTCATGTATTCATGGCCATGCAATTCATTAGTTTATCTCCACAAATTGCATCTTTTCACAGTGCTTTATTTTGAAACACAATTTAAGACACCATGATTTTGCTCTAAAATCAGAGCTTCAATGTAATAATTGATTCTCAGGTATACTCAATTGCACCAAATGGTCTCTTCTTCAGACAGTGAACACAGTAAATCCTCAAAGCTGTTTTTAAGTGGAAAAGCTAAATGTTCTATCACAAGGGTGTTGGAAGGATATGATGTTTGGAGTTCACTAATTGTGGTCACAATATGGCATACTAAGATTCCATTTGTTTTGGGGGGATTTGCATGGTAGACCGGCTTAGCAGGTTAGTAAGTAAGTTGGAGGCGATCCCGGCTTAAAACTCTTTAATGAGCTCTCTGTGAAGAAGCCAGTGTGGGTCCTGCAATGTTGCGATTTCATTGTCATGTGCTATTAGGCCCCACCGCTTAAAATTGGAGTAATTTATCCACTTTCATTTTATTCAAATGAGAATAGAAATGACAGACTACTCACATAGCAGTGCAGAACAATCCAGTGGGCATTAAAGCACTGAAGTGTCCCTTGTGGCCCTGCATGTCTAAATGAGGACCAGTATTTCATCTTCAGAGAGGACGTAAGGAGATTGCCGTATACCCACCAGTAGGAAGGTTATTAATGGAACTTAAAAATATTTCAAATGTGCATATTTGTCGGCAGAAGCAGGGAACTGAACTCCGTGCGATCTCATGCACAGTGCTTAGCTGCATTGTGATGTTTAGGCATCCTCGAAATTACTTTAGAGTGAAATGAATCTTTCTGTCACACACAGACACTGACAAAGACAGACAGACAGAACCCCCGCCCCCCCACACGCACACACACCTTCAACTTTTGACATTTTGTCCCTGTTTTTCTTTATTCCAGTGCTCCCACCAAGAGGTGGCACTGTACCCTTACGTGAGTCCCTTACGGATGACTGGAACTCAGCTGAGCGCATGCTAAACACCAACATGTAAGGAGGGGGTGAAGTGAGAGAGAAGTGGAGGAAAAAAGAGAGAGAGGGAGGGAGAGAGAGAACAAGTGGAGGGCGGGGAGCTGTCCACGAGCTGTCCACATGTGTTACAAGCCTCAGTTAGGCGACGCACCACTGAGCACCTGCCGGACCTGCTGTCCGAGCCACGCGCTAGCCCTCAGGCACTTGACACCACTGGCGTCCAGGTGGGGACCGCACACAGCTCACACCCCACTTTGAGTCGGCGGATAATCTATTTAGAGGAAAGGTTAAAGGCAAGGACACGTGGGCCACCCAATGTTGTGTGGTCTCTCATTATGAGGGCAGTGCCGCATCCAAACTCTTGCTTCCTCCTCATTTCTCCCTCCTCATTCCCCTCCCCCTCCATCCCCATCCCCTCTCTCTCAACTCCCCCCATCCCCTCTCTCTCCCCCCTCCCCCCGCGTTCACCCCGGGGGCTCTTGGGAGAGTAGGACTGTTGATTGCTTATTTTGCCAAGGCCATGGTCGAGGCTGCGCGGTGTGTTGGCACGCCACGCCGTGCACTTAATCAGGTACAGCAAGAGGCAGAAAAACTGTGCCAATCACTCAGGTGCCTTTGATTCCCCATGCGAGGTGCCATCCCCCACATTAGCACGCCTGAGATGGCATTTCTTTGTGCATGTGTGCTGGTGCTTGTACCCACATGAAGTTGTCACTCGAGAGGAAGGAATAGTCCAAGGTCAACATCAGGTACAAGGAGATATGACTAAAAACATATTTTACGTGCAATTAAATCTCTAAATGCCATGAAAGCAAAACATTTCATATTGAGTGTTAATCTGAACATTTCAATGAGAGCTACTATAATGACTTGGATTGTGTTGTTCTTAAAAGCACTGCTTAAATGGTTTGAATTAGGATTTTGTGAAGCGCACACAGTCATGACCTACATTGTCAAAAGTCATAGTGTTTTCAGTGGGCTGATGAGACACAGTTCATGTAAAGCCATTTATAAAAGATGTGCTACTAACACGCTTACTTGGGACATGTTGTTGCTGCTGTCATGATGCCCACTGAATAATTGCACGATAAATAGTTTGTACTCAATCCGTGGCACTCTTGTCAAAACATATATATAGTCCCTGTGCTTTAGGGAAAGTGCCTGTGGCTTTATTGTGTACACCAAAATAGAGGAAATTTAGTAGACATACAGCAAAGATACCTGCTTATCTGGGTCTCTATGTGCCATCTTGAGATCTCTTACTGTTTGCCTCTCTGTCCACCACAGCAGTACTAGCAACAATACAAGCAGAAATTGAATGCATTAAACAAAAATGTTATACATTTAATTTCTGCAAAAACTAAATTCTGATAAAAAACAGCTATACGTAATAATGTCAGAATAAGTTTTATTTGCATCCACTTTAGGAGTGGGAGGTTTTAGAGGAAGCTCAAGTCTGTGCATGTGTAGAATTATGACAGTCCAGGAAATCAAAGTCTGTTGCCTTCAGCAGGACAGACTTTCCCCTGCTTCATCCCTGACACTTCAGAGTAGGCAGGTTTATCCTCTGCCATGAAGCAAAGGCAACTTTATCTGTCACCCCAGTGAAAGTGAGCCTCTCCATTTTTATTTAAACAAGAATACATCACCGTGGAGATGTCACAAGCCAAAGAACAACCTCATAAAACCGGGCAATAAAACCTGGAAGTCATAATAGTGATGAATGGAGCATTACTGCCTGAAGCATGCCTTCTGAAAAGTACAATGCCAAACTCAGGACCACAGACACAACTGAACAATTGATTATGCAGCAAAACATCACACCACCAGCCACCTCTGACCTGCTGATTTCCTGCCAGGGGAAAGGTCGCTGCATTCCCTGCTATTTGAATGAGTCAGTTCATTGTAACTCTGTGCAAGAGTCTCACAGGATCGTTTCTGTGTGGGCTTGTTTTCCCTTCAAATGCAAATTCAGTGCTGTCTTTTGCCATTTTCAATTTACATTGTAGCTCCCTCTCAGTTAGGTCCTTTTGACAATACACATTTGACAAAAATAAAAAATGATTTAACTGAGACAGATGAAAGCATTGCCATGCTACAAAGACTGCTGGAGCAATCCAACATTCCCTCAGTCTATCACCTGAAATACATGATCTTTTTCCCCTCTGTGTTTTATGAAGCTGTGCAAGTTTGTGGAAGATTTTGTCTGGCTGTAATTTGGGTTGTGTTTTTTTAAAGGGGACTGGATGATGGGATACCATTTGACAGCTTTGTGGTGAATCTCTGGCAAAAAGCCAAAGGTTTTTCGCTCTAGCCTATAGATGTGAATCTTTTGGGCATGAAGATCATTTTGAGGTGATGTAAGCTAAACACCAAAATTATTTGGACTAACCCTGAGCCCTCACTTGCAGCATACAGAAAGTCCATCAAGCTAACAAAATTTCACACATTAGCCAACCATTTGTTAGCATATTGAATAAAACGCCGGCCTATGTGGATGGATATTTAAATGCCTACTGTGCATTGAGGCCTTTATTCAGTAATTTGTAGAACTACATGAACAATCTCAATCTTCAAAAGGCATGCCATACCTCTAATGTACCATATAATGGTCCATTTTCAGCTATAAATACAACATTAAACACCAACTGATTCAGAAAACTCATGTCTGTGTTATCAGTAGAGGTTGATAAATGTTTGCAGTGGCAGATAATGACAGTAATTTTGTGTGATATTTGTGACCAGGTGAAGCAATGGCCAGGATGGAAGAAATATGCTCTTGGAAGCAAAGAAACTAAAGAATGAGGTGGGTTGTCCCTCTGAACCATACTGGGCATTTTGTCCAAACACACAACTACTATTCAGCACCCAGACACTGATTTTGCTTCCCAATTTTTGCAGTTTGAGCAAAGTACGCATTTTCGCATTCTGAAGTCTAGAATTAACTGTTCTATAACAAATCCTTTTAAACTGCCCTTGAGAGCAAACTGAGAGCAAACAAATCAACACTGTTGTTTTATGACTCATACTTTCAGGCTCTGACATTTTCATTTCAACATTCTCAAGTTACTGATAGCCTTAATTCAAAGCTTTGCCTATAGTGTCAATAGTGTTTCTACAGATGTGATGGTATTCTTTCAAGTTTGCCCAAGCACCTTTTCGTCCAATTAACACATAACCCTTTAAGGCTGCTTAAATGTAGAACATGAATATGCTGGAAATACAAGTGAAGGCAAACTTTGTTCTAAGAGTGAAGGGTTGATACAGTATATTGCACATGAAGACAGAACATGCTATCCTCTGTCAGCACTTGACCACCTGCAAATCTAAAACCCAGAGGTATTAATGTAAAATGTTCCTTAAGTGAGACAGTTTTGTGCATTGGGTGGTGGTGGTGGTTTGAAATATGAATGCAAATGAATCAGTAATTGCCAGTTCCTCAAATTGGCTGACACGAGCACACATCTGCTGCAAGTGTGTAGTACGCAAAGTGCTTGCTAATTAAAATGTTTGAAAGTCAATTTAGGAAATTGAAATTATTAAATGTTAATTTATGTAATTCAGTCACGTTGGGAATGAGTGGTGAAAATGCTGTGTGTATAGTGAGGTAGAGTGCTGTTGGCTGGGTACAACAAGGGGAGGTAAGGCACCATATTTACGGTCCACTGTCAGGTTGATGATGCTGCATTTATTGATGCAGTAATGTTTAATTTAGCTGCTATTACAGTGATAAGCTATTAGTAGCTGTGCTTCAGTGCAACATTTTATGGTGTTATAACGACAAACAGATGCCCTTGAATATTACACAAATGCACTAAAACCTTTGTGTGGTAGCTGAAATGTTGCAGAATATTTTTTTTTCTTGCATAATGTCACCGACAGTTTTGCAAATTGCAGCTGATGTAAGATTTTTTGGGGGTGTGATTTTATGCAATTTGTCCCAATAATGTGATTAAACTAGGTTAGATAATGGTTGTCATAAAAAGTAGAAGCACTCTTTTAATAAAACTGTCATAATGCCAAAGGGGGGTAATTTTTTTAAGTATCTCGATAGGTGATTGAAGCCAAATCCTTAAAGTGAATTATAACAACATCACTCAGATTTAATTGAGACATGTTCATCTACAAGCATATCTGAACCAAAATGAACTTTAATAAAATCTGCAGAGAATGTCTAAAAACTCAATTTTAAACAGCACTGATGTCTTTTCCTTTATGTGTGATTTCAAGGGGAAAGACACAGAAGGATCAAACTTTGTGTTTGTGACCTCCAGTGGCCGGCTTCTGGAGCTCCTCCTTTGGTAAATGATTGAGTGTCCTTTGGTTTTATGATTAATGTCCCCAATTTATTTTGTCACTTCATATTGATTATGCATGCTTCTGGTCCTTCTCCATGGGATAAGCAGAAGGACTCAAAAAATTGACATGAATTTTAGACACTTATTTTCACAACTGCAACAACAATGGGAGTAGGCTTTGTTCAGTAGTCTAACATAAGATAGTGTGGACAGTGTGTATTATGATCATCAAAGCAGTAGTCCATTGAACAATCTAATGTACTGTTTTCTTGGGAAAACATGAAAGTGGTAAAAGTTTCAAGACGGAGAGGTGAAAATTTTGACCTCAACATTTGACACGAACGAAGATATGAGGTCTGCTTGGCAGCATAATGTGTTTCTGTTGAGCACTGACATGAAAATCTTCAAATGAATGAATGCAGTATTTTTGGAGAAAGAAGGCCAAGAGTGAAGCTGCTTAAAAAGTACTGAAGCTGTCTCACTTCTTGTTGAGTTACTGTCAAAAATGTTGCAACACCACACCAACTGCATGTGTGTGCGGTGAAGAGTGCTGGAGGGGAGGAATGATATGGAGTTCATGTCTGCTGCACTGCTGATCAGTGATAGTCTATCACTGCACATGCAAAGCAGAATTGGACTTCAAAGCAGTCACTCCTAGCACAGGTGCTGTTCGCTTTATTAGCCTGTGTTCCTCTCCTTCCTCTCAATCACTCAAGTCCCAAATCTCATCTGGCTTCATTGTTTTTGTTCCTAATAAGCACCTTTATAGAGCATGTGCAACAAAAACAGGAAGCGCTCTCATCATGCCGTTAAGGTGCTGTAGCAAATTTATCATTATAATGGATCATTATACATCTGCCACATTGTAATGGCTGTGAGACTTTGAAAAAAATATGCTGCATGATTTAACTCGCTGACATACCTCATCGGATTTTAGTTTGGTGAATTATCATACTGTATCATTCGTGCCGCCAAGACTGCAAACGAGGTGGAGAAATAGCTTTGGCAATTTAGCAGCACCAAGTTGTAAAATTCGCCTCTGAGGACAGTGCATCAATAGGCTCCCCAAGGAGTTTACGAGCCAGGGGACAGTACGGGCGAGACCTTGTCCTTCCTCTTTACAGGGCGTAGCTCTTTCTCTCTGTCTGTGTGTGTGTGTGTGTGTGTGTGTGTGTGTGTGTGGAGATGAAGTAAGACACCAGGGAACAGGGATGCAGTTTAAACCATGGTTGCTTCAAATAGTAGATGCCAGATAGAGAGCCAGTTATTGGCCCAATGCCCCCAATTTGTCACACGTTTTAAGACCTCATAAAGGCTAATTCTATGGGACAGTAAATCAGTCTTGAGTGTTGGTGGGTTGGACCAACTCTACATATAACAAGGCCTGGACTATTTATTCATAATTGCAAGATGCCAATTTGCACATAGTGAGACAGTAAATGAGGCATGAATCTAGTCATTATGATTAAATGGCAAAAAAGAATATGACTTTCAATCCTGCATATTATCATAATTTAAGGACAGTTACAACTGTCAACATCTACCACAAGCAGGTAGCAATTTTGTATTTCGTATACAGAGATAATGATTAGTGTATAGCTCTATGGTGTATAGTTGTGCCTGCCACTCAGCAAATGAAAACTCAGGGGAAACTCACTGTGACTTGTCAGCTGTTTATGGCCATCTTCCTGCTTCAGGATGTAGTTGGTAGGCTCATGGGTTGCCGTAGTCTAATATTGAGTTCAGTTCAGATGCACATGGGTTTTGACTTTGGAATAATGTGAGTTATGTGAGGTGAATGTGGTCCCTTGATCATAAGCCACCCAAATAATATCTAACCATGTCAAATTATGACTTATCTACTATTTGATTTGGTATTTAAATGCACGGTATTATCAATATGACATTGGTTTTAGCAAATAACAGCTTAACAAGCACGTTGTTATCAGCAGCTATTCCTGCCCAACATATTAGGGTTTTAGGGGAAGCATCGTTTAGAATGAGACCTGTTTTACAGTGTCATTATATCAGATAGGTTATTTGGCATCTATTGGCATCAGCAATTGTCTAAATTGAGCACAGTGAATATTGGCAGAAATCCAGTGTATAGTGTGTCCTCAGTTGCCTTTAAATATGATGTATTGACTTCTAATGTTGCATTGTCTTTTTGCTTGAGCAGTGTTGCACTTATGTGTGATCTTTCAACATTTAAAAATAACATAATTATTGCACACACAAAGGAACAGCTGTTGGAATGTAGTAATGTGCTACACATATCCCAGTCCCAAACGACATGTTCAAGAGGCGAGAGAGTGACAGGGATTTCTGTGAGTGCCAGTGTGAAGTCTGGGAGTGTTTGGATACTCCAGCGAGCAATGGACCCTATGGACTGTTCAAATGCAGTTGTTATTTTAGGACGGCTATCTTCAGTTATCTATGCCAAACGTGACAGTTGTCTCAGCTGGGGAAAGGCATAAGTGCTGGGTTTAACACTCCTAATTTGAGTGCAGTCTATTTCTATGGCAGGTTTAAAACATTTGATTACTTCTGTGCTTTGCTTTAGCATGTTAGTGTAACTGGGACTCTGTGGGCAGCTAAAACAATCTGCATGTGCTCCATCGATTAGCTATGCATCCAACAAATGTGTAGTCAAGGTCGGGAATCTAATGAGATACATGACAGGTACTTATGAGGAACCTCTTAACTCCCTCTTTGTGAACAAAATGATCATTATGTGCCAATGCAACAAGAATTAATACAAGCCTTTTGCGCTGAAGCAATATCTGCAAAGGTTTATTTAGATAACAGCCTCATCAGTCTCCTAGCATGGTTTTATGACCCTTGACTGCCCATGTTTGAAAAGACACTAATTAATCTGAAACAGGAAATGGACCAAAATCAATAAAATGCCCCCCCCCCCCCCCACCCCAATATCTGTATGTAACATTTCATGCTGACTGGTGGTGGTGAGAGAAAAGATCACACAATTCCTTTTGACAGCATGGAAACCAGCTTTAGTGGCACCCTGGAGTGGGGGAGTGAGAGAGCCGGGGAGAGAATGTGTGTGTGTGTGAGTGAGAGAGAGAGTAGATTGTTCCCTTCTGGTGGCTTCCAGTGGCCCTCACCATGACTGGCAGTTGCATTTCACAAGGTCGTCTGAACACCAGCGATGCAAAAGGTTAGAGTGTACAACAGGCTCAAGGCCCTTTCCGCACTTATGTCCCTTTGGATTTGTTTTAGCCCAGTAATAGCTCAGAGAGCAGCAGTGGTGACCCATGTACTCTCAACATGAATAGAAATGAGTCATGCTAACTGATGTCAGACTTCGTGGCTAAGCAAAGGCAGAAAAAAAAAAACACTATAGGAACATAGGAGGTCATTTATTAAACAGTACCTTAGCACGTTTGTGTCATCAGCTCATTGGTTTAAGTGCACATGGAACTGGCATTTCAGTGGTGACTAGAGCGTTTCAGAGAGAAGCAGACAGTGTCATCAGCTAACAGGTCAGTTCCTCTGGCAGCGATCAAAGAGACAGAATGATAGACTCCAGTGTGTCCATTTCAGGCTTGGAGTGGATAATATTTTTTGTCAGCATAAACAGTTTTTGTGTGTGGCCGCCAAGCCATGGAGATAATCTGACTCAGCACACTCATAAATATCCCCCTCCTTATCCCCGTCAGGAGATGGTGCCGGATGGTGCCCCTCCACCATTGCCCCTCGCCTTGTGGCTCAGACAGGCACAGTTTAAGAGCCGGGGATGAAGGGAGGAAGAGGTGGCATGCTTGTGATGACGTGTGATTTGTTGTAGCCAGCTCTCTCTGAGATGGTCATACATGTGATGTTCATGTAAATGATGTTCATGTCTTCTCCAGGCTTTTCTATTATGTGCACTGCATGCAGAGGAATTCAGAAAGGACAGAATACAATAGACGCAAGACTTTTTATTTAGTTTTATTTTATTTTATTTTTCTACTGGGAAATAATCGCTTAGAGTCAGGGACGTCACGCTCTCGGATAAGACAAAAACAGAGCGGCTGGTAAACAAGTCATGCCGTCCATCAAAGTCAATGCCCTACATCGACATAGCATGTTGTCTGAGGGCCTTCAAGACGTGGATCAGCACGCATGCCTTTCTGCGGGATCATCCACTTTGTCAAAACCAGTCGAGGCCTGCAGCCTTTGGAACTTACTTGACTGGGGTTGAGAGACGGAAGCCAGTTGGAGGGCTTCTGTCCTTTGCGGCCTCTGCTTTTGTGGTTCTGCCCGCACCTCCCTCTCAACAAGACAGTGACAATGATGCAGACAGATTTCCCCTGGCCAGAGATAAATCACTTGAGCTCCTCGGCCATTCCAGTGACCCAAAGGGGGCACAGTGTTACCCCCAGAAGAATGCTGCGCAGTCAAACTGCCTCCTTCAGTCTGGCGTTTTATATAGTTGCTGGAGAGAGCCATGTGCGTGATTTTATTTCCATTAATTTGTTGTTGACTTTGAGGCATGTGATTTGGCTGTATTTACAGCCATTTGCATGGGCATGTTTTGCAGAAGTTATAGTAACATCAAAAAGCTAGTGATCTCTCTTGTTGTAGCTCCATCTGCAACAGGCCACTAACAGTGATGCATTTTATTTTTACACCAAAGATAGAATGTATTAATGGATAGAATGTATTTGCTCCTGTTCATCACCGCAGTGATGGGGAAGCTGTGGGGTACACTTCCAGCTTGCTATTTCAGGCTTTGAGACCTGGGCATCAAACATCAGTAATAATCTAATCAGCAACTATTAACTGTGTACAGTGAGGTAATATGCAAGCTGTAACCAAAATGCTGCTGCAGATCCATGACTCAAGGGGCTAACCCAACTGCCAGGGGTCATGCAGAAAAATTACAATCAGTAGTAACCATGACAGACTACAAGTTGCCTATGGTTTTAGCTAAGGTTCATAATGGAGTATTATCCCACTTTACATTATATGGTAGTCAGACTATAGGTGGTTATCAGGATTTATGACCGGACTATGTAGCAGCGGCCAGACATAGTGTCAAACTATGGGTGAGATGGGTCATGGGGGTAACAGTAAGGGTCCATTTGACAGTGCCATTGTGTGTGTGTGTGGGAGGGGGCTCAAGGAAGGGGAGACGGGCCTAGCATGGGCATCCAGGAAGGGCCTCTATGATGGAGAGTCGGTCCTGACATGGGCCTCCCTTAGTGTTGGTTGTAGTCCACTCAGGAGGGGAGGGTGAGAGGAGTCCGCTGGAATGAGGCAGGGATGACACTCAGCAGAGATGATTGTGGACAGAGGAAGAAAGTGAATAGGCCAGGTTCACACATCAGAGAGCAAATGTGTAATTTGGGCATAAATATATATATATATATATATATTATATATATATGAATGTATATACACACATACACATACATACATATATATACATATACATACATTTATACGTATTTATATACACACATATATAGACACACACACACATATATATATATATATATATATATATATATATATATATATATATATATATAGATAGATAGATAGATAGATAGATAGATATATATATAGATAGATAGATAGATATTGAGAAAGAGAGAGAGAGAGAGAGTTGTACGGCATGACACTTTTTTTGTACGGCATGAAGCTTTTGTGGCGGCACTAGGCTATAGCAGCATAACTAAGGTATGATGCGTGGCAACCCAGCACCACTGCAGGGATGGTCAGTGGCCGCCATGCCTCGCAACTGGGGGCAACAGCAGAGGCAGTCCCTCCCAAAAGACCCATGAGAAGTGATGAATTGCCACGCTCCATCCCTAACTATGGGAAACAGTAAAGAGGAAGGTTTTAAGCCTAGACTTAATGGTATTGAGAGTGTCCGCTTGTCGAATGTGGGAGGGGGATTATTCCACAGGAAGGGTGCACAGTAACAAAAGGCTCTTCCTCCTGTCGTAGATTTTGATATTCTTGGGATTACAAGGAGACCAGCATTTTGGAATCTTAGGGTTCTAGGAGGGTGGTAAGGGACAAGTAAGTCTTTAATATATGTTGGTGCATCGCCCTTGAGGGCTTTGTAGGTTAGGAGTATTTTAAAATAGGGAGCCAATGAAAGGAAGCAAGGATAGGAGAGATATGTTCATATTTTTCAGTCTTGGTGAGTGTTCGGGCTGCAGCATTTTGTATTAGTTGTAGGTTTTTAATACAGGTATTACTACACCCAGAGAACAGAGCATTGCAATAATCGAGCCTGGAAGTAATAAATCCGTGTAAATTTTTCAGCATCCTCAAAGGATAGGAACTTTCTAACCTTAGCAATATTTCTTAGGTGGAAAAAAAGATGTTTTTGAAATGTGTTTTACATGACTATTACATGACTATTTAGGGTATGTGACAGCAGCAGAGCACTCTGAGGCTTAGGTGTTAGGTGTTTTATTTACATTTTCCAACAATTACAAAAAAATATCAATCAAATTAACTCAATATATTGTCCAGCCCTACTTCTGATTTGACTGTTTATATGAATGCTCTTCAAACCTTTAGTTGTGGTACTATTAGTAATAGCACTGTCCAGTCAGGCAAAAAAGACTACAGTAGAGGGAAACAATGGGAGGGAGACATGTTTGCTTATATGCACTGTAAAAAAGAAAAAAAAAGTAAAGCTTAAATGAAAAATTGGTAATAACTTGGCTCAAATGACTTAAATAACTATAACTAGTCTCTGAGTAAACTAGTCTCTTTCAATTATGCTACACTGTACAAAAGAAAAAGTAAAGCTTATTGAAAAGTTGGTGGAAACTCAATTGAAGCAACAAGTTTCCTTCAATATTTCAAATAAGCTGTACTTGAAAGAGACTAGTTATTTTTACTTAACTAATTTGAATTTTACACCAATTTTAAAAAGAAATGTACAGTGAAGTAAGAATTACTTAGTGTTTTTTACAGTGTGGTCATATATTTAGATCAGGCTCCATTAGCACCTCTGGGAAGCAGCAATTCAACCAGAAATGAAATTAAAATCAAATTCATATCAGTACCCTCAAAACTAGGCCAATAACAAAAAAATATGTAAGATAGTCCTATAAATAATGAAATAATCATTGCGAATAAATATTGATGTTATTTCAGGTGGGATAAAATGAACTCCTTGATGTGGGTAAAGGTGAAGAGATGAGACTGTCAGAGCATCTAGAAATTAAATAGTATTCCATTGGTACAGTAATGAACACTCTGCCTTGGTCTTCCCCATCTCTTGCCTTTTTACTTTAATGCATAATTCAGATGGCGAAGGCACAATTATATTATTTATTGGAAACCACAGGAAGGGTATTACCAAAGTCACTTTCTGAAATTCAAGTCTAAATATTACCATATTGCATTTATCAAAGAAAGTAAACCTTTCTAATCAAGCCCTTCTTCAGGAGGATAGGGCAGCAGTGTTCTTCACAAGCCCTGATGAATCTTTAAACTAAAAGCATTATTAATGCAGATAAAGGCTTCTGTTGCTGAAAAATACGCTGAACAGGCTATGTAAATCTAGCGTGAAATTAAGTATGCATTTTTATTATACATACGGTACCCCTCATACATAAAATATAGCCACAATTCACAGAGCTTCACACACTTTTTGCAACAATGCTGGGCATTGCAATCTGATTGCACCGAAGCACAACAAAACAATTTAAGGCCTAAAAATGTTTAAATGCAAGAGTGTCAGACAACTACTGTCTATGATTACTTTAAGTGTCACCCTAAATGGTTCTACTGCAGTCCTAACAATCTAATGCCAGCTCTTCTAACATTTACAGTCCCAAATCAAAGCCGTGAAAAGTCATAATGGGCTTTTACATCTTATTTTAGACTTTTAATTGTAAACCTATAAGGGTTTCTGTGTAATTCATGAAAAACAAAATTCATCTTTCGTCATCATCCACACACACACTAACACACAAACACACATGCGCACATTCACATAGAAAAGCACACACACATTATGTAATTATTTCTTTCTCTCTCTCTCACACACAATTGCTTTGTTGCCGCTATTTACCTATCACTCAAATTGCATGACTATTCATACCACTAAGTTAATTGTGTCACCATGGAAACATGTATAGCCAGAAGCCTTTTTTTTACCATAATATTTGTTTTTGCATATAAACAAATCTATTTTCCACATAATGAGGATCAGTGGACACCAGGCATACTTTTGATTTTATTTTTCTTAATGATATACCCCTTCAATACATTATTGTAATATTACCAACATTTTTATGCTCTTTGGTCAGTGAGAACACATATTTTATCAACTGTTATTTTAGTGCCTTGTTTATAATGTTTATCAGTTCTTCTAGAATCCAATGAATGTACTGTGTGCAGTCTGCCCATGTGTCCATTCTGTGTGCAGTCTGCCCATGTGCCCATCCTGTGATCAGGTTGCCCATGGTGCTTGTGCAGTGAACCCTATTCTGTGCTGTCCTCTTGCAGAGGAGAAGGCATGTTTCATGTGTCTGTGACTTGCCTCCTCTCAAGTTAATAAGACCTTTTTACCAGCAGAACTCATAAGCAGAAATGTTCTCTTCCGGCCAGTCATCAACAATTTTCTCCCAGAGATATATTTTTGTAAAAAAGATGGTGGTGGAGGAGGTGATGGTTGTTGGGCCCTGATGGGCAGCACAGTGCTGCATGTCCTCCAGTGTGAGCCATTCGATAGTATCACTTCCTTTGAAAAATTGTGCTCGCGCTGGATGATGTCAAGGGGTTTCTCCTGTGGAGCGCGGCTTTGAATTATTCAGTCCGGCCACAAGGACACCTGCTGTCCCAACAACACAGCTGGAGCTCTTCCTCCCTCCCTCCCTGCCTGCCAGACAACACACACACACACACACACACACACACACACACACACACACACACACACACACACACACACACACACATCCTCTCTCTAATTGTAGTTTCAGGGCTGGAGCAGGAGAAGCATCTGTGTGCAGGGAAACAGGGGTGAGAGAGAAAAGAAGGCGAGTTGTGCACAACAGCTCCTCCAAGGGCTGATCTGATGGAGGGTTGGCTATGCCAGTCCAGGTCGGCTTTTATGCTATTGATCTGAGCAGCTGGACCAATTAATCATGTGGTCATCGTGCCTCAGCTCCATTGTGTGGAAAGAGCAGGCCTCAGTGTGAGGCAGAGGTGTGTGCACTGGCTTATATCATCCACACCATTCTGGGGGGGCACTGCAGACTTCCTGACCTTGAGATTTGATTATTTTCTATTGCTTGTTCTCTGTCTGCCTCTCTCCTCCTGCCTTCATCTTTTACTAGCAGGGTAATCAGACTGACATGGTAATGTAGACTTTCCTCGCTAAGTCAGGAGAGACAAGGTCTCCGGTGAGCTCTTGATGTTTCTTGTATCCATTGACAGTCAGGCATAAATGAAGTAAACAAACCATCTCAATAAATGAGTCACAGTCACAGAGATAAGTTCAACTCAGACATCAGGCATGTCGAGTCATATTTAATAAAGGCATTCCTCTAAATGTCAAACCTTTAATGAAATCATCTTAATGAAGAAAACAACAGAAATTTTGCCTTTTAAGACTTTTTTTCAGATTTTAAATATCTGTCAGTGTATGACGAGACAAAATGGCGTGTCGGTGTGTCAGAAAGCATACAGTAAGTTGCACCTGGCAGCTGGGTAGTGTTTTCCACTGAGCTCAGTGGCAGCACTGTTTATACAAGCAGAGTGTGATGACTGCCTACTCACATCCTTGAGCTGTCAGTCTAGAACTTAGTCAGACTGAAAAGGTGAGAAGCCTTTAAAACATTTATACTGTGATTAGGTACCAGCAGTGTCAACTTTTACGGTGAATTGTGTTAGACATGGATTATGCAAAATAACATGGTGAGACAAAGTGATTTAAGTTTGTGAATTGTAATGGAAAAAAGTGTTTTGAATATGGGAGTTCTGGGAATATGGGAATCATATCAGAAACCCTGTCATGTTTTCCCCGTCGATTCCTAAATCACAATTCCCTCAGTGTTATTTTAAATACATGTACGTTTACATTTTTTAAACATTTACATGTACATTTTTTTTATTTTACAATATGGAATTGTGTGATCTTACTCTGCTTCATCAACCCCAGTATCACTGGCGTAATCTATAATGTCATCAGAATGAATTCTGAGCCTCTAAATAATGCGTTGTTGCCGGAAACTCTTATCAATATTTGATTTATCAGAGTGTTGTTGGCAAAGCACAGTCAGGCACTGGAGTTGTGTTTTTCTCTGTCCCTCTTTCCCCTTCTCTCTCTCCCTCACCCCCTCTTTTTCTCTCTCCCTCTTCCCCCCCTCTCTCCCTCACCCTTCTTTTTCTCTCTCCCTCTTTCCCCCCGTCTCTCCCTCACCCCCTCTTTTTCCCTCTTCATAGTGCCATTGAAACAAAGCAAAAAAAAAAATCCTCCAGTGTACCTTCTACAGAAATCTGTCTCTAATTTAAAAATCCATGATAAAGTTAAGTCTACAGCACCAGGTTTGAGTGTATCAATCATGTTATCTCAAGACAGCATCTTTACTAGAAAATGATTGTGGTCTTCTGATGATAGAGATGGTCAGACTGTCATGCATCTTACATTGTGCTCTGGTCTCTACAGCTACCACAAAAGACTTTGAGCTTGTTTTGAGGTTAATTTTCACATGAAAAAAAGTAAAAAAGCAGATGTGACCTGAGATGGTAGCTGTATTTTGTTTGCCTAGCACAGTGCATTGCACGTAACAGAAGTCAGAACACAACCCTCACAGTTTGCACATGCCGGTGCTAGCAAGACCCTCCAGCTACATGACTGTTGAAAAAACACCGTACAAATATGTCCTGTCATGAACTGGTATTCCAGTGCAATGAGGCCAGCCAGAGAAGGAGAGTGAGTCCACCCACTGTATGGCCCCATATCTCCTCAGTGAGCACCGGGGGGTTGTTTGTGTATTGACAGTGGGGCCCCAGGTGGGGTCGCGGGGTCGTTTCTCCCTGGCGCATGACCAGCCTGTCTCACTCCGGTGACCTCTGCCTTCACCGGTCATCAGTCCTAAGGATGGCAGATGTGTCTTATTCAATCTGCACTGTTAGTGTGATTTAAAGCACCACGGGCTCCTCGCTCCACAGCACTGCCACAGCGTGCGGCACGACACCTGGCCCCGTCCTCCCTAATGACCTCATTTGTTTCAGGTTCTTCTCCTCCCTCCCTCCCTCCTTCCCTCCCTCACTTGCTCACTCATTCGTTCCCTTGCTAGCACCACATAACGCCTCAGCTTGGCCGACGAGAGGTATGGATGTTATTGCACTGGACAAGACAGTGCGGTTGTGGAATAGATTCACCCAGCGGCCCCTCGACATGGTAATTAGGCAGAGCGACTGCAGGAGAACAGCCTCGAATGGAAACAGGCTTTCAATTAACGATCAATCTAGTGGGCGGGATTTGATTGCACTGATGTCATGGATGCCTGGATTTCTCTCATTGCCAAGAGCCCAGCTAACAAGTCGAGAGGAGAGGAATGAAAGTGAGTCGCCGGGCCAAACCCCGTTTCTATTTCTGCCCCGCCAACAGGACAGGTTGGCGTTTGACTAAGGCCCGGCCAAAAACCAACACCGTAACATACAATTAAGAAATGATAAATTAGGCCACATTTGCACCGAGCGACATGGCACTTTGTAGGACCGCAAGGAAGATGAGCATTAAGAGAGGCCGATGACAGATCGAGGGACTAGCTCTAGCCGGGGCACCACCAGAACAGACTAATGAGTAGTGATTTGGGGTGAGCGTGAGATATAATTACGGCATCCACCTCTCCTGCTCAATGAGGCTTGGTCCTCAGGGGAGAGACCCATTTCCACCAGGTAATGGTGGAGGTAGACGGCGGGCTGACTGATCAAATTGTCTGGTCCATGGCAGGTTTTTGCTTTCCTGATTGTCCCGAAAGACATAAAGCGCTGACCCAGGGATCTTTTTTTTCCCCCCCTGCTTCTCCTTCTGTTCTCTTCTCTCTCTCTCCCCACTTCTTTGGGAGCAGGGCAAATTTAAAAGAAAAGCTCTCCCCAGACACATTGTTTGGGTAGCAGGCCAGGCTGCGTTTGATTTATGTGGTGCTACGGCAACATGAAAGTAATGAAGTTCTCACAAACACATGTTTGGGCTCAGAGGAGTGAGTTTCCCCCGGAAATAAAATGCATATCTAACTGGTCCATCATTGGCTCAGCATGTAGCTACATAACTAATGCACCCGGGTGTGTGGAGGGCTAACCCACTTTGCCACAGAAACACCACTATGCCATCTGGAAGTAGGTCCCAAATGTACCCCTCAGAGGGGCTGAGCATTTTATCTCTAAATGTATGGATAAAAGAACAACAAAAGATAGGAGTGTGTGTGTGTGCACGTGTTTGTGTGTGTGTGTGTGTTGTAAAGATCAGAATTGCACATGAATGCAAGTACATTTGAACCATGAATGCACAGTCCAGTCCAGTCCAGTCCAGTCCAACATGTCCAGTAGCCTTACTATTGTCTGCTTAAGAATGCATGATGAGTACACCAAATCGTCATTTTTCTCTCCCTTTCTGAGCTAGCTTGTCACCAGGTCCCAGTAGATAGTTTGCATTGTCTGTGATGGTTTATCAATACTGGGAATCTTAAATCTATTTTCACACTGCTCAGTGGCACACAAGGACTTGGAAACCATTCCACATCGACCCTCTCCGTAGCTGTCATGACAGCATGAGTGAACACCCTTTGCTCCTCGCTTAGATTGTCTTTGGTCCCTATGGAAATTAACCTCAACATCAGTGTTTGCTCACCCTTATGTGTACAAGCTAAAGAATTTTTTTTTTCTTTCAAAGTAAAAACAATGATTTTTTTGCTTATCAAAGGTTATGAATCACAGGTTGGTTATTGTTAAACACAACACGGCAAGTGTAATTTTCCTGCGTTTCTCAATATGATTTCTGCTCTAGTTTTCAAGTATCGACTGGTAGCTTTCATTCAGCAGATTTCCTGCTTAATTGGCCCAGGTCACACATTGACAACCCTGGAATAAACCATTGTGTTATTAGTGAACTCATTTGTAGCACATCCTTTACATACAGTACTTATACTAGACCTAAACCAGCAAAAGACCAATATGGTGAAAACATTTAGGCTTAGAAATAAGCTGTTTGAGATAGTGTAAATGTGCAGAATTACAATGAAATGTCACAATATAAGTTCAAAACCGCATTATACATATGCCATGAATGTTCCAATTAATGATAAATGAGATTACTGTAGCTATTTCATCCGGTTCATATTCTAATTAATAATCCCCGGTAAAGGCTGGGAACATGTGAACTTTCACCCAGTTAACAGCTATGTAATCTCTTCAATGATGTTTAAAAACAACGCAGGCTGATAGCTGGAGTATCATGTTTGCTTGGTTGAGAGTGTGTGTGTGTGTGTGTGTTTGTGGACTTGCAGAGGTGACGCGGAGGTGAGTGTCTTCATCCTTTCTGCGGACTCCCGTGTGCCCCCTCTTCCCCAGATGGGTATCAGGTGAGAATATACATGCCACCGAAGCGCTCCATATCCGCTGTCCCACCTCATTCATCACCCTGGCCATAATGTCGAGGAGAAATATGCTGTGGGAAGTGTCATCTTTCATGGGAGTCATGAGGTGAAGCTCCCATTTGTTTTGTGGACATAACGTTCCTCTAATTCCAGAGAAGAACTCACAGGGTCAGGGGGGCCCTCAGTTAAACGGCAGAGCACACTGCAAGCGTACGGCTTGGATGGAGGAAACATCACCCACATCCAAACAAACAGATAAACAAACAGAACAGACAAACATACACACATACAGAACACACACACACATACAGGATATACACACACATATACAGAACACACACACATATACAGAACATACACACACATACAGAACATACACACACATATACAGAACACACACACATATACAGAACATACACATATACAGAACATACACACTATACAGAACATACACACACATACAGAACACACACACATATACAGAACATACACACACATATACAGAACATGCACACACATATACAGAACACACACACATACAGAACATACACACACATACAGAACATACACACATACAGAACATACACACACATACAGAACATACACACACATATACAGAACACACACACATACAGAACATACACACACATATACAGAACACACACACATACAGAACATACACACACATATACAGAACATACACACACATACAGAATATACACACACATATACAGAACATACACACACATACAGAACATGCACACACATATACAGAACACACACACATACAGAACATACACACACATATACAGAACATACACACACATACAGAATATACACACACATATACAGAACATACACACACATACAGAATATACACACACATATACAGAACATACACACACATACAGAACATACACACACATATACAGAACATACACACACATACAGAATATACACACACATATACAGAACATACACACACATACAGAACATACACACACATACAGAACATACACACACATATACAGAACATACACACACATACAGAACATACACACACATACAGAACATACACACACATACAGAATATACACACACATATACAGAATATACACACACATATACAGAACATACACACATATACAGAACACACACACATACAGAACATACACACACATATACAGAACATACACACACATATACAGAACATACACACACATACAGAACATACACACACATACAGAATATACACACACATATACAGAATATACACACACATACAGAACATACACAGACATACAGAACATACACACACATATACAGAACATACACACACATACAGAATATACACACACATATACAGAATATACACACACATACAGAACATACACAGACATACAGAACATACACACATACAGAACACACACACACATACAGAACAAAAAAACAAAACCAAAAACACTCATACAGAACAGACAAACATACACACATACAGAACACACACACACATACAGAACAAAAAAACAAAACCAAAAACACTCATACAGAACAGACAAACATACACACATACAGAACAAAAAAACAAAACCAAAAACACTCATACAGAACAGACAAACATACACACATACAGAACAGGAAAGATGATAATTAATCAATTATATCTGCAGCTGCTGGTCAGCTGAGGTCTGGACTTTGTGTTAACAGCTGAGGGCAGTGGATCTGATTGGCTGCCATCACAGCTGCTGCAGATCTGCCATGTGCACCTGCCCTCATACTAAATTCATGTAGGCACCAAGAAATTTTCATCACACCTGAGTTTCACAGATTTAAAGACATGTAATATTAGATTAACATAACCTAAGAGGTTTTTTTATTACAAAAAATGAATAAAATCCAGAATACTGCAACAACATGAAGAATTTAAGCAGAATGTCTTCATGTGTAATGCATGAAAATGCTATAAATGATTTATTTTGGTGATATTTCCTCAGGGAGGTGAAGTGTATTTTAAACAGAGGGGCACAGTGTTCGAGTTACACTGAGAGGCCCAGTGACTGCTGATCAATTTGCAAGTCAGTACAACACTGAAAAATAAAATTTTAAGGTCATGAAAAATTCATCACAATTGGTAAAAAAGCATGTGTTATACATCTCTTGGTTAAAACAGACACATGTACTGTTCACATCAATACTGTTTCGAGCTGAATATCTGAATGATTTATGACACTATAGACAGGTGTCTCTATTCCCATGCTCAGAGGGGAATTGTTAGGACATAGCGGACACGTTTGAACCTCTCTTGCTTAAAATTCAAGCCCGAAATGCAATACCTGTTCTCTAATAGCATACATTTGGAACTAATTGTCTCACTAACAGAGGAACTGCAACATCTTTCGTGTTTCGAGTTTTTCAAGTGTGAACAGCACTTTTAGTGAAAGAAAAGGATCTGAGCAGGTCATGTAAATCCAATATAAACTTATTTGTAACTGTACAAGTCTGAGATTTAACAAAGCAGAAGACTTGTTAGCTTATATAATGATGCCTACAGTAACTGGCCAAGTATAATGAGTTGCTATTGTTGCAGCTTGCCTTGACTGAGAGACTACCTATGAACAAGGACATTGTTATTCATTATCTGGTTGTCCAGCACAGACATATTCAAAAACATGGTTCAAGGCCTTCGGAGTTATTCAGATGCCATGTCTTTGATTAATTATCATGGACCAGTTCATTGTCTGCAACAAAATACTTTGTGCAGTTAGGGGTGTCAATGTCTGACGCAACTTTAAGAGGAAGAAACAGCACCTCAATGCAAAAGCCAGATGTGTGACTTAAATACTACTGTAAACGCTCCATTTTCTCTTTTAGTTGAGGCCATCAAAATGATATCCTTCAGCATGGATCACAGGACATAAACTCCCCCTTAAGAGGTAATTATAGTTTATATGCTTTTGTAGCATACTTTATCTCCCTCAAGGTCATTTTATGCTCGTGGGCAGGATCCACTTCAATGCCAGAGCGCTTCCAATGATAAACAAATAATGCCGTCATTACGTACAAATGAAGTTTTACCATAAATACCTTACTCATGATGCGGAATTATTTTCATCAGGTAAGCCTTGTGCTGTTCTATGTTACAAGTTGTGTTTCATTTAACAACCAAAGCCAAATACATTCCACTGGCATTTTCTGTCTGAACATTAAAAATGGAAATCCTTTTGAGACTCAAGGTAATGTCACAAAACATATTCAAGTCTATTCTGTACTTAGTACAATAACAACATGCGTATTTAAAAAACAAAACTGTGCATTAACCGCACCTGCAGAATCAGATTATGATGTAATGAAAAGTAGATTGAGGAAAAAAAGATTTTCACATATAACCCTCCCGCATATATTAACATTGCAGCTGACCATATGTAGCAAAATCAATGGTTAATATTCAGGAATTTAATATCCAACTTGATTTTTACTATGTATTTCTTATGTTTCTGGCTGTGTTTTGGCAACCTTCGCTCTCTGGTGTGGACTGGGCCACTGGCTCTGGTTGGAGGGACCTTGTGGCCTTCAAAGCACTATGGGAATCCCTGCCCCCGTTCTGAACTGTCACTCCAAGTGCTCCTGTCCCTTATGACAGCTTGAAACCATCTCATTTGGCTCAGACATCAAAGGTATGCATAAAGTGTTGGATGGAAAAAACACCTAAATAGATGCTGAGTGCCAAAAATATATCAGAACTCCCAGCTTGCATCCATCTCTCTAGTATGTACCTGCCCTGCAGTACTGCAGTCTGTGAAACATCATGTGCAGTTCTCTTACAGGGAGAGGCTATCAAGTACCGCTGTAGTTCTGCTGCTTTTGATGGGGTTTGATTCAATTCATTACTTCTCTTGTATTGTCAGGGGTTCTAACTCGCTTCCTTTTAGACTGAGGCAACACCCTTCCGGGCCTTCATCTTTTAGAAATGACAAGTGTCCACATTATAGATTCATACAGAACTGTGATCTCGTAAAATATTTCATGCCCTATCACCCTCTCTGAATTTCAATCAATGAATTGAAGTGTGATGGTAATAGAACTGCCAGTGATTGACAGCACACTGGCCAGTACAGTATGATTGGGAGAGAGAGTGAGTGTATTCTTAGTTATATTTGAGATTTGATGTTATTGCTAGTTATACTTTGCTGTCTTCTCTTCCATACTGAATTTCCTCGTTAGACAGTTAGACCTGTTTTGCATTCTAAAACCTCACACTGAAAAAGCAAAACTCACTCAATCATGTCACATGGTCATTTTTGTGTCTTAACTCAGGCTCTAGTTTGTATGGAGTTGCACCGTAAACTGTATACACATGACAAGCTCATCCCTAGGTCTCTCACCAACTCAAAATATAGGCTATGGGTGTGCTGTTTGATCTCCAAGTCTTGATTCTAAGAGATGGAAGTGCCATCAAATTTCAAATGTGAGACATTTCCAAGTACTCAGGAAACTTTTCAAACACGTAATGGCTCAGGTTCCTAATCCCAGGAGAGTCACTGCTCCAGAAGGGAACATTTTACCTGCAATCTCCACTCCTGGGACATCTTATAAGACACAAATCATGTCAACTTCACCTCCCACTCTGGTGTAATGTCCCCTGTTCAGAAAAGGCAGGAGATGAGTTTCTATGTTTAGTCATCATATCCTAGGAAGAAAGTGTGATGAAATGACATTAAGAGTGACCATAGTTAAATCAGTAGATGCTCACCATCTCAAAATAAAATTGAATTCAAAAGAAAAGATAACTGCTATGTGATAAAGAAGTGGGTCAAACAGAGTTAGAATGGCTAGCTTTGCTCTCTCTGTGATATACTGTGTATATAAGTTTGAAGCAGAAACATAAACATTCCTCTAACAAACCTGTTGTAACATGACCACAATGCTGCTGAGAGATGTTTGAGCCCATTTCTGAAAGGGTGTTGTAATGTGTGCTCTGCAGGGCTCTGACCTGATGCGAGCACAGAGTATTCTGTCTCTTTTCCTGAGCCACTCCACTGGATATTAAATGTATGGTGTGGGGCTATGGTGACCTTTAGGAAAAACCAAGACTACACACTAGCTAATTTCAAAGTTCACTTCACTTTGCTCATTCCCTGACCTTCTTACCTGCACATTTGTGGGAGGCGTAGCCATGTGGGAAAAGATCTGCATTCTGCAGTACTGCCTACCATGCACTAGTTTAAATGGAGTAGTTTGCAAATTAAATGTGATTCACACATAATGAGTGAAGGACAATTAAGTTTTAAAACCACATCAAACATCTGTACAGCCTGCAAGATGTATTTTTTAAAGGGAAATGCTATATATGGTTATCCACTATAGGCTCTTCACAGCTGGTATTCACAGTACATCAAGCACATTTGCTAACCAGTCATTTCTTTTGTGAAATATTCACTCCACAGAAGAAAAATCCTTGGCAACTGGCTTGTTCACACAATACCTTGATTGCTTCATTCAGGCCTTTTTTGCTGTTTTTTTCTCCCCTTGCACTTCATGCAGTCTTGTGGATTAGTGACCTGTGAAGGCTCCCGCTGTAATATCCCCGAATGGCCACCATGGTGGTCAAAGGTGTGCGTCATACACCAGCATCCCAGCAGTTCCATCCTTCTGCTTGACCTTTTCAAGGAACATGGCTCCCGCAGTTTGCAATTATGCATATGAAAGCATTGTGCTGGAAGAGTCGACGTGCAGCGTCGTTTACAGATCTAGTGCTTTATTTGTGACAGAATGTCTATATCACTTTTTTGCTTGCGTGTGTAGATCCATATTTGTTTTCAGTCAATGGAGACAACAATGGAGTGATGAATGGACAAGAATCCGTCTCTCGGCGAGAAACGAGACAGATGTGTCTGCAGTCGTGATGGTTTTGATTTCACACTGAGGTGTCTCTGTTCTCCCTCTATAGTCAGAATTAGACCTTTGTCTTATTAGCATTCTGTGTTGTATTCCGCATGACATTAAGACATGAAGGTAACATGAAAAGAAAAAATAAAGAAAGTTGATTTAATAACAGAAATGTCCTCTCATCCATGAATGATCCATGTGAATCTCTTCTCCAGTTCAACCCGGCTTCAAGGCTCCTCATTATAATCAGAATGTGGCAGAAGAGAACAGACAGGCTGCCACTTCTTTCATTTGTCTGTCAATCCAACATTATGATTTCCAGCTCATCCTATGGTAAAGCAATGAACATTATTACTCCATTTTCCCAGCTGGACTCACATCACAGAGTGAAAAAATATACATCATTAATTCCTGGAATGAAGATTAGTTAGGTTCTCAGAATACATAATAGGCTTTTAACAAACAGTATGCTTTTTTGATCTTTATGGTACATACAGGTCTTTTGATTCTCTGTGTGTACAACTGCGTTTTAGTATTAAAACAAACAGTTAGACCAACAACAAACATAGAGAGGTCATAGATAAACTCAACTGGTCTATGTGTGTGTGTGTGTGTGTGTGTGTGTGTTGTGTGTTTGTTGAAGCCTGGAGATACCCCATCTATCTTCCAAACAATAGAAATCAGAACAGTGGGTGTTGTCTGTCCCTGATGCACAGTACAGATGACTGATTTACTTCTCAAAACAAAACAAAAAATGTCCTTGACCTTCTGAGACCTAACTGAAAGTTTCCTTTAGCTGTATCCACTTTTTACACAATACTTATCTTCTTCTACAGTTAAATTACTATCTTTATGTTCTTTAGCCTATCATGTAAATGCAAGTTTTTGAAAAATGACTATCAGAAAGGGCAATAAATAACTTTTGAGACTTCTGAAGAACTAATTGTCCTTGCCTGGTACACATTTCTATAATATTAAAGATATTTTCAGTCTCTTGCCAGCAGGTAGTATGGTTATGTGAAACACAGTTATACCAGCTATTTAGTTCCATTCTACTTCATGTATTCCAGTCACCCAACCTAAAGATGTGGAGTTATTATGATCAGCAGACACTCCTTAGCCCAGTATTTCAGCATATTTATTACCTGGATATTACTCCTGGGTATTAATTTTGATGAGTGTCTTGGACAGACAGAAATTGCAGCATTTCCTATGCCTGTAGGGCAGTCTAAAAGTATCTGCTGTGAGATATAGTCTTGGTGTGCTGGGTAAAGTTTGTTGTAAAAAAACAATGACAAAAAAACTTTGTACTATCACTAGAAATGAGCCTCATAAAACTGTTTCATAATCTTATGGTGTGTTGTTTACAGACGGATAAAAGAGGTCAGAGAAAAGCTTGTGACACCGAACAAGCACAAGCCAAGCGTTAAGATGTCCATTTTCATTTTGTTCATTTATGGCACCATCTTCATTTTTATCATGGTTTGTTGTTTCTTTACAGTCACCAGTGCTGTCAATGAAAGATGGAAATGGTTAAGACCCATTACTTCCACACCATTAACGGGAGCAGGCTGCAATCTCTTCCAATCTGTCCTATTTCTCCTGATATGCTCTGAGTTTGGAAGCAGCCACAGGAGTATACAGCTTGTGTGTGTGTGTGTGTGTGTGTGGTGCAGCAGCAGCAGTCCCTCATGAGTGTGTCCTTATGGAAGAGGCAACTTGATGAAATTATTGCTTTTACTGAATAGAATTTATTTGAGCCAAAAAAGATATAACCATTTCAGATATATCTTTTCCACTGCACCATAATGTGAAGTGAATTTTCTGCAACACACACACACACACACACACACACACACACACACACACACACACACACATACACACACACAGAGTTATGGGCCCATTGTCTCCTTCATCTCCATCCCAAGAGTTAAGCATGGTTAGGTTACTTATCATACAGCAGGTCAGGTCAGGACCAAAATGCATGTTAAGTGCTGGGAAATGGATGTTTTCCACACGTTTGAGACGTGTTCAGAGCAAAGACCATATGCAGCACACATTCTAATATTGCTGTGTATGCAGCAGGTAAAGCTGTGATGAATATGTAGCATGTCATCCACATGGTCATGATTAAGAAATAGCAGCTCTTAAACCCCACGGCAGGGGATTCTGTCCCGATCCCAGACGTGCTCATTTAAACAGGCTGAGATTGTACAGTAGTCTGCCTAAGCCAGCCAACACACAACTCATGCTGGGCAGAAAAGGAAACAAAAAGAGAAGTTGTCATTGCTTTTCTCTCTAATTGTTCCTCTCTTCACTCTCATGGAGATGTTGCATTTGGTAATGTACTGTAGTCTCATGTACAGAAAGACACCAATTAAAAAAGATGTATCTAGGTTATACATTATGAATTCTACACGTTAGAAGTGGATTTTTTTAACTGTGTTTGAATTTGAGTGTTAAGTTATAGCAGTTTCCATATTGGTGCTATTTGGGGTAACAATGCGCCATTCATTTTTCTTAATGTGATACAAAATCCCAAGAGGAGATAAACAAGGATTTTCTGTCTTTCTTGTGTGCTTCCTGTTCAGCCTCTGTGGGGTGTTTTGTTATCGGGAAACAATTGCACCTGTGGTGTCAGAACGACAACAAAGACTTGAAGTGAGTTAAAAGCACTACCTCAGATCTGCCTACACCACCCGAGGCGCCACTCCTTCAGTGCAGCAGACACAAATCTCCTAATGATGATAGCTTTTCAACAGCTTGTTGTCTTTTAGGTGATTAGTCAAGAGTGTTTTTTCATTCTTCATTATGGGAAAAGAGGGAGGATGCTGGTGATCTCAGCCGCTAGGCAAAAGACAGCGATCCCTCATTGTAGCCAGTTAAATGATGGTGCACTGTTGGTTTTCAGGATGAGTAGGTTGCAGAGGTTGATCTGAAGGCATTTGTGCAGGGGAACTCATTGATATTCACACAAACGGAACTCCTGTACAAGAAAACTTTCAATGAATATTAAGTGAATAGCTTCTATCCCCCAGGTTAGAGCAGACACTGTTTTATCATTCTTAGCATCCATTATGATCTTTGAACTTTTCTTCTCTAGAATCTGTGCCACATGTATTTCCCCTCCAGGTACACACTACATAGTACGAGAAAAACACACAGGTGAAGAGAGTATGAATATTTAGGGACCTTGTAGTATGAAGAAGATGGATCTTCTAGACTCTAGACAGCGAATCAGTTAAACAACACCAGGAAAATATTTTACGACAGTGTGTTTCTGCCCAAAGTGAAATAAAAATTCATCAGAAATGTACACCCTTCAAACACGACATCAAACTTCAAAAGGCAGCCTTGGCCTTTACAGACAAAAGTGTCAGCATTCTAAAATTTCCCCAGAAAGGGAAAAAATAATTGGACATTTTACATGAAAAAAAACTTCTATGTCTTTTATATGTGTGGAAAAAAAACCATACATGTCAGCTGTTATGCCCACATTGCAAACTTAACTATTCAAAAATGGATGAGGAGAGCTTCTCTCTATGCTGCTGACTGACTTCCTTACAGGTTTATCTTTCTCTGTTGCCGGCTCTACCAAAATAAATAAAACTAGACGGAGGATTCAGCATCTAATTTGTTATGAAGACAGCCACTGCTCTACCCTTTTCCCAGCTGCCTTTCCATGTTTGCATGTTGTGATTTGTGAGCTTGGCTCCACTAACCTTTCTATTATGCTAATTGGCTGGGAGATGGCACTTCTAAGATGACTTCAAAGCTATGAAATGTATGCAAAGTGTCAGGTGGCAATATTTTAAACCGCAATGGTGAATTAGCTCTTTTTTTCCCCTTGCCAGAAGAACATTTCCTCAGGGTCACCCCTGCAGAGCTTTTCTCTGTGCATCCAAGACACTGTAATGATTTTTAATGTGGGAAAGGAAAGGTTATTGAAGGGAATGCTGTATGCTGTCACATGTGATATTTAAAAATGTAAGTAAGACACTGGCATGCTGATCTGGTCTATGAAGGATCTGGTGAAAATGTCAAATATCATCAGTCAACATTCCATTCAAAGAGTTTCAAAATCACAATATCAGTCTGTGCAGGTTTTTCATTCATTATTTTCATATATCTTTGAGAATGTATTTCATGAAATATTTTTTAGTAATTTCATGGTCATTTTATGTGTCAAGAAGTTAAATATAGAATCAAACCTGATAGTTTTACTTGTAGTCTTAATTTTCATTACCTACCTGTTTTGTTACGCTTTATTTTTCATGGGTCTCTTAAAAATGTTCAGTTCAAAATGCTCAGAAACAGGATATTTAGAGTATGTTCAGTTCAAAATGCTCAGAAACAGGATATTTAGAGTATGTTCAGTTCAAAATGCTCAGAAACAGGATATTTAGAGTATGTTCAGTTCAAAATGCTCAGAAACAGGATATTTAGAGTATGTTCAGTTCAAAATGCTCAGAAACAGGATATTTAGAGTATGTTCAGTTCAAAATGCTCAGAAACAGGATATTTAGAGTATGTTGGGTCTGTGGTGAGGGGTGGGTGTGGGTGTGTTTAAGTGTACACAATATGTATTAAGTATGAGATGACATGACACTGATGGGTGCAGGGCCTTTTGTTCAGTGCTATGGCATATCCCATTTGTTGAGGAACAGAATTCTTGGAAGTCACTGAATATGTCACCAGACCCTGGAAACATTTACTCCTGTACTTTGCACCTTTCTGTACACGCTGACATTGTCAAGCAGAAGTAATAGGTTGATGGGAATGATACTGAGTTTTCTGCAGTTGCTTTCTCAGAAGAAGACAAAGAGGAAAAAAAATGTAATGGCAACGGTTTCTGACAGGGGTTGGGCTGGCAACATTCACATTCACACATTACCATATGGACAGACTGCTCCTGCTATTTTTAAAGGACAGAGGTACAGTCAAGAAGCAAGGCTCCATGGCAACACACATGCCTGTGAACAATGTCAAAACACTAGGCTAGAGAAGAGGTAGAAAAATGGGTTTCACAATTTGCCAGAATCGAAATTCTTTTATTACTTTTAACTAAAATGTACTTTCCAACAGCATTACCTTATAAAGCCAGCATTTCTTATTCCACAGAAGTTTAAAAGAACTCATGTGAAATGAATGCTTAACTTTGGTCTTGCTTGGGCAGCACTACAATCAATCTTGTCAAACAAATATGTCAGTCAATAGATCTTGCTTTCAATGAGTCTATTGTTTGAGATCTTGTCAAAGCAAAAACAATGCTTTTAGCTATGATGCAAGGCTGAGGAGACTAATTGATCCGTCTTCAAATGAAACTATAGTCGCATGAGGCTCTTCGCTGATTTAATCTGAGCCACATTTAATGCCTTGAAGATACAAAAACGTAGTATTACATTCACTTAGAACGATCGGCATGATTCCTCCGACCAGTCGGAGTCCTGTTTTCCAGGAAAGAACTGAGTGAAAGAAATGAAAATAACACATGCTCTTGAGTCCTACTTTTAAACTCACGTGAGACTTCCTCCATGCGTGAAAAAAAACAAAACAAAGCATGGACACCTGCGGATTTTCTGCAGGTCCAACCAGCTCGAAGGCCAAAAACAGAGAGGCTCATCACAGCAATGTCAGGCATTTTTTTTCTCTTCACTGCTTTCTTGCAATGGAGCATTTCTTATGAAGCTGAACGTCCCCCATCCCAGTCACCACACCCCCCACCACCACCCCACGCCCATCCAAATGCTACCTACCCCCATCCCTCCGCAATCCTTGTTAAGCAGAGTCTCACATTAGTCTAACTCGTTCTTCCTCTGAGATTTCGAGCCTTGTCAGCCCCAAGGTTTACTTAATCACTCAGTGCGAGTGTGGCCATCCGGCAGCTCCCCTCACTGGCCCTAGACGCTAATAGAGGGGCCGGCGAGACTCAGTTGGAACATGTGGGGTGCCTCATTAGTGATGCAGGTAGTTAAGGAAGCGGTCCATTTTCAATTGGAGGATAATTTATCATATACTCAAGTATACGCCAGTGAGCGACAGGCATACGTTATTCCAGAGCAGATGCATATCTGTGTGTGTGTGTGTGTTTATGTGTGTGTTTTCTCAAGATGTGCCATGTCCTAGGGAAGTTGACACACTCGATTTGGGCTGTAATAAATATTTCCACTGTTTAGGTAGCACGGCCCTCCCCTCAGCAATGAGATTTAGTTTGTAATGTAGAGCATGCTTCGCTGACTCCTACTTTCTGCAGGCTGTGGAGAGACAGACTCAATGATGATGAAACGTCACCTTCATCTACAGAATGACGCGGCTCTACATAATTGAGGTTTTTCTGCGACTCGCTGTCAAAGTCATGGATTTGATCAATGCACTCCAAATACCCTCGAACAACAAAGTCTTTTGTTTACGTTGTGGAAACAGCACAAGTGGATTACAAATATCAAGCAAGGGCAAAAAAATGAGGCATGACATGTACTTCCACAAACTATATTTTTTAAACTGAAAACCAGTCACCTATTATTCTTCAGCTGGGGACACAGCAAACATGCCACTTACGTAAAAGCGCAATTTCAGCTGAAATTCTGTTCATCTGTTTTTTGAGATCTCAGACGTGGGGCTCAAGAATAGTCCTGAGTGTTTATTATTAGGGCTGTATTATAAAGGCTGGCACCGGTATGTTAGAAATGTCATACATCCCCCATAATGAACTGCAAGTCCACTTTATTCCCCAACTTCCTCGCCACTGCTTTGCCGGCATTAATCCATGCAATCTGCCACCCTACCCCAGTCCCTCCTCTCATTAGCGCTGACAGGTAGCACAATGCAAATAATGAGGAAGGGCCCGCCAGTCAAGCCAGCCATGAGCCACTATATGAGACTGAGTGAAAGCAGCGGGGAGGAAGTAGCAAAAAAAAAAAAAGTGCCACGAGTGAAAAGCCATCATAAATGAGAAAATACCCAGGAGAACATGGCCGCCTCCTCGAGCAGTGGTGAGAAGAGGTGTGTGTGTGTGTGTGTGTGTGTGTGTCTGTGTGTGTGTGATGGGAGGGGGGACGCTTGCAGAACAGATTCATTTAACTTTGAAAATAGTGCCCCCCCCCTCCCAGTCTCCCATGTGCCAATCACCACCTAATGACGTGAGTCCCTGCAATGTTCAAAATTAGGCTGGGACAAAGCTAAACAAAACAAAAATGCTAGATGACAATAAATGCCAGCAACTCCCCAGAAGCACAAGGATTTCTGTGGAAGGTAATTTGATATTGTTTCAAGAAAAGGGAAGTTGTGACAAACAAAACAATTATTTTCCTCCCTGCCTGTTGGATTTGTCTGCTGGGCCCCAGGAGAGAAGAATACCACTCTATATTTCCACAAATGTATCTCCATGGTGTTAGTACAATCATTATTATCCAATCAGTCAAACTGAGTCCGTTAATTGGATGACTGCTAAACAGTAATTCTCAGAACCATACTGTCATTATTAATTTTTGGATTAAAACTTGGTCTGTATATTAATTCATCTGCCTTTTGCTCCAGTGAAACCTAAATAATCCTTGCAGAGATAGAATAAAAGTCATGATTTAGTAGCAAAAGCATTATTATTTGGAATTTGTAGTAGAAATCCTCTTGTACAAAAATGAACTCTTCTTTCAAATTCTAGTAAATGTGCTGCATCACCTGATAGTATATTAGTGTTTATTGCACAACTTTTCAGAATGCCACGGTATTGCAGCATATTGTGTGAATTTACTTTTCTAGTTTTGGCAAGCAGACAAAGTAAGCTGGAGAATGTGTTGTCCGTCAATCAATAATGGAAAATAAGTCCCTTCAGGACAAAGCAATGCCCCTCCTCTTCTCATTGGGGTCCTGTTTGTCCTGTCAGAACTTTGAATTTTGGCCGGTGGCCAACACATTATGCCTCACATAGCCCCTGCACTTCATATAGAACTCACTAATAGGCCTGAAGCGCGGTCTAGTCTTTGAGATTCATTTTGGTTTTATGTCTCATTGTCACAATATCAGCAGAAAGAATGCACACAGTCCACCAGCACTCTGCAAAACAGCCCAGTGAAGCTGAGTCATAGGGACTATCACCTCGTCACCTTCATACTTGTGTGGGGTGGTGTAGTGTGTCATCACATTCAGCAGGACAGAGAGTGTGAAAAAAATGCGCAATGACTGTCGTCAGTGATGGGTGGTGGTGGTGGTGGGGTGTCTGAAATAGCCATCCTATTTGTAGTTCCTTTACTTGTCTTTCTTTTTATAACTCAAAGGCAAACTACCTTAATTGTTAAGGCAACTGACTGTCTTTAGGCAGATTATAAAGCTCTTACAAAAAAAGGATAAAATTCATAAGACCTTTTAGACCAAATACAGGGTAAGGTAGCTGACAGATTATTATTATTATTATTATTACTATTATTATTATTATTATTATTAACCCAGAGTTGTAAGAGCAACCCATGTGCTGTCTTGCATATCCATGCATTACTGCGGTGATTTCCTGTAATAATGTCGATATATTTTCACTGTTCAGCATCACTAATAATGTCACAATGCCCAGTGCATGCAAACCTTGGAGCACAAGGAAAATTACTGCAAATTAAGTCCATCTTTTGCAATGTAGGACAGAAATGATGTTCCTCATATAATATTTTCCAGTCCGGTCAAATCCCCATCGTGGAATGGAGGCTCTCTTAATTGCTTCATGCCTGTGAGGGTGTTAAACTGCACAGCATGCGGAAAGGCCCAGCAGGTGTGGGGGAGAGGACCCTAGTAATTGCCTTAAATACATCCTTAAAATCTCTGCGTGTGCCGCTGCAGTGGTGGAGGTGTGCAGAACGAGGCCCAGAATTAAGAAATTGACGTGGGCAACATTGGAGCTAGCCTTTAGCTATTTCCCTTTGAGAATGAGGACTTGGAATCACAGGAGGATGCTGTGATTTAACGGTGAGCAAGCGGAATTTGTTTGAACAGTTGTCAGGATTTAACACTGCTGGTACACCGTGGCACAAGAGACACAGAAGGAACTGCAGACCTGGTTTGTTTTGTTTTCTTGTGTTCCCAGTGACACTAATGAATTATTGTCAATGGCCTTTGCCTTCAATAGTAATGCTGGTCTTACTTTGAGAGCAAAGTAATGGGCAGTCTGACATGTAGGGAGCACAAATGCAAACTTCTAACTAGGTTTCAAGTTCTTCATTAGTTTCTTTCTGCTTCAGTAAACTATCTTCCCGTGGTTATTTACAGCTCTTTGTGCATGCTTGTTCTGTGCAGCCATTTCTGACCCCTGTAAACCAGACAAACACTGCCGTACAGCACATGCACTGTTCCCCGAAAAAAACAAAAAAAACAAAAAAACTTTAGTATAGTTCTGTGAGGAAATGTTTTGCAAAGGCCTTATCAAAAAGCTCCTTTTCTATTTCATTACAGAGTGTAATTCAGGGCTGCAAAATAATCTGATGCTGGAGCTATTTCTGTTTCTTTTCTAATCCTGCCCAATTGCCGGGCCTTGATTGAAACTGGGGATCACTGAGAGACACATTTGCATTTGGCCGACCAAACCGTTTTTTTATAGGCCCCTTTTTCACAATTACATACTCTTGATGTTAATATAACTTTCAGACAGAATTACTTCTTTATGTGCTCTGATGCTTGTACTCCATTAATTTAGTTTTATTGCCACTAAATTAGTTTCACTTACCCCCTCTGGCAGCAAAACGTAATGTGCATAAATATAATTTATGCACCTAAACATTGGCGCTCCAAATATTCTGAGAGAAGAGAAATGCCACAAGAATGTCAATTACCTTCGGAACGCACTCAACCTCAGAACCTTGAAAAAGGAATGCACTTTGGCCAATCTATTTAGGAGAGAGTTATTCTAGTAAAAGTCTTTCACTGCTGGGACATCACATCTCGCAGCACAGATAACATTTTCCACGGGAACAATTTTCCATGTGAATTGTGTTTTCGTTATAGTGTCACCTTCACCTGCAAAATTCAGTCTGGACTGTTTCACTTTCATGCATGCACATTATATTTTAGCATCACCATTAAGTCCCAAGGAGTGCTTATATTACATCTCCAGGCTGTGTGTTGGAGATGTGGAGAGAGACAAGGTATTGGAAGGAAGGCACCTACTTTGGAAGCGTTGCTTGATTGTCTTGTATGATGATCCGTGAAGTGCAAGCAAGCGATGAAGTGCGTCAAGAGAAAACAGATAATATGGTAAAGATAAATCCGTATGGAAGCTAAAAACATGACCTTGCTCAGACTTGCATTTATGCACTTATGCACAACCATAAACAGTAAATATGAAACATATACTTGGGATTCCTAAACATCAGATCTCTGCACACTTCTATCAATTTACAGGCTCTGGTAGGTTGCAATACTAAGCACCTGTGTTATGTGCATGGTAGAGAAGTGATGGCATGTGTTTGCATGGAAAATGATAGATAGATGCTGTGGAAGGTATGGCTTTTGCTTCATTGTTGCATTATACCTGGAGGTACAGAAGAGTGCTGCTTAACTAACTGCTGGCTGGATGCATGAGCTGGCCTATTTAACTTGCATTAAAGTGAAGCTATTGTTTGGCATAGATATGGCACACATGGACTTATTGATTAATTTGACATTATATAAGAAATTACTGAACTAATAAAAAAAATTGCGAAAGTTTGAATTGTATTCTACTGAGCTGTGTGGAGTGTTGAACAAATCCCCATCTCTCTGAGAGAAGGAAGGTACTCTACAACCTTGTGTGTTGTTTGTTCATGGAGCCAGAAGTCAAAGTGTGAAGTGTTCCATTATGTTGGGAATGTCAGCTGCATGCTTTTTGCCTCTTCTAAATGAGGAAGAAGGTTAAAAAATAGAAATCCAGTTGAGACCCCTGGCTGCTGAAAGTGCATCCTTTCTGGCTAGAATGAGACATAAATTTGGACTGACAAGACATCGGTCTTGACAACAACTGTCTCTGGATGGCGGGATTGGCTTTGGAAGTGCATCTCTATTCTAACCTGAAATATCACAATCGCTGAAAGCATGCTCCCTCACTTTACCTCAGGATTCCTACAGCTTTCAGTTTGTTTTTCTGTTGTATCTCCTGCTGCCAAATTCAGGCTAGCTCAATTTAGAATTTGTTGCCGTTTCTCTCGCATCTGGTTTATTGAGACAAGCGAGCATCTATAGTAAGCATCTTGTTCAATGGTCTCTTTTATTCATCTTGTGAAACATTATATAATATAGCTATCTTTTTAAAAGTTATGCCTATGCATTATGCAGGATCATCTTTCATAATCTTTGAGTTGTTTAGCCTTCGGTATTTCATTGGTAATGTCTTTGCTGTTACATCATGTACATCACCATCTTCCATAGATACTGTAGATAGTGTAATTAAATGTGAAGCCTCCGGCTAGCAGTTCTTCCCTAATCAGAGTGACAGGGATGCTGGTAGGCTAAAGGACTGATATTAAAAGCAGTGAAGTATCTTTGCATGAGATGCTTTCATCTTCTGTATGCACTGCTTTAGCATGCACACTTCCCAATATAGAGCAGCACATGAGAATAAGCCAAACACTGTATCTATGTGTGTGTCAGAGAGTTACAGTAAATACAAAACACTTGGCAGACTGTCATCTAGAAAAAAATGGTTACAACACCCCCCCCACACACACACTACACACACCCTAAAAGAGCAATTATAAATGTTGATTTAGACATACCATGACAATGACAGCTCTCTGGGAAGACAGACATGTTATTTTAATCCATGGTTTTTCTAACTGCAGCTTGCAAGAAGAAGCAATGCACCTTTCAGCTCATCTTCATCTTAATGAGTCTATTTAAATCTGTCCTTTGGGGCCAATCACATTCAGCTGTACTGGAAGTATATGAGAAAACCTCTGCATACATTGCAAGGATAAAAAAATGAGCAGTAGTACTGATGCATGGATGTTTGATACCTCTCAATAACTAATCCCTGTGCTCCCACGGTCGTGAGGGAAAGCCCATTTTGTTCTCTGTCTGCACAGAGACATAAAACTCTGCTGATCGCAGTGGACTAGAAAGAGCTTGCCGGAGAAACATCGGAGGTAATGGACTTTGATTCTGTGTCCGCCATTCTCCCAGCCCCAACACATCTATCAATGGAAATGCAAAAGACAGAGTAGGTCTGCGAGAGGTTATTCTCCTCCTGTCACCGTAAAGCCGATCAGCTGGACCTAGCTGACCTGTGGAGAAAGCAATTCCGCTCTGGCGCTGTGTCTCTGCTGCTCTCAGTGATGAGAAGCGTGTCCTAAATGTGATCGCCTGCCTTGATTAATTGAAACTTTGAATCTATTCTTGTATTGACAGAATAAAAATAGAGCCAACAAGATTCTAATGTGACATCATCAAAATTCACCAAATTAAACTTTGTCTTTGAAACCTAGGTTTAAATAACCAGTCATTACATTATGTAAGTACTACATTTCTAAATAGGGAATGTTTATGGAGCAATAATGAATTACTAATAAAAGCCTGAAGTGATGTTCACTTCAGGGGACTTCAAAGTATAAAAAGCAGAACCTCCCTGGACAACCAATCAATAACCTATTTAGTCCCTTTTTCATGCCCATCAAAAGTTGGGTGAAATGTTTTGCAACTTGTCTCCATTGTGGTATGTGTACTACTTGTTTTGGCGGCTTGCTCTCAAGGATATCCAAGGGGAAAAGTCATTAGTGGGGGAACAAGTCACTGAGTGTTTATGCCAAAGACTGGGGCGAGCAATGCTCCAGGGGACTAGCCGGCTTTAATGTATTATTCGGTTGTCAGGCATGTTGCATCTTGTCCAAGCCTTTCACACAGATGAATTGCAAAGGTTCACTCAAGGAAGCGGCTCACAAAGGGCCTGGAGATCCTGCTTGCCAAAGTGCTCGGCAAGACCCTAGATGCAGCTCGGAACACAGCCTTGAAACAAAATGAGATGGTTTGCTCTTTGTGTGACATACATATTGAGAAGTTCAACAGAAGTCCTGTGAATAGAAATGTAGACACACTATACTAATATAGATACATTATTGTGTGCTGTGAGATCACTCAAAAGTTTAGAGAAAATGGAACCACACGATTATAAAAAAAGGAATACATATATTTCATGTTTTTTTTTGACAGTGCGCTATTGTGGTTTGCAGAGTAACTGTGCATTTTCTGCTTACTGAATAATGGTAATATCAGTTATTCATATTAAAGTTTACAGAAAAAAAAATCATCTTACGATCAAATTTGAAAATATATTTACAGACCGCACATAAAAATGACTTTTATTTAGTGTATTAACAAATTAACGTTTTTTTTGTACATATTGTGGAAATTATTCTTGTAACCTTTTTCACAAATAAGAGGTTTATAAAAATAAAAGTACATGGAACTGAACATACAATAGCAAGTGTGATGAATTCTGTTTTAACAGGATTATTCTTCAATATCATAGGCTTACAAATATTTGAAAAATAGTACTACCATCAAAATGAATCTGCCTAGTATTACATATCACTTCATGTGTGAGACACTGTGGTCACATTAAAAAGAGATCTGATATATTCGAGTAGTCTGGCATTCTACCAGGTACGTTGGGACCTGATTACACTAATGAGGGTGGGTTCAAATTCATGTGTTGCTCAAACAATCAGCTTTAGAAATAAAAAAATAAAATAAAATGCCATGCTAATTACAAACAAAAAGCTCTTTAACCCAAATAAGGTTTGCACTGTAAAACATCTTTCATAAAAAATGTTTATAGGTTGCTGCGCAGCTAAACAGCTAGAACAACTTGAATTCTTTTTCAACCAACAAGCTATCTGTTTGCTTGTGAAACACTGCTTGATATAGAGTATATCATGTGTCATGTTACCTTTATTGATTGAAAAAGGGAACAAAAGAAAGGCATGACGGCCATTCAGACAATCCACTAATCTACTAAACTAGCCTAGCATTACGCCCCTCTGACTACCTGGCTGATTAACAAACACAATTACTGTGAATGCCCCCCACTGATTTACTAACATTGCTCCAAAGTGTAATCAGGCCCGGGTGATTGTGCCACTGACACGTGCGACACACAAGATTGCCTCGCTTTATTAACTACATAATTTGGTTGTTTCGTATTCCATCGAGTTTGGTTGTTTGGCACTGAAGGCCTGCAGGGCCGCCTGGATGCGGATCACGTCCGTCGTGGACAGTTTGAGCCGGTGGCGCAGCAGGCAGGAGAAGAGGTCCAGGCGCTGCTGGCCCGGCGGTGAGAGCCGGTTGACCCGGTCCCGGATCTCCAGCAGCTGCAGCAGGGCCGAGTCCTGTGAGCCCTGCGTGTACGGGTAGTCCAGCTGCAGGATGAGATCCTGGATGGCCTCCGGGTCAAAGTGCATGCTGTAGCCGAACACCTGCATGCTGTTGATCTTCATGTAGCCTAGGTTGCGCGAGGAGTCCAAGACCTCCAGGGGCTCGTAGTAGACGGAGGAGTTCCCATTCGGCGAGGGCACCTTCACACGGCTGCGCAGGTAAAAGTGAACCGTCTCAAAAAAGGTTTTCCACTTGTTGCCCAAGGTCAACGTCCAGTTGTAACAGTCTAGCGGTATGTCTAACTTGGTCCTTTCCCAGTCTGGATAATTGTTCTGGTCAATGGGCATGATCCAGCTCTCAGAGTGGCTGCCCCCAAAGGGGTTGATATAAACAGAGAGCATGGGTTCCAGGGTGCTGTTTTTAGTAAGGCAGATCTGGAGGGACATTCCCAGAAGCATGTGCACGTGGGTGGACTTGAACTTGTTGCTCTTCAGTGTTAGCAGCATCCTCTTTCTCCACGATGGGTCGAACCAGTTGTTGAGGCGCACGTCGTTGCTGATGAACATGGCGTGCACCGTGATTCGGCCGTCACGCTTCTGAAGCAGGTAGCGCATCTCTGTGTCCTGCAGGTCTGTCTCGAAGCCGATGTAGTTGTCTGTGGAGTCAGGCACCGTGTTGCGGCAGGCGCCCTGGCTCAGCGTGAAGCCCGGGTTGCAGCTCGAGCAGCGTGAGCGGTTCTCGTAGGAGCAGGCGGCGCAGAATGACCCATCGCCCACCGTGCATGGAATCACGCCCTGGCATGTCGGGTGCTCGTAAGGGCAGGAGCAGGAGTGCGACTCCTCCATGTACCAGCCAATCTGGTTGTTCTCGCTGCAGTACAGGATGGAGAGGATGTAGCTCAGCCAGTAACTGAAGGGCCTGAGTAGAAGAGAAGGCATGTTCCATATAAGCCTAATGTATATTTCATTGCCACAGCATTCTCTTTCTCAACTACCACATGAAATTTTCACACTCACAGGAATAGGTGCAACACCAGAGAGTACAGAATAGGATTCAAGCCAGCCAAGCATATATGATGACATAAAAAAACTCATCCATATTTATCTGATTTTTTGTGAACCCAATAAAACACCATCTAGAATTACTGGGGATTTGGGGGATTTAACAAAGCATTGCACAAGCCTGTATAAAACAATGTATACTGTATACTGTATAAAACACATTTCATGGAATGAGTTCTCAGATTAGCTGACAGTTTGTAAGCTAATGAGAAGCACATTCATCCTTAGTCACATATTTATAAGTAGGATCACTAAACATTTACAGTCTTTTCAGCATGAGGTTAATTTTTTCATAGGTGGTTGACAATGACAATGACAATTAAAAAAGTAAACATTTTATATAACTATGCTAGTACCTACATTACAACAAACTCATTTGTGGAGTTTGATGTCCGTACCTTGCAGGAACAGATGGTGTTTTGATGTTTGGCTACTAGAGAAACAACTCGTTTCAGCTATTGTGAGACATTTGTATATGGCATGTTAATCAATTTGCTGTTTTGTGGCTAGAAAACATTTATATCCCTACTGCCAAGCTTGCAGTGTCACTCAAGTGGGCAGAGAGGACTGCTGCCATTATTCTTAGCGGAATTTCCTGCTCTGCATGAAAAAGGTGCCCTTCGAGCATCAAACACAAACTAGGCAAGCATGGGGCGTAAATATTCATGGAGAGCACTTGACTGGGAGACGGGAAGTGTGGAGGTAGGAGGTAGTGGAAGAAATCTCTGCCAACTGTCAGCACTTTTTGGGGAGCAAGGGGTGTAGGTTGAGGTGTGTGTGTGTGAGAGAGTGTCTGATGGAGCCAGGAGGTGGGGGGGGGGCTCTTGCATCCGTTGCTCTGTGAATAACCAGATTTCATTTCATGAATTACAATTGAAAAATGAGTATTGCATCCATTACTGCGATGAAATGAATCAGAACCCCCCACTCATGTCAGAATCTCTTCCATATGCAGTCTTTCAATGGTGAGTCATAATAAATGATATTAGCCTCAGGGATTTGCTTTTCATTTAATGTGATGCTCAACGCCTGCATGGCTCCTCCAGAAAATCTATTGAATTTATGGTGAATTTAAGTGAAGAGTTTCAGGATATAAAGAGTGTGGTCTTTCAATGGACGTGCACCGTATTACAAAACACACACTCATGACGAGATTAAAAAAGAAAGACCTAGAAACACCTTTTGCATCTAAGAACTTTAACACCCTCTGTCACTCCTGTGGCTTCCTTTAACTGAAACAAAAATAGATGTCAATGTTAAGTGTATGGAGACCTATAAAATGGCATGTACATAACAAGATGGAGGTGGCTGGATATGTAGATGACAGCTCTGATACAGAGATAGATAGCCTGACGGAGAGAAGGAAGAGAGGGACTCAAATGGAATGGAAATGTTGTGGGAAGTAGGACTGAGTGAAGGGTAATTTCAAGCTTGATTTATTTTATTGATAATTGCACTATTGCTTCCACTCTCTAGAAGGGTGGACCCTTCTCAAGATACTTGTGCTCAAATGTGAAGCGTTTAGAATTGATGTGTGCTGTATAAAAAGAACAGTATAAATGTAAATAAAAATGGGAATAGAAATAAAACCCAAACAATATCAAACTAAATGAATATCAACCATGAACCCACATTTGTGAAGAAGAAGCTGAGATGACATCTGTCAGAGCAGAACACAAGAAAACAGACTGATCTGAATTGCTGGCAGTAATAAAACAATGCCTCTAGAAAAAAACATGGATTCCCACAAAGCGCCATAAAAACGCTTTGAATCAAACTCTCAGTATGAGGGTCTCCACTGTCATCAGCACAAGTCTATAAAATCATAGTCCTCCCAGTTGGCACACCGCTTCTGAAAAGCTGTCCCCTGGCAAATACTAATCCCGCATTAGAAAGGAAGAGCTATTCTTTGGCTCTGTTTCTTTTGGGTTAACATCCCTCCAGGCTCAGAATGCAAGTCAAACTACAATCTTGATTAATCTCCTCAATCTTAATATTAAATCTTGGATTTAGTGTTTCATCCCCTAGAACAAGGGCTGTTTTGTAATATAACCTAAAACCATAATCCAGACACAAATGGGGAAATAGGAAAGACATTGCTGAGGCAGAAAAAAAATCTGACCATTGCTTTGTGATAGAACTCTCAAACTAGTACCACAGAAGAGACCCTGTTATAAGACCTTACAATTAGATTGTCCCCAGCTATTCTTCTGCAACCTAGTCTGTTGACCTATAGCTCTCATTATGTCTGTTTTGTATAGGGAAGAAACGATCTATTTATCCCTGGTCTCTCTTAGAAGAGATAAGATGTGCTGGGACTGGGACTGGGACCCTGGCCAAGACTTCAGCATTAACACAATTATTGTCTCCACAATTGCCCCTGGTTCCAGGAGGAACAGACTATAAAAGGGTATTGTTTCATAATTAGTTCAGAGGACACACCTCCTCCTTGCCCGTATCAGTCAATCCATTTAGAGAGCGCTTAGGAGGCAGAGCTCCCTGTGGATAGCATCATGACCTTGGTGAGTCTCTCTCAGCAGAGAAGCCTGAGCTTTGGTCAACACAGCTGCGTCTGTATTTGAACTCTTCTGAGCACCTCTACTATATTCTACTACATGTGAACTTTCCAAAGAAGCCTTCAGACTGCTTAACTACTACAAACCTCACAGTGCTGCTAGTTGTTATATAATTTAATTTATAATATGTGGTATAATATATGTGCTAGCTAGACGTGTGATTAAGTGACATGCAGAAAGGACTGTAGGATGGGGGAAAAACAGCCTTTGATGTAAGCAGAGAGGGAGAGATTCTGCCATTCAGCTAAAAATAAAAGTATATTCTGAACTTCTCATTAACATCTCATATAGTGTCTTCCGAGCATATGGAAACATGCGCATACATAGATGAAAGATTTGCATTGGTTACAGAGGAAGCCACTTTCATCTGGTGTGGATCATGTCACAGTGATGTGCTGCGCTACATTTGTGTGTGAGTTTTTCCAAGAGTCACGCGGAGGTTTGTAGCGCTCTCCACTCCGTCACCTCTATGACACACTCTCGTGCTATGTCTCTCTCTTTCTCTCTTCCTCCCTGGCCCACACACTCAATGCATGCCTTGTCACAGCTGACAGGGGCCTCAACACAAGTTCTATTTGTTCAGCGGCTATAGTTACGTGCGGTGAGCAGCGGTAGCTGTAATCCTACCTCTCTCTGGGCATGGCGATTCGGGGCTGAGTCCGGCATCTCTTGCTCAGTGTGAAGAGCCTGCCGATGATCCGCCGGGCTTTGCCAAGGAGCTGCCCAGTGCCAAGATCCAGCTGCTGGTAGCGCTGGTGCACACCAGGGTCCATCTTCCAGAAGTACTGGATGGCGGATGTGTTTAAGGCGTAGAACGTTGGCAGTCTTCGCACAAAGTTCTGGAACTCATCTGGAACATGGAGCACACAGCGTGCCAGGGCGAAAGTGAGCAATTCACCATCTGGCCATCTCTGCAGCTTGTTAAAGGATGCATGCTGCAGCAGCCATCGATAGGGAGTGGGTGGAGGTGTATGGATTCGCCTTGAATAACATTTACACATACTCCCCCCATGCTGGCTAATAGGCCACATAATATCGTCCCATCAAGTTCAATTAGAAAGACAGCATGGTGTTGAGGCGTATAAATCTATTTCGGAGAGAAGTGAAACAAAATTCATATTTTTCAGCCGCACAATCAATACCTATATTATTATCACAGTGACCTCAATTCCCGCAAAAAATCAATAAAGTCTAGTTTTTTAATGAGAAATGACTGCAATGTCTTAAACAACCTAGGTTTTTATGATCACTTATTACTACCCATGTCTTTTTTTATGACGGGTGACACTAGAGAAAAAAAAAAAACAGAAGGGCTGGCTCTTTTTCAGAAGAACCTGTTGTGCTGAGTTAGCTACTCCGAGACTGTGTGATTGCACATCAGATTATCCGTCTAAATCTGATTGTTCACTGATTATTATGCGGCACATTACCGCTGTTTATTTGTTGTCTTTGTGGTCATTAGGTGGCCATTTTTACATTTTCAAATCAAAGCCTGCTGCTACAGGAGGTGAAATTACAGAGCTCTGCTGTTCCCTGAATAAAACCAGTGCACAGCTGGCATCCGGCCCAGAAAAGAGCACAGGAAATCTTGCCAAGTCTAAAATGCTACTTTACCACAATGACAATGGCACTATTTCCATGAAAGGTATAGGCTCTTCTCACGGTTTCCTTGTCAGGCACTGCAGAATAACAAGGTGCAGCACAGCGATGTCGTCCTGTTAGTTGGAAGGACTGTGTGGTTTGAGGGACATGTTTTCCTACACCACTCAAAACAGCTGCTAAATTGCTTATTGAGCAGCATGAAACTGTCTCTGGGACTGTCATGTCTGACAAATTATGCCAGAATGCTACTGTTTTTTTAATAAGTTTTAAGAGTCATAGGGCGATGTCTTGTGTTGACTGCAACACCATGCCCTATAGGGATTTCAATTCAAAACAATAATATAGTATGATACATGAATGAATATTGCAAGCAATACATTATCGAAATGTACATTTACACTCAGTATAGCACACATTGTCTAAGTGTACTACAAGTAGCTCACTGATGTATTTCATACCTGACTCCTCAAACTCTTGATTGGCCTGTTTCCATGATTCCTGGATCTGTCTTAGGCTGTCCTCCATCGCCTTCAGATCCAATTCAGGACAGTTGCATTGTGGGAAATGGGGACCGCAGTGGCACCAGCAGTCATTATCTCTGCACACAAACTCTCCCTCCGAATGACACCCGATGTAGCTGAGGGCAGCCTGGACGAAGCGGCTCCTCAGGTAGCCTGGTAGAATGGCCTGAAGTCCTGCAGCAATGACAGTGGGCAGATGGTAATGACTACATGCTACAACACGATGAGCAGCATGCTATTAGCATTTGCATTCCAAACAGTCAACAGATGCCACCATTTTTAGCAACTTGCAGTAGACCTAGACTTTCTTGGTAACAATTTTGGAGAAATTTATCCTGAAAAAATTATATTTCTGTCAACAGATTAAGTGAGTTTTCCTGGGATTCCTGACTCAGAATATGGGAAAGTTGTCCTTCTGTTAACAGCAAGAAAACAGATTTATTTTCAACTTAGTATGAGCCCACTTGGAGCGTTTGTGACACCTGAGCCACATTTTTGGCTTTGTTTGCTATCCAATCCATGTGTGTTTCCAAACTTCTTAACTGCAACCTTTCACACTTACTGATTTCCAATCATAAATATACATTCCATTCTGGTCTGAATACTGGGTATTTGGGGGAATGTATTTAAACAGGAAGTTGACAGGTGTAATAAATAAATGCATACATGAATAACTAGGAAATTGAAACAAACTAATACGTAAATGAATAGTACTTTCTAAAGCATTTTCAGGCTTTTCAAAGACTTTCAAACTGGATGCCTTGCTCTGGAGTGCTATAATGTGTTAAAATATCAGAAGTGAGAGAGCTTTATTAGTTATGGCATCTGTATGCCTATTCCAATATCAGCAGACAGAAGTTGAAATGGCAAAGTGACAACTGCTTCAGAAACTCTGGGATTGGTTCAATTATAGATGTTCTACCTTGTAAATGAATCTTGTTTTCAGGACTCTGAACCAGAACTGAACTGACAGAATCGAGGTTGTCATAGTTGCTGCATCCGAGAGGGCCTGTCCTTGTTTCGGTCACCTAAAGGGAGGGAAAAAAAGACACATGGCAATACTCAACACACCCGACTGGATGCCACTGCCCTCATTAAAAATGCAGAGAAGCCAGCTGAATGTCACATGAAATAAGATTAACAATACATTTGCCAAGTACAGCTATGAAGATGACACGAGGGCCAGAGCTTTAGACAAAGGCCTTGAACCACAGCACGTAAACTAATAGGAGTAGAAGAGAAATTCATCATTTTTTAATGAAAAGAAAAGCCTCATGTACAACATAGCACATTAAGCATGCAAATTGCAAGGCTAGTTTCCTAATTGAGGCAATATATGGACATAGAAAAGCTTTAGATTACTCAAAGGGACTGTATCTGATGCTGCCAACTGTGGAGCTGGCTCATTCAAACAAACAGATGTTGGTGTTCAACCCATTTCAAATTAGATAGACTTAAGGCAACCCTTTGAAAAAATATCCTGATATCCTGGCCAGCTACTGTGTACAGCTGGATTCGTATTTGACTTTTGTGGGAAAATACCCTTGGGGTTGAATGTGAGCAGCTTCTCAGTTTGTATTCTCACAATCTACTAAGGTCCTCTTGTGTGTGTGTGTGTGTGTTTGTGTGTGTGTGTAGGTGGGTGTAAGCATCATTGCCGCATCACTGACTCTAAACTGACACAGTGGATTGACAACAGGATCTTTGTACCCCTTCGAGAGCATCGTCGTATTGTGCACAATCACAGCTCAATCATCCCTGACAAAAGTCTGATTTAAGGGTGCTGTACATCAAGTCCTCACTGGCACATCACTAGACAAACTGGCAGCCTCCAGGCAAATACATCTCCTTCCTTGTCACTTACAAATTATTCACAGCGCTTCTGCTGCTACTTTTAATATTTTCCCAGAGGGCCAATAAAAGTAACCACATCTCCATTGCAGATGAATGGCAACCTAAGATGTGATTTTTTGTCAACTGTAGGATCAAAGAGGGGCACAACCCCCTCCCCCCTTTCTTGAAAACTCCAAACACAGTGAAGTAGCTGCCTTCCCTTACCATCCACTTTAAGGTCAGTGGGAATACTGTGAAATGGATGACTGGGGACTTGGGGAAGGAAGGAGAAAGAAAAAAAAATAAAGGCTCCGATTTGTACCTGCCGGACTGTAAGCAGCATAGATCCTTCCAGCTATGGGATCACCGGCCCATGACTAAGTAAGCAGACAGGCCTGGGAACCTCATTTATGAGTTACATAAGGAGCAAATATCCATTATCGAGGAATACTTTATTTAATTTTCACTAAGTGTTGAGTTTGAAATAACTTTTCAATACACGCGGAGCGAGAGAGGAAGAAGGGGGTGAGGGTGGAAGGCTGAGCAAGGGGGACTGAGTGAGTGAGAGAGGAGAGAGAGAGAGAGAGAGAGGGAGAGAGAGAGAGAGAGCGAGGGGGAAAAGTACAACTTCAGCAACCACTGCTGCCATTTCCATTCTCTGTTATTGATGCATCCACACAATTAATTAAAATCCAAGACGGCTCTACAGGGATCGGCAGATTAATTTCTAACAGAGACAGATGTCCGACTTAAAGGGGAAAAATTGACCAAATGCAAATATAAAGATGGGTTTTCTATGCATAGCAATGAGACCATCTGCAACAAGAGCCCGCAGGAGCACAGCATGCGCACTAGTCAGGCTATTCGATCAGGAATAGGGGGAAAAAATCTCAACAGTTGTCTGTAGTCGGCAAAATCTACAGTGACTTCAATATGGCCAATTTGGCTCTCATTACAATAATTATGGGGCAGAATATAAATTATCTGGATTGAAAAAATGTTTGTATATAGTAATGCCCTATTATCTGTGGTAATTAATTCATGCTGACTACATCAGGAATACCAACAGCTGCATTTAATGAGACTGGTAATTGCACCGAGAACGACTTCCTGAAATAAGCAGTTCAAGTTTATTGGTTTTATTAAAGGAAATGGGTCATCATGTCCAGAAGCTCTGTGTTTCTTCACATCAGTAGTTATACATCTGTTAACATTTGCTTTATCTCCATCATGTGATGTTCTCTACTCCTCAGCAGCCCAAAGAAATTGCATCTGTCTTTGAAATTTATGCAAGGCTTTCTACTAGAATACTGAAAGTGGTGCTGCTTAATGGTACTGCATTACTGCTTAATGCACACAAATACAGCATCAATTTTTACTACAATGAAAATGTGAATTTTTGAACAGTGCATTAGGCATTTGACAAGCTCAGCACACAGATAGAGGGAGTTCTCACCCTTAGCCTTTATTAGGGAGGCTTGATGCTTTATTAATGCCACCTGTGAATAATTTCACACTGGGCTGTGGACAAAGCAGCAGCTATTTAAATAATAATGGGCTTTTAAATGCATAAACAGTCTTGTAAACGGCATTAATGTTTCACGGAGATTGTCAATTGTTTTTACAGCACCCCTTGTTGTTGCATTTCTTGAGATTTTTTAATCGCAGCGGCATCCTCAGTCAGCCCGTCCACATTTGCATCGGAGGACATGTTTACTCAATACTTTGAGAATCCCGGCAAGAGTACAGAGCAGACTTTGTTAGCTCCCAGTCAGCATGGGCCTTGTGTAAGCTTATCTTAAAAAAAAGGAGAAGGAAGAAATAAGAGGAACAGAATGGGATTATTGGAATGGGATCCAGCCTAGAAAAAAAATAGAGCCACTTCTGAAACCAGCAGGGAACTTTTCAGAGAGGAGAGTGGGGGATAACATGTCCAGCAGTGACTTGGGAGTCCTTCAAATTAAACAGCACTATCCTCCTGTTTCCTCCTGACTTTTAACTCAACTTCCTTGTGTCGACAGAGAAATTCTCTGTGATTATGAGGCTGCTTTGCTTTTCACAGTTACTTCAACTATTCCCTCACTGCCTCATGCAGAGAGTGTGAGTCTGAGGTGGTTAGGGCAGAGTGAGTAACAGAGTGTGGGAAAGAGAGAGGGAGGGAAAAGGAGGGAGAAAGAAAGAAAGAAAGAGAGAGAGAGACGGGGGCGAGTCGGGAATTGGCAACTGTTTAGGTCCTCACAGCTTGCTGCTGCGATGCTTGACTGATGACCCAGACAGACGTCAAGAGGCAGTGATGGCACCATGCCCAACTCTGCCTCATCTCCTCATCCCGTTTTCTAAGTTTTGCACAGACCATAAAGTTTAAGGATACATTCCCCCGAGTTCTTTATGTCCTTTTTTCACCCCATGCAAACCTTTTCTTTGGGAGAGGTGACAGAACAGAGCACAAGGTCAAGAGGGACATTAAGAATATATGTGCCTCTGAATAATGTACATCCAGAATTTGTCTTGGATAAATTTTTCACAAGTTGATGTGCGCTCAGCCACTGAAACACACAGCTTTTGCTTCATTCAGTCGTCTCACTGGTCGAAATGCTTTCGGCAAGTCACATTCACCATGCATGTGGCAAATGCATCTCCCTACCGCTCAGACAGAGACTATCACAAAGCAGGTGTCACAGAGTGATCTACGGCACGTAACTAGTTCTCTCTCAGGGGTGGCTCAGAATTTGTGATGGAGCCACCGTTTGTACTCCATCTCAGTGCGAGCGAATGTAGCCTCTAAATCAAAAGCAAAAGAGCTGATTAACACCTTAGTAGAATGCAGAGGATTTCCTTCCCTGTCGACATGCTCAGTAAGGTTAAAGGATCATTTATTACCGGTGGTGCAGAAAATATTCTTCATAAGTCTCCGATTCATTACAGCCTGACACCTAACTAATATTCAAAATGGCTGACAAATGAGGAAAGGGCTGTATGAAAATTACTGAAATGGAACAGATAATTTGTCATGCTAATGCATAATTGTGGCGGGACACTCAGTTATTTATTTTTTTAATATTTCATTCTTTTTTTTCCCTCCCCCCTTTGAATCACTTGCATCTCCAATATTAGAGCCGACAGACTCCACAAGAAGCAGCGGGGAATGGGAGCTTCAAAGCAAGGTTGTGCACATTTTCAAAGTCAGGTTTGCATTAACATCTGTCTTCCCAGTGAGGCAAAAATCCATGTGCCGAGTTAAAGCCCACTGATCCCGTGAATACTTCACATCTGTCACTGCAAGTACCCTGTGAACGAGCGGCCCTCGGAGGACTCAACGTCAATTCATCTCCCACACCTCTCACAGAGGGGGAGTGAGGAGGGCGGTGGGGTGGGAGGGGTGTTGTGGTAGCAGGGGTGTAATGTGTTGTATTGCCAACAATTACAACAGTAGCGCACAATAGGTACACAACCGGGCCCAGGGTAACGCTTGTGAAAAATTATGGTTGATTTCCAAACTAATAGCATGTGTTTTCATCCTCTCCACAGCTATGTTGCTTAATGAAGTATGGCAAGAAAAATGCCAAATGAAATTGTGCTCTTACGCAGGCGAGACATGAGACTGCTTGAGTGGGCAGGGGGGACTTGCAAACATTTCTCTTCCCTATGCATGAACATAATTTCTAAAGGTAAATCATTACTTGCCATGGAATCTTTTCTGGAGGTAGATAAATAGTGTTCTGTACAAGAATGAATTACCTCTGAGACAAGCAGGGCACCCTCAGCCATTCATGCTCAAAATGATACATTAACTTGTTTCGATGTTAAGTGTCCTTATATGACAGATGCGGCATGGGCACTGCATATTCCCACCACACACCGGCACAACACAACCTTCAAGCCATCATCACCCTGGTTTCATGAAAGCCGTCATTTCAAATAGCTTCACGCTGTTTTTTTCCGTAATATGTTTTGTAAATATTAATGAAATCTCCACCTTAGCTTTACGTATGGCTTGAAACACCTTTATAGTGAATCTACTGAACCAATGATTTATCTAAGTGTGGCTCACAGTGCTTTTATATGGAAATTAATGGCATCAACAGTACAAACGACCTACATAATACACGACTCTTAAAGCTTCATCAGTCCTCCGACCAATTCATCACCTCTGTGAGGCAGCAGACACACAATCACAGCGCAGCTCACCCACATCCAAGAAGCAACACAGGTCGCCTTTTGCATCTTCCAAATATAGCAGCATCAACATCTTAAGGGTTGAGTCTCAGCTCCCAGCTGGCAGAGGCCAAACGCGTGGTGGTGGTGGGGAGGTGGTGGTGATGGGGTTACCTTGATGGCAGTGGAGGCGATCTGGAGATGGTGCAGCTTGCGCAGCGTGCTCTCTCTGTCAATGAAGTAGGAGGCAGCCAGCTGGTGGAGGGTCTCCAGAGTGATGGCCGTGGCGTTGGAGTCGCTTGGATCGGCCGTTCGGCTCAGCTTACGCTTATCCACAAAAATGGTCAAGGCCTCTTCTCCTGCAGTAGAAATCAGAGAGAGAGAGAGAGAGAGAGAGAGAGAGACAATATATTGAGCCGAGTGAAGAGCACTGAGAAAACAAAACATTTGAGCACACCGGCAGAATACTCAGTGTATACAGTGTACAAAAGCCTAAAGCACAAGCACACCCAGTGTGTGTGTGTGTGTGTGTGTATGTGTGTGTGTGTGTGTGTGTAGTATAAGCATATACAAACACATACAATATTCTCCAAACTGAAAACACGATGTGTACATCCCACACACATATCAAACACATCAAAACAACTCTTGATATTAAATACTGCAGAGGTGCATGGCAGAAGGATTCTCACAACACAAGGCTAGCAGCATTGCAGCTTGGACTTGCTTCTGTATATTAAGTTCTAATGCTGGCTGTGTCATAATGCTGGCTGCAGTTATGAGATTTGCGAGGAAACAGATGCAGTAGGTACCTCCCAGTGTAGCAGACAGCAGAAAGTGCGTGCCATACTTCCGGATGATGTTCTCAGTGATGGCAGCGATGGTCGGCCGTCGGCCCAGGTGCCTGATGGTCTGCATGAACTCGGGGTCGAGAGGTAGAGGCACGCCATTGTTCTCCTCTCTCTCCAGCGCCAGGCTGCTAACTTTCCAGCGGCCAAACTCTCTGCAAAGTCACACCCAACAAACACGATCCAACTCAGCACAGTCTATCAGTCGGTCCCCTTCCCAGCCCTGTTGTGTCTACAGAATATAAACACGTTTTTTCCAAAGTCCCAATACCAGATTAATACACTTTCTGTGAAAACAGAATTCAATGAAACTCTATGACAAATAGAAAAATAATCCGTCTGAAAGGGCATTATGTGTATATGGTTGTATGTGCGGGTGTAAGCAACGATTAAAAGAGAAAAAAGAAAACAGAATCGAAGCCCAGGAAGAATGGGGAATGGCACAGAGCTTCAGATAAGACCTGCTGGGGAGAAAATGTGATGCCTGCATGACCTCCTCTGTGCTATGCGAATCTTTTTTTTTTGCATTTTCTCTTCTGTTTTTTTTTCTCCCCCCCCCCCCAAGATGAATTGCTTCATGCTGTTTCAAGTGAGCCTGGGGAATTGCTCGTCCCCCGTTTGCAAAAATGGCTGCCCTTTCCCACTGATTTTACATAGCCGAGCGATCTATGGTTATTTTCTCAGCTTATTCCTCAGTAGTTTGGCCCGACTGCAATGAGGGACAATAATGAGCTGCTCCCTGCAAAAAAGAAAAAAAAAAAAACGAGGTGGGCTGTCGGATGCGAGGAAAAGCACAGATCGGGCCATGAAGCCAGAGATGTCGATTCTCCTTCATCTCCCACCTTGGCCGCCCCGCTTTGCTCCACAGGATGAAACTAAATACTGGTGGCAATCCTTTTACAGCTGGTCATTTGGAGGTCAGTCTTTGTAGTGTACACTTGTACTGTTGTGGTGCACGACATGTCTAATACTACACTCGTGTTTTTGTCTCCTTTTTTTGTTTCCATTTCTGTGCTGTTTTTTTGTATACACAGTGATGAGTGCCCATGTTGCAAATGGTTGCATGTTATAAGTATATGCCATTGAAAATGAATTGGGAAAATACTCCACAGAAATGCCATGCTGAATTAAATTGGTTGGGGTGTAGCTCACAGCCACAGAGGCTGGGTGTCTCTAGTTCCTGCACCAGCTCTGTCTCCTCAGAATGGTATGGGATGTCAGTCTTTCACCTTCTTCTCAGCTCTGGAGTGCAAACCCACTGTCAATCACACACCGCGATTGAACTGTAAGGGGGCAATCAAGTGAGCGGCACTTACAAAGAGTCTGTGGGAAATCGTAAAAGGAAACGAGGCGTCAGGGACACACATGCTGCATGTAATGGAGAGGGCGACCTTCACCTGGGATCTTAGCATGGGTGGCAAGCCTTGGTGAGAAGACATGCACACATACATGTGCCACTGGCACCACATAACACTGCAGGTTACATGTTGTGAATAAGACAGAAGGCTTGCCTTCTAGATCTTTCTTCATTAAGACTCAACTCTAACCTAAAAGGGGAGAACACTGTCTTGTTCATTAGTTGCATTTGTACATTTATTTTGTGAAGGGCATCATCCATTAGCATCAACTCAAGACAGTGTACTTTGCTAAGGTAGATAGCACAGTAGATTACTGTGCAAAACATGCAGCCAATTTTATATTACAGTGTGTGGGTATAGAACCCCCCACAGAGAGATATCAGAAGAACATCTGGTCAAGACCGAAACAGGAGCTGTGGTTGCTCTTTATACACAGAATACAAGTTGAATCATTCTGACCGTGGATTTTACTCCATACGGATTCATAACTTAAACATGTATATGCATTCCTGGGAAGAGTGGTGGAGTCTGGAGTACAGTGAGCTCTTCCAAATCCTCTTCCCTTTTGGCAAATGCCAGATAATGCACAATTTTCCTCATGCCTTTTTTCTATCTCTAGGGACAAAATAAATGCACAATGTAATCTATAAATATGGCTGTTGCTGGATACGAAGGCTCTTTTTGAAACTGCATTTTTGTCTTGCTCCTTAAATCTCTGTTCATTTTAGTCTTGCTCCTTAAATCTTAGTCTTGCTCCTTAAATCTCTGTTCTTGCAGTAATCTTCCCTTCCATTAAAAGTCCAAATAGTAGCAATGGAAATGAAACATGTCTGAGTTAGAAAGCAAGACCAGATTTAAGAAAAGAAAACAAAAAAATAAAATAAGACACTGCTGTGATGATTGGTAAGCATCCCAGCTTGGCAAATGCAAAGTTCATGCATCATAATTTCTTTATTGTTCTTAATTGTTGCGGTTCCTTAATGATCCTTGCTTTAACCGACTGCAAGAGGACCAATTTTTAAATAGCTGTAATCAGGGAATGCTAATTACACACTTAGTTGCCCACGCCAGAGAGTCCCTTTCATTGTGCTTCTGACCTCACTTAATGCTCGCAGTGCCTCAAAAGTGCATCAGTAAAAATACCCCATAACAAGCACAACAACAACAACAACAACAACCACAACAGAAAGGGAAATAATCTCATTACAGGCTGTTACATGTCAGCACATCTACATAACGAGGGGACAATTACTCTCACCCGGTGCCTCTGAGACATTAACAGAGCGAGCCAGAGGAGCTTAGCCATGTCAACATGGGGGCTAGAACAGAGGGGTGTGTGTGTGTGTGTACTGTATGTGCATAGAAAGTGGGGTAGGTAGGCAATAGTCGTGATGGTGGTGCTGATGGTGGTAAGGAGGGTGTTGGTTGATGGACAGTTACGGATAATGCCTCAGGCTAATCCACTACTGGCCCTGCACAGTGGAACAGCAGGGGGAGGTCAGACGGCGGGGTAGGGTGGGGTGGGGTGGGTTGAGGGGAGGCGGGTGTGCCGCAGAACTACCTGCCAGCCTTTTCCCCCCACTGAGACCTGTGGCAACACCGAGTCAGAGTGGAGAGTGAGCACCAGCAGAGGGGGAGGGGGCAGCAGAGGGAGAGCGAGAGAGAGAGGGAGGAAAAAAACAATCAGGTCGCGGGGAAACTGAAACCGTTGCTCTCTGCGGAGCCAGGGGGACCTTATCAGTGGACTACAGCAACACGCCGCATTACACTGTTCCAATTCCTGTGGCATCCTTTCTAGACAGACAATGTAAAGGGGGTATTGTAATTACTTGCGGGTAACCATTTTCTGTTAGCCACAGATTCACTTATTTATTTAGTCTTTATTGTCGAAAAAAACAATGCTGAATGTAAGAAAGCCTTTCACTTGATGTTTTTCTTTTGTTGTTTTGTTTTGTTTTGTTTGCTGTAAAATTATGACATGCATTGTAGTGAATGACTTATCTTTTAAAGTATAAACCACCACTTACATCTGTACAAAACAAGGTTGTGCAGTAATTCAAAACAACAGTCAGTACATGATTTTAATATTGGTGCCACATTTCTCATTTCCCTCTTAAAACAAGGTTGTGATTTATTAAATCTTAAAATAGGCATCCAACATTAAAGCAACACGAACATCACAGAGGAGTGCAAAGAGCTTCTGTCCTTGAGTTTGCAGGCATGGGGGTACTCAGGGGGTGTTTGTGTCTTAAAACATAAATAATGGCACAATTAGCCTGGGCTGCACTGTGCCCCCATGCTCCCCCCCTCCACACACCCCATTTCTCTATGTTCTTCCAAACATGAGTGTTAACTGGCATTGTAAATGGCTTTGCTTCAGGTCATCCTGGGATGTGTTCAACATGCAGGACGATGGGCTGCGACCAGGCTGGACAAAGGCAATTCATTATGTCCCACCTGGGTATTATTAGATCATTAAAAATAACACATTTTACTCTGACAAACTGTGCCAAGGGGGTGGGTTTGTGGGTTGGGGGTGGGGAGTTATGAAAATGACTTCATGTGAAGTGTCTTCATGTGTTAGTGTCAGAACCACTTTCTTTCACTGTGGTACTGAGTAAAAATGGTTGAAGCTTGGTTCAATAACCTCCCCAAAAACAACTTAGTGAATCCATTGGAGCAATTATATGCAACTCATTTATTGAATATCTTACTACCAAGACAACAGCGTGCATTTTGGTAATTAACTGTAGATAGGTCACAGACGCTGACAGTGCTTTGACAGTTTACTCAATATTTTTGCAAAGCAACATCTCAAGCTAATAGAGCCATCAGTATACAACATAGTTACAAGTCAAAGGTGGACATTGAATGAAAGTATCAGGAAACAATGACTGAAAAAATATACACTACCACATATTTTTATACACTGCACAGCTATGTTAGCAAGACAGTATTATTAAATGGATAAGGCAGCATCTTGTACAAAACAAATACATAGTGTCGATAAAATATATAATGTTAATAAACTCAAACCGACCCGATAGTGCTTTCTCTCTTAACTCCCGTTCTGTCTCAGTTCCTTGTGAATTTCACTTGCTTGTCTAGCATTTCTGAATTCACCTGACAACAAGCACTTCAAAGAGGCTCTGCACTACACTAACTTGCAGCCATCAACACCTTATGCGCATACACCCACACTACTTCACCCAGACATTTTCTCACAGGAAAAAAAACATAAATAAGCCACACTAATTTAATGTTTTCCGATCTTTTTAAAAATGTTAAAAATGTCAGTTCTATATACTGTATGTCATGAAGACACACACACACATGCAAACATACTGTACATTCAGCCTGTCAGTTAAAAATATCCTTAGTACCTTAATAAAAAAAAACAAATAGAAACATGTAAATTATTTTATGGAAACAATATCTGCATTTTTTTGTTTTGTTTGTTGCGGCAATATGCAAGCTCTGAATGGAATTCTTGCTTGAGCCTGAATGACACTAGTCCAGTTGTCAGCGACTTGTTCTAGCTGCTAGCGCCTGCTGTGATAACAGCACTTATCAAGGACTAGATCTCAAACTGAGAGATATTGCGTCTGGCCGGGACAGATGACCTGGCGCATTGCTGCTGATGACTGTTCCAGCCCGTCGCTCTGTCAGCACACCAATGTGAGCTAAATCCACGGGTCAACTGGTGTCTATCGGGGACTTTGTGTCAGGCCCAATTCTTCTAGTTTTGCTGGTCTAGTGTGCTAGAATCTCTTCAGTTGCATGGAAACAGCCATGGAGGGGCAGGGACACCAAGGGCTCCACTGTAGAAGTGACAAACTAAAGTCTGTGACTCAAATAATTGACTCCACTGCCACTGCTTTGTTCTACCATGAAACAGGAGCACAGTGAATGAGCAGAGAAGCATCAACCACTGCAAAAAAAACTCATGGGCCATTTTACCTCACAAGAAAATAATTTCATGGCCAAATTTTCCACTGTATTGATAGCAAGTTGGAGCCAACAGTGCGTGGTATTTCAATCAAGAGATACTTAGCAGTGTGTCATCAGGCTTTGCCAACTTTTGGGTTTGTGTACGTGTGTGTGCGTGTTTGTGTGTGTGTGTGTGTGTGTTTCTTTTGTGAGTGCTTGGCTAAGCTGGCACCAGACAATACTCGTGACGCTTCACAGGAGGGAATTATTCTTGATCCTCATTGTCACTAAACAGTCGGGGCTAAGCCGACAAGTACCATCGCCCAGCACTCGCCGACCTACTGCTAGCTCTCCTCTCCTGGATAGAGTAGCCTGGTTTTAAAAAAAAAGAAGGAACTCACACACATGCATGTATAAACAGCACCAATACCCCCTGGCGACACTGGCTCCTCAAGACTTCCAGCCTTCCTGGAGCGTCGGTGACTGAAAGCCTTATTCGCGCTCGCTGCACGACACAGAGCTACGGCTTAACCATGAAGGCCTCCCCCTGCTCGCATGTGTCAAACACCATAAAGCTCATGGCTTGTGAGAGGCTTCGTCAAAGTTCTGGGTGCACAAGAAAGTGTGGTGTTGGTGGTGTTGGTGCAGGGGAGAGGAAGGAGACAAAAAGCCTGTCCGTAGGCCTCACACGACCTTTCGCACGTGGATGACAAAAGGGGTGACTTTTTGTTAGCGTGTCGCCAGCTGCCTGACGGTGGGCACCTAGCAGGGGATGTTTTGGCCCAGCACAGCCATGGAAAGGTGAATGGAGGATTGTCTGCTGCGCACATACTGTGCTTTGAAATTACACAGCTTTCATTGTTGAATAACTGCCTCTTATTCAGGCACAAGCATAATGATAACAATTATCATTATTCAGGACTGTGCACACATTCTCCCTTTCAGATTCCCTCTTTCACAGACACAAAGATAAGCAAGTATACACCACACACACGTACAGACAGAAAGACACACACATACACACACATTTGCATTTGCAAATGTTCCTTTTTCGTTCGGTTCAACAAATCATTTCAAAATACCTGGAACGCATGCAGCCCAGTGAAAGGGTAAGGAAAGGCAATGCTATCTTTGTGCTGGTGAAACTGCGTGATGTAGCAGTGATTTTTTTTGGTTTAATCTCAATTGTGTATGATGTAAGCCCATATCATCAATATGCAGTCCTAGCTAGAACCGCCCGCATTCATCCAGTGTGCTGGGGACTGGACTCGCATGTAAAGGAATGTGTTGTGCCCTCCTCTCTCTCTCTTTCTCTCCCTCTATGGGTCTCTTTCTCTCTGTCTTTTGAATCCCTCTCACCTTCCTCTGTCTCTTTCTCGTCTCTTTTACTTTCTCTCTCTCCACTCTCTATCTCTCTCTCTCCAAACACATGCAAGCTCACACAAATACTTAAAAATAGATTTTCTGGCACTCAACATAAACTGCACTTTGTGCAGTCATAACCCAAAGTATCTTTTCTTCACTGTAGACAGACTCAAGAGAGAGCTTCTGCGGCTGACATTCAAAGACACGCATGAACAACAAAAACTAATTCTTCCACACACACAATCGACAAACAAACCACCAAAGCAGCCCTAAATAAACACAAACAAATGCACGCTTGTGGACTCGCAAAAGCCTACATCAACCGATGGGTGCACACGTGTATCAACACACACACAGACATATAGTCTCATCCTCTCTCCTCTCTCCACATCCATCATTGATGTCTGAGAAGATTGCACACACAGGCAAAACACAAACCCACACACACACATCCACACACTCTCTCTCTCTCCCTCTGTACCCAGGGCCCCATGTCACCAGCAGGGGGAGATCAGGCATTGTCGAATCACAATCGCACCGCTCTTGACTCCCCGTCTCTAGCCCTGACAAAAAGGCCACCCCAGCATTTGAAAAATATTCATGGATATAGAAGAGAGAAGACTGAGTAACCACCGTGTTACATCCCCCATCTGCGCCTGGCAACACGCCGGCGTGATGTTGCCAGAAGTGCGCGTCAGTCACTTAGCTTGCCAGCTAGCCCGGGCGGGCTCATTTTTAGCTGGCTCAGTGCGGGCTGCTGTTCGCCTCATCTCATCGCTGCTGAGCTCAACTCTCACCTGCCATCGGCTTTAACTTGACAATCCTCACACAGCTCTTTTGGCATCATTCACTTTTTGTCACGTCACAAAATGCATGGAGATAAACGCAGGAAGTCGCAGAGGTTGTGTGTATTTTACAGCAAGTCAGATATTACATTTCAAATCACTTCTGTGGGGTAACAATGCCCCTTTGATCTGTTTGGAGTAAGAATAAAAACTTTAAATTTGGAACTTATGAAGAATCAATGCACAAGTTGCCATTATGTGACATTACATTGTAAAAAAGTCTTTTTTTAGTCTTACCTGTATATCTTGTACTTTGTGGAGAAACCCTGTTGGTAACGCTCTGCAAATTCGGCAAATTCCTGGGAGTGATGAAAGGGCCCTTTATCTGAAAGGAGCCACCCAAAGGGCCCAACGGCATCGCCAGCACCTGCTGCAGAGGCTGCAACCCAGCAGAAGAGGCTTAGTACTGCACACCTCCATAGACACATCAGATATAGCCGTCTAAAAGCAATACACCGGTAGCTCATGCTTCTCCCGGGGACTCCTCATTCTCTCCAAACTTTCCTTGTGTCCTGGAACAACAAAACAAGGACCGGGAAGTCAGATGCGAGCTGTGGTTTAAGTTTCTGTCCTGTAGGCTACCCTGACCATAAACAACAGCTGTTCGTGAAAGCAAGACCTTTCTTGGCCATACTTTGAGAAAGGCTATTTCATGTCTTTTAGATCCTCGACCGGTTACAAACACGACAGATCAACTGCATTACGTGACTAAAATACAAATACACTAGTTTATTTTTAAAAATGCATTACCTTGATTTGCGATATTTACTATACTTTAGGCAGATCGCTGAAGTTTAATGAAGCATGAGGACGATTTTGAGTGGAAATTACGCTGTTTAAAACAACCCGATTCTTGTGACGGTGACCTCCTAAGGACTTCCACACTTCAGTTCATGTTTCCAATTCTAAATCGGTCAGACGTGCCTCAGGAAGGACAGCCAGCGGAACAGTGAATCTCATCCATTTGAACACCTTTCCCGTGGAAAATATTTCCAAAGGGTAACTCGCAGTCCGGTCTCCCAATGCGAGGATGAAAGGCGGAGAACAGCAACAAATAGTCGTTTTCATAAAATATAGACCATAGAAACCCAGCCGAACAAACGGGTAAATCGATTTCTTTCGAGGATGAAGTTGAACTTACGCGGCTGCTTTCCTCAACAGCGAACTGGCTGTGACGAAAAGCACTTCAAGCAGCCCCTCCGCTTCTTCAACGACAACCGACTGACCGATTTCCAACTTTGAAATAAATGTTATATATTCTCTACACTGTCTGGCGCACAACAATTTCCCAGTATAACCCGAGCTGTATTCCATGAAGCACAACCGCTTGCAGGTTCTTGCTGGCTTGCACCCATGCACCGTCAAAATGTTCAATTTATTTCATTCCCGACCCTGCCTCACTCCGCATTGGCTGCGAAGAGATAAGAGAGGGCGGGTTTTGTGAAGCTGTCAACTTCCATGGACCGTTAGGAGGATGCTCTCTCCGAGGTGGGCCGAATTTGTGTGCAAGAATGCATGTGATTTGTAAACATATTGATGGTGTTGAAACGCGGATAATTATTAAGTCTATTTTGTTATTTCAAAGGAATATACTGTATTGAACCTCAACTTTTCAGGCATGATGCAGTCGTCAATAATACCACATCAGAACAACACAATTGATTAGCATGTCACATCACACTGAAAATGTAGTACATTCACACATAAAATATTCCTTATGACGTCTGTACTTTTTTCATTTACTGAAGGAAACATAGGCTTAGAGCAAAACATAAGCTACAAGCTACAACTACCTTGGCTGAAAATGTATTTACAGTATATTGCATCTTGATTTGAGAGCGTATTGATGCACCTTTTAGCTTTAATGAATACTTCATGACATTTCCCTTCTAAATGTTCTGTTATGGATTTGCATCAGTCAATATCCTTAACAAACTCAAGGCAGAAGAAAATGGTCACAGAGAGAGAGTGAGAGAGAGAGAGAGAGAGAAGGAAATGAACGGTTAGACTTAGAGATGCCCACAGTCCCCTGATTGATATTTTCCCAATTAGACCTCACTGTTACATTAGACAGGCAGTTTTTCACCCATACACCTCCAGACTGAAGCTGAAGATTTCAGGCTGATTTCTTCTGCTGATCGCTTCTCCTTCTCCACTGATATTGCTGCAAAATATTGCTGCAAAGATGACCACAAGTAGTCAACAATGGATTTGCCACTGATTGTGCCATTGATTGACCAAGTGGAGACCAGAAGTAAGACCTGTCAAATGAAAAAGGGAGGTGGGTGTTGAATCAAAGACTGCATCAAAACAAGAAAAAAAAACATCTCCTTGTGGAGTTTGATCCTCCATTCGCACAACACAACTATTCTGCTCTTCTGTTCTTGCAGACCACATGCAGAGGCTGGAGGTCAAAAGGAGAATGTGAGGTTTTTATATCCAGCAGCTTCTCAGTATAAAGCTGTGTGGGTTACAAAGCAGAGTGGTTCAATCAAGGGGAGTTTCATCTACACAGACAGAAAGTCATTACGGCAGGTAAATGTTCACTTAGGATTCAGCCTGTTCCATGATGCCACTGAAGAGATGTGTTTGTGAAGAGTAATCTGGGAGTTGCTGCACAGATAATATTTTAATTAGTCTAAATCTTGACAGCATTGACAGTGTATTTATGTGATTTGCAAGATTTTTTTTTGTTTGCTTTCCTCCCTCTTGCCGCAGAAACTATACCTGGTTACATTATAAATCCCCCTGCTCCTCCTCCACTTTGTCACAATATCATTCTATGAACAGATCTGAGGTAAGAGAAACTGAGGTTATGGATTTGTCTGGATGTAACAACACCTTTTTAAGTCTGGAACTAAAATATAGATTTTCTTTTCAGTCTTAGCCTTTTAATCAGAAAATTCAACGAATCTCCACTTTAATGGAGTCAAATGCTCAGTAGGATGGCACAGCTTCATAAAAACAGTTTTTCTTCACACAAGTACCTGCCAGATGTGTATGGGGGTGAAGTGGAAAATGATGGATGACAAGACATCCTTATTTAATCAGACCTTTATTGCAAACATAGCAATCATACAACAATCAGAAACTCCAAACCATGCTACATACGGGCTGGATCCAAAATGAAACACAGCGTTTCAAAGGAAAGGAGGCTTTCTTCTGAACGAGAAAGCCCTCAAACAATAGTTTGAAATGATGCACCATTCCAGAAAATTGTCTCAACCAATGTTTCACTGTAACCCCTGTGAAGAGATGATATAGATGTTTCATTCAGTGGTTATACATATCTACAATAACCATATGTCAATAAAAAAGAAAAAAAGATTAAGGCACTATTACATGAAACAACAACAACAGCAAAATCATCAGTTACTACAACAAGATCTGAACTACAACACCATCAGAGACGGTGCATAGAACCGCCAAGAAGAATCAGATCTGCATCTGAGTTTGCTGAACATGAGACTTAGGCAATGTGAGACTCCTGAGACTTTTGCTGTCGCTAACTTTTTGTCTATGCTTTCGTCCAGTATAATCCTATATGGAAGTCATTAGGTCTATGGTGGCTGAAGCTCAAATGTTCTGTACACCTAATGTTGGAATTCAAGCTAGACATTCAGCTCACCACCTCTTTACATAACACATAGCAAACCATATATTATAATAAGCACGAGAACTTACCAGATGCATTGGGATAATGCACCTAAACAGTTAACCATAGTAAACCAATTTAGAAATCACAGGAGATTTCTGTAGTCTCCAACGTGTGACACTAGACACTCATTGCAATTGAACAATATTTTTTAGCAACTCGTTTGGCTTATTACCATAATTAAAAGGAACATTATCATGATCATCCTGGAGTGTTGACAGGCAATGGGGGTTCAAAGAAAGCATGTGGCAGGAATGGTTCAGATAACAGGCCTTGATGAGTGCTTTACAACTAATAGCATAATTAACGTATGCTGATATTCTTTCTGCGTTTGCTATGCGTATGCACTTCTATCATTCGAATGGAATTCGCAAGAATATGTAACTACTTTCACCCCTGTCTTCGCCTGAAATGGAAAGGTAGAAAACAAAACAGGTGGTTATTGCATGTATTACTGAATTTAAAGTCAAATTTACAGTACAGGAGAGGAGCAGGTTTGGTTGAGGGGGCTAAACGAGTTGTTAGCCTCGTCTTGACCACAAGGGGGGCACATGAATATGGAGCATTATGGATGCTCATCTTCCTATTACTTTGGCTGTTACATATCTAAATTATTAGGGCAGCCATATACTGTAGGTGTTGCTCAAGTTCTTTTTTTCTTCTGGGTTTTCTTTTTCTTTTTTTCATTAATTTTCTGTCATTGTTTCCAGGGGCACCAAAACAATAGACCATTTCAAACTCACTGGGTGTGAAGATCCACTTGACTTTTAACACATAGTAATCTTTGACCCCCCCCCCCCACCCCACCCACCCCAACTCCCTGTCATCGGTCACTTTTTTCTCAAGAACTGTAGTACCAGAGCCAATGAAATGTTGGTAGTACACAAACAAGCCTTCAAACACCCACTTCTCATATAGCACTGCCTATGGAAACACCACAAATTACAAGGAGAGCTTTTCCTTGTAAAAAAAAATCGTCAGTGATTCCCAGGACCCTGAAACATGGAGTCACTTGAAACTCAGTGGGCATGTTGCCCCAGTAGGCTCATAGTAGATTTTGGTTCCATTCCCTACCCATGTTGGACCTCTCAAAATGTGAACAGAGAAAACCCTCCTTTGTGTTGCCACCATCTTGTGAGAGACAAAAAAAAGGAAAAATATGACTCTTTAATTGCCAATATCTCATGATGAAAGCATGTGAACTGCATGAAATTTGACATTTAGAATCATTGTCGGAATGACAACGAATAGAACTACTTGGCTCTACATCTGTCTACGGGCTAGTGGATGGAAATGACACACACACACACACACACACACACACACACACAAATAATAATAAATAAATAAATAAATATATATAGATTTTCAACAGATAGTTTGTTTATTATCTGGGCATTTCTAAATTATTTGTAATTCATAATTAATTTACAGTTATAAATGTGTTACTACAATTGGTTATTCTAACATGTTATTGATCATCCATACAAAGTGTGATAAAGTGGTAATAAACTAAAGCATCCTTCAGCAGTCCACAATGAATCATATTGCAATACACTTTAGCTGAAATAACACTTTATCATCTTATTTTTTCTCACACAGCCCATAAGGGCTAAAGGCAGTGACATTTGATTATTGTGCGATCTACCACTCTGAGCCCCTCCAGTGGGGGTGGTGTGAAGTGGCATTAATGAGGACTGATTGAATGTGGCCACAGAGTAAAATATGCTGTTGGGTTAAATCACACAGAATGCCAATTTCATAAACACATAAAGCAATGTTACACAAATCTCTACATCGGAGGACTATTATGAGCCTTAATTGAAAAGGATGTTAGGATATTCCATGATTTTTTAGTGGGCAGGGTCTATGAATATGTAATTCAAAGGCAAACAATTGTGATATTTTTAGATTATCTTTGACAGGTTATATTTTTATATAGACTCTGAGCTTCAGGAATACAGTATGATGACTTTAATGTTGTTCTTACACCACCTTATTTTTATGAAACTCCCATATCAATGTACTGACTCTCTGGCTAAGACTCCCACCTTGAAACTGTAACACCTTCCACATGGAACCATACATTTCCAAACTTCTTTTCCAATCATGTCCTGACTATTTGAAGAGCTTTTGATGAAGTGACCATAACACTCTTAGTGGTCCATTAGAGACTTGACACCCCCATGAAAAGAAGCTCTGTGATTTTGCTCCGACCAGCTTCAGTGAAACAAATCTCTAAAGCATCCACTACAATGGACTAAAGCTGGCATGGTGGAACTGTGTTAGCTACGCTGCAATAACAATATCAGAGGACAATTTGGGATCTAGACCTTACAGTGATGAGCCTCATTGTCAGTGTTTCAGTTTGGGTTTTCAATACCAGGCTTGGATGAGTCTCCATGTCAGGGCTATTAAATTCCTGGTTCATTAATTGTTATTGGCTCGCTGAAAAGTTCAATGCATTTCCGGTGCCCTAGTGGAGTTTTAGACTCTTGTGATGTAGAATGAATTGCCTGAGTCAAGAGGAGGTCAAACCAGTGTTAGCGCTGGTCTCATAACGACTTTGAAATATAAGTTCCCCTCCTCTCTGCAGCGTGCGGCATCACCGGAAGGAAATGAAAGTGTCCTAAAATAAATCAACTCCCTTTGAATGCCTCACTGGCAACGTGCAGGCCTCAAATCAATTCAGCTAATTAAGAGCAAGTCACTGTACACTATAGCTTTGTGTAAGGTGACAGCAGGGCTTTAGATTTGCCTGCAAAGACAAAGGATCGTCCAGAATGAGAAAATACTCTTGAATTCAACACACAGGATCACACAAATAGCAGTCTGGTGTGGATATTTTTAAAAAGAATATTAAGTGCATTTATTCAGATTTGGGGATTTGACTTGAAACCTGAAAAAAGGCTGGGTAAATTCACACAACAGAAGAGAGAAGGAAGACAAAATCAGAAAATACAGACTGAAAGACCAATTGTTATTTTAAGACCCAGATGGTTCACTAATGTCCATACTGTTTCAATGAAGATCTAAGTATACAAATGCAAATGTAAGATTGAGATGAGAAAACATATTGTAACAGAATGAATTAATAATGCACAAGTGGCCATTAAAATAAATAATAATCAGGATGATTAGCTGCACACATTTATATATCTTCCATGAAATACTGGATGTGCACCAAAAACTTGCTCACACCAGTGAAACAACAATCTCCTGTAACAGTGTCCTCAATGTCCTGCAACATTGCCGACATAACCCAACAATTATTTTCACTCAGGAAGAATATCTAGGAAACGCACTGCTATCTCTGACTATCTGTGTGGTGGTGAAATCAGAACTTATATCCTCCAGTGGTGAGCAGCAAAGAAGAGACTAATTGGACCATGGTCAAGAGAAATTTCATTGAAGTTTTCTCATTTTTAACTAAAGCCTGTACAGAATCTTGAGGAGTGAAGCAAGTCAAAGGAGGGAAGAAACATTAGAAATGACTAAATTATGGTCTCCCTATATATGACATAAAATAAAATGTAATTGAATTTTTCTCTTTGTTCCTGCTGCTTTAATCTACCTGTATTTGTCCACACACACACACACACACACACACACACACACACACACACACACACACACACACACACACCTTGCAAGGAATATTTTTCTAGAGGGAATGGTGTGAGTGACTTTATGCTTGAATGGAACAGACTGGAGAGGACTTCTTGCTATTTGTCATAGGGCTTTGAGAGGTTACACCAGGTATGGCATGGGAATGGTGTGCTACTTCAACACACAATGCAGCCGGGTGATGACAGAGAGTGAAAGGTGGGATCCTGGGAGAACAGTGCCATTGGCATAGCTGTATCTTTGGTCATCTTTTACTTCTTGAAAAGATGTATTTCCAAGAGTCCTTTGTATCTAAAGCTAATGCTACCTTAATGTTACCTTGTCATAGCAAGACCCTGAAAGTGAGAATGTTTGTATATGTGAGTATGTGTGTGTGCATGCCTCTGTGTGTGAGCACCTGTCTCTGAGACAGATAAGGAGAATGCGAGAGAGCAGTGAACATGCAAACATTGACCTAAGGTTATTAGTGGCCTCATTTGACCCTGTCAAAGGATCCCTTTTCTGTGGTGACAGCAGGAGAGTTGCTCCCTGTTGTTTGGTGGTGGTGGACTGCAGCCCTTAGCATTGCCAAATCTCTGCTCCATGGTAAAATGCCTTCTGTTGTGACTAACACCACTGATGTTTTTATTCTAAAAGAGAATAGTGATTTGTGAAAAAAAAACGTGCCATCCTGTAATTATCCTTTGGTGTGTGCACCGAGAAGGCAGAATATATAACAGGCTCGTCAGTCTGGTCAAATCAATGATCTGTTTTAGAAGTGACTCACTGTTGCCATGGATTTGCTTTGGGACAGGTTTCTGTGTAGACATGTTATCCAAAGCCTTTTGCAAACACTGTCAAATTTGACAAAGTCAAATAATAAAAAAAAAAATCTGGCAATGACTTGTATAGTTATTGCTGTCAAAAGAACGTATCTCAGATGGCAGCCATATATTATAGTCAGTGTCACATGCAGAATGTGCTGTAGACCTGGTCTTAAAGGATAGAGCACAGGGGAGGGGATGGGCTGCTTCTACAGCTAGGACAGTTGCCACTTTGTTTGGACTCCACACTTCCAACACATGGCAGGATTTCAGTGCAGCCAGTGTGTGTATGTGTGTGTATGTGTGTGTGTGTGTGTGTGTGTGTGTGTACGCACATGTGCACTCTCTATCCTTGTCAGTGCTGTCACTGATACAGTAGGTGAAGCGGGGAAAGACTGAATGTAGACCAAGCTTCATGGTCATGACCTCTGTGTTGGCAGATGTGGGACTGATTTCCATAAATATACCTGGCGCTTGGTTAGTTTTCACAATCTCATCCATTCTTTCTCTCCAGCGTTCAATGGCTATTATACTCTCCAAAAGCACCCAGGAAACATGCACTGTTGAGGATTTCGGATAATGGCTTTATGAGACGTTTCCAAATGGATTAGCATGACCAGTAAGAGTACGTCTCACTGAGAAGCCCGGCTTTCATCAGGAGACAACAGCCTCTCAGCTCTCTGAATTCATTAGGATCTAGTGCAGTGGGACTAAGTGCACGTCACTTAAAGCCTTGTGCCGATACTCATCTAAGACTCCTTGTTTTTGCTGCCACTTTGAGAACTAAGAAGCCTTTTATCCCCTGTGCTTTGTGATGCACTGACAAGCAAGCATGTGCATGTTCCTCACTCCTTTTGTTTTGGGTGAAATGCAGGGAAATTATTCAGACGCTGAGGCATGAGTCAAGGCACTTGCAGAAGGGTGTTCATGGTGTTGCCCTCTCTGCAGACGAGCCTTCAAACCCCCGCGTCAAGCACCAGTCACCCATAGCAGAGAGAGAGAGAGAGAGAGAGGAGGTCTTTTAGGTCAATCCTCAGTCACTAGAGGCGTAGGCAGTAAATGAACAAGATTTCACCTCATAAGAGTCAGGGAATGATATTCCTAATTACAGTTTAATTCAATTTTTATATCATATTGACACCCTTCAGTGACTCTCTGGTTCCCCCAAAATCTCAGTCTCACATTTTCCCCTCTGAGAGTCAGGAATGATCTTTCCTTCATGCTCGGCTAGTGGCTGTTTTATAGCCTCGCTGTTTCTTTTATGGTTCAGGACTCCCTGCCGCAGTGCAACAACATCTTTATTTTAACAAATGTAAGCCAAAATGTGCTAAGGACGAGCAAGACTCAGCAGCTCCATTTGTGGGTGCATGTTTCTTCATATAGCATAAGAGGCACAATGAGCATCAACATCCACGGTGGGAAAAAAAAAATCTGCAGTGTTAGCTGCAGAATACATTAGCTTCCAGGGGAGAAAAAACTCATTGTTGGGATAACAAGCAATATGTTTTCTTCACCTAAACCTTTGGTGGGTGGTGGTCGGGGTTGGGGGGACTTGGGGGTGGAGTTGGGGGGGCATGAAGCTCACTGCCAGTGAATTTTCTCAAAGGTGACTCACTGCAGTGAGTGAGTGGAGAGTGAGAGGAGAGTAAGAGAGACAGAGAGAGAGAGAGAGAGTCGGGTACCAGGCAAGAGATCAGGACGGAGAGCTGGAACAGGTGCAAATATCCTGCACAAAGGAGCAGACAGAGGAGCCAGTGTTTGCCATCGACGGGTGCAGTGAAATATTTAGGGAGCTGGAAACACTGGAGCCACTTAGGGCCTCCAAGCCTTCAGTGGAGGCTGCTGTGCTCAGCCTGAAGAGAAGCTAGTTACTCGAATATGTATGTGTGTGTGTGTGTGTGTGTGTGTGTGTGTATGTGTTGGGGGGTAGTCAAATATGTGGTGCCCTCTTCATTTCCACCCGTGTGTGTGTGTGGATGTGTGTTTTAAGAGTTGTACCCTGCCTTCCATTTTCATTACATATAAAATGTTTTTCTTTTCACCTTTGGAATGAGTAATATTTAAAAGTATTACAGAAAGATGGCAATTTATCAAAACACACATATCTCAAACATGCTTTGGAATTCAAAAAGCAATTGTTTTTTGTTTTTTGTTTGTTTTTGTTTTTTTTTTTAATCATTTTCAAACCATAAAGTATGCTAACACTCCCACTCCTCAAAAATGAAAACATTTCCGCATTATGCATTTAATTTTGTTTCCCTGTGATTTTTTTGGTACTAAAAGATCTGAGCAATGTGACAAGCTGCCGTGATTGATGAGCGACTCAGCGGGATGCAAAAAAAGGACAGCAACAAAAAAAATAGTAGCAATCTAAGATTTAATAGTTTGAGTTATTTTTTTAAAAGATCTGCCTTCAGAAGGTGCATTCTGTTTTCAAGAAGACAGTGGGCTCCTTCAAGTTAAGTCCAATGCGCCAAAGTGACAGAAATCAATTTATTTACTGTCACTAAGTTACTCTGTTTTGTTCCAGTATCACTTCATAATAGCTGCAAACAAGTAGCACAGGTGCAGACGCAGCACATCTCATGAAGCCCACTGGAGACATACACCAAGCTGCAAAACCTGCCAGTGCTGCATTGTATTCATATCAGTTTAAAGTAAGTAACAGACTTTTTTTTCTATTTTGAGTTTTCAGCAATAATGCCAAAAAAAGAAAAAAAGACTACTCCAAAGGATTTGATTCAGTGTGTGTGTGTGTGTGTGTGTGTTTCTGTGCATATTTGTTGGAGGGACAGCACAGTGGAATAAGGTCTGCAGTTAGGTTGACTTTTGTCTGTGTAGACGGTAATTGAAATGTCCTGGTACATCTCTCTCTCTCTCACTCACTCTCTCTTTCTCACAGTTTTTTTTTTATCTCTCTCTCTATCACATGCACACGCACACACACACACACACCACACACACACACACACACACACACACACAAACACATTTCACTCACATGCTATCTCTCTTATGTATCTCTTCCTCTCTCCATCTGCCCCACTATCTCACTCTTTCTATCTTATACAATCACACAATTCCTCTCGCATCTTTCTATCTCTCTACCTCTCTCTTCTTCTCTCTCCCTATGTCACACACTTACTTACACACACGCGCGCGCGCGCACACACACACACACACACACACACACACACACACACACACATCTTAGTTGCCTGTTTGTACTCACATTTCCATCCTCTCCTCTGTCACTCTCCTCTGTATTCCCTTCTCTTTTGCTCCCTCTCTCCCTTTCCCCCTTTTTTCTTCTATCTGTCTGTCTATCTGTCTATCTCTCTTTCTCTCTCTGATGACCATGCTGATGAGGTATGCCTTAATCATGCTCTAGTGTTAAGAGTTTTGTCGAGGGGGAGAGTGGGAGGTGAAGGAGGAGGCTGGAAAACAGGAGATGAGGGGAGGCAAAGAGGGAAAGAGGGAGAGAGAGATGCTCACTACCAGGCTGCGAGCTCCTCTGGACTGCGACTGTTATTTCCTGTGACATAGTGCGAAAATGATGAGAACATTATGCACATGCTTTCAGAGCGGGTGCCCAAACTAATCACACTGAGAAATAATTCTGCCCCTCCTTTCTTTCACAGGAGGCATTTGGGCAAGTCAGGGAGAGAGGCACTTTTGGGCTCTGGTTATCTGTTTAGAGCAGCATGCATTCTTGATAGGGGATTTCTGGTGAGCTGGGCTTTCAGAAGGGGACAGTACATGTGTTCTCTTTCCTATTTAGCCATGTTGGACATCCCCACATCTTTTGCTATGCTTGGCATTTTATTATCAGGGGCCAACACTCCTGCCCATAGAGGTCTATTGTACCTAAATGTCAAGGACAGTTTCCCATCACTGAGTGTATGGAATTACCAGTTTCATTTTGGGATTCTGTGCAAATGTGATTCTACCAAATGTGGTTATTTGTTACTGAAATTGAAATTACAGTTGGGCCTCATGTGTCAATGCACAGACTATATTAGCTCTACATTTCATGATAATGCACAGATAAGAGTGGGTGCATACTGTTCAAGTACTACTGTGTAGGAAGGTTTCCTTAGCAGTATTTACAGAAACAATACAGTTCCTGAACTCACATTGCACTGACATCACAATTAAAAAAAAAACAAAAAAACATTTGAGGTGGTGATAATTCAATTGTATGTATTTATATAGCACCTTTTATTATAGCATTGTCTCATGGTGCTTTACAGCAGGGAGCACCCAAAAGCAACAGGGGCAAGGAAAAACTCCCTTATGTTAGTTAGGCAGATCCACGACTCAAGGGGCATGCAACTGCCAGAGGTCATGCAGGAAAAGTACAATCAGTAGTAACCATGATAGACTACAAGTTATCCATGGTTTTAGCTAAGCATCATAATAGTTTCAAAATATTATCCCATAACAATACATGGTAGTCAATCCATAGATGGTTATCATGAATTATGGCTGGCAAGGAGTGAGATGCGTCAGGGGTAACAATAAGGGTCCATTTTGACAGCACCATTGGGGTGTGTTTGAGGGGGGGGCTCTAGGATGGAGAGTCAGTCCTGGCATGGGCCTCCCATAATGTTGGTTGCAGTCCACTCAGGAGGGGAAGGTGACAGGAGTCAGCCAGAAGGAGGCAGGGATGATGCTCAGTAGAGATGAATTAGGCCAGGCTCACACTTCACTGATCATATGTGCCTTGCATCATATGTGCATACATATATGTCTATATACATATATATACACATACATATAAGTGTAGAGAGAGAGGGGGAAAGAGAGAGAGAGAGTTGTACGGCCTGACACATGAGAGGTTTACGACGGCACTAGGCTATAGCAGCATAACTAATGTATGGTGCCTGGCAACCAAACACTACTGCAGGGATGATCAGTGGCCGCCGGTTTTTTTTTTACGCAAATTAATCATGCAGACACATATGAAACACTTCCTGCCAGCACCTTTCTCACTCTGGCTTTGACACGCAATTGATATAAACGTGGTCGCCACAGAAAGTCTGCAACTGCGGCAAACTACTGCCTAACTTGCGGTAAACAGGTTCTTTGGTCTCTTTTCTCTTCTAAGGTAACATAAAGTATATGTCATTTTAAAAGTATCTCACAAGCCGAAAAAGGCTGGGCACCCCTGTCATGTGGCAACCTGTGGCAGCTACACTCTTTCACGTTGACGGTGAAGGAAACTGAGAAATCCCACTTTGCTGAAGCCTGTGCTAACCAGGGGTATGTGTGACATTCCTTCTTCACAAAAAAAAAATTATATTAAAGGTGTGATTAAGTGTAATTAATCAAGCTTAACTTAAATTTGACAACACACACACACACACACACACACACACACACACACACACACACATATATATATATATATATATATTCCTTAATGGCACTGACATTTCTAGTTAAAGGAACCTCTATGGACAACATTACCATCGAAAAGCGATATCACACAACATATTGCATTCATTAGAGCCCTACCAACTAGGCACAAGCAGACGTATCATTTTAATTAGCTACACATCCTCCCCATAAAAACACCACATCATTCTTGGCCCTGTTAGCACTCCAGAGCCCCATTCCTGCCCTATCATACCTGACATTCGATCCTCATGTGATTCAGTGTCTTCCACTGCAGGCCTATTTATTACAAAAATAGATAGGTCACCAGACTTTGTCCTCTATCCCAGCAGCCTGCCCTCACCACGCTGAAAGTGAGGGAGCCAGAGAGAAATGGAAAAAGCCTTTTCATTCAATATCACCCTTGCTGTACAGCAGATTTGGATTTACCCTAGTATTGAATTTCTATTAAGTGGATGTTTAATTTATTGGACATGTAATTAGTTCTTATCAGTCCACTCTTTTTCATACAACTTAACAAGCCTCACTGCAGGTGTTTTGTAGTGTTTAGCACTGAAGATGCCAAGCAAGTTGCACAACCCAGACAGGCGGAAAGATGCAGTATGGCATCAGTGGTACAGCAGGTGTTTACAACTTCTTCTTTATGTGTGCTTGAATTTGTAAAAAATCTGTTATTGACACATTTTTGTTATTGACACATTTGAGAAGGAAAACAGCGCAGAGTAAATATGCTCGGAGCAAAGCATGCTTTGTTGTGTTGGAGAAAGTAGGCTATGCACAACAATGCATTTTCCATACAAAGAAAAATAGATAACATAAATATTAGTAGATTAAATTTAATTTATTTAATTAATCACAATAGAAAATTTAAGTCAATCATGATTAATCACAGTTAATCACACATTTAAAGTTCCAGATTTCTCCTTGAATTTTTTGTGAAGAAAATTGTACACAATTTTATTGGTCCTTGGGAGGATAACCCCTTGAAATGGAGCATCTCGTTTTCGAGGGGGTCCCCAGACAAAACAGTACAATACAATACAAAACACAGATAATACAAGACATGTACACACACACTCACTCAAACTCTCCCTAATCCCACCTCACCCGCCCCGCCTTCCCCACATACTCTACAATATGACGTCATGACAGCATTCAACCACCGCACATACATACATATATATATATATATATATATATATATATATATATGTATATATATACATACATACATACATACACACATATACATACACATATATATACATCTACATATATGTGCACGCATATATGCACACATACACACATACATATTAATATTACACAATTAATATTAAAGTTATACAAGGGTATATAAAGTCCAATTACACATGTGGAAAACACTTGCAGCAACAGTTTTCTTGCAGGTAGGTAAAAAGCGATATTTTGAAAGAATGCAGAGAAGTTATAGATCTTAGAGACCCAGGCAAGCTATTCCAATCTAAAGGAGTTTTAAATTGAAAAGTACATCTACCACTCTCTTTAGTGAAGTTTGGCACAGTGAAAGTAGGATGTTCAGTGTGTCTCAATCTGTAGCTAGGTCTATATGGAATTAAATATTCCATCAAGTAAGGTGCATAATCAGAGTATACACATTTAAAGATAACCTGGTACCAGTGATACTGTCTTCAGGCTTTTGGTGATAGTAAATGAATGTCACACATGCCCCTGGTCATGCTCCTCTGTTTCCTTCACATCTCACATGAAAGAGTGTAGTTGCCAAAGGTTGTCTATGACAGGGGTGCCCAAGGGTGACCTAATTTTTTAACCCTCAAATCTACCATGGTTTGGCCTTTTCTTTCTACTCATTCAACATGTCTGTCGGCTCTACTTTAAAAATTTCATATTTTGAAGCATGTTTTGTCATTATGCTTCTTGTATTTTGTGAATAATGTCAAAGAGAAACTCTTTCATCTCTGGGCAGGTCTCTCGAAATCTTAACAAGAACTTGCATGATGGAAACTGTAGGCTACTTTGCTACTTCGCCATCTCACATCAGTGGACAGTTAACCTTCAGATAAACATAAACAGCTGTCTTTGAACTGGTCTTGCGTATATTAAACTTCTTCTTTGTGACTTGTATATTTTACGTTACCTTAGAAGAGAAAAGACACGAAAACCATTTGCCGAAAGTTAGGCAGTGGTCTGTGCCTTGTCGCCATCATTTTTCTGTTATGGTTATGCAGTGAGTTTGCCAAATTGCTTTTAGAGGAACTATCTACCATTCAACCACGCAGTCGAGTCTACATGTAGCAAATTTGTCATGCTTTAATTTTGTTAACCTGTTAACCTGGTAAGTTAATGAATGTGTGTTGATGTGTGGTGGAAAGAAATAGTTCTACAAATGTCTCTTTTAGAAATCAAGAATTTTGTCCGCAAACTCACATAACATGGCAACAGTGCTATCAGTGGGCTAATACCTTTATTAGGTATTTTCTGATATACAAAGGCTGTGAAGTTCATTATCCCTACACAATCCATTGGCTATTCACCCCTAGGCAGTAGGGGTGTAGTTGGACACAGGGGAATGGAGTCCCCCGCACTTCTTTGTTTATGTATTTCTCACTTTTTTAATATCAGGCATTCATTTATATCATAGTAATAAAGCGTTGTTACCAGAAATACCAATACGTGCATGTCAAACAAACCTCTCTATTAAGCCCTCTACTGTCAACTTAATATTACAGGATGACCAATATCATGCACGGATGCTATTTACATAGGTAGAGGTGTGTTCTTTGCAATTGGGCTTGCATTATTACGCCCACTAAAAAAATCCCCCACTGCACCTTTGGATAGACGGTAGCAGATTACTGTAGGAGTTTCTAATCACTCCATAGCCTGCAAGTCAGTGCAGAGGCAATCATTTACCTGATGGGGGCACTCTAATGGGCAAAGTTACGACCACAGTCCATTGTCATGTAGACCTTTGCAGGCCTGATTTACAGTGTGCACTGGACAGGGGCATAACTAATTAGTGCTTATGACATTGAAAGTGACTCAGGTAGCTCTTTATTCACATGCCAAACAGCTCAAGGTAGCTGTTCACATAACATCTGTTCACATAACATCCTCTACGTCAATAAAGGTTGACTGCTACTTACACTGCCATCTTTAAAAAGCACAGTACATTCTTTATTAGACTGACTGGAGTCAGTATTGCAGGGCTCCAAATATTTGATAGTAGCTGGTACTTGGTAGACTGCAATGACGGACATGATGTGCATGTTGCTTATAAATGAGTAAAATGACTGTAAAACTACTGCCACGCCAAATGCAATTTCTGTTTTGGGGGTTTTGAATACAGTTACCCTCTATAGGGAAATCAGCGACCAGTCAAGCACAGCCATCATTAAGTAGGATCCTGTCTGCTGTATTTCCAGGCATTTATCGCCGTTAGGCGTTTATCCTCTCTGCATTAGCTTTTTTTCTACACTGCTAGAGTGTCTTACTGCGTAAAGGATAATTCTCAGCCCATCGCAGGCTTACCATGTGAGATGAAATCAGAAGTACTCACACAAGCACTGTCATTTTTGGTTGTCTTTTAGTTTTAAATGCAGCCATTTTTGTTGTTTATTATTTCTGAAAACCTCATGTGACTGACAACCTGCCTGCAAAAGGACCTGTAAATAGTGGGCTCCAGTCTGAATCAGTTTTGACCTCACTTAGTTCCTGTTGTTGCTGTTCATATTATACTGTAGCTACTGTCTCTCACCAGGAAGAGTGTAGTATAATGCAGGGTTTTCTCTGTGTCAGTGCGTGCTTCCCTGAATCAGATTTCTGCTTGGTTTTATATGTAGCTCATATGCTGTTCTATAAAGCTTATATGCTGTTCTGTGAAGCTAGTTGCATCATAAGGGGTGTGTTAGTAGTTAGTAGAAGATGTTTGTTTACCAGCTGGAAAATGGATGCTGAGTATCATATCCATAGCAGCAGTATAAAAAAACAACCTTAAACCTGACCATAAACCAAACCTAGGGGCACCCTAATGAATTGGAAATGTTCAAAATCTTGACAAATACAAAGTGATCCTACATCTCTGAAAGTAAGTAGCCCTATTCCTATGGTAAAATGATTATTCAGTGTTCCTGGAGAGTCCAGACTATCATTTTCTGGCTTTCATTTGTGCATTTTATTTGCTTTTAAAGAAAATATCTGGTCGTAATCCTGTTCTTTGAGGCTGCCAAATTAGCTAACGCTAACTGATGGGGGCAGTTAGCTGCCTTGGCTGCCTTTTCATTATTTGATCTACGTTGTATCAAATTCATACCTACCAAGAGCCAGTGTTGGAAGTTGGAAAGTTACTTTGGAAATGTAATGCATTACATTTGCAAGTTACTAAAATGTAATTGTGCAATGATTTGTTCTAAGTGTCTATGAAGCTAAAACACGTATCCAATAAAGAGCATGGTATGGCATGCTTGCATGCATGTCCTTACTACTTTATAAACCAGGTAAACATACTTTGCATATGTTGTACAATACCAACACCATAACAAAACCAGAAAAAAACATATGTTCTTCAACATGCAGGCAATGTTTTTGAGGATATCCAGATGTAACTGAATTTGTAAAAGTAACTGTAATTAACTGCACATTTTTTTTCAAAGTAATGCAACTTATTACAAATATTTTGAAATTAAATTGTGGTGCGTGTAACTTGTTACTCCCCAGCACTGCCGCCAACACTCAGCAGCGTGAAACAACAAGGCTATGGGTTGATTCACTCCGGATGATCCCTTTAAACCATTTGTCCTTTTGGCTCACAGTGGGTCTTCTCCTAACAAAGCAAAAGGAATATACTTTTTTATGGCTATATGGCATTATCAGACAGCTTTGTGAATAGAAATAGCTAAACTGTGATTAGTGCATTCTTTTGGGTTTCTAGCATTTCCTCAAGTTTTGTTTGTTATGTTTTTTTGTTTTCTCCCCCAAGCTCTTGGATTGGTCAGCACACAATACCGTGAAGTGCAATTATAACCATTCAAAATGATACAGCTTGTGCATCATTTCTCCTGGCTATATACTTTCTATAACTCTGTAATGGTTTTTATTTGTTACAATTAACCCGCCAGTGCAAGTCCTTTTCTTTTATTCAACAATATTGATTGTTTCTTCTATGATGCTCATTAGAAGACCAGAACAAGCACCAAAAGATGGTCATCCAGTCAAATGGGGCACCTAAATGGTAGGCCTTTATTAGCAACATAAAAACACATCCTCTAATCCTCTACCTCTAATATGTGTTGGCTGATTCCACCATGTCATGTTTATTCAAAACCTCAAAAAGCTTCCAGTTAAGTAACACAGTATGAATCCGTGCTCTTCCTTCAGGACGTTAACCTGGTGTAAAACCACGATGACTGGCAGTGGCTTAAAGGCAGCTCATGGCTTAGTCATTTTTTCCATACTTTTAGCCTTTCCCCTGTTTGTTTGCTGCCATGGAAACAAACTATATCACAATGGGGGAGCGGTAAAATGGCAGTGACACTTGTAATTACCCCTGAAGGTACATTGTCCATTTTTTATGTGAGAAGCTTCGGATCAACACTGATGAACTAACATAGCTCAGAGGGCTATCAGCACCAAACAGAGCACAAAGACAAGAAAGATGAATGATAAAGGTATGTTTATAATTACCCCCTAGTAGGTTAGATTGATCCTGCTTATGGCCCTGCTGATGAATGCACTGTCATATGTCTTTTGGCAGTCTCTTGACATATGCAATACTATGCACACGCTCTTTTGGTGTTTGCATTTTTCATAACTGTGTGGATCACGTACATTGTAAATGTCTCTGTGTCGTTTATTTGTTTATCCATTTTTGAGCCACGGGAGCGAATCTCTCTGACATTCCGATGTGCAGCCAAAATGAACATGCTGACTACCCCGAGACAGATGAGTCCAGTGAGGAACAACAGAAATATGGCAGCTTCTGGAGGGGGTGGGGGAAGGGTGTAGCAGCTGTCTCATGTGACATGATAACTCTGACTTTGATTGAAACTTTTTTTCCCCTTTCACCAGAAGCCATGCCATTTGCATTTTGTCATTATGCCAGACGATTCCTTATCAAAAGAGACCTCTTCAGTCAAAGCAGAGCAGAACATATTTAATCATCACTTCAGCACTCTGTGCCTGTGTTCACGACTTGGCAAGATCCTTGTTCTTCCATTGGGCAGGTAAAGAGGATGATAATGCAAGTTTACCAAATTTACATTAAACTGGTTCACATTGATGAGAGTATAATTTTAGGATTTAGCCTGTTCCCATAGATATAGCGTGTTCACATATGTTAGAGTGTGGTCTTCAAAAGGGTTCTGAAGAAAATAAATGTTGAAAAAAAGCAGCATACATTTTCATTTGATTTATTGATTTCATTAGTTCGAAGTACATACGGTATTGCATTTGGCCATTACTCTATCTGTGAAAAGGCATGGTAATTGCTTAGGTATCTGTATGGAGTCCAGTGTTTGTAACATTTGCTTGGTTATCAAGCAGGACTGGGCTACATGCACTCTGGGATATGGCTTAATATCAAGCCAATTTTGAGATGATTTACCTTTGAGGAAAGTAAACAACTTAGAGGGGGCTTTTATCGACCAGACCAAAATTGCTTATCGTACAAGAAAGACTGTCGCAGGAAGAAACTCCATTAAAAGAATGTGCAGCTGAAGGTTTTTCCCCTCTGCAAGGGCCTTTATTACTCGTCATCCTCCAATACCTCTGTAACAGTTATTACTACTAATATTTCAGCCACAGAGACCTTTGGTGTGTTCTGGGCTCCATCAATTGCCTGGACTACACTGAAATACCACACTCCTTTCCATCCATCCTTTTATCATCTCTCCTTCATTCCATGTGAAGCTTCCTTCATTTTCTCCACCCAGCTTTGCTCTCCTCTCTCTCTCTCTCTCTTCATCACTCAAATTCTCTTCTTCCTCACCCCCTGGCATTCTTTCTTCCCTTTCCTCCCTCTTCTCTCTGCCTCTCCTAACCTGATCCATCCAATCAGGCATGTTTGAGATGAGCAAACCACAACAGTGCATGTGCTTGCTTTGGGCATGCCCAAAAGGCACTTGCAATTTTTATGTATATAAGTAGATATGTAATACATAAAAGATTTGTGTGAAGTGCGATTTACATAAAATAGCGTGATAATCTATTACTGCCTCCGAAAGCTGTTGTAATGAGAACTATGGTGGTGTTAATTTGCAACCTAGTGATGTTAGGTGCAATCCCATACACCATGCAATGGTGTTAAAGCTGTCATTTTGTCATTGTTTGGGCAAACCAGACAACCACCACTGTGTAGACAATGAGAGGGAAATAATTAAGATGTAAGAAGTGCTTTCAAAATGCAAACCATGTCATGTCAGCCTCTATTGCAGAATAATTGCAACCATTTCAGTATGCATCTGCCAATGCTGGGTGTAGTTGGTGCACTTATCTTACTTGGCCGTCGACTTTTTATGTTTCTGACTTGAGGTGCTCTTCAAACACATAGAAACTAGCAACAAAAAGAGCCATTGTATTGAATCTTCTCCTTTCTTCTTATCAATCATATAGCCAAAACCCAGACCTTACAATAAGATACCTTCTCATAAGCTCATCATCTCCCTCAGTTACCACCTCACTCCTTTTTTTCCTCCCACTGTTTCTGTATTGCCCTTCAGTTTCAATCCTTTGGCCTTTCACTTTGTTTAGCCACAAGCACAGCATGAAGTGAGGTTGACCTGGGCGATGGTTAACATTTCAGTTGTACACAACTCTGGCTGTTCTCTATGGCGGGATGACACAAGGCATTCTCGGGCAGGCGTTCACAGATCACATGCATGTCAGATTTCTTTCACATCAAAGACTGTTTTTCTATTCATGGTGTGGCCACAAAGAGAGAGAGATAGAGAAAAGGTGTGTGAGTGTGTGTGTGTGCGCAAATGTGTGTGTGAAAAGGGAGGATAAAAAGAATTCTGTCTTTTACATCAATAAAGTTGAAACCGTGGAGGTGTATTAGAGAAAAGAGGTCATATCTTGCCCATGTAAAGACAAAGGTTGAACCATGCAGGGGGTGGTCCTCAGTTCTTACAAAGAATGGGCGAAAGAAAAAAGGGAAAAAATGACAGATTTTGCACACTGAAGTTAGCTTCAAGTACAGATCTTGGAGTAAAAAAAGGTCAGTGGTTAAAAAAAGAGAAAAAAAGCCAACCTTTTTTGTACACCATCTCCTGTGGCTGAGCTTAGGTGCTATGTGTGAATAAGGTCCATAACTGTATATCTCATCACGTCATATTGCGTTACATTGTCACATCATGTTTCCATTTGTTTGATTGGTTCAATTGAGTCACTTCACAAAACAAACACCACTGACATTGGTCTAACATTATACAGTAGCACAAACTGTTTATGGACTCTAATTATACTCAGTAGAGCACAGAGGACTCTACTGTCTGATTCAAGCAAGGATGCTGCTTCCATGCCGTTTACCTTGACTTTGCCCCGTGCTCATCTCCTGACTCATAGCAAACAGCCATGCTTGAGAGAATAATCGCATGAATATGAATAAGCAAGGCAATCAGCCAGACAGGCAGTGTCCATCGGGAGGTAAAGCAAGAGAATGGTGTTAATGAACTGTGATGGATGAGGAATATCTAAGCACCCCCTAACATAGCCTTTACAAACCATGAATATTTAAAAGGATGTAAACAGCTGGATCCCCAGCATTAATCTTACCATTTTTTTTTTTTTTTTTTTGGTGCTTGAAGTTTTGGAAGCATTGGCGTAAATGTGTACGCACACACCGTCATGCACAAGATGAGCTGCTGTGTGTGTGTGTGTGTGTGTGTGTGTAATCTGACTGGTCTTTGCACTATGATTCTGATTCATTTATTAATTAGGGTAACCCTTTTGCCACTGTTTTGCACACATGCCTGCGCACTCCCCCGAACTAGGACATACACGCCATTTAGTGAGCAAAAAGTTTGTACCGCTAATTTTTTATTCATTACACTTCCTTGTCTTTTGAAGTTGGCGGTAGTGAACACAAACCAGGATGCTAATACAAAGCCAATAGCCCTCAGTAGACAATGGAGCCGCTTTCCCTTTTAAACCACTCCAATGCATTTTACCTCAGAAACTACTTATCAGTCAATAGTTATCCCTCTCCATTAGCGCTCTGTGTACTACTGTGTGTTTGGCTGACAGTTACATGGGAAAGAAACTTTGATGAGTTAGGTCCCAATTTTTACCAGTTGTGCTTTCGAGATGCTTAAAAACATGCAGAAAGTGTGTAAATACCGTAACTGCCATGGAGAATCTGGGATGTAAAGACTCTGAATATTTTAGCACAGATAAATGTCCCTCTCACAGCACTTCCTTAGCAGTGGACATTTGCATATAGAAATGGAAATACTTTGTATCTAGCCAAGCTTGGAGCAAACAAATTAGTGGATCTTGAGTTATGGCGAACAATAATAACCATGCTTTACAGTGTCCTTGCATTATCAACTATGAAGGTTAGTGTCAACAGCGCTGTGCAAAAATGTGCACTGCCTGTGCAGTGACCCAGTTTGGGGTATAGACATAGAGGCAATTTTCCCCCCTTCAAAGGGCCACCACCAAAGATAAGAGGCAGGATTTGAAACTCCTTCATAATAATCTTAGAGCCTAATATGGTTCACTGTCCAGAGCACAACCTTGATTCGCTTTGTCATGGTGTATTTCAGTAGGCCTCAACTGCCAATGTCTCCAGAGTGGAGAGATTCTTTTTTTGGTAAACACAACGAGAGAGAGAGAGAGAGAGAGAGAGAGAGAGAGAGAGAGAGAGAGAGAGAGAGAGAAAGAATACAAACACACAAAGACAAAGCAATATATTGCTTTGTCTAGCACAGAGTTGTGCATTATCAAGGCAAGGCCACTGGGGAGAAGAGATTGTTTCTCTCAGGGAAGGTGCGCTGTGGAGCAAACTGGTATGGTAAAGCCATGCAAAACAGCTGCTTGAGATCTGACTTCTGCTTTTTTATTAGTTTTGCTCTGCTTATTTTTGTCGTCTGTTGATTCAGTTTGCTCCCCTCATCTTCTACTGATGGATTTTCTACTATGTGCTTCAGTCTCAGTTTCATAGTCTGTAGACTTTGTAAACACTCTATACAATGTTGACCCTCACATGACATTTGAGGAAAAAAAATCCCATTTGATTTTTTTGGGTCATGATCAGTATAATGCACCCCATGGTGCGTAAACAGAGTTATGCTTGGATTTACTTTGCATGGCCTCCCACAATTTTTGTACATTTTGAGGGGTTGCTGTTTTGTGGGTCAGTTGACTTGCTTTATAAATTGTTAGGAATTACATGCCAAGCGTTACAAATATGCTTATAATATCAGATAATGTTAAATTTTAACATGACCTAGTCTTGTACAAGACTCTGAGTACAACTCTGATTTAGTGTAGCCTCTCTAATTAAGTACACTGTTTGACAGTATGTGATAAATAGCACATTTTTTCAGCAGGTTTGATGAGGATCACATCAAAGGCTATTTTTTTTAGTGCTGAACCAAAAATATCATCCATAAGGGGCAACTGTCAGAGACTTGAATAAATATGGGCTATGAAGACTATGTTAACCCTATGTGTGACTCCTTAATGAACTGAAAATTCATCTTAATGCATAAACAAGAAATGTTAACAACCTTTTAAAGTTTTTTAATAGTAGTGTTAATCTATAATGAAGTTTATCATTTCACCACCATGAAATGATAACCTTACGTATTGCTCAGACTAAACCTGTGAGGACACCCTACTCTACCTTCAACAGAGAAAGCCATGTGTCACTGTATACACAGGCCAAACATGAAGGGGCCACTGTCCCCCTCTGACAGAATGTCAAAGTGTTATTTAATGATTTACCTCCATGTTGCACAGAATTCCTTGTTCCACAGAGGGGCATTGCCATCTGTTTTAATGAGCTTTGCTACAAGTTTAATCAGATTCCATGATTTGGCATGCTGAGATCCTGTGCACATGGATGAGTGTTTCAGAGATGGACAGGGCTGCTGTGGGTCAGCTCCTTCTGGTAGAACACCTCACACTCCTCTTGCAAGTCCAGATGTTATTGGGCTTTAAAAGCCTTTACAAGCTGTTAGTGGAAACACATGGTGGTTCAACACATCTTGAATTGCTGAAGCAACATGGGTATGTTGAACATATGGGAGATGTGGTCCCCTTTAAGTCCTCAGCAGATTTCAACTGAGATATCCATAGCAGCTGTGTCATCACAGTAGTCCTTGTAGGCTGTACACAACAAACACCACTCATAATTCAATCCTATTATTCACTGGGTAAAGGAACCTTTTGGTCTTCATGGCTCTATAGCTGAAAGTAATAAAACAATGTTGTGTATACTGGCAATTCATTTGAATTGCATTGAAGCGCTGAGAAGAGTCTGAATCACAGAACACTTGAAAAGCAGTGAAGAAAATGGAGAAAAATCTCTTGTCTCTGAGAGCTGGAGTCATCACTTCTATAGATACGATTATACTTCCTAAGAGTTTTGCAAACCCATGTCATACTTTTAAACAAACCTTGGGGCAAAACTTAAGTGCATCAGACTAAGATGGAATGAATATGCACAGACATTGGTTATCAATGCAATTGAAAATGTGGCATGTTCCTCTAATTTGGAAAGCTTTATTTGGTTTAGCTAAATTCAAAGGAAGCAGTCAGAAATGTAACAAATTTAATGGCCTGAAACATTACAAATGAAAAATTCATTCGGGGTCTCCATATCTTGGGCAGTGACATTCTGAAATGAAATGCAGACTTAATTACATTCATCAATTGCCCTGCAGCCAAGCTGATAGTCCACTGCCCTTAGAGAAATTAATTTTACAGGCAATGACCAACAAGTGTCCAGTTTGCTATCTCAATTACATTGGGCAAAAGTGCATCAGCTGTTGTCTTGTTACATGGAATTCAGAAGTGGAAATGGTATGGAGAGGGGGTTTTGTTACATCAGTTCTCCACTGAGTTAGACTGCCTTTTTCTGGTCAAGATCAACAACTAAGGAATATATTATGCATATTTGTCTCAGAGACGCATGATTGATTGATTGATTGATTTATGTCTTAGTTTGTTTATTTATGTCTTAGTTATAGTTATAGTCATCTTTTAGATATTGGCATCAGAAAAATGTCCAGCATTTATAATACTTTATAATACCTTGTTTTATAGTATCAAGGAGATAGAAGGAATTTGATAGCCAATGAATGACCTTGTTAGTCATTGTCTGACTTCTCTTTTGCGTTTTAACAGTGTGAATACAGGAACGGGGCATTTTCAGGCCTAGAAGTTTAATCTGAACGATAGAATAGAATGAATTTAAACTATCCTGTGTAGTCCAGAAATTCACAAACCTACATCATTTGTTATGAGAGAGATAAAAAGTTTTTACAATGTGCCTTTTCTTTGCAGAAAGGTAACCATCACTGCCATTATAACATAAGCCCACACAATTGCAGTCCTCATTAATCTCACTGCAAGCCTGTTAGACACAGTTTCTAGCGTCTGGCTGGAGTCACTGTTGATAATGTCACCAAGCAGGTCAAGTCCATGGCATGACAGACAGGGGAAATGATAAGGGTGTGGTGTCAATCTGTCACTCTGCCACTGCTCATGACATAGACCTGAAACAAATGATGCAGAAGCCAGGAGTCAACTTACTTTTCCCTGGGAAAATCAATCAGCCAGCAATGGGGTCTGTTGAGGGTGCTGCCATTCTCCAAGTGGAAAAGGTGTCCAATGGATATTGAAATATTAATTGATTATGTCACTGCATACCTGGACATAACTATATCTTTGGTGGTAAATGTAAAGAAAGTTTAAGGAAGCTGCAGCCATTGATTAACCTCTATAAGACCCATATTAGTTATCATAAGATACATTCATAATTTTTTTCATGAAAACACCCCTTCATAACCTTGAAATGCATTGTATGAATTTCTATTAGCCTACATCTGGGGCCCAGAGTAACACTTTTTGGTTATGGTTGCACAATCCTAAAACTATTTCAGCTAAACAAATCATATTTTTAACAGAACAACATATTCATCTCTGCTACTGAAGTGGACTTGAAATTTGTTCCTAAGCCCTTGCATTTTTGAACAATTTGACCAAAAGTGTGATTACTTAAAATGTTACAACCTGCCTAGCCTGGCCATGCCTTCCTACGCACTTCTGCTTGATTATCATTTCTCTACAATGCTAGTCTGGATTTGATCCCATTGAGATTTTATTCTGTCCAATCAGCAAACAGAGGGAGGGGTTGTGAATGCAGAGCTAGAATGCAGTCAGTCAAGGCAGGCTAATACTTAAGGACTGATCCAATCTGTTTAAACCTCCAGCAAGCAATTTAATCTCACTACTGAATGTCCAGGCCCTCTGTACGAAACAAAGTGGAGAACGAGGGTCTGGTTTTATTACCAGTCTACAACCTGCCATGTTGGACGGTTAACACTGCTTAAACAAAAATACAGTAACAATTCATTCAGTGTAAGCTTTTCTCAATACAGAATATGATCTACATGTGAAAATACTAACAACAGACTGTGTGTCATAATTTTACATATGAGAGTCAGAAGTCTAACCAAGGTATATCACATAGAAGAGCCTTTAACCTAAAAGAAACAAAACCAATGTCAAAATTCAAGGTATGACAGAAACCAATTATACCAACACTAACAGAGACATACTGTGTGTATTGCATTATTGCTTTACTCAATGAGAGGCAAGACCTGAAATCTTAGCCATTTTTTAGCCAAATTTTAAGGTGACAAGATTGGACTCAATTGTGACTTGCACCTACAATTCTTAAAAAGAAAGTACAAGCAATGCAGTTGTTATGCCACTGAAACAAGTTTTGTGTTAGATCTCTGTGAAAACTCCAATCTGACAGAAAATTTGTGGGATACTGTCTCATGGTAATGCGATCAGCTGACCAATAGCGTTCACTGATCAGTACTTTGCAGCTACCGTAGGTAAAAAGTGTGTGTTACTTTATGCCCCACACTCCCCTACATAGCATGTAAACACAAAAAAATAAACAAAGAAATTATTGAAAATTCTGTGGGTTTTGAGAAGTATTGTCTCACGCTTGGATTGAAACCGTATGAGACTTGCCATCTCTTTGCTCTGATCCACAGACATGCCAGCAAGGTGTGAAAGCTCATGGGATTCGAGTGTCTCTAGCACATCACTGGAGACACTAGGGAGAGAGAGGTTACTTCACACTGCTCTGTACCTGCTGTTCCCTGTTCCATAGGGTACATTGGAAAGGATAGATTTAGTTCATAAGTTCACTGTTGAGTTAGAAGGTGTAAGGTGGTCATTTTCATGACCTACTAAAAACACTCTATGGGCATCAGGAGTGGGGAGTTTTTGATCTGCGAGTTGCAAGCCATACTATATTAATTGTCTATGGAATGAGTTTTGAGAACTCATGTTGTTGTGGGGTTGATCTAGTGCATATGAATGTTTGTTTTACATTTCCATTAGTTTTCCATTAGTGCCTCCAACATGTTGTTCATGTTATATATTACCATAGAGGATCTTGTGTTACGTTCTTGACTTATAATCTGCAGGTGAACTAATTGGCTGACACACAGATATAGTTGCCTGTTCCAGCAGTACCACCATCTCTCTCAGCCTCTCTCTCTCTCATTGAGATGGAGCTGAAAGCCTAATGCCTTTAAACACTAATAAGGAGAAAAGGAATTAGCATCTCTTGATGGGGGGTGCAGGATTGGGTGGGGGGCCATTAATGAGGTTCTCAGTCTGTATCCCCCTTTCCTAGGAGCACTACTATAAATGAAATACTGAATTAATCTCTTGATTGGCCACATAATGTGAACAACTTTACTGGAGGACTGCACAGTCCAGTAGTGTTTTGTGGCCATTAAGTTGATGTGTTTGTGAAACCCCTCTAGCCTTTCTGTTTACATTTATATCTAATAGTCAGTATGTGTGTGTGTGTGTGTGTGTGTGTGTGTGTGTGTGAGAGAGAGAGAGAGAGAGAGAGTTGACCTACTGTAAGATGAGTCCATTTCTAAAGTTTGTGTATACTGTGTAAATACTGTGTATGCATGACCATCAGAAATACTGAGCTTCACTTCCTTCAGAATGATAATGGCATACAGATGAACATGGCTGTGATGATAATTAAAGAAATATGTGGAGGGAGCAAAAGAGGAGAAATGAGGTATCACTCTTTAAATGGCTGGGCTCTTCTTTCTGCACCTCTGTGGAAAACAGTAAATCCTTCACATACAATGCCAAGTCTGAATGAGAGCTTTATAAACTCAGACCACCATATGCAAAATCAAGCTATCAGTCTTCACAGTTGGTGCATTCATCCTCTAATTCCTTATTATTCCAAAGCCAGCTTCTAGGTGTGTTCGAATTACAATGGGATTGAAGACAGATCTTTCCCTTAAGGGCAGACGAACTGCTGTATTTTTTTAATTACAGCTTAAAAGTTTAATGCTAACTGTGCACGGAATTCCTCACTGCTGTGGGGATTATCATAACTAATGTGTTTTATTAAAGACCAGGTTTAGCGTCACAGAGAGGTTGATTATATGGGTTCTAGGGCTGTGATCTCAAGGCCTGTGGTGCAGAGCCCTAATAGGGATTTATGGCATCCCAACAGGGACTTTCATGAAAACATCTTTCAGAATAGCAGAGAGGGGTTCATTAAGGACAAGACAAATCAACAAATCAAATTAAACCAATCAGTTTATCACTATACAGATGGCTGGTGTTATTCATGTAATTATGGTTCTGTTGGAATGTTTTAATTAAAACTAGGGATAAATTACAAAAAATACTTTGTTGTTTGTTTATGGAATGGTTAATGATAAATAAGGTATAAATGGAATGGTTAGTGATAAATAAGACAATAAGGTATCTAGTTTTTTAACTGAATTACAGAGAAAAATGTTATTGTACGATTATTGACTTCAGAGGGAGAAGGCCATCTTGTCATGTGACTAAGATGTGTACACCATTTACATCATTTAGCCTCAATTCAGAGTTCAGTTTGTTTGTTCGTTATGAGGGCATCTTTCTCAGCATGAGTTGGAAAAGTCAGCAGAGACAGCTAGAGATGATTATGCTTATTGATTAGAGAAACGCAGCTGCACCACAGTGTGAGACGCAAGGTATAGAAATGCTGATGGGTTCAGTTCTTTGCATTGGAGCTTAATGAAAGAGCTTTATCGTGCCTGTGTGTCTTCTCATTGATTTATGCCTTATTGGTGCCACATGACAGGACGACATGTGTGTGTTGGTGAGAGGGAGGGGTGTAGTACAGTATATTGTGTACTTTAGGATAGGAAATACAGTTGTCAATGGTGTATAAAGAATAATAATTTTCTCCTGGGCTTGAACAGCTGTATTGTCTTAACACTGTGTTTTGGATCTTCAAAATGCTGGATGTAGAGGCATCAGAGATCTGCCATCCTGCTATCATGTGCAGACATCATAGTATGTCATCACAGATCACTGCATGTGGTGCACATGCATCACAAGATAATATAATACATTTAGGCTACCAAATCCATAAGATCACTGTAGTGACTGTAGATCTATTTCACTGTTTTTTTGTTTTTTATTTCTGTATTTTGTTTTGAACATGTCCTGTATGAACATGAGACATTTATTCCCTCTGACATTTTTGCATGTACACATGTGTGGCACAAGTTATTGACCATGTCCTGTGCTCTCAGCATATTTGACTGCAAGAGTAGTTCACATGCTTGAATGAAATGACATAATAAAAATGTCTGAAGTGTCAAAGTCATTTATTTTTAAGTGAGTGGTTTCCCATGGTGCCACTGTGACCTGGAGGTACTGACTACCATACACTGGGAATCTGTGTTTAGCACTAGGGACAGCAGCAACAGCACACGTCACAAGGAACAGATGTTGATTTTAGCACCATGGACAGCTACAGAAGTTGAGGTGTAAAGTTTCCTAGCTGGTATGAATTGAAATTAGATACAAATCCACCTTAGATGTAGATACTCACCTGGTACCTGCTGCAGCTTGAGTAAAGCCAAAAACAACAGCAACAAAAATGAAAATAGTCCTGTGATAGATCAAATGTCTTTGATATTGTACGCCATTTTATAAAGCTTGAACTGCTTAGAAATAGTTTTCCTTTTTGTCTCCTTTCCTTTTGTCTCTGCAGTATCCAGAGTGAATATGTAACAGCTGTTTGCAGTAACCCCCATAAAAACATAAATTTTCATGCTCCCTTTTGATTAATCCTCATATGAACACCTCTCACCACATCAACACTTCCAAATCAACTGCAAGATGTATTATTTAACACTAATACTGTAATGTTAACAGCAAAAGTCATTATATATTTATGGGGTTTGTTTGCCGTGACTAGATGGCGTGACTAGATGTCCTAGTTGTGGCTGAACTGGCAGATGCTAGCTGAAGCTGACTAACCAGCGTGGTGTGGTGGAGGAAAACAGATCACTGGCTTGACTTAGAAACAGTCAGCTAAGGTCAGACTGATGGTTTCCTAATTTTCAGATGAATTCTCCTTGGTCATGTAATGATAAGATCACCACACCAGTTTCCATTAGAAAAATCACTCTGGTGCTGGTAATGGATCGCTGACTTTGGTAATTGACTCATCTGAATAGCATCTTGATTAGGCTTTCCCAAAACATCTTAGTAAACATGGCTCAGTGATCCTTAAAACAGAGCTATATGTTCCCAACAGGTATTTAGTGGAGGAGACTAGGCAAGAGACCAAATCTGTGTCTGTGTTGGCGGCAGGGAGAAAAGAAATCATTAGCTTTTGAAACAGCGGAAACAAGCGGGCCCCATCTCGCGTTCTTTGTGTGAGCTGGTTCAGGTTTCAGGTGGCTCGGTCTGTCCAGCAAAGCAAAATGACAGCTTTCCGGATGCTTGAGCTGGATGAGAGCATCCAGGAATCTGTCTCTTTCACAGGAGGATTGTATGGAGGGGGCGAGATCACTGCAGGGAGGGAATACATTAATCATCCTGGTGACTGTGAACCCCTGAAGTTCCACTGCTCAGCTTCTGCCACCCCTGAACATGTCTGTGCTTCAAAGAGCCACTCTCTCTCTCTCTCACTCTCTCTTTCTCTCTGGCCATGGACTGGTCTTAACATCATTACGTACATCACTACGAATTAGATTGTGTTCTTTCTGAATTATTAAAATCCCTGTAGAAGTGCCTGCGACTGGAAGTGAATGAAATAGAAACAAATAGCACTTCGATAGGAGAGGATTGACTGCCTTTGTCCACATGTTCATGATGTTCCTGCAAATTACCACTAGACTTTAGGGATGGATTTCCAGGCGAAAGAGCTAGTAGGCTGGAGTGGATATGTACTACTTGTGAGTATTGCTGTCAGTGCTGTGACAGTGTAATGCAACAGTAATGAGATGTGATTGTTGCCACAGGAGCTCTGACTTCACGGGTCCTTTTTTGACAAGACACATCAATTTCAGATTTATTTAAAATAATTTATTCATTCGTTTGCCATAGGAGACACCAAACATGGACAGCAGGCGGAAAAAAAACACTTGGGGACAAATCACTCAGCTAGCAATGCATATTTCAAGTCCATTTAAATACATCTGCCACTGTGAACACATTTCTCTTTCTCATTTTATGTTTAGGACAATAAAGTCAGAAACACACTTGACAGCTCTTTAGCACACATTCAGTTATGCACTGCAGTAACTGAGGTAAGACAAACAGTGGCTAGCATGTGTACTAGCATAGTTAACTTTAGCAAAGCTAAAGGAGCATCAAAGAAAAAATATTTAAGAATTGAGTTGTTATTTCCTCTAAAAATTACTCTCGATTAACTTTTAAAGACCTTAATCAGAAAAGAAGTCTGTTTTTATATTTGATCCATAAAAGATGAAGAATGGCATTAAAACAAACTCCTTATTTTATGAGCGGAATTTATTTTTAATTGGTTCATTATTCACAGAAATTGCATCTTTAAACCCCCCTGATTGGCGCAGCTGTGGTTCACGCTGTGTCAGATGCGCTGGAACACAAGGTTGTAAGAATGCACAGACTCATCCAGATTTGCCAGATGGAAGCTTTTAAATCATATTTATTCTTTCACTTTTATATTTATTTGAGTCCTTTTCTAACCCATCTTTAACCTTTACTGATGATGTTAAAAGGACAAGAAACAAAAAGATTAGGATTCAGTGTTTAAGCTCTATAAAACTAATCACAAGTCAAATGATGAACTATGTATTCACTGTGTTGAGAATATAACAATATGCTACTATGCTACTATGCTACTTTGTCTTTACTGTGACACACAGAATGCTTGCTCTTTGAGCTTTCTCTCTCTGGCTCAGAAATGTCACACAGTGGCACAGGATCTGTGCGAGAGCAGCTTGCTATTGAGAAGGGCAAACCATCTCTCTTATCCTGCCTGACAGAGCTCGGCTGGTTTATCAGACACATAGACACACACAAGGCAGTTCACAGGACCCCCGCTGCCACTGATGGAGACAGGACTTTTGAAAGGGATTTAGCCAGCGTCATTGTTGTGAACAAGCACAGCTCTCCAATTGGAAAAGATGGGTCACGCTATGAGATTGTGTGGCCAATAGAACCAGGAGCTTTCTTACCTCGAAGTAGAAAACAACACAGTACTTATTTGCACCCATGGGGCGTTAAAAGGCCATCTCATTTATTAAGTGCAGTGTAATGTTTCCACTTGTCCTCTTACAGTTGTTCCACTCACAGCTGGAGTGAGGCTGTCCTTTGTAAATGGCTTTGGTTAGAAACAGGAAGACTCTTTCTGTTTATGTCTTTGTGTGTTGGTGCATGTGCACATTATATGTGTGCCATGTGTGTGTAGTGGGGCTGCTAGTACGTGTATTAGTGTGTGTGTACCATGTGGTTAGACAGGATGTACGTGAGAGTAAATTTTTCAATCAGTCCATCATTTTCTCTCTATCATCACTGTCCCATATACCTGTCTGTCTGTCAATTTATGCACTCCTACAGGTGGACATTGATTTTTCCTCCACAGGCAGGGGCTGAATTGATTGACGTTCATCTTCAACTCTGATTGTGTTCGTGCTGTGCAGGGAGTCATACCTCTGGTTTTAATTCAGAGAGAGAGAGAAGGCCTTAACTTCACAGAGAAGAAAATTGACGTGCTTTTTCAGTGTTTTGCCAGAGTAGCTCACTAAATGTTTTCCCAGGACATTTTTTTCTTTATTGGAAAAGCTATTGGTTTGCTTTATTTCTTAGAAAACTAATTATACACTGTATGTGTGAAATATATTAAATAATATGTTGTTGAAAAAGGAGTGAAAAACAGGGTGATGGGCTAATGAAGAGAGAAAGAGAGGAGCGAGAGAGAGACAGCATTTACGGTCCTACACAGGTAGCCAACAGGGGCCAGTGCCCCTGTAGAACTGCTCCTGACCCCTATTGTTGGCCCTGTGCTGGATAATAAGATAATATAATAAATAGAGTAATAAACAATAAATATTTTAAACTAGCACTAAACATACTAAATGTGTGCATGCATCACATAACCACATAACATCTAATTGAATTAGAATGTTGCTGCATGTAAACAGAAGGATTTTGTTTTTTAATCATTAAAAAAAATCAGAATGACAAAAAACTGTCCATGTAAATGTGGCTTCTGTATTGCAACAAATTAGTATTCAATGTACACCTATTGGGCTGAAATAGGTAGTATCCTAAAATTGTCATGTTTACATGCACTTAAGTATTCTAAATATGATTGGGACATTAAGCATCCTGGCTTTACGTAAACAGGGACATTAATAACTTGATTTCACTGCATTCATGTAAACACTTTATCCCAAATATGATCAAAACCAAAAGCTTCATTTTCGGGAATACATAAGTGCATGTAAACGCAGTCATTTTTAACATTCAAATTAAAAAAAAAAACAGAGATGCTAAAAAGAGGTGGTGTGAGGTAACCCTGTGGTCTAATATGTATTATGCTTATTGCATATTTCAGTAAATAATGACACATATGTACAAAGCATTTTAGAAAGCTTTCTCAATGTAAATTATCATCTGGGGATGTTTTAGAGATGAATAGCTACTGGTAATGATTTTCACCAGAAAAACAGTATTACATCCCCTGGCTAAAGTACTATCTAGGGGCGTATGGGTGGTGCTGCCGATGCGAAGCACCGGAGGCCAGGAGGTCCATGGGGCCCTGCATGTGCATACGAACGTAAATCCAAAGTATGAATATGACTTTTCCTTCCTATGGGTTTACCAGCCTGAATTTAGACTATAGATGTTTTTTAACATATCTTTTTAACATATCTAGCTGACTGACATTTCTATTGGTCTACTATCTCATACAATACAGTCATGGTGATACCTGCCCCCTTCCTCCCCCCAACAATATATTTCATCCTCCTTTTCTTTATATGCATTGTGGATTTTAGTTATGAGACCATGAATAAAAATTATCATTGCAATTACTTGTTTACACATTTGTAGATATTTTTATAAACCCATTTTTTTATCAGTTTGGGCCACCTCAACGTGGAGAACGTGGAGACTCTGTGGATACGTGTAAATGCAACAAAAAAATAAACGGATATGAAAATATCTAGATACATGTAAACAAGCCCTATGAAAAGTTGATGCAAAACAATCAAAGCAAACTCATCATATCGGTTCCTATGAGCAGTAACATAGTTGCTTGGACTAAGCTGTAAATAGCAGCAAGTCAATATGGGGATTCAAACAGGAGTGTTATTTGATTGGTCGTTAAGCTCAGATAGCAGCAGCCTTTTGTCGTACAGGAACTGGATTTGACAACAGGGAGGAGGGCAGTACTTTTAATCTCAAATGCCGTTTTCTTGCTTTGGAAGAAGCCAGAAGTCATGTGGTGCAAAATAACTGAGCAAAGGCAAATATTCTGCAAAGCTTGTGTCATCTTGTATAGGTATTTCTCTATGTTTTCTACTTGCACACACTAGTGCTTTGAAGATTTTGTATCAGTGGTACCTTTGGCGTCGTGAAGTCATTTACCTCTGCCTCGTTCATTCATTCCGTATAACAGCACACCTTGTCAGCCATTATCCCTTACATGTTTCCCTATTCAGGCTGGATTGTAATATCAGTTCACCTATTGGTTGCAAATAACTTTTTGGGGCATGCTCAGAGGTTTCCAGTGAGCCAACAGAGACACGAGTGCCATTACAGACACAGAAGAAAACCTCCCTGTCCCAAGTCTGCCATCACGAATTATGAAAATGCTGCAGATGGTCCAGAATGTGGTGGTGCATCTGGTCTCCTCCAATCAGCCACAAACAAAAAAGGGCATGCCACTCCTCGTATTAAATTCAAGTTACTAATACTTGGCTTTAAAGCTGCTTCCAGATCGACAGCCATCCGAACTCTTGTCATGCTGGCTCATTCTTCTTCTTGCCTGCCACCATCTGCAGAGGCTGACCTTGGGCACTTCCATCACATCTACCAGCAAATGCCAGCCCAGACACTTCTCTGTGGTTCTTCAGTGCCACAAATATCAAATACTTTCACAAATATCAAATACTTTCAAGATCATCTTGTAATGTAAACCTAATGAAAGTACAATGTCAAAAACAGTCACAGGGGAAAATGTAAAAAATACTTTATCATGATGTGACAACTGACCTCTAGACATGTTGACATTCTAAGGCAAACACGGAGTGCTGAAGTATTTTGCCTAGCTTTCTTGCATGTTTATATGCAAGTGTTAGGCTCAAATAATCCTCAAATCTAGTTCTGTTTTTAAGGAGCTCTGTTAATAATGACTCTATAATAATGAGCTCTGTTGTACACACTAGTCTTTGTGTGCATCTCCATGGAGTGATTGGAACAAGAGCAGCATTGACCTTCGTCACAATCCCATGCTTAAATGGTGGAATTATTGTAAGACCAACAACAACACAAACAGGTGGTGAAGGTGATTCATAGTTTATGGAACACTATCAATCAGTTGCAATCAGTGGCAATCAGTTGTTTATATTGAAATCAACTATATAACCTAAAGGAGCTAAAGAGGATCAGATCAGGATCAGATCCGTACAGCTGTAGCTACCCAGTACCCTGCTGACATCAGGCTTTTTTTGGCAAAAGCCTAAAAGATAAGAGAAGGTGTTGGATTTGACATGTGTGCTATATGGTCTATATTCCCTGCTCGTCTTGGGATCATAAGGTGTCAGACCATGTAGGGTAAGATCCAGTCCTTCATGGCAGATGGTGGTAGCTGTCATGAATCATGAGGGGAACATGAGCCATGGGGAGGAATTTCATTTTGTTCAATTGTAAAAAATGTAGTTCTTCAATACTATGGTAATAACACACACGGTACATAATGTAACAATGGTCTTCACACCGCAGCTGAATGGGGTTCATACATATACGCATACAGTATATTTTTATTTAATCTTTATTTGATCTTTATATGACCCTTTAGGTGAGGGATGGAACAATAACATAAACATAAACATAAAACAAAAAGCTTACATTAAGTATTTAATATCCCAGCAAAATTTGTTACATTTTTACTTTTTTCACTTGAAATTGAAATTATTTTCCACCCAGTGAACAGTTAGATTTAACAAACACAAAACATGTAAGCAAGCAAATGAATAAATAAACAGATGAAACTCTGACCATACAATGCATGTTTACAGCGATAAACAGGTGCTTGACAAACAACATGCAGGAAATAAGCTCAGTGGCAGTAATAGAAATAGCAGATGGGACACAAAGACAGAAGCCCAAGAGATTGAACTAGTTCACAGAGACAACTGGTGCCAGCCCAACTGTCTCTGACAGGCGGGTAGGGATGGGCAGTCAGACCTTACACTGAATCAACACTAGTGCCAGCTGCAATTCAAATCCCTTTATATAAACCAAATGCCAATTAGCTTGAAATAGAATGCTGCCACACCCTCTGTCAAAAACTATTAGGGAATAATCTTACTGTGAACTATTGTCATAGCTCCTTGGCAAAGGGAATGTTTGGTTGTAAGGCAGTTTGTTTATATGAGGTCTGTGTTGGGAGAAGAGAATTGCTGTTTTGTAATCTTGTCAATATGAGAATCAGGCATACCCTCTGGTAGTATTCCAGGCAGCCAAACTGTATATCTCCTCTCAGTGAGATTATGGAGCTTCAAATACACTGTGTTCTAAACAAACTAAAACTATATAAATTGATATGTGTATATGGCAAGTTAATTCACAGAAATGCATTCAATGCCAACCAAACAAAATGGAGTAAATCGATTTCACTAGGAGTGTTCTCTACTGAAGTTCTGTGGCTATTTTGTGAATTTGGTCCATCACTTGGAGGATGAGACAAGCCGTATCAGTCATAGGTTATCAGACACATGGAAAAGACCATCACAGTGCTCAGTAGACTGCCTTTGGCCCTCTTGAGAAGTGCCTGTGGGAACTCGGATTGATATAGCTTCCTTGGGGAGTGTAAAAGACCTCAGAAAATTGAATGAGGAACGATTGCAATCACAGCAATTCGGCATTAGTGGCTGAGATTCGCAGAGAGAGGGAGAGGGAGAGTGGAGGTTGGACACTCCCCAATGGTACTCTGATGTGTTGGAGGATACAGGGCTTGTCAGCAAAGTCATCTTCTAAGTGCTGGTGTGTATCATGACTGATTGTGTGTGTGTGTGTGCAGTAAATCAGCTGGTGACTAGTGGCGACCATTTCCTATCAAACATCACATAAAACCAGTATACTTGAAAAACACTGCCATGCCTGGATAATGTGGTATAATCATTCAAAAATGTCTAAGATGCTGATTATTATACAGTGATGGTGTATTGTTTCTCTATATTACTAACCTTGTTTCATATCATCCATTAGGAAATATGGATAAAAAATTACAACAGGAAAATAATTTGATGGAATCTAAACCAACAGACCATATATTTTTTGTTTTCAAGAATTCAGTGGGATATTTAGTTCACCCCTCCTACTCTAAAATGATTCTAATTCTAAATTACTGTATTGGCCTGAATATAAGAGTGTTTTTTTTTTCCTATAAATACTTCTGAAACAAAGGATATCATATTTGCAGACTACACAAAAATACAGAAAACAATATAGAGGGCGGCAAAAACTATTTTTGTGTTATATGAACTGTCAGCGTCTCATATACCTACTGCAACACATGATGGCCACTCCATATAGTCAGATTTCTAGGACTAATGCAGAGTTTTCTGCCTGGTAGATAGTCTACAGTGTATCGTTTGCACATTCATGGAGAATTATCATTCATATGGTAGTATTCATTCAATTTAAATGGGACAAATTAATCCAGAATATGAATTAACTTGATCTCATGCTTTGATTTATAGTAATTATGTAAAAAATGGCAAATTTTTAAAATGTTTTCTAATGGGTTTCACCAGCATTTTCAAATTTTTTTTTATGAAAGGCAAAATTTGGTCTACAAAAAAGTAGAGTACTGTAGAGTACTTAAGGCCTATTTTCGCAATCATTCCAGCTACATGCTTTCTTTGTACTCCCTTTTTTCTGTTAACTCCAAAGGATATGATGATCATAATCATGTTCCTTTTTTATGGTAACTTCTAAATAAGCCAATGAGTTGGCATCAATACACTAACAACTAAATGTTGGTTTTAATGTGTTAGAGACTGCAGAAATGTCCTGTGAATTGTAAATTGGATTACGCAGAGATGGCTAATTGTAGATGTATGATATGATATGATAGATGTTTTTTATCAATGAACCCGGTATGTGTAAAGAGCAAATGCACTGAGAAAAATGGATGTACAAGGACTGTAATGTAAATTTTTAAATGTGATATAAATTCAAATTTCATTTTCTTTGGAATCATTAATCACAGTAACTAGTGACTAACACCTTTGGAAAGTTTCCCGTAATATGCAGATGTTATCTGTATGTTGAGAACTCCGCCAGCAATTTAGAGACAAAAATTAATTTCCATGCTCTAGCCTGAACATTGAGTCTCATGTTCAGTATGCTTAGACAGATCTGATTTTTCTTGGTGGTACTGCTGTGGTATGCACTCTCTCTGAATCTTTTAGGGTTGCAGATTACCAGACCACACCGGTCTACTTTCATTCCTGATTAAGTCATTTGGTCATATTCATGACAGTAGTCATGAGCTTTAAAAAAGTGTATTTAATTTTCATGATACGTCATGTCATGTTTATGACTGGCTCATATCACATGCCAACACACTCAACTAAAGTTTTACTTAAGTATTTATATTTGTCATTCAGAAGAACGCAGCCTCAAAACCTTTAGAAAGTAGTGTAAGGGGCAATGTACTGCAGAGGCTAAACCTAAAGACAAAGCAGAATAGGACAAAAAAACGGTTAAAGCTGGTATAACTTCTGGATTTTCTAGAGGCCAAACCACAGTTAATGATACAGCATGTCCTTTACCAACCCCATTCTCACTTGTGCCATATGCCTTAGAGTAATAAGCCTACATTTGAACAAAAACTGGCAGAAACAAACAAGAGCTCTTCATAGAGAGACTAGGCTGTAGGCTGGCTTGGTACAACACAGTTCCAACACATCTATATTAATGAATTAACGGTGTAGATGGAGCAGTTCTCAGCCCCTGCACCAGCACTTCAAGGAGGTCACATTTCAGCTTTATGCAGATGAGCTGGCAGTCCTATAACTCTCTGAGCAGGGTCCACAGCAGCACCAGTCCCAGACCTGGCCCTTGACAGCAGATCCCACACAAACCAATGTCATGAGGATCCCAAAGGAAACCCACATGTCGGGCAAACAGACACATACTCACTCTAGGTACAGGACTATTTTAGCATTGTATACTTCCTCTGTCTTGGCCATTACTGAATCAGCACAGCAGTAAATGCCCTCGACAAAAAGTAAAAAATTCCATTATACAATTGAATATTTTATTTGCAAGAAACGGCAATTGCTTTTGCAATTGCTATTACAGGAAATTCTCAAAATTATATGAAATTTCATTAAAATAGATTAGATTAGATTCAACTTTATTGTCATTACACATGTATAAATACAGGTAACGAAATGCAGTTTGGCATCTAATCAGAAGTGCAAAGAGCAGCAAGTGCAGTATATACAGTATGCAGTATGTACAGTTAAAGAGCAAATTATATACAGATAAGAGTAGTAATAATAAATAGGCAGAAGAGCAATATACATGTAAGGTGAAGAGATAGTAAATAGCACTTATCTCTATTAGAAACAAATCCTCAACTATATGCAATTCAAATTATTTAACTGCATCATCCATCTTATTGCACTAGGGGGTGAGGTCTGGGCTCTACTCAGTATGCAGGAATACATAGGACAAATATGACATATGGATTGACAAGAGGTGAACAGTCCACATAAAAACAGCCATAACTCATGCAAGGAGAGCTGAGCTGTTATATATCACCAATAAGTGCCAAGAGGCCATAGGTTCCAGTGATTTTAGACCAGAGAAGGGAGCAAAGTGTGAAACCTCCTGCTGCCGTTTTAAAACACTGGACTTAAACTCAAAACAAAACTCTTGCATCGAAATGCATTGGAAGTCTAGTCCCACAACATTTAAAGTTGAAGAATCCACACTCAGAATTGTTCTCAGACAACCATGAGACATGCAAAAAGAACACCATTTAGATTGTTGTAGAAGTACAAATGATCTCTATCTGACCACACAAAGAGAATAAAAATAAAATTCTGTTCTCTGTCAGGGATAAGTAGCACATCCTGATTCAGTATAAGCTCAGTGGCTCAGCTCAACAGTCTTGTGATGGAAATAGTGTAGACATAGAACCTGGCTGGTAAAAGAGAACAGAACATGAGACCACCGTCAGACAGAGAGTAGTGCAACAGAGGAACAGTTTCTTCTTTACTGAGAGAAGTATGAAGAAAAAAACTACTTTCCTACAGATTTAAAAAAGACGGACGTTGACAATAAATTAATAAGAAAAATATTTAATTAACAGAATCTGAGGGGCCCTGAAGGTCACCTTTCTAATCTACAGTAGGCCGATTTTTCATGTTCCTGTGTGTCCACATATTGTATACACATAACATGTTTGCACCTTTAAAATATTCTTAAATTTACTTTCTGTGGAGTTGATGTCAGACAGGTGTTTAAGTGGTTCCAAAACAAAGAATACCCTACACCACATGATAACATGAGGAATAATAAAATCCACTGTGATATCCCATAGATGCTAACCATCAGAAGCAATCCCTTGGCAATTGTAAATGAACTCACAACCTGATGCAGATGCAGCTTCAAATGTTGAAGTGGATAGAGTAGAGGGCAGAAAGGGGAGCAACAGAAATAAACAAGATAAAAATGTTAAGGTGGTGTATGCCATCTACCAAGGGACACAGGACCTCTAAAGAGGTATTATAAATCCATCATGCAACTGATAACCCAGAAACTAAAATTACATTGTCCTGAATGTGTGAAACAGTACTTCTTTTGCAGAGTCTGACTTATTCTTTAGATCACTGTGAACTCAAGGAGTCTTGCTGTGGCAACACATGCCAGCCAATCATGTTTTACACCCAGTGAGCTCAAATTGCTACTCATTACATCTTACCATATTCAGGATAGAGAATAGGCCTTTGACTAGAGAAACTTAATGACTTTCAAACTTTCTATGAACCCAGTATTCATAAAACCATTTTAAATGCACTCATAAATGTTATAAAGCATTCATAAAGTCTTATGTAATGTATTACAATGTAATAACTAATAAGGGATTTTAATGTTATATTATAAGACTTGAAGTTTCACAAAGCATTATAAAGCTTCAATTTGTTAATTGTCCTTTGCTTCGTTGTTGGTAACACTTTCCACAGAAAAAAAGTATGCACTACTACTTAGGCTTACTGTTCGGCTTAATTGTCAGTGGAAGTTCAAGTTTGTTAGAAATCATATTAATAGGAAATTCAAGGTCTGCATCTCTACTCCATCTTCTAATGGTGACTCCCGGACTCACTTGAGTCGGGATACCAGCAGTATGACTGGATAACAATTTTGTTTTCATAATGATGTTCACCTGGAGGCTGATTCAAGCTATAGCTTCCCTTGTGTTTTTTTCTCTTATTTTGACTTGACCGTAATGATTGCTGAGCGCCAATCCGTGCTTCAGTCTGATTGGCTAAAACTGTTACCGAGGAGGCTCTGCAAACTTTACCTCCTTAGATGACAGTATTTGATGAGCATTCACAGTGTAATGCAGCAGCATGCACAGTGTGACAGGGGCGCTGTTTCGCTCCCTACATTGCCTTCAGAAGAAACCCTGATATGATGATTTCAACAAGAGAAATGACAAAATAAAATATGCAGTTGTGAATAAATTTTGTTTTCTGTGCCTCCCATGGCCTCTGGGAAAATAAGCCACTGATAAAAGGACAATTAACAAATTGAAGCTTTATAATGCTTTGTGACACATCAGGTTGTAAAGGCTTATAAAATGACATTAGAATGTCTCATAAGTTCAGTCATGAGAATGTATAAACAGCTATGAAATCTGTGACAAATCTAGTTTTAAGACTTTATGAATGTATTATAATCCTTTACAAATGTGTTTATAATGCTTTATAGAAAGTTACCCAATTATTCATGCCAAATAACTAAGTAAAGTGAGATGAACACATAATTACTCATGAAATCAATAAGGCACCAATAAGGCATAAGGCATAAGGCACAGTTACACGGGTGGTGGTAGTAGTTACATAGGTCCTACTTGTGCAGATGTCATTCATTCAACACCATAACTTTTTAGGTGTTAACCTTGTAAAAGCCTTAGCTCATCTTGGAATCTGTTGACAGCTTGACAGATATGGAATGACTGGATGGTGACAACACTGTAAAAAATAAAGTTAGGCTAACTAAAAAATATAACGCAACCAGCTAGGGTCAGCACAACTACAGTGGCCTAAAGTTGAGTAAACTTAAAAATGCATCGCAGCTAGTTGCGTTATATTTTTTAGTTAGCCTTTAGTTAACTTTTTATTTTTTACAGTGAATAGTCACAACAGTTGCGTTCTAACTAATGTTTGGTTTGGATACAATATATGCCAGATTTAACAAAATATTGGATATAAACCATAATGCCATCTTCCTGTTTCTTATCCAAATTCTAACATTCCAAGATCTTGTTGGCTGCAAAGACTCAGATCAGATCAGTCATTATTCACATCCACTTGACTCATCTAGACCAGGTAATGTTTTGATGCAACTGAAGGTTTCTCAAATTATAAAATAGGTGTAGTATAAATATATATGGGTCACTCATGTAGTGCCATATTGCCAGTTCTACATGTGTCCTAAACAGTATATTGGTGTATATGCCATACATATCGCTGACACTATGCATTTTTGCACTTTATATGAACAAACATGCATTCTTTGTGTCTATTTTCCTATACTGTTTAACAATAGCCACACTGACCTGTCTAACTGTATCCATAGTGGTGCTTTATAGACAAGGTGACAGCAAAGCTTACCCTGTCCCCTGGCTAAATCTCTGACCAGTTAAAACTAGATATAACAGGACTGTGCCAAGGTTCAATAGACCCAGCAAAGACTGGTTCACAAGATTTCTTTAAAGGGTGACATTGATTTGTTTAAGTGCTGCCAGCTCTTTCTAAGCACAAAACAGGCCAAAGCCATTAGTTTACAGGGCTTTTGTTGTGAGTTGTTTTTGTTTTTTTCGACACACTCATTGCTATTCCTATCAGCATTGAGTTTTCAGCATAAATCTAGATAAACAGATTACAGCAACAGATAAAGAATTATCCCAGATTACCATTAATTGCCATCTATGTTTCCCCATTCCCCATACTTGATGCATGATTTTATTTTTTCATTTCAAGTAAGACTTGAATTATTACCTGAATGTGCTTGACTTGACGCAGATTACCTGGAAAAAAGTCTTCTCCATCAGACCTGAAAATCAAATATGCCTGTCAGTATCAGCCACAGACTATACAAAGCATCCACATGTTAACACTTTTAGACTGACCAGTCAACCAACAACCACAGACTTGGCAAATTCATAATTTTGTAAAGTTTAAAACATATCTCCCATAGGGTATAAAGAGTGGGTGAAATGATGTGTACATGTTGCTGGAGAGAATAAATGCTTATTACAGTGCACTCAAACGTGATGTAGCTTGAGGTGCTGAGCTTGCAACTGAAGAGCATAGAAAAGCTATAGCTTTGCTCTCCTTACATCAGCATGTTACACAGTGCTACATGGAGAACAATATCTCTGGCCCCCCTAGGTACCCGTGAGTGGGAAGACAAACTGCCTCAATGTATATGTATTATTGCTGTTTATCTATATTTCACTTTTGCTCACTGTATATAATATTCTCTGAAGACATTAACTGAGACCTGAAGGATTCAGTTTCCGCCATAGTACAGTGTATGTGGACACAATTCTGTTCAATATTAATGTTCAGTTTTGACAGCCTGCCATTGCCTTTACAGCATCAAGCTTTCTGGTTTGCTCAATAACTGATTTACCCATAGGCCCAAAACTGGCAATTCATTTAGCACTTTCATTAATTTAATGCTTTTTTTCAGCCTGTCATATTCATTTATTGCTGCAAAATACTTTGCAGGGAAGCTTAAGGCATGTGTTGTACATCTTTCAAAGGCGCTCAACAATTTTCACCTAAAGGCATCTCAGTACATTAAAAAAGGAGCTCCACCAGAATATTTGTCTCTCAATCTATTCATTTATTGATTTGAAATATGAATGTAATAGGCTGTTTATGTGCATGCTTTATGCTTTTACACTCTGAGCGCTAGCCCTGTCGTACTCTCTCCAAACCCTGTGATGGGGGCTGGCTTCTGTGCCCCCCTACCCCCAAGGCCCCATTCCACACAAACACTTATCACAGGTGACACATCAGCCTAGCGTCATGCACTCCTAACAGGTGCTGCGGGCTGCCTGCCCCCACCGTGGCTGGCCACACAGGGCCTTCTGTCAACTAAAATGAGAGCAGCCACATGTAAATTGAGAGCAAGTAAACGCCCACCGAAAAAAATAACACATGTTCTGAGGAGCATTATGTTGGTGTGGGCATGAAAATGTGTTCCATTTGTCCAGATTCCCCACCTAAAGGGCAAAACTGACATACACTTTCATAATAAAGATTCCAAATCAGATTTTTTTTTTTTGAGGTGACCTGGTAGTTTAATCATGAATTACTGATGTGGTGTGTTTCCCTATAAAGCAAGACAGCAAGATACCATACTTAAATTCAAATTGTGATTTTAGTGGGTAAAAACCCAAACTGGGTCACTGAGCCATGTGAGATTGGAACATTATCAAATGAACCATTCTTTAGTATGTTACATTACTGCCACAGTCAGCTTGGATAAATGTTAAGTTTCCATATTAAAAAAAATAAAATAAATAAAAAACAAAAAAACTATGTTGCATCTTAATGAAAAAGTCTCCCAATAAGCTGCTCAGTTGTGTTGTAACTTTGCATTGCGTTTCAAATGGTTCATTTGGAATTAAAAAACATTAAATAGATTATTCATCTATTAAATATAAATATAGAAAATCAAGAATGAGGCTGTGTTAAACAAAAGCTACATGTTATAGTGATTCAACTGTTCTATACTCATTCACTGGGGCTCCAGTCCCAGAGAAGCTTTGTTCAAAAACATGAGCTCCATTTTGTGCATTGAAGCAGCCAAAGAGAACCATTTAGCAGATGTCTTTCATATAGTAATGCCTTCAAAATGGGATTTCTTGAATCTGACAGTCACAGCAGTTGGAATATTAATGCCTCCAAGCATTATTTCGCTGGTGGAAGCAAAGGCCTTGTCAGACTAATATTAAATAAATGCAAGTCAAACAGAAAGGCCAGTGAATTAATGGAGTGTGAAGAATTGTAGGATGAGAGCAATTGCCAAATGGTTATTACAAACATTATGTGAAATAAAAGATTTCCACTCGCCCCTGGAAAGTAATAATATGTGTTTGGAGTGAAAGTTTTCTGTTGATGATCTCTGATTGTGTTTTAAAGTTAAGACTCCTCAACCCATTACAGTGCATTTGCACGGCCAGCCTTGGTAAGCCTCGGCAGGAGGGGGAACTTGTAATATCTTTTCCAATATGCTGTCTTGAGTGATGCGTCGTCTTTAATTTGTCCCACATTAGAATCAGTCTTATTGATTTCTGTCTGCTGCATTGAAAACTCTGCTCCTGTGGAGCGCCATAACTTTCTTATTGCCCCTAGAATATTTCTCCTGTGAACACACATGGCTGCCAAGGTAAGGACAATACACAATGCTGTCATGTCTGCTGTGTGAGCGTTACTTGCTAATGCTAAAGATTGATTTCCTGACTTCACTTCATTCATAATTTCTTCACAAGCAGCCATGGAGATGTTTTTTTTTGTAAATAATAACTGCATTTTGCCATAGAGATTACAAGCATCAGCACTCTCAGTCCACTGACAGAAATGATGCATTATATTTAAGTGATATGTAAGGTGTTCAGTACAAACAAATTCAATACCACTGGAATTGAATTCAAATAAATCCAGATGCCATACCTTATTTCACTCCCTGAATTGTGAGACCCTGTCTAATATAGTCATGCAATCATGAGGTCTTTGGACTCATAGCCTTATCTTAAGTATAAAACATGATCATCCTCTTCTTCTGATTTATTTATGTCACATTTAGTGTACTCTCAGAAATATTTCAAATATGTCAATCATATCAATAAAAAAAGATGTTTTGCCTGAGGTCCTAGGCCACAGAACAAGAACAGTCCCATTAAGTGTCGTGGGCTCTCAGAAGGCTGTGGGGTTATGGATATGGTTCTCTCTTGGTCCATGAGGATTAAGAATAACCTCTTTCTTTAATTGAAACCCTCTGGGCAAGAAATTGCAAACCAATGGCATCTTACTGCTCTAAAAACTAAAAATACAATTATCTTGTTAACCTTAGTAATCACAAATGCAAATGTCTTTTAAAAACAGTTTGGTCAATACCAATTATCATATATAAAGGTTTTTGCAAGTTCTTTAAATGTAGACATCTTTAGTGGTGGGGCCAAATGATGTCAGGGGAAACATCCTCTATTTAGAGTGATAAAAAGACACTAGTCTTTGGACTGTGGTGAGGCAGCAAATCTGTCTCATCAGTCAGGAAGCTGCCCAGGACATGCAGATAGGGGATCGCAAGCTGTGCCATCCAGCAGGAGAGCATTTCTCTCTAATAGAGAGTTGTTTTGAAAGAGTAAACTTAATTTATTCTTGGTTGACTGGATGCTGGACAAGGAAGAATGGTGTGCAGCACAAGAAACTCTGAAGCAGGGACCGATCCAGAATATATAAATATACCCCCAAAATTTTAAATAACATATCCGTTTATGTACTTTACATATTTTATGTTTTCTTCTAGTGGTATTACTTGTATACATATTTTTACTTTATTGTCATTACTCATGTATAAATACAGGTAACGAAACGCGGTTTAACATCTAATCAGAAGTGCAAAGAGCAGCAAGTGCAGTATATACAGTATATGCAATATGTACAGTTAAAGAGCAAGTTATATTCAGATAATAAATAGGCAGAATAATAATTAGGCAGAAGAGCAATATACATGTAAGGTGAATTTGTTATCTTAAAAATCATTGAATCAACAGAGTGGAAGATTAAATGATCACTTCCCTGTTTTACTAATTCAGCTTCTATAGGCCTTACCATAAGAGTCAACTCAAGGATGAACATGGACTGTACTACATATGTGTAATCTTAACGTATTTATAACCAGCATTTTGGACAGTTGGACAAAACTGCTAAGTAAGCTAACATTGGGGTTTTTGTTACCTAGCCAAGGCATCACTCGCGAAGTCCAAGAACTGGCAATGGCTGTACAAATCAACTGGAACCAAGCATCTGTGTATTATGGTAGTTGACACATCTGTTGTTTATTCATCATCTGCATTTGATGGGGTTAGAATTGGCAGTGGGAATTGGTGTGTACTGACTCATGAGGACCCCAATTTTCCAACTTCAGAGCTACTCATGCATCTCTAGATCCTTCACACATGTGACCTGACTGACAGGCAACATTCCTTGTTGTGCCAACACAAACATGCAGACACATTAAAAGAAAGGGGCATATACATAGCTTTCAGTGAAACAATTAAAATGGAAATTTGATTGGACTGTTGTAAAGCATCCCAACCACTGAAGAGATAAGATATGTAAGGTAAGACTAACACAATTCACAATAATAGGTACATATATGTTTCTGCTGATACCGCAGCTATTATATCTTTTAAACATAGAGACTTCTGGAGCAACTAATTATGGAGCCAAATTTTAAACAGAATAGACAAATAAACAGAATAGCACTAACCTGCTTACTTGACATATGTGGCTTGGCACTTCAGGCTGGATATCATGGATTTGTTTTAAATTATTGCTCATCTTGTTCTTAATTATGTAGTCCACAGCTGTTCCAAAAAAAAAAAATGTTAACAGAAATGTAACAGAACTGAGACATCTAACATATGGACACTTTCTCTTTTGACAGTTTGATGTTTGCAATATCTGGTGGGGGGAGAGAGGGTGGGGGGAGCGAGCGGGAGGACAAATTGAAGACACTCTTCCAAAGAACATGCAACATAAGGGTGCAGGGGAAAAAAAGGGAGAAAAATGGAAATTCAAGACTGCTTATCATACTTATTTCCTGGAGAGTGAGTAAGCCTCCTAGTGTGCCACCAGACTGTGTTAGAAAAATGCCTCTCCTGTAGAAAATCACACTCCCTCCCTCCCACCCTCCCTCCTGCCTGACCCACCGCACACCCACTGCCACCCTTCCAAAACAGCAGATGACTTGCTGCCACAAAGCTGGTCTCAACAAGGCCATTGACATACCTGTATGCCAAATAGGCCCATAAACACAGGACGTCAACAGGATGCAGAGGACCATAAATCTGGTGCCAAGGCCCTGCACAAAGAGTCACTGCACATAAGAGGATGCCATTAGCCGAATGTTGGCCAATGACATCTGGTTAATGAGAGAGACCTTGAGCCTAAATGTTAAAGCTAACAGTGTTTTTCATTGTTCATATATGCACCTCATAACCATACTATGCACCCAGGCAGCATCCATAACCATAACCCTGACACTTGGTCCCCATGTAATAAATCAATATTGAGAAAGCATGCAGTGTACAATCTGGTACTTATGATTTACAGTCTGCTACCAGCTATACATTTGTATTACATTCTTGATAGCTTAAACACCAACAGATCTTATGAGCTAAAACTCATAACTACTGCACCATTTTTTCAAAAGGAAAAAAAAAAACACTTTATTGCTGCGATCACTTCTTGGTTACTTTTGTGTAGAGCACGATGGAAACTGAATTCGTGATACTCTCTGTCCTATCCAAACAAAACTATGGCCCATTCATATTGATTTCTTTGCAGTGTATTTGTGGAGTAATGCTCCACTAAATATTTCTTTTGCAAGAGTCTTAGCTTTCATTGTAGTGCACTTTTAACCTCACTGCCACCTATGCCTAAACCACTCATTTATCAGCAGTGCCAAGAAAATTCAAAATTCTATTGTACGAGTCAAATTTAGAATGTGCCTAAGTACAACAGAATGTGTATTTATCAAATGTGCACAGGCTGGTCATACCCACACCAGTAAGTGATCTGCAATGACAAATCCTACACCTTTTAAATCATCATGTTCGCGCTGCTTAGATTAATTTGCATTTTGAAACACCTCTAAGTAACCACCGTATGAATAACCTGTCTAACATAGGTGTATTTCACACACATGGAAACAAATCATCATGCTCACTGAAAACACACTCCATGCTGTGCGCAATGCGTTCTAAATCTTCAAGACGAGTTATACTATATATATACATATATACATATATAGTATAACTCGTCTTGAAGAAGTGTTTTATATATATATATATATATATATATATATATATATATATATATGTATATGTGTGTTGTGTGTAGTTGAAAACCAGACACATGGTTTTGGAAAGATGTTTCAAACACACAAACATAGTGTGTTTTGGAAAGATGTTTCAAACACACAAACGAATATATATATATATATATATATATATATATATACACACACACACAAACGAATATATATATATATTCGTTTGTGTGTTTTAACCATCTTTGCTCAAATTAATCCATGTGTCTGACTCGATTAATTCATTTAGTAATTATCAATAAACTGAAAGATGAGACAGATGTAACACATTGTTTCTTATGCTGTGAGAGTCACAATCGTTTTTACTTGCATTTTCGCTATTCTACCACTGGGTTTTGTACGTAAGCGTGGTCAGATATATATATTTAAGCACATTTCTAGGCTCAAGTACAAGTTCATATCTAATCACATACTCACGCAGGAATGATCGCACACACCCTTTCAGCACAGATTTGTGCTTAAGTACAGTTGATAAATGAGGCCCCTGGTGTGGCACACACAGACTACAAACATACAATGGCTAGTTGTTCACGGCAGCAACAACAGTTGTCTGTAGCGGCTGCTTACCCATACCCATTCAGAGTTCCAGGGATAGTGGAAAAGTTGTGCCACATAACAGATATGTAAAGTATCCTTAATGCTTTTTCTCCCAGAATTTTGCCCTGAACTCTCACTTCCCCCATGACCCTCCTCTGGAGGCACCTGCATAAAGAAGCAGAACTTGTCATCCTGAGTTTCAACATCATGCTGCAGCTTTGTCTGTGTGGTGTCAAACATACTTTGTCACACATTTACAGTAAGTGCATGTTGTGACTAAATAACTCCTGAAATGGTCACAAACGTATTTCCTCAAGTGTCTGCTTTGAACAGACTGGCCAAGTCTCTTTTTGAGTGTATATGGCCTCATGTCTTCATTGGGAATACCATTGCTGCTGTCCCATCATCATGTCCTTTTGACTGAGGACCAAGTCCACTACCCACTGGTATACTTAAGGCAGCAAAAGGAATGAGAGGAACTCCTCTCCGGACTTCCTTGAGAAAGAGGAACTTGCCAGTAGCTTTTGGCAAGGTTAACTTTGCTGAAAAATGACTTTAGAAAATGTGCTTTTATTTTGCTCTCCAGGAGCAAGAAGTAGGTCCCAGATTCTAACATGGTGCAGCCGAGTATGACATTAAAGGGGTAGCTCTGCCAGACACACACACAGTGAAATATGTGACTTGGATTTAGATCCTGGAACATGATAGGCCAAATAAACTTCCCTTGTCAGTGAGCAAGCGTCAAGTGAAAAAACACACTTGCACTGTGTAGCCTACTTTGCACACGGCACACATCTGAACAAGGCCCTTCAGAGGTAAGGGACTGCTGTCAGTGGGAGAGGGCATTTGAGGTTCAGGTCACTGAGTTAATTACTTAAACTGAACAGAGCAGAAGGTTGATTTCTTATTGAAATTCCCAATGCATGGTACCTTGTAGGAATTAGAAAAACTAAAACAGTTCTGCCTATAATGGAAGATCGACAGCAATACCTCAGCTGACAATCTATTCATGTTCAATATAGAATGGATGGATTAGTGCACTATAATAAATAGAACCTTTTTCTCACCATTGCAACCATGCAATTCTTTTTGGTCACTTGATCAGTACACACCATCCAGCCAATTGCAATTAAAGCGTTTGCCCAGACTATGTGATGAACCAGTAAACTGGCAGATCTGGGTGTAGCTGTGAAACTTACCTGTGGGTTTACATTCCTGTTTAAGATTTAAAGAACTGATAAGATTACTTATCATGGAAGCCAGACTGAACCCTACCCACAAAATATGACAATGAGAAAATCATACAAGAGTTAAGAACTCTATATGCCCAGTCAAGATATGCTTGGGCCAATCAAATAGTCTGGACAGGCTTCACATGATGACTTTGTCATCCACATCATGCTTGTGCATGCTTGAGCTGGTTTAGTGTGAACAGAATGACTGTCACTGGAAACGCAAAACGTTTAGATTCCACTGTTGTGTCTGTTCCACAGTGATGGAGACACAACTAAGAGTAAAGGGCCGCTCACATCTGGAATGATAACTATAGAGAGAACTATAACTATAATAATTTCCATTCTCATTGACCAACGATAACATAAGTCTGTCCTCATGTGAATGATCTAAAATTCTATGGTTTCTGACTGGCTGTCATTCAAAAAATCACTCTGAAAGTGATCCCAACGATGTTGTTAAACATGTTGTTGTCATTATAGTTGCGGTGTCAGCGCTGTCATTCATAACAATTAGAGTGATATTCATTTGCCTTTATATTCATAGTTATCATTCTTGGTGTGATTGGACCTGTGCATGCTTGTTTTATTGATTTAAGAAAAAAAACTAAAAAACATAATGAAATCCAAATTGCAGAGAGAGAGAGAGAGATAGAGAGAGCGAGAGATGCTTTTAGCACACATGAGTTTTGTCGAGCAGGGGTCCTCAAACTTTATTGGGCTTGGGACACCTCACAGAGTAGATCATTTTCCAAGGTTCCCCAGAACCCACTTTTAGAACCAATGTTGTAGCAGACTGAGAGCAACACAGGGTTGTGGTTTTACATCTGGAGCTACAAGGCTGGAAAAAATTATATAAGTCCAGCATGTTTTTCTGTCAGTGGCATAAGTAATGAATTTGTATACTGTATGTGTTATGTATACTACCCTGGGCTATTTTAAAGGCAGGGGTGTTAATGCCCAAAGTAGTTTTATATTTAGATATGAAGTCATGTCCCCTTAAAAAAAATCTGAAAACACCCTTTTTGGTTAAGATGAAGTCTTTTAATTAAAACTCTCTCTTTCTGAAACGATGCAGAAAATTGCCTCATTGATGCCTTTTACCATAATGCTTATTTGCTTCAGATTAAATAGCAGGTTTGAACTGTTGATTTTCAAAGTTTAATCAACTGTAAATTATGTTCATGCATCGTCAGTCCCATTAGTTAGGTCTCTATGTCATTCAAAATACACCTGCAAGAGACTAAACATGGTCTTAGAAATATGTAATGAATTGTACATTTCTCACAGACCCGTGCCTCTGTCCTTCATCCTATTCAGTAATCAGTGTGATCCCCTAGCCTGTTCTCCTCGCTGCTTGGATTTGTCATACAAGAAGCAAGAGACTCCTCAAACCTAGTCACACTGCATTTATGAACAAATATTCAAGCTGTTGGCAAACCTGCTGCGATGGGTGCAAGTCAAGGATTATGCATTATGCTCTGTGCGTTTTGGGAGGATTTGATTGATCCTGGTCTGAGGAAAGATTAAACCATGATCGTTGGAGGGTTGAGTGCTAAAGTGAGCCCTGTTCATCTTGCTCTGCCGTGATCTCCTTCACGTTGTAAACTGATTGTCTGAACCTCCCAGATTGTTACTCTACTGCACTGTTCCTCTGCTGTTCCTCTGTTGTTTACTTAATCTGTTTATCTGTGTTGTGAACCTTTAGAGATTGTGACATTGACCTTGGCTCTTTTCAGTTGTCAGTCAAACAGACCACACTGGTCCGGAGTCAATATACAAGGCCATATAACCATACACAAGGTTTTTATGAGGAAGAAAACTCTTCTGGTATAAGGCAGAATATTGGGGAGGTAACTTTTGAGGTAGGGCACCTTCTATAGTTTTTTATATGACAGTTTATACTATTAAATCTCCATCACATCAAAATAGGACATACTTATGATTTGGCATCCAGCAACATCTTAAAAGTAAATTGACCAAGTAAGACACTATCACTTAATCGTCAGTATACATTTACTGCATAAAGTCTGAAAACATGAACAGACACACATCTATACACATCAGACTGCATTCAAAGTTTTAGTACATTTAGTACAAAGCCTTAAAATGTGAAATGTAAAAACATACTTGAGGAACACAGGCAAAAGAGATGCAGGTTACATATTATTCAAGATGAATAATATTTGTGTTGCTATCAGTGTCTAAAGAAAACACCCTTAAGGACAAAGACAGATGTAAGCTTAGTCTGTCATGCTTTGCTGAAGAACACAATATCTCAACATCACAGCTTAGGCTATGCAATCTCTGTAATGCTTCAAGGCTATTGCGGAGCTGTTTTAAAACTCCAAACTTGAATGGGTTAGCTGTATGTTTCCATAGCAACCCTCAGGGTAAATACACTGAACTAACATTAAAAAACAGAAAGAATCCAGATGTCCTCTAAGACTTTGGAGGAGAAGCTATATCATTTCTCATTACACTGAATTGCTATTGAATTAGAGTCCCAAGGCTGCAATATCCACTCCCCCTGTATTTTGTAGGTTTCAACATTTTCTGGACCACCTGGCCCAAAGGCTTACCTTTAAGATACTGGGGAGTAACCACACCTGCTAATTATCAAATGATTTAATTGCTGTTGATATAGAATCCCTATCCAGTTCTCATTCACTTTTGTCCTGCCGTATCTTCTCTGTGCTTGCTAATAACTTCAGTATGGTAAAGATTTGTGGCATGATGTCAATAAGCTATCAAGTCCCACCGAGTAGCAGACAGTTTCTAGTCATATAGGCTACTTCTGTTCTGATGACAAAGAATTCCTTATATCTACATCAGTGAATCAAAGCCCGACCTCAAGTCAGGGGCATCCTGTATAGGTGATGTTTATGCTATACAGTCTTTCCCCTAGACAATCTTAAGAGGAGACTCGTGTTCTGTCAGAGCCAGTGCACAAGGCTGAACACCGAGGCTGATTTCTGGTGAGCATTTTCCAGGAAAGAGACCAAGCCTGACAGGGGAGCTGTCAAAGTCAGTCCACAGGACATGGACAGCCATTGGGCTCCCTGTAGCAAGAACAACACAAGAGACAGGAATGTGCCTGTGAAATGCCACCACTGCTGAAATAATTGATTGTCTCGCACTTAAAAGTAATTAGCTTCAGTGTGATGGGACAGATGTGAGGTAGCACGAGCTCTCACTTGGAACAACATCAGCAATGATGATCATCAGCTCAAGTTGCTTGTTGGAGTTTCAAAAAGTTGAATGCTCTAATTCACATGACAAGACAACTCTGAAACCATACAAATGATTTTACACAACATTCAGTGATGATTGTGCTGTACAAAGATATTTAATGTGGGAGCTGAATTGTATGCTTCCTAGTGAGAACATGACAAGATAGAATAGGACAGCATAGGAAAGGCTTCTGGTGGCATTGTGGTAAAGCAACCAATTAATTGGAAAATGAGTTGTCTTGAATACTAAGGCTCTTGAAAACTCATTGTCTTTCTCACTCACAAACTACAACTTTAAAATCTTGATAGAACAAAAGCAGAATGTGAAAACAACAGAGATCACAGAGATCACCATTACTGTTGCTGTGATACATCTGACAAAATCAACAATATACAGTATTATCACAGAACGTAGATCTTGTCACCTTTTAAACTTACTACAGTTATTTACAAAATGATTACATTTAAAAGCCTTAAAAAAACAAACAAATGAGATGCATGAGAACAGATATAAGAAGCTAGTGAAGTGTATCCCCTACAATCAGCTGTCTTGCAGCAACAATCTGATGGCAAAATCAATACAATCAATACTGATGGGGTCATAGATTTGGTATTACTTGTTTAGGGGCATTTACCTCAAAGTGACTGTCTTAATGCCTTTTGAGAGCATGACTCAGAGAGAGAGAGAGAGAAAGAGAGAGAGATTTATGATGATGATGATGATGATTAGTAGTAGTAATATAGTGTTGGGGCCAAGAGAAGGAGTCAGTCTTACTTAGAGGTGTTATGTTTTAAGCCTGTTGCTTTCATCTGTTATTTCATCTTCATTTATTATCACAAAGTAATAGAGGCATATGTAGGCTATATGTAATATCATTAGAGACTTCACAATGAATTACATATACAATATGTCAGTACAATTCTGGGGAAATGCACGCCTGTTAGCTTGGAATGCCCAGATGGACATTTGGACTTGGCACTTGGCACAAATGTCAATCATTTTGAGCAGGGGAAAGGAACTACATATTTCAACGTACATATGTTTCTTTGGTAGGACGGCCTGCTTTAGATAAAGCAAGATAGACAAATAAAGATGCACTGGATATGCATAAAAGGAAGCAATACTCCCTTTTACTGTCCAGTGGCAGTTGTAATTATTTTTTCTCAACCTCCAAAAGTCCCAGGGAAGAGGGGGCGGGGGGCACATTTGAAACTGGGCCACAATCACTTCCATCATATCACTATATTAATAAAAAATTTGAGCAGCAATCTTTCCTTTTAGCAAATGTATTGAAATAACCTCAGTGGAAGAAAATGAAATTCTATGCGCTGGCTGATGTGAGAGACAGTTTTCATTTTGCTTTGACTTGAAAGGACTATGGATGAATCCATGGCTTCCTGTGTCTTCCGGCGCTGTTATCAAATCCAAATGCTGAAATGAGGCCATCTTGCACATAGTAAGCATGGAGAATTGAGGATTGTGTGTAATTATTGATTCATGTTGAAAAAATTGTTGCAGTAAGATAAATTAAATGATAAGGCATGTGTGCTGCTGGAGGACTACTTCTCAGCAGTGCTGCTGACTAAGTAGAATGTACAAACACTTAAAATCCAATGCTCTCTTGGCTTTGGACACATCTGATAACTACAAGTATGACTACAAACAGCCATTAACCTCAGCTATGAAGACACCTTTCCAAATAGAATCTGATGTCTTGCTAGGACATCCCATCTCTGATTCTTCAAGCAGTGGCAGTTATGCATAATAAATAACCTGAAAATAGCTGTCTGACAAAAACATAAATTCAGCTTCACATATGGATAATGTACAATAATAAATGTCTTACCCACCATTCTTCTTAAACATGACATCAGAAATTTGTGATTTACTGACACCTGGATAGAAATTGTCATAAGGATGTTGTTCAAATAAACTGCTTCTATGCAAATTGCATGAGTAACACTGCAGTCTTTGCATACAGTTCAAGGTGTTGTTCCAGTAAATAACACGCCACAACATCTTGAATAATCTCAAACTGGTACATAAGAGAAAATGGTATTTCTTATTAAGTTAATGGAAATGGAAGTGTATGCTTATACAATCTATTGCCAACAACCATTCATCTTTAGTTGTGACAAAACAAACTGTCAGTTAACAATGTGCTCCTTATTTACCTTCTCTATATTTTTTGAAAGGTACATCAGAAAAACCTTCAGAAGTTTCTGTCATAGCATATATCACAGCTCATGCAGTGAACTTGATTTAATTTTAATGCAATCTGATACTGGAGGAAACAGCCTGGGTGGATTCAAGGCCACCGGTTGAGATTGTATATGTACTTTATGTGAATACTCTGTGCCATATCAGAAAGGAGAAGGTGGTGGTTACATTTTTGGAATTTGTCACAAATGATAAAAAGTTACAGACAAAATGATGGAAATGAAAGAGATTGCAGATGCAGTTGGACTGATATGTAAGATATGTCACAGGGCTATGCTTCCCTTTTGAGAAGCAATAATACAGTTCAGTCATCTTCTGAATGAAAAAAAGAGAAGACTTTGTGTGCATACTCCCACACATGATGTGGTGTATTGCAGTGCCCATGAGAAGCACACTTTCCTGGATCGCCTGTCGTTAGACATCTTGATTAAAGGGCATCTGTCAGGAGATATGATTTTATCGGAGCCAAGCAGGTGTAGGCAGGGACTGACTGCAGCAGTACCTGGGGCCGGGGTGAGATGGGCTCAAGCAAGACAAATGGAGTGATCTTTTTCTCATTTCCCTCTGTTACCTTATCTTCGTCTGGAGCCAAGCGGGCCGCCATGGCACAGATTTTTTAGAGACTTGTGTCCGCAGTGGTTGATGGTTTCAAGCTTGGAAGTGAAACCCACTAAAGGTAAAAATAAATATTTATCACACAATCATCTATCAAATGGCCATGGAGACTCAATAAAAAGCTATGTCTTTGCTCTTTTGATTATGGTAGCTGTTGTGTGAAAGATTGCATTATTTCTTAATTATAAGGCTTATAGATCTACTTTTATGATAAAGCACTGTGGCATAGGTAGAAATAATGGATTAGATATTGCTAACCACATTTTCATTTTCTTTTCAGTGGAGAGAAACGTATGGGTTTGACTTAAAAGAAAGATCTTAATAGAACTGAGAAAGCTTAATTGTCTCACAAGACCACTGGCATGAGCTGCCCAGTGGGCCCAGTTATCCAGTGGGAAATACTAATGGATGACAAAATATTAGATATACTCCCATGGTGATGTATATATGAGATTGATTCCTATGAGAATATTCACAGATAATATCTGGAATATTAATTGAGTATTAAACAGGGAAAATTTGACATCCACATCTGGTGTGTTCCCATGTATTTACTGTTCATATTTTATCTATGACATGGCTATTATTAATGAATTAGTATGCGGAAGTAGCCTGGCATTTACTATGAACATGACCCTCACTAAATTAATCTCCATGATTTACACTGGTCATTGAGGATTAAAACCAACCAAACTGACACAAACTGAGAAACATTTAATATCTTGAGGTTGTTCAGAGATTACTTAGGGTTTAGGGTTAGGGCTGATATACCCACGGCTTACTACGGCACTGAGCCTCTGGTTTTGTGCCTGTGGCCCATCTGCAGCTGTGGGTGTATCCTTACCCTACTCTTACTTGTGCCATATTGATTACAGTGATATATGGATGCGATATGGATAAGAGTTGATTTGTCTGTTATACATGTTTGAAACACCTCTAGGCCTTTTTTTCCAAACTGCTATGGTGAGATTATAGGTTGATATTCTCTTTACTCTCCAACATAGAACCTCAATTTTCCACTGTAATTTCATTCCCATTTAGTGGCAGTGGAATGCAGGAAGTGACTTCTCTCCCTCTTCTCCCTGATGGGTTCACCAGCCATTTGAAGTAAGGCTTTGTCATTTGGGAATTAGCACACAGCTCAATTGGTCCTTAATGTTCGAGAGAGGCTGTGGATTACGGCCATCAAAGTGGAGGGTGGGGTGTGGGGTGTGTGTGCGCGTGTGTGGGCCCGGGGGCGGGGGGGCTGATGCTGTGGCAGGAATGTTGAGACAGAATTGTGGGAACTTTGAATTTATAGAACAAATGAGAGCTTGATTAACATGTGATGTGGGTCAATGCTCTGATCAGTCTTATTGGTGAGTAAATATGGGGCAGAATGGCAGTACATGCAGGGGTATGTAAATGAAAGCAGTCTCTGCAAAACAATTAATAAAAGTGCCACACTCCCTAAAGTGTGATGAAGGTCCTTTGAACTTACCAGCAGGTCTTTTCATAGAGGATATCTGAAGATGACCAAGGATCAAGGAGTTTATGCCACATACATTGAAATATTAGTGTAAGACATGAAATTGTGAACAGTGAAATTGCAAAAATTAAAGTATTAGGTCAATAAAAGAAAAAAAAGAAAGATACAGCAAATGCAAATAAATGGGCATCAGGGTCAGGGATCAGGGTCCATGTAGCCTATACGGACCCAGATGTGGTTGGTCACTTTGTATCTAGAACCTTCCAGAGGCCAAGGCTGCTTTGAAGTTGGGCTAGAGGAGTGATGTCACGTATGGGATAGGCTATCATCTTTAAGGTGGTTATGGAGATGGCATCACTTGGCCCACCTATGTGAGAAGGTATAGCCCACATTAGAGACCACCACACAGCCAAAATGATTGGTGGGCAGGGCCGCCTTCTTTGAAACCCAATGGAACCTAGCCCTCTGCAGGCACAGGGCACCCACTCAAACAACGGTTGAATGATCCTCCATGCCATTTTTGATGTGGCTGTTTAAGGCTTTGGTTTGAGGATCAGCTGAGGGATGGGTGGAAGGGTCGCCAGTGGATCCAACTCTAGTAGCCTATTTGTTCAGTGAATGTAGAGCTGCCTTTCATGCACTACTGAGAGGGATTAGAGTCAAAACATGTTTACTGGACTTGATTCAGAACTGGTCACTAAAAAGGGGCATGAAATGTGTTCTAATATTAGTAGTTCTGGTACGATTCAAAGTTCAAGAATAAAGATGAACATGCAGAGAGATTAAATTCCAAGACACAGAAAATATGTGTTTGATAGAATAGTGGGGATATTTCAGACATTCTGAAGTTGATTTGTAATTCAGCCTATAATATTACTTTTGCATTCCATTTCCAGAATGATGATGTAAAAGACCACACACTGAAACTAAATGGCTGCTTCATTTAGCTGTGAACTTGAGCATACTAATGTCCTTGGATGAAACCTAAGATGTGGCCATGCAGATCAACTAGTCTCTGAACTCTGCTGACTTCACCAGCAAACTCCTCAGCAGTAAAGCAGCCACAATACACGACTTACGAATGTGGTTCTTTCTGTCAGACCCAGGCTAATTTTCCTTCAACAGCCATTTTGACAACATTGCTAATGCTGTTCAGGGGGTCCCTCTGTGTAGTACCATTGACATTTCTCTTTTCTCCCACAGAATAAATGATGGAGGCAGGAGGGTGAGTGTTCCAGGCCAAGGCCAAATCAAGTGGACAAATCCAAAAAGCCTCCAAAAAGTATGCTGGGCAGTAGCTTCACTACAAGTAGCAACGCTACTAGTTTAACTACATTTCTGAGTAACATGGCTGTAGTGAAGCTATCTTCTGAATCTGACAACTTTTCATTAGTTTAGTTATTTTTTTGGCCATGTAGTGTGATATCCCATAAACTACATTTTCAGAACATCAGCTCACAGCAGCAAGTCTTCCATCTATGCCATGCATGGTAGATCAGTTCTTTGCAATAATGTGTTGCATGACAGGTGCCATAATTTAAAAAAGTCCACAATGTATACAAAAATGTATTTTGTGTCTTCTATCACTCATGTGTGCATGTAAACAGTGAAGTTCAGAAATCAGAAAGCATTATATATTAGAAAAACTGTCATCAAAACATACTGTATAACAATCAGGGAAATCAGGCTTTTTTCAGGACCCAATAAAGTATGCACATGCACATACTATTCTCCCATAGATTCTGGCTAGGGAATGTGGAAATAACACAAGGATTATTGTTTTAAAACCGTTTTACCCAAATAAAAGTACAATTGCTTCCTATTAGTTAGTTATTATTGTATGTCTATTGGAGAGACCTGTTAGTTTGGTAACTAATAGATTCTTAGCAGAAGGTTGGATAATTTCATTATATAGGCCTTTTTTTGTAAATTATAAAGTAGCTTCACAAGTAGTAAACTAGTTCTGCCGTTATTTTGTGACTTAGCTTGCTACATTTTGTCTTCAGGTAGCTTTAGTGTAGTGAAGGTTGATCTGATGTAGAGTAACATTTTCAGAGTAGCTTGCCCAACACTGCTAAAGTCTGTATTTCTTGCATGTAAATAAGCCGTTTTTTTTTTTTTTTTTTTTTTTTTAAGAAATTTGAAAGGTGAACATTTCCAAATATTTGTGGTCAAAATGCCATAGCAGTTTCACATATAAAACAGACACACAGCAAAAAATATACATGTAGCCTCCAGTATCTGAGAGCACATAAAGATTGAACTGTATGCATTTTGAGAAAAAAAAGAAAACTTCACAGTAGTCCTCCACATTTCAACTCCAAGAAAAATGCTAACTCCACAAAGAGGCAGTTTTCATGAGGTTTCACCAAAGTAGCTCTGAGACCACAAATCTCACAAGTGAAGGCCTGAAAGATCATTCCTTATGTATCTTTCACAAAGCACCTGCATAGTCCAAGCAGGAGAAACCAGCAAATGAATTAAATAAATGAGTGAGTTCGGGTGAGGAGCGGTTTCCACGCCTCAAACAGGGACAGATGTCAAACTGAGCAGCGTACACTCCTGCAGCCACTACTCATTAGGATGGCTGTTAGGTAGGCTTTGAGTGCCAACTGGGTCTAAGGGGAGCCTCTGTGCTAAGGTTCCCCAAGCTCGAGGTGCCAAGGTTTGATTCCCGGTATAAGACCTGAGAGACTTTGTGATGCACTGCTGTGACATTGCAAGCATACACCAGGGAACTCGGTGACACAACTCTGCTTTCCCGAGCAAGCCATTATGGCTGACAGAAGACCTCACTCATCATTTTGAAATGATAATGCCTGTGTACCTTCAGGTTGCACCTTTGAGTGGTGTGAGCACTGAGGAAAATAAATATTGTTGAGTTAATACATAGGAGTAGAGTGCATTATGTTTTTATTTGTTGTTTTGACAATGAAGACAGAATTTGAATATTTCATTAATGAGATAAGCATTGTTGTTACGACCAGTTTAGCTGAGGCATTACATGGTTGTTCAGAGCCAGTTAGGGCACTTTACCTGAAACCTATCTGATACTGTATATGCAATTTATACAGCATATGCTGTATCACTTTATGTTTTAAAGTTCCCCAAATATACCATAAGTCATTGTATTGGAATAGAAAAATCAAAACAACAAGTTCAATCTCTAAAACTAAAAGACAATCACAGCAGCTCTCTCTCTCTTTTCCTGTGTCTCCTGAGGACCATCTTGTCCTCTTAAGATCCTATCCTAATTGCGGCTAGCCTCTCCCCTGACTTCAGGTTGTTCTATATCAGGCGATACTTTTTATACTCATTTTTTCTAAACTTCTCTGCATTAGAAAATTCAAGACAACTTATTCCTAAAGCTAAAAAACAATCAAAACAACAAATGCTCACTAAAATAAATGACTACAGTGCATACCGAAAACCCACATCATCACAGCATGCACAAACTAAGACAAAGATAACTAAAAGAACGTGTACCATATCTGATCTAAAGGTTGTTTATAACTATTGTGAAATGCTTGTACTGTGTATTCTGTGTATGTACAACAAAGGATCAGGGCCTTGATTTCATGCTAAATAATTAATGAAAGATGAAACTTGAATGGAGACCACCATATCACCTTTTCGTTGTGAAACCAACATGGAGACTTTTCCATGCATTCACAATTGCCATTGTGTTCATTTAGTCTCTTTTGCTTTATCAGTGACTCCCACACATGCCTCAGTTTCTCATTTTCTGATAACAACAAAAAGTGACTCCCCCAAGAATGACACAACTTGTGGGAAGAAAGTGGATTAATGCAGCAAAATCACATGTCATTTGCTTGTTCTACTGTGGGTTCATGAAGGTGTTTGTTAAACCATCACATGATGTTACTGAATCAGTAAGTAAGCACAGTCTTAATGCAAACCCTCATCAAAAAGGGGACTGTGTAATCTTTTTTAACTTTGTAAATCCACGCAGGCTGAAGGGCTCCATGCTAGTGTTGCTGTTGCTTGTGCACCTTATCACACCATGCAGGCTGTCCTAACAGCCAAGTGACTCCGTCCAGATTATCCCCGACCAAGGGGTTAAGTGAGAAGCCTTCAAAGATTCCAATCACTGCTCAGCCCACAGAGTAAAAGTGCCTCCAGTACACCATAGGCTACGCTAATCCAAAGTGATTGAATGATCATAATTTAGATTACACAAGAATTTGCCTCCTCAAGACAGATGGGGCAGGTGTAGGAGTGTAAATGAACGTTAAGAAAGGCTTTTCAAATCGCTAAATATGTCACATGTAACTCTGCGTAATTCATTAGCAACATATTTTCTCAGTCCCTTTTTAAAAAAAGTAAAAGACTCACAAGGAAGATTTATTTCATTAAGTAATCACATCATCAAGAGGAAATAGTTAATCTCAATTAGCGTACTAAATCTTAGAAGTTACATACTTATAAATTACAACCTAATATATCACTAATTTTTTAGTATTCCCATTCTGGACCTCTCTTCCAAGTGCTAAGTGTATTTTCTCAGAAGATATTGTGGGAATTTCTGTAAGAACAAGTAATATATGTGTGTTGAGTGTATACAAGAATAGAATAGTGCATGCAGTAGAATGTGTGCTATAAAAAGAATGTACAAGAGATTTATGTGCATGACAGTAGGTGTCTTTGGAAAACCATGTTGAAACCATGTTTGGAGCATCATCGTAAAGGACAGAGACTGAGATCTCGTGTAGGATTGGCTCTGTTCCAGCTACATCATCTACTGTTAGGAGTATTTAAGGTAGACAAATAAGGTAAAAGGTTAGAATGGTTGAGGATCATCGATGTATAGCCATTCTCTCGGTGAACGCATTAAAGACTTGGTTGAACAAGACAAACTTCTCTGCATCTTTGGGTTTTTCTGAGAAACTTCTCCACAATATTGAGCATTGTTAGAAGGCCATCAATTATATAACTTGACGTCTCCAAAATGTATGAATGTTTAACTGGCTGGCCCAGATGGAATCTCATTATTGATTGGACCTGTCATTTCTGTATTTAAGTGCCAACTGTGAAAAGTTTGGCGCTGAAAGATAGGCATCCATCTTTCAATTCATGCAACCTCTGCTATTTGCTGTTAGTTTTGTAAAATGTTCATATGTGTTGTCTTACCTTGTGTCATCTTCTGCCCCTTCTTTCCCTGGCCCTTGTCTAAAGTCCAGTCTGTGCCACTATGTCTGTCTGTTTTCAGAACCAGGACTGTGGACAAAAAGCAAAATATGTGTTCATGTACACAGTTAGCTGTCAGCTAGAAGGAAAGAGGAGAAGTGAAACATCAACTCAACAGAAAGTGGTTGGGAAAAGAGCTATTAAGAGTTATTTATGCATTCTTTGAGACAATCACCCTGACTACAATTTTGGTAAGATGAGGACTTTCTTGTATTATAGATGGAAAATAACCAGTCAATTTTAAAGGTAATTCCAAATGTTTTAATCACTGGTAAGAATGTTCTGCAGTATGAAGAAATAATGATAAAGTTCAAAGGAAACTGAGTGGGATTTAAATTAAGCCAGTAACACTGCTTAATGAAGGTGGCAAAGAACATTAATTATGACAATATAAAATGCCCTAAAGCCTCTTTATAATACTTTATCTCTGCAATTAGTGGTTGTTTTCCTTCAGAGGAAGGCTGCTGGCTGGCTGTTGTTTATTTCACATACAGCAGTGTGTATTACAGGTCAGTGATTATTATGTTTAACAGAAACTCATAACGCCACCCAGTCAGTTCTTCCAATAATTGGAAAACTGCCCTTACGCTCAAAATAGTAAAGTAATTTTCTATTTACTATGGTGCCACTGCCTTAAAAAATTATGTGTCCTTCATAACAAATCCGCCTTAGCATAGGCCTACATAAATCACAGTGGATTGCACACATGCAGATTTTTGCCAGTCCGCCGCGGCAAGTAACGACACCCGCTTCAACCGTGGCACCACATACACTGGGATTACAGTCTTATAATATAAACTTCAAAGCCTTTATTGAACTTATTGGTTCCACAGGCAGCTCAAGGAGATCCTTCAGCAATGTGTGAGACAGGGAGAGAATGCAGAGGAAGCTATTGTTCATTAGCACCCTTAGAAACACAATGTAAGGTTATATTTAACTTAGTAAACACACACACAGAAATGTCTTTTAAGCTTCTGAGCGTCATATTGTACGACAAAATAACAAAATAATTCTACAGAGAAATTCAACAATCTAATTATGGTAACTATGTGTGTATGTATGTGTGTGTGTGGTGTGTGTGTGTGTGTGGGGGGGGGGGGGTGGTTTGACATACAGCATGTGCAAAATAGTAGAGTAATAGCTTTGCTATTACACATTTACACATTTAAAGTAAATATACTCATTGAAACAAAAATCACCATTGGCATATGTTCATAATTTAAGTGACATTTAAATGAAACCAAATCTATATTTCTGTAAAGCAATCAGAACTGGGTATGATATCTCTGAAGAGGGTATGTATTGTGGTAGCTCTGGGCTATTGCAATGAGCTTGAGGATTTCCAAACAATTGCTTTCCATGCTGTTTAAATTCCGTGCCCTGCACATTATGCTAAAAGCAAACCTGTGTTTTTTCGACATCATATTGGTAACCTCTCAACGTAAATTGAATAATTTGCCCCCAAGTTGACATCATACCAGACAGCTGTGCATGGCATATGACCCTCCAGCAATAACTTCAAGAGGCTTCTAAAGGTGACCTCAGCGACTAGCATGCAAATGCAAAAGCTTTGTCAGAACAATCTATTAATGATATGCACAGTTGAATTCTTAATCTTGCTGGGAGGTAAAATGTAACCAGTGGGACATGTTTATGATGCTGTAGGCACGCCTTGGCTCCAAGTACAACGCGAGACATGTCTCATTGCATTGCATTAGCCTCCCCGTCACATTTTCAAAACAATTTGTGGCACTGACAGAGCAGATTTCCAACACAGAATGTTTCCCCATGTGTTGATTTGGGTAAATAGGACTGAGATTCCCCTTTTTACACAGTCTTTGACACTGAGCCACTGTGCTAGTGACTGCTTCTCCATGTCTGTTTATAGCCATGACTGTTTATAACCTGTGACAACATGTACTCACATCTCAAAAACACACACACACAAACCAGTGATGCTTAAACTCATAAATACACATAGTCATCACTATATCAATGGTTCCTCCAATGTCAGTAAGTATGGTCAAATGTAATGATAAAGTGATATCACAAGTGCATCAAAGTCTCCTGGCAGTAATTTAAAACATATATGAATACCTAGAAAGGAGGTGATGACAGGGTGGCTATGCAGTAACAATGTTACAGCTCTTTAACCCCAGTTATTGAACAGGCACAACCAGTCATTGTGATGAAATTGTTTGTGCTTCTCCTCCCTCCATGTGTAAGTTATTGTATCTCAGCACTCTCATATTCTGGGCCTGGGCAGAAACTCATTCTACACAAAGGTCACGGAACATTACCCCTAGCCCTGACAGTAAAGGCAAGACATTATCACAGGGCAGGGGGTGGAATACAAAAGACAAGGAGGAGAAGAAGAAGAAGAAGAATTGTTGGAAATACACTACCTGTTTCTCTTTCATTCTTCTGTGGTGGTTCGAGGGGATGGGAGGAGGGCGGGGGAGGGGGTGAGTTGTCGGCAAGTCACTAACCGCATGGATTATTCCCCACGAGGGAGAGTGTGTGCTGAGATTATGCACTGAGCTTCTAGCGGGCAGGTGTGAAGTCAAGCTGAACATCCCCACCACCCAACCATCCATCCCCAACCCAACCCGCACCACCACCCCCCATTGTGTGCCTTTACAGCATTCCACAGCCAGAACTCCTTCATTCTCCTATTAGTCTTCCTCACAACCTTAATCATCTCATTTTCTATGGCATTACAAAAAAAAGTTGAATGTCTGTGAATTTTGTGAATTTAAATTCCTCATATGAGAGGTGCTCTTGCTCCTATTCAGGTAGGAATAATGAGAGCAGTAATGATTCCTCACTGAGTCCTTATCAGGCTTTTGTTCTGGGCTGTGAGTGCTTTGTTCAGGTGGAGACGAAGGTATGCAACAGACCACAGGGGTCACATGTGTTGGAACACATATAGTATACATAACAGAAACTGTGCTCAATGGATGAAAAAATCAGTGCACAACTGTATTTTATATTTGTACAAAAACATAGAGGCTCACACTAAATTCTCATTTTGCTTGCAGCAGACGTTAATGGCAGATGCTTTACATGAGTGGTTGCTGGTACCCTGAGAAGAGTTGATTTGAGTGCATTTGGGAATGTGTATGACCTCTCAAGACAACACAACTTCCCTTACGCATTAGTCTCTTTTCAAAGTGAAATACACACATTGCTTCTGGGAGGGAAGATTAATCTAAATCTCAAATGATTTCACGTAATTTATCACAGCTTTACTGTGAATGCAATAATTTACACTAGCACATCTTCAGAAAATACTCTGATGTTATTAAGTGGCAAATCATCTGGGTTATAAAAGACATACAATTTATTTATTACACAAGTATAATTAATGGTTTCTTCACAGAGATTAATAAACTGCTTATGTGTCTCTTTCTCCTGGCTGCTGTTTGTGTCTCTCACTGACAGATGTGCACAAACACATACATACATGTAAGCAAGCACCCCCCGACACACACACACACCCTTTTGTCTGCACCTCCCCACGTGCACTACACTATAACCCTCCCTCTGCCCTCAAATCCAAGCATACCTCCCTCCCTGTCTTTCTCTCTTTCTCCTTCCCTTCCTCCTTTTTTCTCTCCCTTTCTCCAGTCTTCTCTTTGTCCTCCTCTCTGCCTGGCAGTGTCTGTGGAAAGGATGTAAACAGTCTAATGGAAGAAAGCTCATCACTGTCACTGCTTAAACTTACAAATCAATTAAAATGACTGAGAAGCATCAGAATAATGAAGAAGAAAGTGCTGTCTGGCCTCTACAATTAGACGCCTTTAAAGGGTTCTTGGCATTGCAATTATAACTTTAATTACACCAGATATCTATCAGCAACAGTGGTGGCATCGAAAAGGATCTACCACGGATGTGGCCCTCGTAATGAAAAACATAATTAATTCCATGTTTTTTTATGTGTCATCTGCCAATTTCAGCCTGTGACACCAAAATACCCCGGCGGCGTTTTGAAACAGCCCAGTGCTGGGGATACATATATGAAAAGAAGCGAACATCAAGATATGCATTCTGGCACTGTTATCATGTTAAAGTCTACTCTGCTCTGTGAAGACCACTTTGACTGTGAGGAGATTGAAAGGGGGGGTGTAGATGGGTGGGGGTTGGTTAGGGTGAAGGGAAGAGATCTGTTCTATCATTTATTGTTTGTTTGGAGGCTCGCATGTATGATTGATTGCAGGTCTTGCGGCGTGGAGGTGTTTCTATTGTGTGGGGCACTGAGCTCATCCTTGGTTTTTGTCTTTGAGGCTCTCTGTGTATTGGCACCCAAGCTTCCTCATGCCTGGAGGAGCATGATTGCAGAGCTCCCTTTGATGGTTAGGCATCCTCAGGTATTTATGCTGTCGGCAATGGCATATGAAGTATGTCTTTGTCATTCAAAGCTACAGCACAAATAATTAGGCGGAAGCAGCAGAATGGATTAATAACATGTTTTTGGGTATCATGTCACAAGCATCATCAGTGAGAAACAGAATATTTTATCTCTCAACTCTCTTTCCTGTCTTTCCCCACAATCCCCACCAAGATACTATTATTCCTTCCTCTACGGGCACCCGATCCCACATAGACACATGAACACACACACACACACAAACACACACACGGTCTACACCATCACCAACACCACAACCACCCTGAGCCCCCTCACCAACACAACACAGAATCAGATTCATTTGGTTGCTAATCAATATATGCATCAGGCCTGTTCGTGCTCAGCTCTGTTGTTGTGCAGTGCCCGGAAGAACCCTCTGTGTAGCACAAATCCAGGATTACAAGGGAGACAGCAGGATCATGAGAGCGTGCGAGTTCTGCTCCTGGCTTTGGCTATGAAGCATTGTGAGGAGAAGAGGCGAGGCAGAGGATTAAATTTGACTCTATTGCGGGTAGTTTGCAAGGGCCACATCCTTGAAATGGGAACTTTTTTCTGCTCAAATGCCCAGCCTAACATCGCTTACAAACGCTCACCATGTCTCAACACCAGTCTCTAATGGGCTTCCTACCTCTGCCTCTCATACTGAGCCACCTCCATCTGCCCCTTCTCCTCTCTGTCTCTCTCACACTCACACACACATGCACATACACACAATCTCTCTCCCGCTTTCATTCACACTCATCCATACACACACACTCACACATGCATACAAACAAACACACACACAGACATACACACAAGCACACACATTCACACACAGTTCTGACTACAGTGCAAACATTCTGTGTCTTGACAAGCCGTCTGACTTGTTCCTCTAATGAGCCTTGCCACCTAGCCATCACCATGGTTACCCGTGAGGTGCACCCCTTGTTGCTCCGCCACTCCGGCAGTGAGAAGCCGAATCCCCAGCAGAGATGCCTTGGGCACTCTATGTGGCAATCCAGTCTGCCTCATGGCAAGGACAAACATGGAACTCGAAAAAAAAAAAAGGGAAAGTTCATGTCAGGTTTTGCCCAACATCAGGCTCCAGTGAGCCACTAATGGTTGTAGGATTCATAATGAATGTCTGACTGCGTTTAGTATGCACTATGTGAAGCATTTTACATTAAAATGGCCATCTTAGATAAGTGTTCTGAATTAGCCCTAACTGAATGCTATGCTAATGCTGGGGAATGACAGTCCTGCTTTGGCTTCGAGGGCCCATCTGAAAGCAACATGCATCAGAAAGCAAGATGTACATTTCACTGAGGTGGGTTCTAACGTCATGTTACAACACAGGACTAGCAAAGACACTAGCACCCCCTAAGACCTGTCCAGAATATTAAACTTGGTAGCAGTAATAGATAGCTTGTACATTCAAACCTATATACTAATGTTTTGCTTGTGCAGAGCAAGCTTTTAAATGTTAAGAGTGAACTGTGCAGATGAGAGCTCCTCGCTATGCCATGTCAGCCTAGTTTCATATGTTTCCAGATAAGTCAAGGGTAATCAATTACATTATGAAACCAGGGGCAATAGATAACAGTGGAGGAGTGAAGTTGTTAGAGGTTTTTCCATGGGATCTTTTCCCCCTCCTCCGTCAAGCCTATTGATGTAACTCAAGGTCTTATTAAATAAGACAAGTTCATTTGTTTTAGTCGTTTAAACCCCAAAGGTCCCTAATAGCTAATGATTTATTGCAGGAAAGAATTCAGCATTCAGGCTCTTTCAGACTCACTCGCCCTTCTCACTGTGAAGGTGTCACATTACTTAGGAAATTAATGTAAGAGGAAGTCACCGTTTTTGGCTGGAGAATTAATCACTGATGAGTTGGAGGATATTGGAGGGGCTCACCATGCTCTCGTTCTGTACGTCAAGATGTGAGGCTGAAGCCCCGAAAGCTAGCATGCACACACCACCCCCACCAGAAAAGTTGCATGAGGTTTTTAGGAAGTCAAGTGACAACTCTAACTTTTTTTCCCTTATACAGCCATGAAAAAACCACAGATAGTGTGTCCACAGATAAATGCATATATTACACAATAAACCCACAAGCATTACTGCCTTTCAAAGCCAAAGGCACAATGAAAACAGTGACACTGAGGAAAAAATGCCTTTATAGTTTACACAATGTCCTGTAAAATGTGTTTGGTATATGACTGGTTCATCATTTATGCAATATCTACTTAGAAGGGATTTTTGCATATTAATTTTGATCATTGACCTGACCAATGACCCCAAAATTCACCAAAAATGTAGATACTGCACTCTGCCTTAGGATGACCTTAAACCAGTGGAATGCTGCAGGCTGCAACTTATTGTATTCTTTTAGAACAAAACTCTTGAGTTCTTGCCGGTTTTTGTTTGGATTTAAGATTCACAATTGGTAATATGTCTTAATGAGCGGGTAGGCTAATATTTTGAGTGTTGGATAAGGTAGCTAATTTGCAACTAACAACTAGCCAAAACAGTGGTATTCACTTGGCTTTTGTAGTAACTGCAAAATTGACACTCCTATTTCTGTAAAATGGGTCATGATTACACAGAGATATTTGGTGACAAGACAGAGTAGATCTAGTCTATTTGACAAAAAATGTATAGTTACTGCGGTTTGTCATGGTAGGGCAGATTTGTGACATTAATGCTTAATGTGCTCTGTTTATGACCCTGCCTGTTATGCTACTGACAGTGCAGCACTTCTCATTGCTGCAGTGCTGCATAACATGGAGGGTCAAGGTGACGTCAGTCATTCAGCCCAATTATCTCACCCCCAACCCTCATTATATCAAAGCTGGGAGCTCCTTGGGCTTGCTCCAGCAGATGCAGAGTCCGTCTGGGGGTGTACTCTCCAGTGTCGATGAACATCTGGCTTCAGGGGGCCTAATGGAGAGAAGTGGGATTGAAATAGAGCTGCTGGCCTAACTGGTGTTGGACACTCCCCTCACCAGCTAGTTAGTCAAGGACTAGAATCAGTATTATTCTCTTTTTCCAGACCAGCCGGCTGTCTGTTTCTTTTTCTCCAACAGGTGCTCCAATGCACTGAAACAGCATGCAACAACAAGCATAATGAACTTCCTGTTTCTCAAAGCACATCTGCCTGGGCCCAGTGAGGAAAAATGTGATAATGAATAAGTATTTCTCTGCCGCCAATGACACTGCAGATTTTCAAGCGGTGGCCTATAATGATGAGACCTCACAGGTTTTTGAAAAGTATTTGAATGGCCCTCATGCACCACACCCACAGTGCTCAGAGCCATACAATGTGTGATAATGCCATCATTTACTTCCCATTTACTTCCCATTGGCATGTTCCTCTTCAAACAATGTGCTGTAATTTCTGTTAGAGCTCTCACTAGGTAACCATAGGCTAGGAATAGAAAGAACAATCAAGAGTTAATTCACACTCTGCTATTGGCAGTGGTTTTGGGACTAGTGTTCTTGTAAGTCTATTATTGTAAAGTTTATATGCATGTAATGCATTCATTAATATGACCCACAATTTCTGATTGAAATGCGAAATCACTCCTGAGAGACACTGAAGATGATGTGATATTTATGAGGTAGAGTGATGACTCCCAAGGACATTCCACAGGACACTTACAGACGGAATTTATACAGATCCTTTTATGGGAATGTCTTCGTCATAAGCAGTGCTAGCTGGTGCCACGTAAGAAAATTGAGTACTTGCTTTTGGTAGATTACAGGATTCATTCTTGTCAGCATCTCAGCAGAACCTGACCAGGGATTTGTAAATCAGGGAAGGCATAAAAGTTTGATCAGTTTGGCTGTAGGATTCTGGGGCAAATGGAGAGCAAACAGAGAGCACAGGGAAAATGTTTGCAATGCTTGTGAGGTGTATCAGCCACCTATCTGTTTCCCTGTCCCCCATCTGCTCACCCCTACCTCACTCACACACACACACACACACACACACACACACACACACACACACACACACACACACACACACACGCAGACACAGGCAGAAGCCTATCTCTCTTTGTCTTCCACTTTACGTGGTGGCTCAGATTTTATTAGAAGGGATTGTTTGCCACCTACCGTGTGTTGACCCTAGCAGCAAGTATGAGCAAGGACAGCTAGTAAATAAGGTTTCAGATTGTTTTCATTTATTATAGTTGTTGTTATTATCTCTGACAACAATGAGAAAGCAAACAAATACAGTTCAAACCTCAATTATGCAGTGTATGACATAGCATAACTAAACACGAGAACTTTTCAATAGTTCGTGCATTGAGATTTGTTTTTATAAACACTGCCAGTTATTTCCATGTTACATGCTGTGATTTTAAAATCTTAATTTGAAACGAAGCAAACTTTTTTTTACCCTCTCACGTATGCATATGGAGACGGACATAAAAATTCTTTGAGAAGCACAGACTCCAGACATGATCTCCCCAGGTCTGGTTGCCGGCCTCCAGTGTTGGTCCACCTCCAGCCAGCATGATAAAGAGAGTGCCTGGAACAGATAACACTGTCACATGCTGATGTCACAAGTTCTTCAGTAAATGCACCAAATGTCGGTATGACTGAACTTGGAGCGAAATCTGAAACATTTAGAATGTAAAACACCATCTGGCCCAGTTACTCCCTCCCTTGTGTGAATATCAGTGCAGGCTGAACTTGGTTAATGCAAAGCAACAGTGCCACCCATAGGCTTTTGTGTGCACCTCCCTGAGAGAGCCTATAAAATGCACAGTGACACTAGTAACAAATGCATATGAGCAGTGTGTGCACTGCTGATTGAATAAGTTTCCTCATAAAAAAAGTGAACAATTTTGACATTGAGTTGACATACATGCATGACATATGGTAGGACTGTAAGATTCCCTGATCTAATCATGCAGCTCACACCATGAAATCAGAGAATATATATATATATATATATATATATATATATACACACATATACATACACACAAACACACACACAGACACACACATATATATATATATATATATATATATATATATATATATATATATATATATAGTCTGGCACTAGGGTGAACATTTAGATTTTGTTCTTTTTTATAAAGCCCCCCTTTTTTCTGTGGGCCGGAACAGCCCTCAGCAGCTGCAGTGGGGCTGATGGAGTCCTTCTGCTTTCCCCGTCACCTCGGTCGACATGCAGCCATGGACATTAACAGATTGTCGCGTGCGACCCAGGGGCACCTTGAGATGCTGACAGTGATGACACCTGATGACACTTGATGGCCGCTGCCTGGGGCCGGTGGCGGGGGCCAGGGCCTGAGTGCCACTCTTGCAGATTGGATATCAGGTGAGCCGAGAGGGGGGTCAGCTCCCCGCTGACCTCCGAGCTAGGCCCCCTATTTCTCTGCCAGGCAATGGAAGGCAGATTCACCCAATACCAATAAAGTCCCCTTTAGAGGAATGGACAGGGAAAGGCGCTTATGTGCTGAGCACTGCACGTCAGATGCTGAATGCAGTTCTCCTAATGTGTAATTGCAAGCCATTATGGTGTGTGTGTGTGGGTGTGGTACATCAAGGCTTCCATGAAGACCAGGGTTCTGAAAATGAGAATCACACAAACTATAACGTTATGTTTGACAAGCCTAATGTTTATCTGGCCATTAAGGTTTTGCATGGATGTCAAGAAAGATGAGTATGTAATAACTAAAATGTCAGCATGTTGAAGGATGATTCATATGATTGTCTGACTGTCTGATTTGGTTCCTATGTGAAATGTAGTCACGGAGGGAAAACAGTTTGTCTACTATTGAAACATTCCATGCAGAGGGAACCAGCATTCCAGCATTCAACCAGCATTCATTCTGGACAACACTGTAGCAATCAATGTATTAGCAAAGTATTTACCAATACTGATCACTCATGCATAATCATTCATTCACTTGCAATCTCTTATGTTGGGGATCAGACTCAAACCAATCATTTCCATCACAGTTTAATGTGACACAGCAAATGTCTCCACACAGGACAACTCCATAGGCAATGACATTAAGATTATACAATGACAACACTACTGTTTGGTAACAGTCACTAGGTAGCAACATCATATACAACTACTATCTCTACTACTACTTACATTTCTATAGCGCTTTTTCAGATAGGTAGAAGGTGGATGTCACTAACCACCTCCAATGTGTAGCACCCACATATGTATCAAATGCTTAAATGTGTTAAAGGTACCATATTAAAGTTAGTCCCAGTTAACATAGGTCTATGAGCTAAACATAAATGTCTCTTGCTGAAAATAGCGCTCCATGTGAGAAGAGGCTGTCTGACGCTGCTGAAATTCTAGCTGCGTCAGCTACTACCTCAATCACTTAGCCAATGAGAGAACATTGCCACTGAATTTAGCGAGTCTCTGATAATAGTTAGCTATCTTTGCTAGTTAAATTAAATACTGATAGTAGAGGATATTTTAAAAAAAGGTTTTAAGTTCATATATTGCACCTAAAACACACTGCTCTGAACAGCAGTAACATTTGAGTCACTTGCCTGAAAAAAGGGGCAGGATTAGACCGATGTTGCTTGGCAAAAGACGCAGATGCTGGGAAGAAATCTGAAATCTGAACAGATGGTTTAAAGACACACGATTTCTGACAATTTTCTGAAATGAACACTAAAGCACTAAATCGTTTGTTTGTTTGTTTGTTTTTTAAACTCAGAATGTGTTTAGCAGCACCATAGCCCCAAGTAGATGTGAAAAAAAACAGGAAGAGTGATATTTTTCATAATACGAGACCTTCAAATCTGTATGTCAGAGTCAAAGATATACAGTACAACCACATGTAGTTCCCATTGTCATCATTTATTTATTCCTTCTCTCATGGTAATCAGTCTGCTCTTTAAGTGCTGCTTTATTCATTAGTCTGTCCTATAATGAGCATGTCCCATGTGTCTCATTCCTGCAGTCAATCAAACCTCAGCTGGTGGCTAAACATTATGCATAAATTGTTTTCTCTCTCGAGTTGCCACTGCTGTGAAAGTGTGAAAAAAGTATATTGTATGTAACTCAATGGACCGATATCTTGCATTTCCAAGTACAGTAGTTCTATTTCTGAAACAATCAGGCTGTTAAAAATATAGCTAAACTGATTTAGTGTGGTGTCAGGAGGCCTGAAGTGGGGCCTTTTGTGATTTGTTTACAGCAATAGCCCAATGGCTTCCAGCTGTGGAAATAATGCAGTACAAGTATAGTCAGCAAGATTTTAGTTGTGAGTGGTAGATAATTTGTGTAGACTTCATGTAAATATTTCACATTTCTATGAAACTGGGAAAGGGAAAGGGAAAGGTGAAGTCACATGATTAAAGTTGCATGGCAACAGATTAGCAGTATTCAGCCACTTACTGGGATCAAAAAACTGTTTTCACTCTTGACATCTGCAAGTTCTACCCAGTAGAGTGAATCAATACACAAGTCAATGCACAAAACCAGGGCCATCTAGATTCCCTTTGTAAGTCAGGAAACTTGCTAGAAACCTAAACAAACCCAATTTTACCTGATTAGGATGGTGTTGTGAGGTGTCCCATTGGAACTCCAGTACACCCCAGTTTCTTCTCTTTCAAGGTCTTCAATGTCGACCTCGTTAACCATCATAGTAGAACATCATAGTTTGTTTAATCGGGTATAAACCTTTCACATCAGAGCCCCCCTACAGGCAGCCTTTTATTACACTTCTGAAGACCCAGAAGGTCAGCATGCATAAGCAATTAATTATATACGCTATCAAAGTTAATAATAAACACAGCACCGGGCACTGCAGGACTTAACTGACCTCACCTTATGGTTTGTTCAAGGGCACGGGAACAGTCAACCTGTTCCGCAGGAGATAGATGGACCATGGAGAAACCCTGTGATGCCAAGCACATTCATTCTTTTTAAAAGCATCAGGATGAAAAAAGAGGAGGTAAAAACTGTTGTGTGAAGCACAATGGTGTTTCTGGCCACGGTGATTGAAATGGAAATTCTAATAGCAGTTTCTGGTGCTTAATCACAGGGCAATATCGTCCCTATTTCAGTGGGTGTGTAGCCCATGCTATCAAAAGCCGTTCACAGTTTGGGGATGGGGATGGACTCTGAAAATAACTACTTTACTTTGTTGCTCTTTCAGCTGACTAATTATACACGCAGTCAAACATACAGCATGAAGCTCTGTCTCATCATTGCAATACAATATGAGTTCTAAACAGACTTGTTTACACAATTCACATATAAAATCAATTTGAATTGTTTAATTGTTTGTGTGGTGGCTTGTCACAGTAGCATGAGGAGAGCTGATCACATGATCACCACCAGTATGTTCATGTCTTTCCTAGTGTGTGTGTGTGTGTGTGTGACCATTTAAAGATTGGCACATAACTGAATGAAGGTATTTAATATCTTCCTTTGAGGTAACCACATGTGTTTTGCAGAATGACCAAGTTCATCCTATTTTTTTATATTATAATAATACCTCAAATCCAAGGACAAATATTCTGTAAGCTCGTTAAGAACAGAAATCAGAATCAAGCATCAACTAATTAATGTACTATTTAGTCCAGACATGTTCTCTTGTGCATGGTCCACTGCTACCAGCTAATATGAAAAAAAAAATGTTCTGTGTCAGTTTAATGTTAAGGATCACAGCATGACCACTTCCCTCGCTAGTCGACAGGCTATAATAACACAAGGCAGTTTAGCCGTCAAGGTTATGTGCATCTTAAATGAGAAATATGAGCAGTGTGCATGCGTCTCCTCTCTGCAGGATTCTCCAGCTGGCTCTCTGGTGTTGTGAGCGGTGTGCACACAGCGATAGGTAAATGTGGAGCCACCAAGAGAAAATATTTACAGTGTTGTCCCAGTGAGGGGCACTGGAGAGATGCATCTGTTCACGCCATCAAAAACAGACAACAGATTTTTCTGAGCTCTTTAAGCCAGACCGCTCTGACAACACTCATTACCACTCACAGTGTAATATCCTTTGGACAGTTTTAACTGGAGCTCTATGTACATATTAGAAAAAAATCTCTGAGGTTCACAGCATGGAGTAAAGAAAGACATTCATTATAAGGATGAAAAGATAATAAAATGGAATCATTTTATATTTTTCAGGATGCTGTAAGGTTACTTCATTTACTCTACTGCACTAAGTTACTTTATTTACTAACTCTTTATCATCATTTTATATCTGTGCATGTGCTGGAAACACTAGTGAACAAACCAACTTGAAGAAATTTGTTCATAATTGACTGAATCATGCACACCCATTTGGTTTCAGTTATCAGATTCTAAAATGCATGTAAACATCTCAGAACAGATTACAGTTACCTGGTTAACTGCACTCACTGACTAACAATACACTGAAAGGGACAATGGCCTCAGTCCTCATGTTGTTACAGTTATAATACAGTTTAGACATTGTCAGAATGCATAGCAATACTAAAAATACAGTTTTGGACAGTTTTGGACATTGTTGTTAGAATTCTTATTGTTTTACAAAATATATTATACATTTATAACACATGTATAACTATATAATGCATTGCCTACATTGTGCATCATTACAGTGTTCATTATGTTAGAATATTTTTATCCATGCCCACCAAAGAGATGTATACCTTATCCTTTAGCTAACGTATAATATACTAAACACTATACTCAGCGTATGTGTTCAAATTTTTTACCAAGTATGCCCATAACTGACTTACAAGGACATGTGGGAAGTGTCTGAAAAACACATCACCATCACAACTGGCTTCCAGTAATTTCCAACAGAATTATTGGATTTGCATAATAAATAAGTGTACTTGTATACTTAAACCATAATACTAGTACTTATTATACAGTTCTCTAGAACATTGAATGAGTCTTTATTTTAGTAAAATGACCGCTGCTGAAATATAATGACCACTGTCAATGGCAATTGCTGTTGTGCTTTAGATCAGACATCTTCATATCATTCCATGAGTAGAGACCATTCATTTATTGCAATGATACTTCATTGAAAAAGAAAGTAGAGACAGTTGATCAGCTGTGTTCGAAAGGGTTGAAGTCCTGTTCTTCCTGTCGGAACTTATTTTCCTATAATGACAATATATCCCTTACATAATGTAAAGACACCTAATAACATTATATTCTACTGTGAGTCAGTCAGAGGCGGAGTGGGACATTAAAATCCACCGGGGACATTCTGACCGCACCTGCCCACTACCAGCCCAAACTGGCTAAATGGCTAATTGGTCATTAATTCGTCAAATATACCAGCATATACATTTAACTAGCTTGTGCTAATTCCCATCTAGCAATAATGTCAATTATTGAGCTCCTGCTAACTGTTTTTCTGGCAGTTTACCTACACTACAAGTTGATGGTGGACTTATAACGAAGTAAATCTGTTATTTTTGAGCATTTTGATGCAAGCTGCTCTAGAATCCGCTTCCTCTTTATTCTGGCTTTTTTAGCCCCCCCTTTCTCCTTTCTCAATCAGCAATACTCCTACACTGAACTTGCTGCTTTCTCTTTGACTAACATATATGTCATTATCTTTAGTGTCATGCCAGTAGACGAGGGTCGCTCATCTATCCCCCTACATTTTTGTAATAGACTTGACCTGCAGTCGGTTCACTGGGTAAATGCATTTCCCTTATCTAGGAGGCTTTGCTCCATTCTATATAATTTAAGAATAAACAAACAAATAATTATTTTATTTGTAACCATGAAAGTTCTATAACGCTTGAATAAGAAGATTAAAATCAAGATACACAAAGGCGACATAAACATTTGGAGATTGATGCGAGAGATCAGAGATGAGTGTACAGGGTAACCAATATAGAATGAGTATGTGGTATAAATGTTGGCTGGACTACTAAATTTTGAACTAAAATGCATGTATGAGATTTTCGATGGGGATTCATTCAGTGTCTAAATAACATGTGCATCAGGAAGGCAGCATTTGAATCAAGGCTGTATTGAGATACTGTGGGCCAGTCCATTTTGATTTTTGGGAATCTCCCGAAGGTCCTGATGGCCACCCGCCTCTGCAATCAGTGATTGAGACCATGCAGTTGGGCACAGTATTTCTCAGTTACTTGAAGGGCAGTTTTTGCATTTCTCACTAAAGGCTAGTGCATACAGAAAAGCACAGTAAATGAACTGCAAAAACACATTGCTTCCTCAAAATGAAACTGTCAGTGCATCGTAATGGTTGTATGTAACAATTGTAACAGTTAATGTAAAAAATTATACTCAACCTTTCTGTATGTTCAGAGCAATGAGAAAATGTCTTTATGATGCGCACAAGTGACTAGATGATGTGGATGTTATAGAATTTCAATTTCAATTCTGATCTGACAAATGCACCAAAGTGACTGAGAAAAACTGTAACCATATACCACATGCTAATCACTGTAACCATATACTACATGCTAATCACTGTAGTCCAGCTTGGTGGACCAAACTCTTTAACCTCACTTCACTTTGTCTAAAGAACTACTCTCAAACTTCCTGGTGAGTATATACTTCCTGGGAACTTTACAAGTATTGGTTATCTTCAATCTGTGTGTTTGAGAAACAGTGAAACATTTTCAATTGTTAACGCAATTCTGGCTCAATCAGACTGAATGGGACATGTTTGTTTTAAAAGACAACGTTCTGCTAGGCGGTCATTATCGAGGAATAAGCACTGAAAGAGAGATGCAGGAGTCTGACGCATTGCCTCTTTGAAGTTATAACTTGATAGAAACTAGTTATGTACTTAACTTGTTTGAGGCAACAAGTTACCACCAATTTTTCAAGTAGCCTAAGCTTTTTTACAGTGCTCTGATTATAAGGATCTGTCACACTCCGGCTGCTTATTGAAACTGTAGCCATAGATGAATGTTGTGAGGTCATTTTAATGTACACTAATTTGTTTAGTAAGTATGTATGTATATATTTTACCAAGATGTTGCTGTTGGAGCTTTAAGAGCTTACTCATGCATTTCAACTGGAGTCAGAACTGTATTGTGATACTTTACACTTGTCAATGGCAAGCCTTCTCTTACAGAACATAATCAATCAATAAGGCATGGTGACAACATAATTTATAGAGGTTCACATAGATTTACGATTCTTTCCATCATTTATTTCCAGGTTTCACTGTTATTCACAGTTATTATTCCATAATCCACTCATATTCCGTTCAGCACTCCCCTTCATGGCAGCGACAATAAATATTTCACAGCTCACACTTCAGGTTGGGTTTTGTTTCTCTCTCTGATTTTTGAAATTTGTCTACAATTAATTAGTTAAGTCTTAGCTGATCAGTGGATGGAACTGAGGACTTTGCATCTTAGGGAAATTCACTTTCTCCTATTTACAGCGATATAGAGTCAGAGTCAACTCTTTCACATTATACTGAGATATATAATCAAAGGAATTTTACTTTCTCCCATGCACAGTAATAAAAAGCAATATTCATATGTTCATTATTTCCTGCCTTAGAACAGTAAGAGTATATCTATCAAGTAAAAGTGTCTGCTAAATCATGTACACATGGCTATACTGTATATGCATTAAATCACATCCATTTAGTAAACAAGGTAATACAAACTGATAAATTGCCAACTTAAGCTAGTTAATATAACATAATGTAATGTTGTAATGTAATGTAATGTCATCTGATGGTATTTCTATTAGGTCAGTCATACATTTTAAAACATCTTTTACTGCTGTATAACGTGAGGAATGCAGTCATTAATAGTCATTAATTACATTACAAGGAGTTAGCGTGAAATGAAAACACGCTATAATAATAAATAAAAAGTGCAAGTAAAAGTGTAGAGTCTGAAACAAAGTACAGCAGTCCAATGTCTGGAACGATTGAATGATGTATTAGTATGATGTATTTAGTGTTAATGTAGTATACAGAGTACAAATCCATAGTATTCTACAGCTCTAGCCTAATGAAGTATACGAACTTAGCAATACTATGTGCTACCAGACTGACTGGCATGGTATTGGCCATTTTTTTGACATCCATTCCATAGCCAACCTTTCTTCAGTTTTAATCATTCCTCCTGGTTTACCTGTTTGAACTAGTTGGACCAATATAAAGGCCAAAATCAACTGATTCATGCCAGCTCTCACTCCAGAACTGTGAAGGAAAGTAAAAATGTGCAGTGTGACTGAACTACAGGGACTGCATCGAGGGAAAATAAGTTCAAAGATATATCCAGCTGTGGACCAAATTAGGAGTGGCTCCTCTCCCTGCAGCCTTCCCAAAGGCCAGAATCTTACCCTTTGCAGCAGTCACAAGCAGAGCACTTGAAGGCTGGCCTTCATCACCTCAACAAAAACTGTTCAGCCTTTCAACTGTTTTTCAGCACCGTTAGACAATGTTATAATTTATTTAGATCAATTTGTCTGTTTCCCTAATCTGTTTTGATTAAATATTAAGATAATCTATAACATCTCAATAGCTCCAGTCTGTAGATCCACCACAAGAAGGCGGTGGTGCCTTAAGGAATATAATTTTTTATTTAAGTCTGCCTCTCTTCATTTACGACGGTTCAGTCTGCCAGTGCGCCTCTTATCAATCACTCTCTCCCACACTTGGGGCATCCTGCTGAAGCTTTGGCTGAGTAACTGTTAGTCTAAGGCCTCTCTCTCTTTCTCTGCTTGGCCCAGGCAGCTGCCATGAGCCCTGGTTGTTATTGGACATCCTGCCCAAGGTTAGTGGTGTTTTTGCAGGGCGTAAACACTCATGACTTTCATCATGATTTCCAATCTGACCTTAGACTGAGGACGTGGTGCTGTGTATACCATATACCTGGACATTTACATCTCGTCTCTAATCTTCATTGTGATTGTGATTATCCAAAGAATTTTGCAGTGTTTTGCAATGATGCACTTCTGTGCTAATATGTTTACTCCATGCACTGGTAACATAGCTCTCTGTAGCTACACAATGACTTTCACCATGAGTGTCTCTAAGGAGCTCAAAGTGTCTCAAAGGAGAGATCTCTTTGTCTCTCCTTAACACACAGAGCACAGGGTAAGTGGCACAGATACTCAAACACGTGTGTTCTCATTGTGCTGCAAGTCACTTTGGATGAATGTGCCTGCATACCTGCCAACTGAGAGTAATAAAGGTGTACAGACAGATGTGGAGAGCAAGCAGCCAGTTTGGCTTGTAATCTAATTGTAGATACCTGCTAGCCCCCTTACTGAGAGACTCCAGTGGCAATGAGAAACAAGGGTTTTCCCATCTAGTCACTTTCAGGATATCACATGAACATTCTATTTGTATGTTACACCAGTCTTGGGAATTTACATTGTAACCTCTTCATGCTTTTTACACTCTAATGATACCTTTGGACTTTTATAGGGGTCGCAACCTAGTAAGTTGCTTTAGAGCCTGTAGGGATGGCCTAAGGAAATTGAATCTGCTGAAAGTCACTTCATGATTCTGATTCCATCAGGTTGATGTAGCTAAGCTAACATGGTCCAAAATGTCTCAATTAGGTCTACGCCTAATACGCAGGGCAAAGGTCACCATGCTGAGCAGTGATCCGAGTCTTGTGGCACACAAAACATCCCCTGTCACAAATGGTGTCACCATTTGAGTAGAGAGAACAAGTCATTATTGGAATTACTATGTGGTACAGCAAAGGGGTGGTGTGTAGCTACAAGCGAGCCATTTTGAGGTTCACACATAGCCATTACACTGTGACCTTGAACGCATTATAAAAACAAGGAAAACATCATTATCATAATTATGTATGGGTGGCATTGCAGAAAAGTCCCGAGGTTAACAGAGCATAGCCAGCCTCTGTGTTGTAATCTTGACGTAATCATCAACAAGAAAACCAACACTACCCAAATATGATTAATTAATGCAGAGCAGAATCAATTAAACTAAGACATAGACAAAAACAGTGAAGTGTGAATGAAAGGGTTTTCATTTATATTTTGGCCTTCACAAGGTGACAGTGCATGCTGTGGGGAGATTAAATATTTATTGAGGGATGTCATTACATTGTCATTACCATTTAGCCCAGATCATTAAACAACACGATACACTGATGATGAGACAATTACGGACGTTAAATAAAACAAGATGTTGAAAAGAGCAGGGCTTTGATGTGTTTTCAAACCACTTCAGAGGTCACCCATCAGAGGCTCTGAACAAACATGTATCCACAAAACAGGCATGCATGGAAGCTAATTATTGTTATGTGTATGAGCTGATCTATAAAGTAATACAGTATCTGAATGAAGGTGGCATTGTACAGAAACACTTCATGTTTTGCGGAATGCAATTGCATCATTTTCAACATGAGATAACATGAGATTGAACATGTAAAGATATATAAGAGTCACAATGGTAAGGCAAATATAATTGAGTGCAAGTAAGATGTAGTGATCCGGTTGAATTTGACGAAAAGTAGTCCTTCCCCAAATATTTGGCCATTTCCTTAAGCGCAGACAAATATTTTTGCCCTGTATAAGAAAAAGAAAAATCCAATCCAATTTTCTACACTCTTTCTACAATCGTTTGGTCATTGATTTGTGTCTGAATGATACCTTGCACAAAGTTCTCCAGTTTTCCTCTTATTTTTAATTGTAATGCTACTGGTCAGTTTTAAAGGGCAAACTCAAAGTGTCTTGTAAATAGTACCAATTCAACTGTTTCAATTCAAGCAGGAAGAAGTTTTGGTCCAAAAGCTAACTACATAAATGGATTATTATTATCAGAATGTCACACATGTCTATTTTTACGTAATTATACATTCTTAAAATTTAAAAAATAATGGCAAAACCAGTTGCCTTCAGAAGACATGCACCAGAACTGACACATTGTTACATAGTGTTATGTTGTTGTTTTACTTAGCACTGTCGGTTTAGTACACTCTTGGCTAAGCTATAGTGTGCTCCATCTTGTAAAGTAACAAGTGTGAATCATGGTTCATTAGTGCCACTGTGTGTCCTCTTGGCAGTAAAAAAAACATTTCAATGTCCAGGTCTGGGCAAATAATCAGTGTTTGTTTCATTTCTCTACTGCCAAGCAGCAGTAATTAGATAGGCAAACTTTTAAATTATTCACAAGCACTGTTGGCCAAGCCAAAGCCAGGGGCCACAATTCTTGATTGATGCATTCAACTCTACAGCTCACCAGAATGCTCATAATACATTTTCTGATTATTATCTATTTTCCTAAAAAACAACTAATCTTTTTGTCTTAGCACATCGTAAATGATGAACACCTCAAAGAAACAATTTTACCTAAAAGGACAAGCACAGATTGCTATATGGAATATTAACACAGTGAAGTGGAAGGGTTATATTTCATAGCAAATCCATGTTGCACACTTAAAAATAACTTGCTGCACAAGCAATGTTATGGCAACTATGACACCTGCCTTTGCCTTGCTTTTTACTTGGGAGTGAGGAAAACAGCCAAGTGTATGTACTATTCTAAGAGCTGTCAGACAGTTGTTGTGTGGCACCTCTTGCAGTCATTGTGTGTGCTGGTCAGTGGTGTTGACTGCCTTGGTGTTGTTTGGAGTCTGTAAGCTATTGTGAATGGCTTTCTGTGTCCCCATGTTGCCTGACAGCACTCATAACTAATGGGGAAAAGGTGTGAGGGCACCACGAACGTTATGGATACTTGCATAAACTGTAGCAAACCTACTGTAGCAAACATACTCAGTGCTATCAAATGCATACATATCTGAGACAAAGACTACGAAAATATGTGTCCGTGCCTATTGCTGACAACTTATTTAGTATGCTACTAGACTAAGCTGTAAACAATGTCAAAGCTGACTACATAGAAATAGATCATTACAAGAAATGAGCCCAGTGAGTTGATACACACAGACACACTGCAGCAACAATGGAACACTAAATAGCAGCAGTACGGTGAAACAGGGATAGTCTGGAACAGGGAGTGAAACAGGGAGTCTGAACATAGGCAGCACTTTTGTCCTACAAATATATGTGTAACGTGATTCTCATATGCAGTTTTTTTATTGTGTAAACAATGTCCTCTCAGCAGTTTGCATAAAATCCCCCCTTTAAAAACAACACTAAGGTCATGAATTTCATACCCCCGCAGCCTAAATAAATGCACAGTATCTAGCCAGTACAGCAGCTAAGCCTAAATGTGTGTCTATGTAGATGCAGTGTTAACTCACAGACAAAATAATCATTTGCGAAGAAAAGGCTTGCAATGGCTTCTGTGGTGACAGTGCAAGGGAGCTAAATGAAGCTGATATTTCTGTGTATAGTGCCAGGGTACACTGACATGTCAGCTCATTAGCAGGTGCAGTTCATACAGTGTATCTAGCTGTTAGCTCATTAGCTTGCATGTGACACAAAACTTAGTTCACCTGGATAATGGCTTCTAAATTCACACAGTCCAGTCCGTCCAATGAGTTTGAAACGTATTAGGGTGGTTGGAGTGCCATTTCCAACTGCAGAGTTACGGTGGCCTCATTATTCTAAAATCTTATTGAGTTTTCTCATGGAGATAATTGCTCAAAGTGAAACTGTGGCAGGATTGTGAAAATGATGACAGAACATTTGGAGATTAATTTGCACACACCACGACTACAACAAATAACCTTCTTTCCCTTTGTTCAGCTGTGCAATCACTCCTTGTGGAGCATTGGACACCACTGAATGTTTCAGTTTTATAAGCTAGATGAATAGATGTCTACTAAAGTCTGCCCTTCAAACTTTTGTGAAATACAAACCCAAATGATGTGGTGTTAAAAACAAACACGGAGATTATATTTCTCACAAAGATGATGAATAATACATTGGAAAAAGAAATCATGAGAAATGATTTCCAATGCCCAATATGGTTGACTGAGCCCACTACGCAACCCTAATCTTGCTCAAAGCTTCTGTGGCTAAGACAGTTTGGACAAAATGTCCCCTGTTAGACTGTAGTCCCCAGCTGCTCACATAAATGAGCATAGAGTTATATTATTTTGTGTTTGGTACCACGCTGCGTGTCTGACCTCCTGTCCCTAGTTTCATTCACAGACCTCTTTAAACCAGATCTGTTTGAAGGTCAGGAGTGCCTGTTTCTGTTTTATATTGCTGCTTGAAGATTTCTGTGAACACTCTCCTCAAACAGTAAAAATAACATGACAGTATACAATATACAGTTTTTTTCCTGCATTCATATAGAGCTTGTGAGAGGAAATGAGTGGGAAAGAGATGGCTGGGATTGAACAATGACTGCAGACCAGACTCAGACCTTGGCATCTGGACCTGTTGGCGTGAGCTCTGCAGCCAGTTGTACCACAGCTCCCTCCTAACTCTAGGCTCCTGAAAAAGCTGCACAGTGTTCATTTGAACATATCATGGACTTTCACTACACAGATAAAGCAATTACAAATGTTCAGTGTGGGCTGCCGCTAATTTATGAAATCCATTGATGAAATTGTATGGCTGTCTCACGTCCATCCAAATGTACTGTATCATTTATTCTGTCCCTCTTTTTAAACAGAAATGCAAGCTTTGAGAAGACTGTGCACTCTAATGGTAGAACATCGCTTCCTTTCCATTGGTGAGTGTGCACATTTTTGTGCTTTGGAGAAATTGTGCTCTGAGTTATTACAAGCCTTGAAACGTTATGCTTTGGTTGACATTAGGAAGTACATTTCAGTGATATCAGTGTCTTGAAAATCTCTATCTACATTCTGTTTTCATTAACTACTGACGTTTCACATTCCTGTTACAGTCACATAATTGTCTATGTATTTCAATTGTGGAAACATGCTGGACATCCTCCTACATGTTCTGAATATGCATGTCCTGAAACACAGATTTACAAAAGCTCTAGTTCCACATTATCTTCTGGAATAATGCCATTGCAGGTTGTATGAATGTATAATTCTACAGCAAAGGGGCCAAAGTTGAGAATTATGTAAATTCTCTCTGCACAGAGTAAAAAAACTGTTAAAATGTCTCTCAGCCTCTCTAAGTATCTCTGGATTTAGGTTCATTTCTCACTGATCTCCTGAGACACCATTCACATTACAATTCATTTTTCACTTGAAAGTTGAAAGCCCATGCATGTCATGAACCAGCCAAAACCTGACTTCCAACATAGCCGCAAAGTGAAGAGAGACCAGGGCCTGTAAGGTCTTACTATCAGTTACAGTATGTCTGCAGCTCCGTGGTCGTTTGGATTTCCATGGCGACTAAAATGTCGTCTGGTTTCAGGATAGATAATTAGCACTGCAGGGTACATCAGGCAGTGCAGCAATTACCTTGGCCAATAGTGTGATTAGTGTTCCTAGGTTTGCAAGGTTCACAGGGAAGTTGGCTGTTGCTCACTACTTCAGAATGATGATCATTAGCCACTTTGATGTCAGCATCCAGACTTATGCTCATTAAAAGAGTGTATCTAATTACACTGGAATCTTGGATGACCAAAAGGCTGAAAGGTCCTCTTACACATAAAAAAAAACGCATCTATTGATGTAAAATTGAAAGTTGTATTTTGTATTTTGGCTTCATGCTTACTGGCATTTCAGTTTGATTTGTGTGTTGTGCGATCACATCAATCACTGAATTAAATGCCACATTCCTTCAGCTTGTCTTACCTTTTCCCCTGAGTCTGATATTTTGCCATAATATGGCCTGTATTACTATTTTAATTAAAAACAGTTTATAGAAAATGTTCTTTTCAGGTATAATTGTTTTTATAATTTTACAGATTTTTACTTTAAAAAAAAAAAAATATTGAGGTGTTTTGTAACATTCAGTTTAAAAGAGAAATAACACTGGGTTTTATATGTAAAGGTACATGGTACATCAAGCATGAAAGGTACATTGAGTATGTTTTTGGAACTTTTCAAACTGTTTTTGAAAGGTGACTGTGAATGTTAACATTGAAAATTTTGGGATGCACTACCTGTTTCAACCCCATGAATGTGCATGTACAGAGCCCTCCATAATTATTGCCACCCCTGGTAAAGATCAGTGCGACCTCAGCAAAACAGCAAATACGTCCTTTATTGAAATTAATGACTTGAGTGCTTTTTCCTGCTCAGCTTTCAAAGAAAAGCCCAAGTCTAACTCGTCCAAAGTCGATGACAAACCCGATTCAAACAACCAATATTCCCTGGCCACTTAGTTGATTTCCACCGTTGCAGCCCAGTTATTATCGTGCTATGCCCGCCCAACAACTCTCTACAAAGATGGAGTGTTGTGATTGGTCGTACCAAGCTTTGGTAAGACCAGTGATAGACCTACTAAGACCCCAATGGTGTGTGGTTAGATTGTCCCGTTGAGCAAAACTATTTGCTACCACTAGGGTGCATCTAGATATCTCGGCTATGGAAAACATGCATAGTCCGTTGGATTGGAGGAATTCGGGCCATATCTAAATGCATGTTAAATCACATCTACAGGGTATAAGCCTTCAGAAAATATATAGTTCTGTGTGCTGTTTACCTTTTTCCCTTAAGGGTATAAGGCAAAACATCATCTGTCCCCATAGGGCCTATGTTAAAGAATCTCTCAAGAATGAACCAAGAGGATATACACAGGCTAAACAGCATAAACTGCATATTTTCTGAAAGCCTACAATCTCTAGATGTGATTTAACATGCACTGAGACATGTCACAAGTTCCTCCATCCCATGAACTATGCATAGTTTCCTAATGTATTTCAATGGAATTAAATGGCATTGAAACCGATGATGAAACTGATGAATGATTTTCAATGGAGTGCCAAATATTCAATTCAATGCCAAAATATTCAATGTTAACATTCAAATTCACATTCAACATAAGAGCCAGAGCTTTCAAGTAAGTTGTTATATAAGTTGCTTTTAATAAGCTCTTCAAATTATTTGGGGGGGTGCACTCTCACCCTATTTCCATCAGCAAAACAGTATTCAAAAAACAGCTTTAAAATAACATCAGCAAGATCAAGGATCAAGGAGTTTATTTGACTGTATACTGATGTAAGACACATAGTGAAACTGCACAAGAGTACAAGAGAAAAAGAACAAGAGCACAAGAGAAAAAGAAAGATACAGCAAAAGCAAAATCAAATAAATGTTACAAACGGACTGGGACCCAAAAGCAGATCGGTGCAAAAAATTGTTTTATTTACAGTAAGTCGGGGTAGTCTCAAAAAGGGAACAAGGCTCAGAAGATCGTAATGAACACAAGGCCAACAAAAGTCAATCAAAGAACGAGCGGGCAGTGAGAAGTTACAAAAAACAAATGTCCAAAAATGTTTACGGGAAGGGAAAAAAATCCAGGAATATCCACAAGTTCACAAAGTATAAAATCTCAAAAATCCACGGACAGGCACAAACAGTGATAACAGGCACGGACACGAGAAACAGGTTTAACAGACAGATTCGTCACTCACGGCAAGGAATACGGTCAGACAATCAGACAAGGTGCAAAGGAAGGACTCGAGAATATATAGGGAAGGCAGCACTATAACAAACAAGGGACAGGTGAAACTCATTACAGAAAATAGGATCATGAGGACCGGGTGCAGAGTAGGGGAGGAGAAAGGGGCAGGGCAGACAGCAAAACAGAAGCACATGGGTGAGGTAAACAAAACACAGAGATTGCAAAACATCCAGTAGGTGGCCGGAGTCGTAGAGAGCAGGATCATGACAATAAATGTGCATTAGTCCATATGGGATCAGGATCCATATAGCTTATGGACCCAGACGTGGTTAGTTTGTATCCAGCACCTTCCAGAGACTGTGGCTGCTTTGAAGTAAGGAGGAGTGACATCGCGTATGGGATAGGCTATTGTCCTCAGCCAAAGTGGTTATGGAGATGGCATCACTTGACCCACCCATGTGAGAATGGCAATCACTGCACAGCCAAAATGATCTTGGCAGGGCTGCCTTCCTCCGAACCTGGCCAGCGGAACGTAGACCTCTCTACGAGCCCTCGAGCCATGAATGACCAATCCTCTACGACTCTCCTCCACGTGTCACCGTCACTCCACAGCCTCACCTCCAGTTTCCCTTCACTCCCTCTCTGCCACACACAGCAAAAGACACTTTTCAATGAAACAGTTCATAATACAATACAATTTTCAATTAAATAGTTCATTCCCAGACAGTAATTACTTTTGTGTCGGATTTGTTTTCAAATCAGCAAATCTGCTTAGAAGTCACGCTGATGATGCACATCTACACCTGCTTTGTAATTAGTTGGTTGCTCAATCACAGTACCACTGACTGACACTCAAGAGTTTCACACCAAGTTATGTGTGCTGTGAGTGAGAGTGTTCCCCCTTCTTTAGTGGAGGAAATATATTCAATGTCAAGGCCAGTGTTGGGCAGCTGGAAAATTTTAAACAGATGGAGACCCTTTTAGTGGTTCTGCACCAATATAACTCTGGGCTTTGCGGACCAATCAGACGGACAGACGCAGGGCTGAAAGCAACATTGTTGAACTCCAGCGGTGTATTCCGGGGCATAACCGATGTCACAACCAAGCAGTAGCAATTGGTTGAAGCAGAAAGTATCTGCCCACCAGGAAGTGCACATATCGCAATGGATAGCTTCCAAATTATAACATCAAAATGTTTAGTCTGGACATGACCGATAGATTGGGCTCAATCCTAGAGGAGGAATCAGTGGTAGTGGTAGTAACTGCCTCTGGACACAATAGGATAGTGCTATGATGAATCAGAGCAACATCGGCAAAAACAGCAAACAGCATTTTTGACACATAACTTGCTTTTTTCTGCTAAACTTCCAAAGAAAAGCCCAAGTCTAACTCTTCCAAAGTTGATTCAAATAACCGTTGTTCCTTGGCCATAGTCATCGTACTTGTTTTACCGTTGCAGCCCTGTCATTTTCGTGCTAAGCCCACCCAACGATCAGGAGAGTCGGTCCTGGCATGAACCACCCGCAGTGTTGGTTGCAGTCCACTCAGAAGTGGGAAGGTGACAGGAATCCATCGGAAGGAGGCAGGGATGACACTCAGCAGATATGATTGTGGTGTAGATGGACAGAAGAAGCAAATGAGTTAGGCCAGGCTTACACATGCAAAGCCACGGGCTCCCAAATCAGATGCATAGGCCCCCCACTACTCCCTTTGTATTTGCCTCAATTGTATGTGTGCTCCCTTAATACATCCTGCTGACATCATAGGTTACTATCATCTGTGACTCAAGAGGTTGAAATTGTTAAGGCTGAGCCAAGTAGGGGAGACCCAAGTAGGAGAGACCCTGGGGGGGTATGGTTGTAACACAGGGAGAGTTGTAACAGGATAGGAATCATGTAAGATTTTAAGCATCCTCCTAGTTCCTCTATGATTCTGCATGGTGGTTGTGCAGTCAGTGTGGCTGACTTTCCAGAAGTTACAGCAGAAAATCTAATTCTGAGGCAAAAAAGTATTTTAAAGATTTTTTTTAATTTAATACTTCTTTTATTATAGATGAAGTTGTATGAGTTATATCAGGTGAAACTAAGTAATTTCTTTAGTAAAGCAGCTCATTTCAAAGCACCAAGCTAATATATCTAAACAATGTAAACAATCTAAAACAATGATGGGTAGGTTGTAACACTTTTTTTGAAAGCTGAATTATGGAATAAAGTGCACAAAATCGTCTTGGCCCCCTCTTTGACAGGATCAATGATGAGGATCATTACGGAAAGTTAAAATTCAAGTAAAATTCAGACAGAATGAGATCATGGACTACTATTTGAAAGCCCAGTTATATAGTTTTACTGTTAGGGCTTCTTTTAGGGCTCCCTCTAAAGCCCCTCCCCTGGGCTTGAGCCCTGCTCTCAGTGGCTTATGGGATAACAGAATATGTAGACCTATAGTCTTTAAGGTCTGAGTGCCTTTTGCAAGGAGAAGTGAAATAGAAAATGTATTTCCAGCACCAATTTGGACAATGGTGGAACAGTGGAGCTCTATATGCACATATATACTGTGGTCACTGCGGTCTGTTAATAAATCTGTTGTTATTTGCTTATCCCAATGGTACCCTTAGAATGTGTGCAGTTTTCTGCCAGTAGTGGGGTAGGTTGTAACAAAGGAACTCCTTGAATTTGTCATCATCTCACAAAGTCTGTGATAAACCTGAAGAGATCTAAGTTATTGCCATTTGTAGAAGACAAATGTGGGTACTTCACATAAAGGTTTTAGATCTGTAGCTCAAAAAAAATGATAGTTAGTGATGTTGAAGAAAAAAGCGTTACAACCTAACAAACAATTTAAAAATCACAGAACTTTATACTGAACCATTGAAAGAGCATATCTGCAAAAGAAAGTGGGTATGACCAATATATTTTTCATTTTCATTCAAATGAGGACCGGGACAGCTTGTCAGTGCATGGATGAGCAAATTGGTTGACAGGACTGGAGTCATCAGAATGGGGTTTGAATGACAGTCCTTTTTCTTGGTGTCACAGTCTTGCGATATGTAAACCAGTTTAATTAACATTTGTGAAGAAAGGGAAAATCTGCAATATATTTTAATCATACATCTGTCAGTAATAGTTGCAGACAACTGCTATCCCAGCCACTGCTAATCAACGGCTTTCAGAGTTAAGTCTGTAATGAGGGTGTTATAAGTGTACTTCCTTAAAACATTTCCCTCCAGTATGCAGTGCTTCCCATTGTTCTTTGTGTGCAGCTTGCGGTGTCAGTTTTCTCAGCGAGACTCAAAGTGAGGAACAAGGCATCTCCCTCCTCTGTGATCACTGATACATTCCTTGCAGGGCTCTTTCACTCATAGCCATTCTTTCACATGCTCTTTTAAAGGCCTTTGGTAAAATTTGAAGTGAAGGTGAAATTGAATTTTTGTTTGAACAGTTGGTGAGTGGCAGGCATCATCAGTGCCTATTCCATGCCTGCTGGTAAGGTTTAAAAAAAGCTTGTTATCAGTTGTAGTTAACGACTGTGCTGGATAATGTGACATGCAACCCATACTATTGCACAACTCAGACTAAAAGGGGTATAATAGTGGAATCCTTTGATGTCAGTATTTATTAAGTATAGCCATTTTTATTCTCAGTTGATTTAGAATAAGATCAATGAAAATATATAAAATGAAGCATCCAATAAACTTGATAGTTTGAAATGAAACAGTGTTCTGCACAACCCATTTCAGCATGTGATTACATTCTGTGAGCTATGAACTTACACCAGAGAAAACCTTAGCACACGAACAGAAGTTGCCTCGAGTTGCAACAGAAGTTGACTCGCCTACAATATCATGTCAATATAGTTGTTTTTTTACATTCTGCTGCTGTTTCTAGGTCAGTTTTGGATGTTACCCTTTGGATATGCTATTTAGCTTACATATTTTGTCATAAACTTAAGAGCGCAACTCAAACTGCTCACAACATAATTTTTATACCAATGGATATCTGGGGCTGAACATTGTATAAACAGTTCAGTGACACCACAACGGGAAAAGGTGAGATAGCCTACATGATATCATGGCCTAGCTCAGCAGTGAGGAACACAGTGTACGCTACTGATAATGTGGTGGTGGCCATAGTCATTCAACCAGAGATTCTGTGTCAGGGTGAGCACTATAGTGCAGCAACACTGCAGGTTAAACACAGTGAACAACACAGCAATTTACAGAACTATATAATTTATTCATTTGGTTCAAAGGGAATATTTTTTTATGATTAAAAATACTTCTTAGTGAGTATCTAGCACGGCAGCCCGCAATCTGCATAAAACCATATCTGCTGTGTCCTATCACTAAATAAATTGAATTAAAATGTTGAATACAATAAGTAAATTCTTATTCATGCAAAAAAGTCAGGCTCTTCTTCATTTTCACAGGGCCCACTCAGCAAGTTCATTAGCAAAAGAATAATAACTTGTGTTTAAAATGAAAAATTATATGCATTAGGAAGTGCTCTGACATGGATAAGTTTATCTCATTTGCAATGACCCAAATTAAATGGAATTGCAGAAGCAGCCGCAGCAGCAGCAGCACGGGCAGAGGCTTTGATAAGCGAGACGATTAAAAGCTTTACTGATGAGAAGGCCATTAAAGATCCTGTTAGGGAGGAATATAACAGAGGATGACTAGCGCTTTAAATCTGAAGTGTGCCACAGATTTATTTTGATTTGAGAATTCAAGACCCATCTGAATTCTCTGTGTCTAATTTGTCTAAATCAGAGCTACAATGCTGAAATGTAGCTGAGCTGTTCCAGTGCTTATTGGCAAATGAAACAGGCCATTGAAATGAAACAAATGCACCACATCAGTTTGCATCTCACTATTTAGAATTCAAATCTGACTCTGCCATGACCCTGTAAATAATGTAAAAGGTTGTTTGAGACTTATCCTATTACCCGCTAAACTGACTCACTCCACGGTTATCAAGAATATGCCAGGTTGGTGACAGTTCATATTTTTGTTTTGTGTATGAAACGAAATTGCTTCTGTATCCAACCAAAACATGAGCTAATTTTTTTCGTGTATTAAGCCAAGCACTTTCATTTTGGGGCCTTGGATACACCCAGCACATGACTGTTCCAGAGGCCACTGCTTTGTCTAGTGGTAGGCCTATGTCTTGTCTCATGTCTAATTTGTTGTCTGGTCCTACAGAGGGAGAGCATGAGCTATTATTTTGTGGCGAGATAAGTAGGAGAAATCTCTTGTCCGACTACAGACGAATGCATCTGCAATGTATGAGTGTAACCCATTACAATAACGCAGAACCACCCTGTTCAAATGCATGCAGTCATATCACTGATATTGACAAAGAGCTGCGCCACAATCTGAGAAGGCACATGCCAGTTTATTTCTTATTGTTAATCAAACAGTATTGTCATAAGGGAACAAATAAGTCATTAGGCAAATAAGTAAGCGAATATATCATAAGAGAACAAATGCACTTTCACTCATGGAATTACCTTATGTGGATCTGCAGAAGGCAGCACCCTTTCCACATTAGCATGTTTAGCATTACTATGACTGCCTCACAGAAATTTAGTCCATTTTATAAATTAATGACATTAGAGACTCAAAAAGACCAAAGTGAGCACAGCTGTCCAATGGTATCTCTCAAATGTCCAAATGACCTTGGAATCCAATTTAGTCTCCCATCATGTTACTCCCCTGCCTTCAGCCTCGCTCACGAGATTCAAATGAATGTATTTAAAACGAGATTGAAGGGGTAAATGTTTCCAATTCAAGTAGAACAAATGATTAATTCCCCTGCAGTTTTGTAACATGGAAGACATCCTCAAATATTCAACTCTGTTTCTGTACCCACTCTTCTGCTGTCCTCCATAAATTTACACACAGATTTTATAATGAGCTTCATTTGCAGCTATGCTTGTTTTTCATAATTTGTCACTGCATATTAGAGAATCTCACACACACACACACACACACACACACACACACACAGAGAGAGAGAGAGAGAGAGAGAGAGAGAGAGAGAACATTTACTGCTTATAAAAGAGGTAAGTGTTCTGTAGAGTTTACAAAGTCAGTGGAGACTTCCTCCGTTCATTTGAAATGTGGGCTAATGCTTGATGGTCTACGTCAGGTATACTAATGAGATGCCCACTATGCCTTAAGGAGAAGTGGAAGGGAAGGTATGATGTCAGTGCTGGTTAGAGAGGAAATATTTATAGACCAAATGGGACAAGTTTGTTAATTGACTCAAATATATGTGTGTCAAATGCAATTAAGTGGCAAAAAGTATTAAGAAACAGAGTCAAGCGTATGGAAATGTAACCTGGTCAAAGGAAAATGTAGAAAATATGTGTATTTTGTGAAAAATATGTCTGGGATGACATTTTGTGTTTTCCATTAGAACTGTGTCTTTTTGGCTGACACACATAATAATGACATCTGGAAACTTAACCCTAAAAGGAAATACTACTCCCCATGTGTCCCACGGTTACAAAAATCTTTTTCCATTTTTTTCCAAGATGACACTCTTGTAGGCTTACCAGTTGCTATTTTCTTGTAAAATTGAGTTGTATTGCATGATTTGTTCATTAAAAAATATCTGTCTCAGTTTTCTGAATGAATTACATCCATTTCATTCCACAAAACTGTTCTGGGACTGTTTGCTCAAATGCTTTATTTGCTGTGCCGATGGCCTGTCATTCTGGAATATGCTTATACAATAGTCCTTCCAACCAATGACATGGTTCTTTGATCAGTGCAGCCCACACAGTTCAAAGGGACAGTCTCCTGCCAATTGTACAAATTAAACATTCATGAAGGATCCATGGCTCTGTCAACAGATTTAGGCTGCTGGGACACAGACAGAAATCAATGCATTGGAATGTGTTACAGTAATTCCATTCATCAGAGAGATTCATTTAATGGTTCTGCATGTTACCAGACTGACAGTAACTGAATGCACTGTGATCAAGGAGGCCTGCCATTGTAAACCATAAGTGAATGTTACTGGCCTTTTCTTTTTCACTATTTGTCACTGATACAATGTCTCCACAAGTGAAGACCATGGAAGCTCAATAGTATATGTCTCAGTACCCTACAACATCCCACATTGATATTTACTCTTGATAGTACTGAGGGGACAGTTCATGATAATTTGGGTGGTTACAGTTGCTGCCACACTGATCTTCTCTTAGACATAAGCCATGTCTTGTGAGTTCACAATTGAACTGACAATGTGGTATCCAAGATCCAAGTGTACACATCCACATTTTCTTACTGTAATAAAAGGCATATGGTGTCTTCACTGGTTGTAATGTACTTTGTGCTGGCATGATGAAGATGATGAGATGCTTTCATTCATGTTCTGCATGAGTCTAATACATGCCACACTGACCAGATGAATTAAAAAAGCTCAGCAACATCTCTTCCACCTCAGATGAGTAAGGAAGTTTGGTATGCGAACAAAGATCCTGAGGGCCTTTTATAGAGACACCACAGAGAGCATCCTGACTGAAAGCATCATTGTTTGGAAGCTGCACTGCTACCAAGTGAAAGGCACTGCAAAGAGTTGTGTGCACAGCACAAAGCATCTGTAGATGTGATCTGCCCTCCATCCAGAACTATAAGAGGCAGTGCATCAGCAAGGTCAAAAGAATCAGTAAGGACCCCAGCAATCCTCGTCATGGACTGTTTCAGCTGCTACCATCTGACAAACTATATCATAGTCTTAAGGCTCGGACCACCAGACTCCAGAACAGTTTTTTTCCCCACCAAGTGACAAGGCCTGAACAATGAACACTGAAACAATGACAGCCTAAGCCTGTGCCTCTTTTCACTGCAACAAATTCCAAAATCTTTTTCCCCCCTCACACACACACACACACACACACACACACACACACACACACACACACACACTGAACACTTCACATGCTATTTATTTAGGAGCAAAAACACAAGAATTGTAATAAAGACTATCTTGAATCTTGAGCCTTTAGCGGCATTACCCAGTTTATAAGCTACTTATGTACATGCCTGCGTCTGTCTCAGCGTGTGCTTGTGCTACTTGCTAGCAACTTTGATTTTTCCCCCTTTTCCTTGGCATCAATAAGAACATTTGGCAGATTAGTAAACTGCCTATTCCCTAAACAAAATAGGAAAAAAGAAAACTGTGCTCTGTGGACTTCAGTGTGATCTAACTTTTAGTCTGGTCAAGCAAATTGGATCTTTCACTCTGAGCAAGGTTTCCTTTAAAAGCAAAAGACACTTAATGAGGGATTGCTTGATTCTTCCCCTCTGTTCTGTGAAACCTCAGTGGAAGTAACTTATATAGCTAAAGATTGTTTGGTGATTTATATACTGGTGTGATCCAATTAGCTCAAAGAAAAGCATCTACATTATAGACTACATGACAAAGGAAGGGCAAAGGTGTTCAACACTCCTCTTGAATGTTAGCCTAACTGATTGCCTCATCGATCATGTGCAGATCTTTATTTCTGACTGATTTATGCTATCACAGGAGCATGAACTGGGCCACAGTGAGAAAGTGGGGAACCCGTGGACAAACCTCAGTTCTGGGTGTGTGTACATGCATTCACGTCAGTCTGCAGTGTGTACAAGTCTCACTCTATCTCTCTCTCTCTGTGTGTGGGTTTGTGTGTGTGTGTACTCTTACATGCTGCCTGGTGTGCATGGTAGTCACATGGTCACATGTTCATCTATCACACTGTGCTGCACGTTGAGGCACAGAGAGGACACAGAAATTTCAAAGAAATAACAATGTTGGACCTTGTATAGGATACACAAAGTGATCACGTGTAGACCACTAACTCAAAGCAAAGTATAGTTGACTACATGGAACATTCACATTGCTAGACCTCTTACCTTTTCATCCAGTATTGTATATACAGTATTGTATATACTGAGTAAATTGAATTCTGAATGAAAACATGGAATTCTTTGCATTTCAGCCGATGAGTACTGTATAGTAAGTGAGAGAAGTAAACTCTGATAAAGCTTTGGAAATTTCACCAGCACTAGTTGGTCTGAAATAAAAAGCTCTCCTCACACAAATTCAAACCACTGGCTGAGCCATCAGGCATAACTGCGTTACAGTCTTGACAGAGGAGAGCATTTTCTTGCCTCTAGAAGGCCATATTTCATTCTTATAAGGGTGCACCTCTGATTTGTCCATTTTTATTCATCCTAAGGCTCTTATATTTGTGTTTTGTCCCACTCTGACACAGAACATTGTCTGCGTAGGAGCAATTACTGTTCAAGTGTTGTGCTTTTCCCCCTATTCCATTTCTGCGTACAGAAAGGTCAACAGAAACATTTATGAGCTTGTTCTTCCATTACTCATCATAACTGTGCAGTTGACACTTGTGTCCCTCTGGGCCTAAGGGACCTCATTTTGGGCAGACAAAAAAGAAAGATGTGAAGATGTAAACTTCTGAAAATGAATGGCAACACTGAGTGGCTAAACTGTGTTCCTTAAAATCATTGGTGAAATTGAATTTAAAGGAGAATGAGTTCAGTTATTTTCACCACAAGGCAATTACATATAGGGCAGTGCAGTAACTGAAAAACAATTTGATTATTGATCAAGCTGCTGGGATTTGTATAGAGGAAATAATGCCTGCCTATTTTTGGCATTAGCTTAGAATCCACTATCTGTTCAAGTACAAGTTAGATCCACTAATGCCATAAGCCATGGTTCAATATCACCTTTAATCAGAATGCCAGTGAGGTATATTCCCAATGAAGAATTTTGCATTGCATTTTGCATTGCATTTTTAACCAAACATTTCAAGATATCTTGGAAAAGCACTATGACAGTGACAGCTTTGACATATAGCTCAACATCATGCTCATCCTGCTATTAGTGGACCCTACATGCCTCATGGGAAAAGCTGTAGCCAACTTAGCGCTTTGACCTGACACAGCACCTCCTACCCCTGCTCCCCAACCCACCCATGTCAGTGCACCTCACCTCACCCCACCCATAAACGGAGGGATGACAGTCAACAGTGATTAACCTTGGCCTGTTTTGTCGAGGGAGTGTGCTCTCACAAGACAGACAGGGGGGAAAAGCATTGTAGAACACACTCTATTATTTGTGCCCTTCAGAACAACACCTCTCTCTTGCTTTCATGCCAGTGCCTCGGATACTTAGGCTAGCAGCACCCTGTGACACATGGAAAGGTAAAAGGGACTGCTTAATACTTTGATTACAAAGATTCAAAGATTATATTCAATGCAACTCACTGCTGCCATGCCAATTATGTCTCATTTATATTTCATTGTGTCACTAAATAAAATCCATTGTTTATCGAATGCTTGTCAGTTGATATCAGAATATATCACTCTCATTGGCGCCTGCATGCCATCTACTTAAGTGACCTTAACACCTGTAAAAGCCAAATGACCACTCATTCAGTTATATGTTCATTTTTCTAAGGCTAACCAGAAATTCCTCCAGCCTCTTTGTGTCCCTATCTCAACCCTTTCATGTTCTAATGTTTGCTTTTAACTGCCAATCCCACGGTGGCACTAATGCTGCATGTGAGGTCTTTTTTCCCCAACATGTCCACTTATTCAGCATTTATAATGTCAGGATACATAAACATCACAGATAACTTTGTTTTACTGTACACGCATGGGACATGTAGGGCCATGTCTGATGTGCACATTATATGTCATATTTAAATAGAGCATGTTATGACAATGACATCATTTAGATATATCTTCTTTGTCATTAAAAATGGCTGCACTGCACTGCATTCTAATGCTACAAAAGAGACATATTAGTCCCCAGTGCTAACTTGTCATCCATAAAAGAATAGATCTGATGCTGATGCAGACTAAGATCTGCCACACCCATACACAGGGGCAGTGGTGTGTGCTGGATGTACGGCACAGGGAAGAGGGATGGTGCTGTGCTGCCATGAGCGAGGACATGTAGGCCATGGGTGAAGGGTGAGGGCCTGTCTGGCACATTGCACACTGTAGCCAGAAGCAGTGGAGGACTGCTGTGATGAATGCCTCCTTCTCCTCATTTGCTCCAGAGAGATTGTTATTAAAGGGCGACAGGGACCAGCTCAAAGTCAACATCGGTGACTAGCTGCTCGCTGATGCACTGTGTGGTTGTGAGAGATGTGAAGACCATTAGACATCAACCATGAGGGTTGTGTCCCTGGTGTAGCCTAATACAGTCCTTTTCTTGTTTGTTTAGTTTTTCTGTGTAGACTCTGATGATGCTGTGCTAATGCAATTGGAAAAGCCTTTCAAATTAAATGTGCCTTTTGTGCACAGCTACTAGATGCTTTTAATTACCTTCATTAAGTTTCATTTATTAATCTTACTTTAATCCTTATTTGAATTTTACCAACAGCGTCAGACAAGACTGTAGATGTGATGAAAAGGGCTCAAATATCAGTAAGAATTAAACTTTACATGGCTACATGAGAAAACAGTGCTTGTGTACTAGATTCATTACATATGTGTAGCCCACAGGATACTTGGTGAACAGTGATTTAGCAGTTAGGATGGTTAAGATATAACATAGGAGACGTCTTATAGTAGAAGTCCAGTGATTCAATCCAGCCTTTTTGGTTTAGACAACTGGGTATTTGTAGGAAAATTAATGAGAAAATTTGATTCAGAATAGACTGAATACTAGCAAACCGGCATCTAACATTAACTGAATCGGGAATAGGAAACTGAAAATGAGTTTCTGTGTCCCATTCTGTTAGTGTTAGCTGCTCGATCAATATTCGGTCTATGATTTATCAAATTTTCTCGTTCTTTTGCCAGAACTCAGTGACCTTGAACAACCCCCAAACAATGGACTGGTTCACACTGGATTTTCCTTTAATTATAACAGAATGTAGCTTCTGATCCTTATTCTGAATTGTTCTAGGGATATTAGTAGACTGATTAAGGTGCATGACTAGACCTGTCCCACTTCCAAGACCTCTTTGCCTGACAAACCCTGCCCTCCTTTCCCCTGTGACAAAGAATACAACAGGCACTTTCTTCACAGCTCTATCTATCACTGGCCCACCCTTCTATAGTCAAGGAGTCAACATGAGTAGAGAGAAACAAACATTGTTTTGTTTTTTACTACAATGTCCAATAGTATTAGGATAGCACTTTGTGTTACAGTGGCCTTATTATAGTGTGAATTACAGTGTAACAAATGTTTTAACCAAGTGTTTTACCATGTACTAAATTGTTTTTTTCTCTCTCTCTTACAAATGAGTATACATGTAACATGAAATGCTGTACCATGAGTAACAAGTACTAAGAATCTTTACTAGTGTAGGAAGGAAAAGATAACATCTGCTATTCAGTATGGGAAAATAAGCACTTACAGGACAAACATTGAAGTGATAAAGGAATGGACTACTCATTCCCATCTGGGTTCACAGCACCACTGTAACTATAACCAGCCCCAGGCCCAAACCCGCAACCTTACAGTGACATCAGATCAGGAATTGAGAGTGCTAGCCGTTTGACCAAGAAGCCCTGGCTGACAGTCAACTCTCCAGCATGCTCTTAAGGTATCAAGAGGGAGGTTTACTGTTTCACACACACTGCTAGGCTAGTTAGTTACACACATAAATAAAATATTATGTCTACAATTACAATTCCACTAAGAAAATTAATGTTAGCATTTCAACCATGCTAAAGTGAATATTTAGTTTATGGTGTTACACAATGGATTTCTGCCCATGTACCATTGATTACTGAGTTATTTTCAGATTCTTCAAATACCAGCACAATATCTTATCTGCTATATTTCAGTACAGTAAGTGAATTCATTGTTAAAAAGGTATCATATTAATTGTTATATTGATTCAATTACTCAAGTCATGTTTTGGCTCCATAAATCAGACCAATTAAAATGGACAAAAATATTTGATCTGCTAGGCTAAACTCAAGCATGCTGACCTAGTTGGTTGTTAAAAGTATCCTGCACCACTGGTTCAGCACTCAAATATTGAATGCCAAGACATCCGTATGAAAAGGCTTTAGTTAGCAAATTGTAGAACTGTTTGTAGAATGTGAGGGGTGACTAATTGGCAAAACAAGTAAACACAAATTAATGTACTCAGAGGGTGGCAGACACCTCAGATGCTTTGCTTGATGAGCATACTTTGATCTTTGGTATGAAATGGTCCTCACAGGCAAGAAAAGCAACCTCTCTTGTTTACTCCACATTAATGGCAATATCGGCAAAAACAAGCTTTGACATGTCATCAGATACATGTATCTATGAGCCTAATTTACGTTCTTTTGCTGGACATACTATCTCAAGATTTACTTAAAAGGTTTTAAAGCCTCATCTCAGTTTTCTCTCAGCTACATGTCTCTCCAGTGAAAGGCATCTGTCACTGAGCCTCCCTTTTCATGATGATAAATTAGAATATAGCACATAGCTGTAAGAGCCTGGTGGCATGTTCTCTTGGATGTTCAGATTAAGCCTAATTATCTTCTCAGTCAGAGACTTTGTGGGCCATGAGGAGGCCATTGGACGTGGGCAGTCAAAGGCCACCATTAGATTGAGGATTGATAATTGCCACTGCTGTGCAACTAATGGATTTTTTTTTACTTTCTTTTTAGGGGTGTGGTGGTTGTGGGTGGGGGGTAAATGGCAGTATGATTTCTTATTCCCAAGAGAAAAGTAATGTGTCCTCAGTGAGTTCAGTCAGAGCATCAGTGGTGCAGCTTCTGAGCAGTGAGCAAAGACTTACTCCTGACATGGATGGACACTATACCTAAATACATTCAGAAATCGATCCCCTCCCCCATACTTTATATGGATCTAGGTGCAAAATGTAATGAATTATCCAACAAAAGAGCAACTTAACAAATTATACAGTATAATAATATTCATGTTTGAAGTGGAGAGGGACTTACTGTACTTGCAGGGGGACGGTTTACAGAGTATCACAAAGCCTTGATAACCTTGTAAAACTCCATTTTACAGCAGGGTGCAGTGCACTTGGACACATTTTAACTTTTAACATTTAAACTTATCTATGTATCCTTGTATGGTGTTCATCAGTGGCAATGGAATTTTAAATGCACCAAATTAAAAAAAAAAAAAAAACATTACCTATAGTAGTAGGCAATTTCTCTAAAAAAAACAGCATCAATCCACTTTACCCCTACATACAATACAGTGCTGTCAATCAGTTAAGGGCTGTCTGTGTCTGTACTTTGTGCTCAAATTTGCTCTTGACATTTTTCTAGCTCTCATGACGTGGCTTCGCAATTATCCTCTGGCCATTGGTGGTGGGGAGACAAAAGGTTAGTTGTGAGTTATTTTATCACATTGGCAATTAGATGGTGTTCCAGTGGCAGGGCCGGCCTCACTAGAGCCTGTGAAAATGCCATCTGTCATTAGGACCCACTTCATGAGACGCAGTGCTCGGCTTCGGCTCAACTATTTTCTTCGGGGAGTCTCAGAGATCGTTTAAGTTGAATGGATCCCGGCGAAAACAATAAATTGTTTGCTCTGAAAAATGATTTGGCAATAGCTGAGGGCTCCACGCATCGCAGAGTGTGGAGACACTCACTCATCAAGTTTCCAATAATAGCCCACAACACCAATGCAAAAAAACCTGCTTTGCTTGAGGCTGGTCCTTTTTATGTGAGGCCCATAAATACATACATTTGAGATGATAGATATGTGTAGAAATACAATTCATTGTTTTGGATGAAAACAATTATCCAGGAAAAAATCTATTTCTGTTTGTAAACTTTTTTGCTGTTGTTTTCTTTGTTTTTATTTACAAACATACCAGTCTTCACCTCTTTGTGGCCTAGCAGACCAGGCTTTTATTCTAACACACTGATATGTCTGTTCCTTGTATCGGTTTATGTCTCTTTGCTTTCTGGGCTTTTTGCCAGTAAGCTGTTGGTATCCTCTTACTTGTCGTTGGTCAGATGTCCTTTGGGTGGTGGACCATTTCTTAATACTCACAATTACTTGTGCTGTGTGGAAAGGTCCATGATAGAAGGTCCTGACACACATACCACAATGCTGAGCATTTAAAACCAACACAAAGCAAAGTCTTTTTTCCCACTCTCTAAAGGGATAGTTATTTTTACCACCCCCACTGTTCTGTCTAACATCAGATGGAGTTGTTATTTATCATGGCAGTTCTTGCTTATTGATTCTAATTTAAGCTTTGGAATCTATAAAGACACACCCAAGAGTCAGACAACAGAGATGCCCTCATTTGTGTCCACTGCAGTATGCTCCCTGTTACCCAGTTGGCAAAGTCAAGCAACTGGCATTAGTCACTCTGATATTCGTATCCACCACTTGATGCCACATTAAGTCAAGGCCCCAGATTTGTATGCAAGAGATTCAGAGGTGTTTGTGCACGTTACATAATTGCTCTGATCTCTGACCCCCGCTCGTTGGTCCAATCAAGGTCATCTGGTCTTAGCCTGTGCAGTTGACTCCCTCTCAGTCAGACCAGATGGTCTCCTCGGCACATAATACTCTCCAGCATCAAACCACTTTGAAGGTGAGAGGACGGGAGATGGCATTCAGATGATAACCACTCTGTCCTGTGGATCTGCTAGATTAAAGGAGAAATAAAAACTGCAGCCAGAAACCTCTCACACATTTCACTGCTCTAAGTAATGGCTATGAGATAAGGAAAGTCTGTTCTTAGCTTTCACCCCTGTCCAATTAAACTTGTCCTATATTGAGGGAGTGGGTGTTTCAATTAGACAACTTGTTAACACTTTACTTTACAGTCCGGCCAGTGACTACATAACAGATAATTTGCTAAGATCACAGTATGTAAAATTGTTGTTCAACAGTTACTAAAGATGACCTTATCTGAATTTAACCGCTGTCTGTTGATCTAAACATCTGCATACATTTGGACGGACTCTTCAAGTAAGGAGTGACTGATAACTTTCCTTGGCTACCCAACATGATGAGGCTGTTCTAGAGATACAATGATGATGATGATGATGATGATGATACTCCCATGTGACAGGCAACACAACAATAATACAAACCAATTATAGCAATGTAATCATATGGCATCAGAAGTGGCTTTCTTATGGTTAGCCTATTGCAACAGCTGATAATTTTGTCCGGTTTTGTTATCCACATGTATTAAAACTATGCATGTAAATGTGTGCATTTTTGAATAATTAGTGGTGAACTAGTCTTTTTTTGCCATTTTAATGAAGATTGTCATCAGTGCCATTTGAATAGATGACACAGTTGTCTTTGTCATGCTGAGCCTGTTACTGGTGTCATTATATATGCCATACAAAGTGACATTTGGCATAGTCCCTGCTCCTTGCAAATGTGACAGAATTCAAAGCAGACTGACAAGACTTACTAATATTCCAAGGGAAAACCACATCTGTCCGTGTGGAGAAGGTGATATTTGCATCTCCCATATCTCTACCACAGGGAGACGTTGTCTTTTTCATTTTGTTTTGACTCAATAATATTAACTGTAAAGCAGACCCTGAAAGGACACATAAAGAAGTAGAGATAGAATGATGGAGTACAAGACATTTCATTTATCATCCTTTCACCATCAAACATATTGACTCTCAGCACAGAGCACATGTATTCCATACATTTGAATGTCTTCATTTAAATAAATAAATAAATAGATAGAGTATTCACAGGTGTTAAATGAGGGTTTAATAATGGGTCTATGTCTCCAGTAGGTGTATTGTATAGATCATACAGGATGCTAAAGAATGTTACCATCAAGAAATGTTGAGTTTAAGCTCTAAAAAGTGCTGGGCCTGAAACAATGTCGCATCATGGAGCACAGCTTCTGCTTAAATCCGTTTGATTGATGGTGGACCTACTGATAGCAACAAGGCAGTGAAGTTAAAGGTGTGCAGAGTTATGGCTCTTCAACTGGTTCAATGCTACAGCCACATAAAGCCAGACCAGTGCAGCAGAGAGGGTCCCTGGACATCAGGGTGGAATGTGCTTTAGTTTCTCCTACTGGACACATGTCCTGCTCCCTCCCTCTAACCTTGTCAAGCCTGTCCATGATTCATAAATAATAGCACAAAGAAATCTGACATGTCTCCACAAACTGCCTGGTTAAATGAGACCCTTCAATTTCACCTTGCATTCTTCTTTTTTTCCATTGCCCTTGCCTGTCAATGTTCTCAGTTTTCCTGGTGTGTAGTAGACCCACTCCACTTTTTCAAATGTTCAAATTTTGCAAATACGTTCTAAATGAATATCGAGATTATCCAGACTCAAAGTCACTCTAATGGTCATGTCTTTTTCTCATACTTTCACACTTTTGTTCTGGTGTATTTTTTTTGTAAAGACAAGAAGGGAAATATGGCCTAGAAGCCTATAATAGAGGATGCATTATCATGCTCAATTTGCATTGGTCTTCCTTTTTGTGGAAATATGAACAGAGGGTTAAAATGGCTAATTAAACTAAAGGGCTTACCATTTGAAAAAAGGACAATACAGTATTCTTAGCACTGTCCGAGCCAAAACGTGGCCATTCATGACAAGAAAGAAAGACAAGGAAAGAATTTGGCAAAGGCAAAAAAAAAATTCCAACATATGGTAATACAGAGGCTTCTGCCCTATAATTTTCTGATAACATTGAGACTGCTCTCTTTCAGTTCGGCTGTGGAAGAGAAAGGCAAACCTGGACGAGCAGAGTTTTCCAGTGGCCCTCGCTGCTTTGTACCAGAGGCAGCCTGCGGGAGGAGATAAAGCGACAGAAGGTGACAAATTCATAATGGTTTTGTGTTCTCACCATTCATGGGGAATTTTCTGAGGTTGGCCTCAAATGAGGTGACATGGCTGACAGGGATTTCATCTCCCTGAACTGTATGCCAACAAAGACTTTAGGCCTGACAAGATGCTTCAAGGAAGTGAAAAGGAAGGGATGTGTGCTGCTGTCTTGATAAGGTCTCTCAGTGGCTATTTTGACATTTTATTAGGCTGATTAAAACACTTAGAGGGGTCTAAAGGGTTACTTAAAACATCATATACATATGTTATTCTTCCACAGGCTTTTATGTCATGACAAATGTATGCTTTTGTGATAAATGGTAGCTTAAAATATGCCAATGAAATCTAAAGAATGGCATTTTGAGGTTAAATTGGGCTGAAACACCAACACATGTGAAAACATGGGAAAAATGGGAGGAAAATATTGCATAGGTACATCAAAATGTATATTTAGACGATGTCGAAATAAACATGCTAGTAGTTTCAAAAAGTTTGACAGATTCCTAAAAATCAACAAGACACAGTACAGAAGATTCATCAGCTCTCTAGTATCTGTAACCATTCATGACACATTTACAGATTGCCTGACTGACATCAGTTCAAATGATCACAATGTCTGTCACAATGGACAGAGGTCTTAAAAAGCTGTTCTGGTTAAGCCTTGCTATCTGTGGGAGCTATGGTGTAAGTGCCACACATTTAGGATGAGCAATTTATTTAGGCATTATCTCAGATTACAGATATAACCAAGACATTACTTGGAAGTGTCAGGCTATTAGACTTTCTTTCTAATTTTGTGTCATGTGATAGCCTATTTAACACTGACAGTCGCAGTAGTATTCAAGTAATTTATACCCACTGGATTTAATTTAGTGTAAGCTACTTGCCTTCACATTTGCGCTCACCTTTCTTGGGAAAGAGGTTTGTCAGCGGCCTCATTGCTTTCCCTCATTTTGCTATTTCTCTCTTTCCTGCCTTTCTTTTCTTTTCTAATCGCCTAATTTTATGGAGCCCCTAAAATAACACAAAACAACTTCTATATTTCCGGTGCACACTTTTTTCTGGTTTCTGGTGCACACCTAAAAGTTTCAGGCGCACACCGAAACTTTTAGGTGCGCACCAGAAACATAAAAGTTTTCTCGTATCACTTTAGGGGCTCTGTATGATTTAGTTTTTTTGGACAACAATATTTTCAACAGCAAATAAGCGTTGCCACTTTGGCAGAAGTAATGCTAAGCGTCTGTTTAAAAAGCCCAGGGATGGCGGATTAAATTACTTATTGAGCCAAAACATTCCATTTCCAATAGTTTGCAAAATGTATTGTGATCTTTATTTATGATAGCCTATTACTATCTAAAGGAAAATAAAATTCTAGTCTTCTCAAGGGCCTTCCCCCAACTTGGGGCCCAGTTAAGGGCTACCTGTTAAGTCCTGCTGCCCCCAAGCTATGAACTACATGAAGGCAAGGAATTTTGGGAATGGCACAGTGTTCATTTACTGGCTCCCAGCAAGAGTTATGATTCCTTTTTATGATTCCTGATTCCCTGGGGGTAATCAATATAATGTTATAAATCAATGCCTAATATTTAAATAGTGAGAAATAGCCCAAATAAAGTTCTGTTCTGACTCTGTACCCCCGTGCCCAATGCCCCCTATACCTCAGGTACAAACCATAACTTCAAGGGCACACTGTACCTTTTCATATTGTGCTGAATTAAACATTTTTTTCTGGTCACGATATTAGTATAGTCCACCGTAATCTTTCCACAATTTGTAGTATTCATCAAAAATACAAATTCTGGTTTAATAGGGTGATCAAGGAGACTAGTAATTCCAACACTGATGTTGCTTATGTTCCTGTAAATGTATACCGCTGCAACCATTGAATTACTTCTGTTTAATCCTCTCATAAAAGGATTTTTTTTCTTTCAACTTCTTCATGCCTACAGAGCCATTAACAAATGGGAGATTTAGTTCTCAAGCGCAAAAACTTCCGATTTTAAAGTTTAACAAGGACCACCATCTGTTGCGTCCAAACAGCTTTCCTTCAAAGTCAAACAGCCACACTCCCATTAGGAGGGTCATTAAGGCACACTCTGGCTCCTCTCCTATAATGAGTCCATTAGAGATTTTCAATCCAACTCAGCAGGCAAACTAGAGCAGATAAGCTTTTTCCTGTTCTCAAACAGCTCCATGTGGCTAGTCCATTGCAACAAAAAAGGGAAAGAAATAGTGGCTATTTATCAATCAAGTTAAACTTCTCCTTCTTAACAGTGGTAAACTCATGGGTCCAGCATGAGTCTCTCTCTCTGTGGTCAGAGGGGCTTTCATATAGGCCTAGAATTTCTTTCTTTTTATTTCAGACCATGTTGTAATAACATGGATGGTGTGTTTTATACCAGGTTTAGCCAGTGGACCAACTACAAATTCTCTCTTGGGGTGAGATTGAGGTGAAAAGTAAAGAAAGTTTGGAGGTGAAGACCATCATAACTTCCTGTAGAAGTAAGATGTGTGATGCTGTGAGCTTTTTTCACTGTAAAAAGGGTAACAATCACAATTACCCTCTCATTGTTCTTCTTGCTCGCTGCAGACAGAGCCAGAGGTGATCTGTCTACAGCAGACAGCTAGAGAATAAATAGACCTTCCTTTTTTGAGTTTTATGTTAAAAAGCATTCACCCAAGCCCTGAATGCCATTTAAGAGGCTTTTGTTCTTTTGTCTCCCCTTCTTCAAAAACTGCATTTGCGCATGTAGCATGGGCACTGTCCTCATTCAATTCTTATTTCACTTCCCATCAAACACTGAAGGCTATCCTTCATATGTTTCTATGAGTTACATTAACTCAACTTGACAATTACTATTGCACTTACTCATCTGTCTTGTTTTGTACATAAATCCCTGAGGTATAAAACTTTCAGTATCTCTTCTTAAAGAAAGAAATATCCTTGAACAGACAAACCAGTTCACATTTAATGGCAACAAACCTTGTCATTGTCCTGTTAGGGCAGAGATATGCATACGCATATCAATGACACACAGCTTTCCAACAATGCTTACTTGCTAGTTGCTGTAATAAACGGTTTGCAGGAAAATTACCTTTGAATGTACTTAAAAGTACTATCAATACAGCTCTGCGTCCATCTCATATCCATCCTTCTCGGTGAACAATTTCATGATCGCTTCACTCAAATATGGCAAACTGCATATCAAAATAAAAGGCATAAAAGCATTGCTCTGTCTGATTGAAATCACATAAAATTTCTGCAGAAACGTGTGATCATGGGGTTAATCGATCTTTGCCATATGCTACTTGCTATCCATTAGAAATGGATCGCACTAGCTACTTGGATATGGATATTTCAGCTTTCCTGCACCCACGCTGTCAAGGCTTTATCCATAATCATATTGATGTCTTTTCAGACTTTGTAATTTCTTTAGGTTTCAAGTAGTTTGATTGTTATGTCAACAAGGTCAAAACATTAGCTGACACTGACTCTGAAAGTTAGCAAATGCTTTAGAACTTCATCAACCATCTCCGGTCAAACTGGAGAGTTGCACCCAGACAAAGACAAGCAGCGAAACCTCAGCGCAAGTGGCCTAACTCGCCTGTCTGTCCATCCATGCCATGTTCAATCAGCAGATCTGTAAGTTACTGGACAAATTTTTTTTTGAGGAAGCTATAATCTATCTTCATTAAAATCCTTAAAACTGCGATGAAAGCATTTATACACAATAGGTTGGTGTCATGTTACTAGACCTAGAATAACGACCTTCAGAGTGATTAAAGAGCCTGGAATAACTGTGTTGGGTTATTCCATGATAATGACTGCCTTGCAGAACATTATCCCTTTCATATTATTATACTTTATAAGTACAGTCATGAGAATTTATAAACAGTTATGAACACTAATGACATTATTTATAAGACGTTATAAATGCATTTCAACACTTTATGAATGTGTTCATAACACTTTAAGAATACTGGGTTCATAGAAAATTGTAGAAACCAAAATTGTAGTCTTGCCTGGTAAGCCTTTAATCTTTCATCTTCAGTCTTTCAAGTTTAAACATAATTTATTAATGATTCAACAGGGAATAAACATAAAAATTGAATTGCCAGCTGGGATTCATCATAAAAAAGCATTCAAACCATAATCCCACTTATTTTGTTATACTACCGACCAATAGGGCCTCACACTTATAAAAATGCACTAGGCAAAAGCATTTACTAAAACAAGGACACGTGGTCATAATTTACAAGATAATTGTGATGACTAATGATTACATGATTGAAGCGGCGCTGTGTTCTCAAAATCCTGATTTTTAATCTTGCCCCCATCTTTAACTAAAAAGAATACAATTTACTGATTCTACCTGATTATCCTTTTTTTTATTCAGCATTTGCTTAAGTAGGTTTTTCTTTTTTAGGACTAAGCCAAATACACTCAACACATTAATATTAAATAACCTCCCTCCGCTGGGCAATCCTCTCCCTCTGTCATTCTGGCTCAATGTATTGAATGAAGTCTGACAACAATCTCAAGGGTCTTTCAGTATTCACAAGCTGTAATCCATATTGTGGATATAGTGGTGAACACAAAACAGACCTTTGTCCAATATGCCATTTGATATTTGTCCTATACTGTATATGTTTAATGCTTATAGATTCTTAACAGGTCTTTTGTAAAATATGATAATTTCTTTAAATTTCACCATTTACATTTAGATTTATGCACTTAGTCACTTTTGAAAGTGACTTACAAAAAGAGGACAAATATTGACGCTACAGCACTGTTGAAAGGTGCATTAGAGGTGCATTATAAGTGCATTCCTAGTATTCAGAAATTTTAAGCCAGGAGATATTCTTGAAAGAGCTGGGAATTTCTTGAAGGTTAAGCCCAGTGTAGTCAAAAAGGCTGCAGTTACCCTATCTGTAATGTATGAACCCCTATAGAACAGTGGGATAACTTTTTCAGTATGAAAGAGTAGTATGTAATGTAATGCAGCTGGTTGGTCATTGAGTGATATTCTCAATAATCAGTAATCTGTTTTTCCCATATGTTCAGTGAGGAAGACCAATGTTATGTATCAGGGAAGGTGTCCGTATCAGTGCAATGTGTCTGCAGTAAGCCACAGAAATAACATGACTGTGGACACAGCCGCTCTCATGAGCCCCCCTGAGGTGAGAGACTCCCATGGATTTCAGGCATATACTCTGCTATTACCTCAGGAAGAACACTGGCCCTGCCATGTTTGTGCCTCCTCTGTTGGAGAAAAAAAAAACCCTGAACAACTCAACTAGACCTGTGAGCCATACAAATGAAAGAAATCAACAAAGTGGAAGAGAAGTGGAAGAGAAGCATAAACTCAACCACCATCTGAACCACAAAGAATGAACAGGTGACCATTCATTATCATTAGCTGGTGTCATGAGGCTGAAGCAACAGAGGACTTAAAGGTTTACATTGGAAAGAAAGAAAGGTAGAGTGGTAAAAGACAATCAGACATGGGCTGACAACCATCTACATACCTGAAACTAAAACTCAAATCCTTTTTAAAAGTTTCAGATCTCACTCCAAGAGGCAAGAACTCAGCTTCATCTGCTGATGATAATTAAAGTTTAAATAAAAAATAAATAATAAATATAATAAATTAAATATTGGTAATTATGCTGCACACACACTTCACTTGATGCTTTATCCAAGAAACACAAACCTCAGGTCTTGTTACCAGTAATAAATCCATAACATAAACATACAGTCAAAGATGGTATATAGGTGGAGCAAGATACTTCATGGTAGTTCATGTCTATGGGAACAAAGTGGGGATCAGTTTTGATCTGCATAAACACGTCGTTGAGGTGCTTAGCTGTAGTAGATAGTAGCACACACTAAAATAAGGTCGGTACACACCTGAAGTAAAGTTGATTTTCTCTGGAGTGGAGAGTCATACTATCACAACATTTTCCATTTTCATGATACCATGTCTGAAATGTATGTCCATTGCTCAGAAAGATAAAGCTTTTAAATATTCTGTGAAATTGAAACTGGGGTCGCCCCCCCCTTGTGTGATTGTGGTTCCAGGAAGTGACTCATCATGAAGGATCTTGCTCTGCCCATCTACCGTCTTTGGTAGAGTTTTAGCAGTGCAAGTCACTGCATCACATAGTCCAAATTTAGCTGCTAATATGTGTACTCTGTCTCAGCCCTGTTATTATTGCCAGAAAGAGTAACTTTAACTTGTTTTTCATAGTGTAATGCCTGACCTTTATGAGCAGTCTAAAACTTCAAAGTTCCTCTTGCTGGAAAAATACATTCAAGAGACCTTTTGCAGAAATAGACAGCACAGTGGGAAGCCGTTAGACAGGATAACTATGGCTCTATGTATAAAAATGCTTTTAAACTTCATCCATCATACTTTACAAGCACAAGTTTCAAGCACATTTATTGGTGAGCATTAAGGGAGCTGTGACTGTGACTTTCCATGTGCATTACCTAATCTGTAATCATGTCAGATGAACAAAACTCCTTTTGACTTAACAGTGCAATTTAAACATCACTTCTGCCTAATGCTCCAGCTGTGGCAGAATTCCAAAACAGCAACCTAAGCTGATGCAGGATCAGTTTTATATGAATTTAGAAATCACACATTTCCAAAATAAACAAAAGCACACACACACACACAAAAAAGATCTCATCACAGTAACTGCTTAGGCTGACACTGGTTGTAAATTAAGTTATACAGTGTAACGTTCCCTATTTGTTTTAGTTAGTGCAGAAATAAAATGTTTGACTTGTGAAGTGTGCACCAGAAAAATCATGGTTATACTTTATATGAACTCAGTATTCATAACACATTATGAATACATTCATAAGTAGGGGATAACATTCTGCTAGACGGTCATAATTGTGGAAAAACTCCCAACAGAGTGTGCGTCAGGCTCTTGAATCACTCTGAAGGGAGTTATTCAACTATTAATGACGGCCAACTATAATGACCGCCTGACAGAACGTTATCCTGCTACCCAATGAAGATATCAATAAAATGACAAGCATTGTTTGTCATTGCTTTTGTTGTATTTTTTATGATTATGATTGGTAATAACGTCTGTGAAAAAAGTAGTCTGTTAACTTACAGATCAGCTGATGGGTTATGCAACCTTTCTGTTTTGCTTTCCTTAACAGGTAAAGGATAACGACCAATGAAGTGTGCTGTTATACAGAATTTATGAATGAGGCAGAGGGTAAAATGCAACCTTGTGTTATAGTGGCCTTGAAGTGCACAACACAATAACAGTGTTATTTGCAAATACGAGCAAATAAAAAAAAATCACAATCACAAATTAAAAATCACAACCACAATTTAAACATCACAACCACAAATTAAAAATCACAACCACAATTTAAACATCACAACCACCAATCAAAAACCGCAACAGCAAATCAAAAAGCAATATGTAGGGGAGGAACAAAAGGCCTGTGCCTTGTCTTGGCTTTAGATAATATTTAGGTGAGATGGTAATTTTAACCAATCTGACTCCAATTTAGAAAATAACCACTAGGTGGAAGTTAAACATTAGCCATTAGAATTAGGTTCTGCTCAAACAAAACTGGTTCTGGCAAAATAGTGCAGTGATAGGAGATATAGGTATAAAAGCTATCCAACATAACTACATAACATGTAGGAACAACCTGGCGCTTGGGTTGAAATGCTCAGAGGTCCAGAACTTAGTCGCAACTAGCAATTACAGAACATTACATTAAATCTTTTCAGTTCCCCTCAGAGTGTGGATTAGCTCCCAGTGAAACTCACTATATAACTATAAGTTTAGAAACTCAAATAATCTCAGACTACAGACCACTTAGGCTCTTCCAAAGTTCATAAATATCACATAGATTATCTTCAGCATTTCTTCACTTTGACCTTTGTACCTCACCATTAAAATGATACCAAACATGAACACATTTACATTTAATATATACAAGATACAGTTCAAATCCAACATTTAAAATGAAGTCTCTCTGCTTTAGTGGAGCTTGGCCTAGCAGAGGGTGTCAATAGCTCGTCACAAAGTGACAAAAGGAACCAGCAAGTAGGGTCGTCAATGTTGCCAGGCCCAGATGTGGGATGTTGAGACTTAATTCATTTTACCAAAAGTTACATTCAGTACATTCAGTCTCCTTCCTGTCAATCGGAAGATTACATTATTCAAGGTGAGCAGACTTGGATGGGGGTGGAGGTGCCAAGGAACAATTGGGGTCATCCCATAGAATACAATATGCAAATAAAAATCAGAATTGAAAATTAAAAGCATTACCATGGCTATCGCTAGATTTTTTGTTAGCTGTCAATCAGACAGCAGGACACTTTTTTGGCTGCATGGACTGAAATAAAGTTTGTTTTCTTCCATTCAGTGGCTAGTACTGATCACAATTACTTACTTATTGTGACAATAAGCTCCAAAGTCTCTGCTCAATAAGGGATGGCAAGAGGAAAATGAGTAAAATCCCACAAATTCCCTGTTGGCTTTAACGGAGGTCTGTCTACTCCTAGAAAGGTATGGCAGCTTCAAACCTTACATCAAATTGATACAGGAAGAATCACCTTATGAATTGTTTCGGTTAATCAACAGTCTATTTATAAATTCTGTTTTAAAAAGGATAATTCCAGTTCTTGATTATGATTGGTTGAATCATGTTTGATGCAATTGTATATTCCCCAATATAACACGGCTGAGATTTACTCTACATACTCTAAGTAAAGTGAGATGAACACATAATTATTCATGAAAATCAATAAGGCACCATTACAGACAATGGTGCGTTTTCCTAGTATCAAAAAGTTAGAGAGGCTTATAATGCTTTGTGACACTTCAAGTTGTAAAGGCTTATATGATAACATTGTAACATATATATTCACATATATATGCATATAGGACACTTGTGGGAAATTGGCACACAGGTGGTGCGTCTCTTGATGCAGCGACCTCTTGCTCTCCCCACCAAAGGGGAGTGGGGAATGAAAGTTCAGTTCCTTTGTATGTCTTGTACATGTGAAGAATGGCTATGACTATGAGGTGTGAGAACTACTGATTGTATTTTTCCTGCATGATCCCTGGCAGTTGGGTTCTCCCCTTGAGCCATTGATCTGCCCAAGGTTTCTTCCTAGACTATCTACCAAAGATTACCCAAAGTTTTTCCTTGCCCCTATTGCTCTTGAGCACTCATTGCTGCAAAGCACAGTTGTAAAATATAATTGTAAAAGATGCCGTATAAATAAAATTGAACATTATAACGCCTCATGCACAGCCATAAGAATGTATAAACAGTTATGAATACTAAGCTATATGAATGCATTATAACCTTTTATGAATGCATTTATAATGCTGTATTAATACAGGGTGCATAGAAAGTGTTACCAAAATCTAGTCAATTAAATCCCTTCATCAGTTCTTGATGAAGTAGAGGCGATTTTCTTACAATCTAAAAACAGATGCCCTTTTGTTGTTGCTATGGTGTCTTCCTAAGTCTTCCCATCCTGCATTACATTCTAAAATAGCTGAATACATGAAACGGCAAACACATCTCTAAGCTCGGGGAGCAAGAAAGTTTACTGCCAGAAGAATTGCCAGTATAAGGAATGATATCAATGGCAATCTACATTAATCAGTGTTTACCAAATTAAAAAAATGTTTTTGCTGTAAATGGTCTATCCCCTTAGCTTTGTATGTGTGATATGAATGGCTAATCCAAGTTATCTCCTTGCATAGAAGGGATCCATTGGTAATACAAGAAAATGTCTTAGCATCCTCACACAATCCTCTGCCCACTCCAAGCTAAAATGTGTGCTATTTGCTCATCAGATCATGACGTTTACAACCAGGGCCAGGGCTATTACCCTTGCCTTGTGCTGTGACATCCAACTTGTCATACAGACAGCCGCTTCATTCAGAATCTGTTATGATGCTCTTTGATTGTAATGGAACAATCCTGTTATCCTTGCTGTTCTTATGAACAACTGTATTGTATTGTGTTTGTTTGTGTGTGTGTGTGTGTGTGTGTGTGTGTGTGTATGTATGTTTCATGTATAGACAGGATTACAAATTCTTTTTAACATACACTCTCAACTACTGCTGGGAGTAGGATGTTTTTTGGATTAAGGTATATTTGTTTTGTCAGAGTTGTTTTACAAAATGATAAATGGGATTGGAAAACAAACAGAAGAATGTCACAACCTATCCTTGTTGTCAAGCTTTCTCTTGACACCACTCATTAGACATTAGATGGCACTGCAGTAATGGTGGTGCTGAAACAGTCTTCTGGGTTGCAACACTCGAAATGATAGGAATGTTCCTTTGTCTAAATGCATTCATTCTTTTGTTATATTCTGCACACAGCACTCAGTCTCTCTCTCTCTCTTTCTCTCTCTCTCTCTCTCTCTCACACACACACACACACTCACAAACACACACACACACACACACACACACACACATACTGTACATAAAATGGAGTCACCATTAGGTGTTAAAATAATGATGCTAGTAGGTTTTTCAGAGGGTTTGGATAGAAATAGTCATAAATACTGTTTGAACGTGACCCGGAGGAAAAAGAAGGTAGAGCAAAATAAGGCTTATATTGTGCTTTTGCAATAAAATAAATAGCGCCATGCATGCTAACTTGTGCTAACTGGTGTTACATATCAAATCTGCTAATCTGCTTTAGAAACATTTGAGTCTTAATTAAGATGTCTTATGGTTCTAACAAGGCTGTGGCTTTTCTTTGGCCTGAATCCCTGGATTCACACTATTTCATCTGCTGTGTTACATGGTCTCAGAGGTGTCTAGTGTGCTCAAAATCTGCACTCAGGTATGAGAGTGGTTGCCTCGAGCAAAATCTCTGTAGATTAGAGCAAAAATAGCCAACCTGAAAGATTCAAAGGATACATGATCTTGGCAGAGATCCAAGCTTACTAGATGTGATTTTATGTGCATTTACTATCGCACATTCAGTATCAAACGAAACACATGCTAGTCTCTATTCTTTTTGATACCCTGTTAGTTGACAACAGTTATCTTTACAGTTATCTTTTTTGACACTATTAGATGACAGGTAGAAAAAGGCTCTGATTTAGGGTTTATGATAAGGCACTAATTAGACAAGGATTTGTGCATTTGGACAAGGATTTGTGCAGGTTTAGGAATTAAAGGGTAATAGAGTCATACATACGCGTATGGCTATATATTTGATATAAGGATTGTTTGCACTTGTTTGTCAGTGTTTATGTAACATTCAAATGGTAATGTGGGTGGCAAAATGATAGTAATCTAAGGGTTTTAGTACTTCAACATAAACATAAATAAAGGGCTTTTATGCTAACAATACAAAAGGCAGTCCCAGATATTGACCATAGTGGGTAATGAATCCTACCATTGATCTTTCTAGAGTGAGCCACATTGTTTGAGAGAATAGCATTATTTAAGGACCCTTTCAAGTTCTACTAAACTTTAGGATGAATCACCCTTAGACTGTTGTGATTAGGATCCTGTCAGGTGCCAAGACAAAATGAGTGCTTGTTAGCGAGATAAATTGTCCAAAACTGACCAGCTCCATTGGAGCTTCAAAAGAGAATGGCAAAACATACAGAATGTCTTTTCGCTCAACGGACCGTGTGCTCAGCCCTAATGGCAAGAGACACCATGAAGACGCACGGCCACACTTTCCTCCTGCCTCTAACCATGCAGCAAAGGAGTAAAATGGGTGAGTCATGTGAACTCACATCTGCGGTGCTCAGAGAAAAATCCGGAATAGTAAGAGCCTAGTTCCAGCAGGGTGTCAGACATTTTCCCAAATGAGAGTGCAAGTGATAATGTCTCCAGATTTTGCAGTCATTAATGTTTTGCTGCTTAGATATCTTACATCATGTGAAAGGTAATGATGTGGCTCAGATATACTTTACTATCTATCTTCATAATTGTAAAGCCCTTGTAGGGTGACAAGAGCAGATACATTTCTGAACTGTTAGTATTCATATGTGGTCCTGTGATTTATATCGTTTTGGCTTCTCAGTCTCATCAATTCTTTCCAGGTAATTTCTTATATAGTGGCAAAGACAGCAGCAAGGATCATCTCTATGCATAAATTATTGTTAGTTTTATGCATAGCTGAGAAGAAAAAGGCATCCCTCCCTTGTTATGTAAATTCTTCAATTCATCCATAAAATCAGATAGAAATTAGCAGAAATGCTGATACAAGTGTTTCAGTTCACAATACATTAACCCCAAACATATTCATCACAAATACCATTTGATCAGCACAACAACAGCAGAAATAGAGTAAACACAAGATGGCAGAGCAGTATCAGCAAGATAGTGGTTGGATTGTTTTCTATCATTTATTTTTTATTGCCAAACCAGAAACATAAAAACGTCAATATCAGACCACCCAACCAACCCCTGCTCCCACGATAGTGGTTGGATTTTAAAATATTATCTTTGGAGAATTTTCTTCTGTGTATTTATACATTCCACTGAATTCAACCAAATTACTGTTTTTCAATCAAGGAAAAATCTGTTTGTGTGTGTGTGTGTGTGTGTGTGTGTGTGTGTGTGTGTGTGTGTGTGTGTGTGTGTGTGTGTGTGTGCAAGCGTGTGTGCACAAAAGAAAGAGAGACAGAGAGAGATTCTATGTGATACTTTCTATATGTTTTATATTTGGCAACACTGATCCTATTTCAATGATCATTCCAATAAAACTTACTGAATTGTGAGAGAAAGCAGGAGAGGGAGAGAGACACAGCCTGTGTGTGTGTGTGTGTGTGTGTGTGTGTACATTCGTGGGCATTTGTGTGTGCAGCTGAAAAGCAGAGGATCCATTAGTTTCTGGACACAGAGTTGGATGGATCCGACACAGCAGATGGAATTGGACCAGTTGGTCCTGGTGAGGCGAGATGGACACAAGTGCCATTAATCACCGAGGGCCCACGGGGCTGGCCCCAAGCAGGTGATGAGTTCCTCGGGAGTATCATCATAAAAGGGGGCCGCTCCTGGAGGGACTGACGGGGGCCGTGGCACAGACGAGGTCAGGGGGGCCAAGCGAGATCAGGGGAGGAGAGAGAAAGGGCTTGAGTGCAAGGAGAGCAGGCGGGAGCAAGAAGGCCTGGAGCTGGGGGAGACAGGGGGTTCAAAGAGGTGGAATGGTGAAGGAAGGTCACCATGGAGACAGGCTTCCTCCATTTCGACCAGGCTGTAATATCTGCCCTGGAGGCTTTGGAGGTTACAACAAGGGTGTGCAATACCAGATGAACATGAAAATACATTATTTTGTCCATTTTAGACAACTGTGTTAAGGGAATTGTAATGGCATTGCAGTTTTTCTTTTTGGAAATATACAGTTGGTAAATTAATAAGATTAAAATATTGTACATATTATTGTATGTATTTCTTATGTGTGACACCCGTGCTGTACTCTGACCTTACTGTAATTTTTTTTTTATTTTGCTCATGTTTGTGTAGCAAAGAAGTACTGTCATGGAGGCACAACAGAGCTCAGTACGTTCTGTAGAAATGCAATAGATGAATGCAGTACATTGACTGTATTTCATGACATCCTGAGTACAATCTAAAATCATTAGTAGGTCACCATTTACTCTACTGTAAGTTATCTGCTTGGCTAGTTCATGCCTGCTGAGAGTGACATTTATTTAACCAATATGACAAGTTAGCTACCCCATGCCTTTTCTCTGTCAAAACATTACCCCATCTTGCCTGAAGTACTAGATACTCAGATTCAAAGTGCACCTTGTGTGTAGACAACATCTAGCTGATTTCCCTTGGCGCAAGAGTTGAACACTCCAGACTGTACGAAATGACAAACAAAAAGGGTATCTAATCCCCTCTGAGCAACTTGCAAACACAACCATGATAAAACTAATTCTGCCCAGGGCACAAGTCCACCTGCTCCAAACAGGAGCAATAAATTAACAAATATCGCCAAGTATTCCCAGCCTTCCGAACCCACAGTAAATATATAACTGCAGGGTGAAGCAAGTTCCTCAAGGACCCTGAGAAATATCAGAGAGGCCTTCCATTTCCCTGGCTATAACAATTACAAATGTCAAGTAAGAAAAATCACAAGCTGTGCAGGACCCCACAGCACTTCTTTTTTTTGGAGGGGGGAGGTGACATTGGAATATGTTGAGGGTGCTTTTTCATTCATGCATAGTATTATTCATGAATATTAATGGTGTCTCACAGTGTTAAGTTTCTCTCAATACTCGGCAGGCTGAGACTGAATCAAAGTTAAAGACCCAAGGACTGTTTCGCATCATGGAGAGCAAACTGTGCTGCAAAACAAATGTGAATAAGTCAATATGTATGGAGGAATCCAGTACGAGTGACTGCAAAAACTGACAACTGAAAGACTGCTGTAGTGATATTTTTTAAGTATGGCCCTAAACATTAAGTCATCAAATAATCCAAATCTGAGTCAAAAGTGAGATGACTTCAAGCACGAATACCAGCCTAGATGTTTCTGGAACATTTCCTCTCAACCATAGGTCAGCAGGGATTAATTAGCTTTCTGGAGTCTGGCCTGCAGATGTGAAGGTAGTCTTTGGTTGCAGGTTACAGAGATCACGGCAATATCTCACTTCTTGAGGTGGAAAGTAATCCCTTCAATCCACAGGGCATGCATTAAAGACCTCAGTCACAAACAAATCCAAATCACTCGAGTGGAAGTCCTGAAACACTTTACTTTACCAAGGGCTCTATTTCTGAGTGGAGAACACATAATTGGGTCACTCTGAAGTCAGGGTGTAAATCACTTGGAGATGATAAAGTCAACTTCTGGCTGTTCCTCTGAAACTCAAATGGAAAATATAAATAGCAATTTTCATAGCTATGAGAATGATGCAAAAAATAGGATGGGCTAACAAAGAAATTGACATGATACAAGAGTTCAGCATTAAGAGATCTCTACATTAAAACATCTGTGACATCCACATGTAGGTAAAGACACTCAACAGACAGACAATTAAGAAAAAACACTGTTCTTCACTGTTCACTGTTCTGCTTTTAACACAATGACAGAAATAGACTGAGTGTGCAACCCTCCCTTTCTGACCCTGTGGTAGAGTGAGGTCAGAGCTCTGTGCAGTGCCATGACGATAATGATTCTGGAACCCCAGTCAGACATCCGCCTCTCCACAGGGGGCCTGTGCAGGCCACCATTAACATTCTTTGTGTGCCTGCCGCTTAATAAGCCCATTCGCCTCTTAAAATGCAAGCCTCATGAAATGCAGCAATTAACATGTTTAGTGTAACCTTGATGGGAAACATTTATTCTAATTTAAAAAAATAAATAAATACCAAATATATTAACATTTTACAAAGACCATGAGCCATGGTAGAACTATCCAGAAGCAAAGCTCTAGCTCATTTCAAGATTATTTAATGAACATTTTTTCTGCTATGCCCATTTCATAATGCAGTCCAAATGGACATTTTGCATGTACTGGTTAAAGAGATGTTGTACGGTATGGTAGCTCCTACTGACCTCCTGTTTAACCAGGCTGCACACACTTTGTCTGTTTCCAGTTTGTGTAGCCAGCACTAGACAACTGGATTCTTTTACAGTGCTCTCAGAGAACAGAGAACTGGATATTCTGACATATTCACTGTTGACTGTTATAACAAGTGTTTTATGTTTTGCATCTGCTTGACTTACCTCATTAGTAAACGGCTGATCACTGATCAGAATTCCCTCAAAAGAGGCATTATCATTTATTCATTCATTCATAATTTTCAGTGTGAGCCTTGGTTGTCAATGCTAGGATGCATTTCAATTGTAAACAACAAGCAATGGTCATGAGTGATTTGAGTAACATAAATATTTTGACAGCAATGATTTTTGAGCATCTTCAACGATACTACTGCTATAGTAGCTCTTAGCGTGAACATACAGTTACAGTTCATTAAGGGGATTTGCAGTTTGTGTATGGATATAGGTACACTCCGTCTTCTAATAGGTATTTTTGCGAATTCTATAACCTATTCTACAACTACAGAGTCCCTGAAGCCCCCCCAAAGAAAACAAAGGGAAAAAAAATTCAAAAGCATGTACTGAGGACAAACTTGACTATAGTTTTACAAAATGTTGAATTTGTTTTGCGAGATCTTGACTTTGATTTTGCAAACCACTAGAGCTGTCTCGGAGAGCTTATAGCCACTGAAATTAGGTTGCAGTTCCTTATTTTACCAGCATGAGGCGAACAAGTGCAAAAACTAATGGTTTCTGGCTGTGCGTAAAATGTAGGCTATAGGCTTCGGTGTGAGTGTTGGTAAAACCATCACAGAGATGATAGCCTATAGGCCGCTTATGTTACATTTGACAGGGAAATGTCAACATGGAACGGATAATAGTACTTTATTTTGAGATAGGGCTCAAATACAGTCAAATTCAGTTGGCCCTGGAAATGACGCTTGGTTACGGCAATGTCCCAGCAGATATGAACGACAATGTTCACATCTTATAGCTATATATTTATAGAAGAATGATGCAAAGAATGATATGCTTGAGTTCACTTTCGTTTCACCTGAGAATTTTTAATATAGCCTGATTTTCTTCTGCTGGTAACAAGAATAACTACAACCTACTGAACTACTTAACTCTGTCAGCACAGTTGGATTTGTGAGATATGCATTTGAAACTTGAGATCTCGCAAAATAAAATCAAGATCTCACAAAAGAAAGTCAAGATCTTTCAAAACTATAGTCAGTGTTTGTATTTTTGTATTGTATTGTATGTAAATTTGGGGTGGAAACATTTTCATTTTTAAGCAAAATATCTAACAATTTTGGAAATCGTTTGCTCACTTTAAAGTGTTTTCTTGTTGCTTCTTTAGCAATAAGGTGCTCCAACAATTCAACCATTCCAGTAAAGTAACCAGTACCCTCTATTAATAACTTGATTGCTGCCTTTGTAGACATGGTTCATGCTTTTAATGGAAAGTTATTTTCTGCACAGCCAAGAAATGTTCCTTTCTACATTTTCTGCTGGTAATGGAGCGACCAAGCCTCAGACACTTGCTGAGAAAGCTGACCTGTCAACCTAAAAGCCCTGTGTCCTATTGTGATGGTCCAGTCGATAAAATGGTGGCACCAATTTCTTCTCTGTTCAGCTTGTTCTGTCTTCTTCATAAAAAAAATAAAAATAAAAATGTGCTCTGCCTTTTCTGAAGAGGAAATGGTCAGATGACTAGGGGAAGAATGAAAAATAAAACCTTTACTGCATTACAATTGATCATGTAATGCATTTGTTACATCACTAGCTGTGACAAGGAGTGTGTCATGGGAAGCATAGCCACTTAATACACCTATATTAGGGGACACATCCTGCTCCGTATAGTGGATTTCAAAGAACATGCTTCATTGTTTGTCTGTAGGGTGGTTTGAGTGCTAATTTTGTTATGAAGTGAAGATGTCAGTTCAAACTTAAAAAAAGAAAAGGGTGGAGAGGTCAGACTGACCTTTAAAAATTGAGAAAGCTGAGCCAGGATAGCCATCGTTCTGGTCATCAGTATTACATTGATAAGCCTTTAGTGACTCATCTTCTGCACTTGGGAAGAGGGTGCTTGCGCATTGGTCTCCCGCATCACTTTGTTGGGAGTTATTATTTGTTTCCCATCTGTTTGTGATTATTGTCAATTACCCACCCATTATGTATTTGTCCCTCATTGGTTCCTGCTCCCCTTCCCACAGTATTTATCCCCCATGTTTTCTTTGTTCTGTCTCTGATTGTCTTCCGGTTTCCCGTAGTATTCCGGCTTCAAGTTTTCTGACCTCCTGTCAAGAGGATTTAATTGTGTTTTTTATGCCTCCTGTTTTCTCTGGATTTTTGTGTTTTTCAACCCTGCTTCTGATCCTGCGTTTGGGTCCAATTTTACTGGTATCCTACTAGTACCCTGACAGTACAATCAGAGCAACATGGATCCAGCAGAACCTGATCCTCTCCGCTCTGCCTTGGCACAACAAGGGGCTGTGCTAGGCAGACACCAGAACCAGCTTGACACCATGACCAAGACTATGGAGTCCATGGCAGTGGGCCTGTCTGACCTGGCTGAGCAGATACAACAACTCCACCTGTCCAGACCAACCAACCCTCCTCCTCCTCCGGCTCCGGTCACACCCTCCTCTTCGCCGCAGCCAGTCCTCCACTCAGCTGAGCCACGCCTGCCTCCTCCTGAACGTTATTCAGGTGAGCCTGGCTCTTGCCGTGCTTTTCAGACCCAATGTGACCTTATCTTCCAACTCCAGCCCGGAACCTTCCCTACAGACCCTGTCAAGGTAGCCTACATCATTACTCAGCTGTCTAGCAAGGCTAAAGAATGGGGAACATCCGTTTGGGAGACGGATCAACCCTTCTGCAAGAATTATCAAGCGTCTGCGGAGGAGATGAGGAAGGTATTAGATCGGTCAAAGCATGGCAGAGAAGTGGCTAGAGAGATGCTTCACATCCGTCAAGGCCACAGGTCGGTTTCTGACTACACTATCCAGGTCCACACCCTGGCCACTTCCAGTGGCTGGAATACCGAAGCCCTTTACGACACCTTCCTCAACAACCTATTTGAGGATATTAATGACGAATTAGTGACCCGAGATCTCCCCGCTGGTTTTGATGCCCTTGTGGGTTTCGCTATCCGTATTGATGCCCGCTGGAGACAACGCTTGGGTGACAGCCTCCCTATCAGATCACTGAGGGGGTCCGGTGGGGCAGAGGCACCTATTCCGACATCAGACTGGACTTCATTACCATCGCCCACACCAGCTGCAGATGGGGAAGGGACCGGACCCGATTATCACCCGCAGAGAGACAGAGCAGAATTCGCACTGGTTCCTGTTTGTACTGTGGCCAGCAGGGTCACCTAGCTAGAGGCTGCCCGCTAAAAGGCAGTGCTCACCAGTAGGGTGAGGAGTACTGGTGAGCGTGACCCCGGTTATCCCCCCCTCATCTTCTCCTCGCAACCTGTTCCCTGCGGTCCTGGAGTGTGGCCGACAACATCAGACCCTCCAGGTATTGATTGACTCTGGAGCTGAGGGGAGCTTCATCGACGCCTCCCTAGCCTCCCAGTTAGGCGTCCCCACATCTCCCATTCAGACACCCCTAGTAGCCAGAGCCCTGAATGGAGCACTGCTCGGAAAGATTTCCCACACCACCTCTCCTCTTAGCCTCTCCTCTTAGCCGTTTCCGGTAATCACAAAGAATCAATGGTTTTTTGCCTAATCGATTCTCCCCAAGTTCCCCTTATCCTTGGCAACCCCTGGCTGGTTAAGCATAACCCCCTCATTGACTGGGCTAGTAATAAGATCATTGGGTGGAGTCCTTACTGCCACTCCCAGTGCCTGTGTTCCGCTACGTCCTTCGAGCCCCATAGCCCAGAACCTCCAGAAGAATTTCCTGATCAGTCCACCATCCCTTCAGAATACCGGGATTTAAAAGCAATTTTTAGCAAATCCCGAGCTACTTCCCTACCCCCTCACCGACCCTATGACTGTGCCATAGACCTCCTGCCCGGCACGTTGCCCCCCAGAGTCCGCCTTTACTCCCTCTCCCAACCCAAGACCAAGGCAATGAACAAGTACATCTCTGAGTCATTGGCAGCAGGCATAATTCGCCCTTCCTCCTCGCCAGCAGGTGCCGTTTTTTTCTTTGTCGGCAAGAAGGACGGCTCCCTTCGCACCTGCATTGACTATCGGGGGTTAAGTCAGATTACGGTGCGGAACTGTTACCCCCTTCCTCTCATGTCTGCTGCAAGGAGTTGCAGCATCTACTTCTATAGACGGTTCATTCGGAACTACAGCACTCTGACTGCCCTCACGTCCTCTGCCACCAAGTTTCAGGTCCGCTGCTGCAGAAGAGGCCTTCCAGTCCCTGAAGGCTCGTTTCACCTCTGCCCCCATCCTCATGCAACCCGACCCCAACAAGCAGTTCATTGTGGAGGTGGATGCCTCTGATGTGGGTGCAGGGGCCGTCCTCTCCCAGCGATCCTCGTTTTTCCCATAGCCTCTCTCCAACAGAGGTGAACTACGACATTGGGGACTGGGAGCTCTTGGCAGTGAAGCTGGCCTTGGAGGAGTGGAGGCACTGGTTGGAGGCTAAAAAAAATCTAGAATACCTGCGCTCAGCCAAATGCCTGAATTCCCGCCAGGCTTGCTGGTCCCTTTTCTTCTCTAGGTTTAACTTCACCCTCACCTATCACCCCGGGTCAAAGAATGGCAAGCCTGATGCCCTCTCCTGAATTTTCAGTGGCTCAGAGGATCCCCCTGTTCCTGCCACCATTCTCCTGGAACGCTGTCTCGTTGGGGCTGCCATGTTGGATGTTGAGGCCCAAGTCCACAGTGCCCAATCCCCTGGACCTACCCCCAGCCATTGTCCTGATAATTGTTTGTACGTGCCAGTCTCTGTTCGTCCACAGGTGTTGCAGTGGGGCCACTCTTCCCGCCTCTCCTGTCACCCTGGAGCCAGATGCACCCTGTCGTTCATCAGACGACGTTTCTGGTGGCCCTCCTTGGGGAAGGACGTCCACAAGTTTGTCTCCTCCTGCCCTGTTTGCGCCCAGGACACAAGATCTACCCAGCCCCCATCAGGTCTGTTACAACCACTATCCATCCCCAAGAGACCCTGGTCCCATATCTCCCTAGACTTTGTTACTGGTTTTACCCATCTCAGATAGCAACACCACCATTTTGACGGTGGTGGACCGGTTTTCTAAGTCAGTCCATTTTATTCCCCTTCCCAAGCTACCGTCCGCCAAAGAGATTGCTAAGTTAATGGTCACTCATGTTTTTAAGCTGCCCGGTCTGCCCGTGGAGGTGGTCTGACAGGGGCCCCCAATTCACGTCCAGATTCTGGCAAGCTTTCTGCAAACTGTTTGGTGCCTCTGTTTGTCTCTCCTCAGGGTTTCACCCTCAGACTAATGGCCAGATGGAGCGAGCTAACCAGCTCCTGGAGACTCCTGCGCTGCCTGGTGTCCCAGAACCCATCCACCTGGAGCCAGCAGTTGCCTTGGGCTGAGTACTCTATCAACTCTCTCACCTCCTCTACCTCTGGTCTCTCTCCTTTTGAATGTTCTCTAGGGTACCAGCCACCTCTGTTTCCTGCCCAAGAGAAGGAGGTCGGGGTTCCCTCTGCCCAAGCCTTTATTGGCCGCTGCCACCGGACGTGGAAACGGGCACGAACAGCCCTTGGGGGCCCGCTTGTGACGGAGGGCCTTGAACGGCCACTTATGTCATGTATGCATTGGGCCAGAGTCCTGTACAGGTCCAATTTTGTAAACCCATACCTGTGATATTTAAAACTGCATCCGACCGGTTTTCCGACAATAGCAATAATAAAATTCTGCAACTGACCCGACCCTATCAAAATAACTACCTACACCCAACCCATACCCAAATGAAAAGTTTACTAACTGCATATTTAAAGTCCAGTCCACTAACTGCATATTCAAAGAGTTGGAGTTGAAGTTGAAGGAAAACTTTGGCTAGTGGTAGGCTAATATAGGCTAATATAAAGGGAGCAACAGATGAGGTGACAACCTAAGTATCCCCCCAAAATTGCCTCTTAACTAGCCTATACCAGACAATTTATGCTTTAAAAGTAATGCACACTATTTGATGTGCTGGTTGACCCAAAGCCCGCAGGTCTGGCAGTGTGGGGTGTTTTTTAGAAGGAAAATGTGGGTTGCTGGAAGGTTGGGTCAAAATCTCAATAATTTTACCTATTCGAGTTATATGTATCAGATCATTGGCTTGTTTTTGTGTGTAAAATGTTGTTGTCTCTTGCCTGCTGTCTCATATGCATGCAGGCCGCACATCAGAGACTGCTGGATCTCCCACCTGTATAGCCTCCTAGCAAAAATAATAACACTTATCCTACTGGCTATCTGTCTTTTACAACAATGCAATAAATGCGTAAAACAGGATATAATTGGGCAATAGACTTGTTTCCCTCTCTCTCCATCTCAAACAAGTTCACAGTGGAACTGAATGATATATTATTAACAACATAAACAGCACTTAACAATGGGGAAATTCTAACAAATAGTGGTACAATAGTGACCTACCTTCACCTTGTAACTTTAAAATCTGTTTACGGTCTGGCATTAGGCCTATTTGATATTTTCCATAAAACTACATTTGCGTTTTAGTCGTTCATCAATTTACAATAGTTTTCCCATAACTGATATCTATAGCCTAACTTTACTCATGTTTAAAATCTTTAGTTGTTTGTTTCCCTATAAATTTTAAGAATAATACAATCTTTGTTGAACATTTTGCTATTTAGTGATTGATAACTAAGATTCAATAAAATTGTGAGCCTGGGCTCACAAGGTAGAACATTTTCACCTGCTTCATCAAAATTTGCAGGTCAACCAGGTTGAGTTTTGCGCTGGCTGCATAGATACATTTTTCCATCATGAATATACCAGATTGTCCTGGGACCATCTCCAACCAACTTGCTCTTAATGCGAGAGAGAGGGTACTACAGAACATGAAAATAGGGCCGTTTATGTTTTAGTCTGTGTGTCTACAAAAGGCAGATGGGCAAGCTTTCTGCCTATAACCATTGTGCTTGTGCTAATTGTTATATTTGGCAGCATCAACGCCTTTCATTTCACATTTGGGATCCTCCATATGAAGGCCACAGTGAGGTCCCTAAGTGCTGTTACAAGGACAAATGTTTAGAGAAACAATCATTTTGGATATTATTAGTCACTTGTGTAGATTTTATGCAGCCTGCTTGACTTGAAGTTGCAAAAGCAAAGTTTACAGCTGTGCATGTGAAGATCTTACATAAGCACACATGCATGCACACACACACACACACACACACAAGAAGAGATTACTTTTCTTAACCATAAACTCATATTTTTTATGTTTAACACATTTGTTGTGTTTAGTTTTGTTTTTGTCTTATTACAAACAATGAATAATATTGTTTAAGGAAACACACTGTTGAAAATTATGTTTTAATCCTTTTGATTATTTGCTTGAACAAATAACTAGAATTGCCACAGTGTCACAGCTGAATGTAGTTAAACTGCTCAATCCACAGTGAAGTTATCTTTATCTTGCAAATATTTAGCAAGCTGCCATTTACAAACTTGTCTGCATTATTATTTGAGAACTGTATTGTTTTTTTTTATCTGTCCCCACCAGCATAACGCATTGTTACCTTTTTCCCTTTGTAGAGTCTTTTACTGTGATGTTCTTTCATTTGTACTTGGGGGGAAATCCACTTCAGTGCTGTTTCTCTCTGAGGATGATTTACATATAACATTCTCATTTGTGCGCAACACAGCTCATAGACATAAGTAATTTGTGAATTATTTTTCGTTATTCCTCTGAAAGCGAATGTTAATGAATAAACATGAAAAATGAAAGACCTTTAGCCCTATTGATGGCAGATCTACTTTTCTCCCTACTGTGACAGAATCCAGAGTCCAACGGCTTAGACATGAGAATATTATTCTTCATTTCACAGAATTACTGACAAAAGAAAGCAATAAACCAAAACCAACATGGTTCCCGGTATTCCAGTGAAACATATCCTACTAAATGCAGGCCATATTAATTTTTCATGCAGTGCAATATTCCTCTCATCCTTTGCAATATAATTTAAGAAAACTTTCTAGTCTCACATCAAATGAAGAATGAACAGTGTATTTTGCTGTACCTCTTGTTTACACTCCCCAGTTTCATACAGCTGCCAAAGCAAACATTGCCATTTTGGGGATAAATAAACATTTCAAAGAACTGCTAAACATGCTGATATAAAATGGATTAGGAACACAAAGGGGACACACTGAAAAAATGTAAGAATTAAATTGAAGAAAAGGACTAGTAGATCTCACAAACAGACTGACCCCCTGGACCAGTCATGAAATATGCTGTACCATTCCTATTGCTTGTTTCTTTTGGATACTTTAGATGTTGCTTTCATGAGGCAGCATGAGAAAAGAAGTATGCATTTTTTTTTTTTTGGTGAAATTATTTTGTTTGCTCATACTGACATTTCCTGTCAGAATCACAGCTGGGCTCTGACACTATTTGACAAACCAAAAATAGTCTTTCTTTCTTCTCTTTTTTTCCTCTGACACAATCACTAAGGATATGCCAACACTTACTCTCAAAGTGTGCCCAGTCTTTGGGATAGTGCGATTGTGAGTGTGAGCTAAACAATGTCTGGGCTTGGGAGAAATAGGCCCAGTGCATGGATACACATGGCCATATTATGCTCACTATGTTGATTTCAAATGTTGCTCTTAAGTCGAGATGGGTCATGCGGTTTGCAGGGGTAGAAAATAACGAATTACATTTACTCATGTTACTGTAATTAAGTAGTTTTTCAAATAGGTAATTTTACTTTTACTCGAGTACATTTTAAGCCAAACATTTTACTTCCTTACATTTGAAACCTCCCACGTTACTGAGTAAAATAATATTGATATATAATAATATTGATAATATCGAAAAAATAAAATGCGGGGTAAAAAATGTGCCGGAACTGAAAGGAAATTGCAATGCGCGGGTTTGCGCGAGGAAAGCCATAGTAACCCTTGGCCAAACCTCCATGACCTATTCGCGGCCGAACCGATCTTTCAACGTAGAAGGCCTCAACATCGAATCTACGAAAGCATGAGGCGGTAAATAGACTACAAGTATAGGCCTATATGTTTTGCCTGTTATACCCGAACGGTATATTTATTGTTCTTGGGTTAACACCTTACGCTGTTAAGCACAATCTGGCTTCATGATATCAATTATTTTCCATCCTGATCACTAACGTTTCAAGTGAAGTAGCCGAAGGTAGGGGAAATTAATCACCTCACGTTTAAAATTTAGAGGGCAGTCAGAAATGATAAGAACGCAGGACTTTAGTTTGCATCTGAGTTCATGCATTCCTCAATATAGCCTAGGCTAGCACTGCATTTCCATTTTATACGCCATCCTTACATTGTAGCATAGGAAGTTTGACAACATCTACCATCTTTCCCTATTGCATATTCACATATACATCTCAAACTGCAATCAATCTGCTTACATCAGACATTTCTCGGTAGGTTGTCTTTTCGTGTGAGACCTTATTGGGATAATCTTCTAGGTATTCTACAGGCACAATCGCTCTCTAAACCTATAAGCTTTAAAACATGATCCTTCTGTCAAAAAATGTCTCCAAGTTGTTACCTCATCTGCCTGTCTGTTACACAGGTCATATTCCTCTCTGGCATCAGAAGAACAAAAAGGGGATATCAAGATAAAGTGGGACTAGTTTTCTTTGTGTATAATAGCTGCCTGTGTCTTCTTTGTATGCTGTTGTCACAATCTTTAATTTAACTTTGGGAACAATTTAAGGCACAAGTTGTGATATATAGTCTATGATTGCCATTACTGACATGACATGATAAATAATTAATCTTTTAAGGTTTTTATGCCATTAAACCTGAATTTATCACCTTTGACCACATCTTAAAATATGACCAAGTTTATTCAGGAACATAATTCAACAGACAAGTTCAGGCAATGACCATCTTGTTCTTGTAAAAGCTGACATAAAATACATATGAATTTATAGTAGAGTCAGACCACTCATGCACACTAGGTAGGTCTAGTGTGGAAAAGCTGTCAGTGTTTAGGCTACAACTTGCATCAAGCTGACCAACCATATCTACTACATGTGCACAACATTACACAAATTACAATATAAGAACAATGTGGATGGGTGATGATATTACAGTAATTACAGACAGGCATGATCTTATTTCTTAATTAAAAGGGTCACAGAACAGACAACAGTTTTTGCCTTGATTATGTTAAATTAGGAGAGGTTGTGCATGGCCACAGAGCTGTCATGCACATATGGTTATACCCTCCTTCATATGTAAATCTTGAAATTTGAACATCACATTTTGAATGTCACATTTCACAAACCAATGGGCTCTGTGCAAAGCAGATGTAAAGTCCCAGAAGGACTTGCATTCAGGATGGTTCCTTTTTTCTGAACATATTTGTGAAGTACAGGATAGATTGATATTGGGCAAAAGTATTAGTTGTATAGTGTAGTTATACTAGCTTACTATCCACAGTAAACCGAAATAATAAGATCTCCATGTCCCTTGCCATTTTAGGGTTAATTTCGTACTTGGCTCATAGCTATTAACCTTACAGCTGTTTACCAGCAGAAAGGCTAATAACTGGAAACTTTCAACCATCCTCAACGAAAGGCCAGGGACTTTAGGTCTGCCGTGCACAGAGCCCAATGCAGTTCAATTGTGGTTTTTGAAGAGAGCGTCATTTAGCTATTAACCATTTCAATCCTTGACCTAAATATCAGAGATGAGTACATTCTATTTTAGCATCACAGAACAAAGTAGGTCTACAATACTCAACTCTACTTTTTAAAGCAATGTTCTGGAGTATTTCAATCCATAGCCCTGATGTTTGAGGTCACAGGGTGCTGTCGGGAGGGAAAAGAACAAGAAAATTTGGTACAACACAGACTGAATAGTGATCTGGTAGCTACCGCAATGGAATGGGGCTTTGGAAAAATGAAACTGAAAGTGATATTCTGTGCCCCATTTGCTTAGCATGACTACATGGTCAGCTTGTTCACTCTACCCTCCTTGCATTGTATGCTAAACCTCACTGATGGCTGGAAACAAAATAAAATACTATAAAATGTAAAATAACACAAGAGGAGTTTGATTGCAGATTGACCAGTGAATGGCAAGAGCACAAAAAACAAATCTTGCTTTAAGATTTACCTGTGTAGGGGGGTCACTAATCCTGTCACTAATTCACTCTCAATCTTGCCTTGCAAGGAGTGTGATTCTAGGTGTTGACCTAGAAGGAAATATGACAAATTTTATGATTTATGGTCTGTGGATGGTAGCCATACTACCTTAATTGTTGATTTAACCTCCTCTCATAACTTCCTAGAGTGTGAATGTGTCAGATATTGTGATGGACTGTGAATTTAATTTGGCACAAGATAACATAACAGATTATCACTAGGCTCTAAAGAAGTTGGCATCTAAAGTGGGAGCAGTGTGATAGCAGTTGGTGTCCAGTGTGGGCAAGAATATCAATTACAATAGTGGCAGTTGTTGGTCAGTATTTCCTGAAAGTTTTAAATTCCACAGAATATTGAACCAACCATATAAATAACCTGTAAATGTGATGCTGTATTCTAAATGAAGAACAAAGAGTTTACTTTACTGAGGAAGTAATTCCTGATGACATGATTTATGATACCTTTGGAAGAGAGAAATGGAAATTTGCAGTGCAAAGGGAACAAGGCTGGCAGGCATACAGAAGTTTAATATGTGATGTAGCAGGGATGAAATTTGGTCCTGGAATAGTCTACCAGTGGGGGGTGGGAGGGAGTAGAGATTTTCTTGATTACTATGAATTTATAGTCTTCATTTTAAATGCATTCTCTTTAATGATATAGCCCACACTATTTAGTATACTTTGTTGATAAGGCTAGTGTAGTGTTGACAAGTGATTTTGAACTTATTGAAAGACTTGTGCAATAGAAGGTTCCAGGTCTCTCTGCCAGAACATTTCAGTAATTAGTGTGTGCTGAGATATTTTCTAGTTGTGAAAGGTCTCATTGGCCATCACATTGCTGTGCACTGCATTAGCATTAGTTGAGGATGCTAATGCACAATGCTGGGCCAGAGCAGAAACAAGCCCACGGCATGCCGTGCACCCTAGATGACGGACAAGCAGAGAAAGAGCCCATATAGAAAGAGACAGGACTCTTTCTCTCAATTTTTTTTGGATGATCTACCATTGTGATTTGTCTCCGAAAGGTGATTATGCCCAATATGGCCAGAACCCTACTGAAAGTTTTTGGGGTTACAAACCTTACCTTACATTACCTTTAAGACTGTAACTGTCTTGAGCAGGCAGCAAGAGCTTGTTATTGATCACAGACTGCTAGGGGAAAATGGGTCGGGATAACAATACCACAAGCTCTCTGAATGTCATGGGTGTAGTCAGACACATAACACATAAACATGGGTGCCTTCTGGAAGTGCGATTGAGATTTAGGATTTCGTGGTGTTACACTGATAGTTGCACTGTAAGGAGAAACAATTTGCATATACTACACATTTGCAAGTCTGTCTTACCATTGGTGCAGTACAGAGAATTTTAGATTTTAGCTGATCATTTCAGATGTTTGAAATCCAAAGATGTTTGGATGTTTTGTTTATGCAATTAAATATAACGTATTTGCAACTAACATTAATGACTCCATTAGTTGCCAGCATTAATTTCAGCATTATTGAACAATAGTAACATAAAGAGTTGTATTAATATTTTATATAGGCTATATTACATCAATTTTGCACCATTTGCTCAACTGTGCAAGTTTTTTTCAATTTGAGTAGAGTAACTAAAATAAAACAATCCATGAAATAGTTTTGTATAAAAAGTGTAAAATTCTTTGTGAATCATTAAGTGACCAAAATAGTTGACTCTTCATATATAAATGCAGAAGGAATCTTGTGTATCATACAAAATAATGAGCAAGAAATAATGGCAAACCATTTTATAATGACCACATTTCTAATGAAGTTGGTCTTTTAATGGATTTATAATTAATGATTGAGAGTTGCTGATGGCACTGGTCTCTTGTGAAAGATAATGTTCCATAACCGGCAGATAATTTCAGATCATATAAAATTAGGCATGGTAAAAGTAATGATCATAAAAAAGTCTATTTGGATTCTAGTGCTCCACCATCCCAGCTCTCATTCAGCCATCTTTAGTTGAGAGCATCATTTGTCTGATGTGTCAAAAGCACTTGACATTAAAAAAGACAATTGTGTGCATATCATAGTGAACCGCCTCTGAGGTTCAACTGACTCTTCAACACATGGCCCTCTGCTGAATGATTTAGAGTTGAGATTTTAGCTTTGTTCTGACTGGATGACATTCAAACTGTTAACTCTAGACCAGTGCATTTTCCCTGCTACCATCATCTCTTGCAGCACTATTACTGCATTGTGCTGTAGATTATTGTAGAACATTACAAAGATCTCTCTTGAAAGTGAGACCATGGAGTTAGTCAGACTCTCATGCCCATAACATGGTATTACACACTTGTCTTGAACAAAAGGCCATAGATTGTCTCTGTTTCAAGTTATTCAGACCTATCCACGTTTTCCCCCACTGTAACATATTGTTGTTCTATCTTGGTCTATACTCAATGATCTTTGGCTATAGGTATCCAGACCAAGTTAATTCTCAGACTGAGGTCATGAAAGCCAGGCTAGCCTCTATAGTGGATCACAAAATTTTAGATGAATGGATACAGCTCATTTAGAATTAAAAATTGTGATTTCTGAGTCATTGCCTGTGCACAAAACAGAAGATAATGGTGTAGTGAGAAATGGCAGAATAGCTCCAAAATGTATCAGATGCATAATTAAAAAACAAGGTTGCCCAAGTGAGACTAATGATTGATGTTACATGCTGCAAGGTTTCTAAAGTTATCAAGGCACATAGACAAACAGTGTCTCTTTAGGGATCCTGTCATCAAGAATTTAGCATTTATGAGACTGATAGTGTCAAAAAAAGTTTTCCATGATTCCGTTGTGGAACAATTTCTGTTATTTGTGTCCCTAGCAGCTACATTTAGATGAAAGGTAAAGACATGTTACATTTTTGTGTATTGGATTGTTTTTGTTTTTTTTAATTGTCCCATTTACCAGAAACCAAATTGCTGGCACTGCTGTAACTACTGCTTGCTGCTTCTGTGAATGTTTATGAAAACTCAGGAAGCAACACACGCTGCCTGAGCCATCTCTTCATCTCTTTGCTTATCAGTATAAATGTGATGATTACTACCAGGACTATGGGCAGCGCATTTCCAAGTGCCTGCCAATTAACAACTGTCCTTCTGGGCCAGTGAAAGCCATTGAGAGACAGCAGAGAATAAAAGTCCATTCTTTGTAGATATATCACCAGGGAGACCAAATTAACAAAACTATTCGGTTTAAATTGGCAATAGCACATTTTATGCATGTCAGATAGGTTGCAGTGTCACTGTGATTGTCTCATTTGGCCTCAGAATAAATTATTGATTTTTGTGCCTTTCACATCAAAGAGCTTCTGAACATTATGCCTGGCTTCAGATGGGACAGACATCACCAGAGAGATAGTATTCTAACAGTGTCATCTAGACCACTACGTGTCGCCTTCATTAACGGCTTAATGTGAGGACGACCACTGTCCATTTTATTTGACCTAATGGCCGTTTTTCTATACAGCCAGAATATACACATTCTGTGAAACACAAACACACACACACACACACACATACAGAGAGAGAGACACACACACACACAAACACACAGCACAATGCCACAGAGAATATTGATAGGAGACAATTGTAAAATGTGCCAAGAATCCAGTTAGTTCATAAATGACTTTGTCCTGCTCTGCCTGCTGAATCCACTGATGAGTACATGCTGTATCAAAGGGCCGTCTAATAAGAGATGCAAGGAAGGCAAAGGCGGGGAATCCCAGGCGCAATTCTGTGGTAATTTGTGTGGCACCATAAAATGGCTCTCAAAAGGCCTTGGTTGATTAGGTGGGATTTGTTCCTGTCTGGCCAGCCCTCACACGATGGAGCACATTCAACAGGTAGGATGAAAGTCTAACTGGGCAAATTACAGTCTTTACCTCCTCATCTCTCCCTATTTCTTGTCTGTTCATTAGAATTCCTTTGTATCTTGTGATCTTGCTCATAGGAAGATGTATGTGAAAGTATAAATAATTAAATGTGACTGAATGTCCCTGTTTCATGACTCTTGTGTGACATCTGTTGGTGAGTGAGTTAGACAAGAAAACTACATATTACAAGGACATGTTTTTGGTATATTTGTAGTGTAGTTGCCCTGAAGGAAATATTCTAGATTACAACAGCTTATTCTTGGTCCTACAGAAACCAAATCAGCTCTTATACAGTGAGCTCAACTGTGTCTTTCTGCTCAGTTCAGTAAGATCTGTCCAGGGATGGACACTCGATTCTGGGATTTGGACAAAAAATGACGTGGCAATATTCTAGACAAATACGACTTGGACCTGTGCTCTTTTGGAAGGGCACTAATCAAGGATCTTTGCTGCTACCTGTGTACTTGGGCGGTGCAGTGACATCATGTATAGTATCTTGCCTTTCGCCAAAGATCACTGTTTTCACTGCCCAATAGCTCCTCCTCTGTGTATTGTGGTTCAGATGGATGTGACTCCGGACCTACATCTGCTCCAAAGCCACTGTCTTCAGTATATATCAGTCTCTCTCACAGATGACTCCATGGTTTCAGTATATATCAGTCTCTCTCACAGATGACTCCATGGTTTCAGTATATATCAGTCTCTCTCACAGATGACTCCATGGTTTCAAGACGCACTCTATGCAAATAGTCACTGGTTGTTTTCATTGTTATTGAGGGAATTTTTAATATGCTGCATGATATAATTGAGCTCAGGTGCAAAGAGCCTTGATTGTTATGCCAGAATGTGAATATAATTCTATATAGTTTGTTTGTATCTGCCTACAAAAGTTTCTAGGCTAAAAGAAAAGTTTCATTTTCCATTGGTTTATGGTTCCATAGATGCATGTTGTAACTACACAAGTGTCAACATTTAAATAGGAAAAATATCAGAGTTCTATGATTAGTTTTGTGACTGATGCTAACAGACTCAAGGGATTCAAGATGCTGCACTAAGCTCAGCTAAAAATACTACCATCAGACTAGAATATCCTTGCATGAAATACAGAATGTATTAGCAAACTGTACACTGTACATGGAATGCAATACCAAACTAGGGGTGATGCCAAATGAGCATAATTCCCTAAATAGTGCCTTTCAATTGAGAAATCTTATTCATAACTTAATTGATTTTGTCCTTCACCCTCAAAAGAGTCATGCGTTCATCATCATATACACCTCCCTGTACAGCATGAGTGAGTTTGAACAGTGAGCAAGAATTAAATAAAGATTGTTTACTTAGAGTGAACAGGTGAGAAAACTAAGTACACCAATGGTCAAACACACACAGACTCTCTTTTTCTCTCTCTCCCCCCCAACACCCTCCCTACACACACACACACACACACCTTTTCATTCTCACTTAGTCTCTATCCACAGAGAAACACACACTCTTATTTCCTTTTGTTCACCTTTTGTTTCCTGTGAATGAATGTTGTTCTTGTGCTATGGGATTAGAATGCACAACCACCCACTGCTTCAGAACCAAACATTCCAAAGGCACCTGAGCCGTTGTTGTCTCCAGCACACACATTGTGGCTATAGCCTCTGACTCACACACATTTCACAGCCAATACACTTTCATGGTAATCAAAGCAGTGGTCTACACCAGCTCTGCTCTTGCATATATTGACATGCTGCTCTTATTTTTTTTTTTTTTCTTTCTCAGGTCAAGCCACAATCATTGACTGCAATGCACAATCAGACCCCTCTGTCACCATACAAGTGTTCATTAGTATCAAAGCTTCCTGTTGATTAGTTATAATTATATAGTTAGAATAGTTCAATCACCACAATACATTTAAAAGCTGCACATTTTTGCTAGATTTACCATAACCATTACGTGCTTAAAGTACCAATGTGAATGTGATGTCATTATCACATGTCTGTCAATTACAACAGGATAGTGGATAGGTTGGCATGAACTGAAAACATAGAAAAAATGTAAGACCAGAATGCCTCTACTTAGAGAGGTTAGTTCTTGCAAGATCCCTTAGTATTCACTCTGCTCTTTTAAAAAGAAACACTGCCTTGGGGTTCAAGAGAGATTCACACCACACAACTCCATGACTTCCCTCCATGAACATGCCCAGAGCTGTGAACGGAATACAAACCTATTAATAGCTAAGGTCAGGGATCTTTGTACATTTTATCCAGATAAAATCTGTTTTAACCTAGAGCCCGGTTGTTACAAGTCTTTGCATAATGTCAGTAGGGGAAGAAAAGAATGCATGAAATGGTGCAATACTGAGGGTGCTGTCATGCTCATGGTGGGAATGGCTACATTTGCTTGGCAACTGCAATTGGACTCTATAGGGACAGAAGCTTATACTGAAGTAGAGCACCTTGTATGCCACTGAAGAGTCTCAATATGTCTTTCCCAGTGCAGTGCAACATGAATAGGAACCTTACAGAGATGCTACTATGCTGGTTTAACTCGTAAGGAAACGGCATCAGTCATGTCCTGTACTGTCCACTATGGACTTCACATGCAGAGACCAAAGGAAACAGATGTGCAACTGATACCTTATGAAAACAATCTACACATTGTTTACAAACTAAAAAAAAGAAGGTTTTGCCAAACATTCTAACATATTTTCAATGAAAACAAATGAATATATATATATATATATATATATATATATATATATATATATATATATATATATATATATACATATATATTTATATACTGTCAACAACATGATGGAAGTGATGCTGGTGCTGGCGTGATGAAATGAAATGTGTGTAGGGTGCATCGTTTCAGGCGCTGCAAGCAGTAGGATTAGCTATAGCGATTTACAGCCCCCACTGACAGCATGCAATGATGGCACAATGGATCGTGTTTGATGTAAAAGTTGTAGGTGATTTCTGCCCATGCAAAGTATAGCAAGTGGGGCTCATTACATCAGTAATGCATGGGTGCAGAATCGGAACAGAAAGTCACAGTGGGCTGGGTCAGTGACTCTTTGGAAGACAATATCGATCCCTCTGAAGACCCCTTCTGTTCTTACAGGTAATAAAGCAGTGTATTGATTTATTGGCTAAAGCGTGAGGTACCTTTTGCTTGTGCTTATGTTCACCGCTGCTCGCTCTCTCTCTGTCTCCCTGTGCCTCAGCCACTGTCTGTCAGAAGACTTCTGGGAATCTTCATGTGAGGTCAGTCTGCCCTGCAGATTCATTAAACACAGACCACATCGATCCAGCCCATGGGCCGTGAGTATTGTTGAGCAAGAAGAAAGTCTCAACATCATTTGGCTTGTGTACATGAATTTTCTGTCAATTTCTGGATTTCACTTCCACTGACTTCTTATCTCTATATTGTTAAGGAGCAGTCACACAGCAGCAGCAAGGGCATTTACACTCTGTTTCTTCAGACCAAGTTTGTTGGTGAGCAATACAACTTGTTTAATAGCCATGTGGGAGACTGATTGTTCAGATAATGACTCACTATTGCTTAGTGATACACTAGGTGTCATCAGAACAGCAGTACATTACAGTGCTTTGGAGGGAATTAATGAGCTCATTTTGGTGGCTCTTTACATTGGTTTGTGCTGGTTGGATATTGGCTTATTATGGAATCATTCTGGTGATTTGTTGACTCACAAGCTTAAACAGCTCCCCTGGTCATTGGTGCTTTGCAAATGCTGCCTCAGAGATTCATTCATGCGTGCACATAACATAATAATATTTATAAAAGGTGAATTGTAGTTTATCATTCTGTTAGCATTTCAGTTTACATATATTATTGCAGTCACAGTATTGTAAATACTGACACAGACATTACAAAGATTTATGTCCTAATATGCCCCCCCCCCCCCCCCCCCAACCCTACCCTAACCCTAAAGCTAATCACCGCAAACAAGGAAAAGGTCAGAACCTCTCAGCATGCTACAGTCATTGCTGGGTTCTGTTCCAAACATTTCAATAAATAAATAAACAACTTGAAATGAATTCAAATAATTTACAGTCACTAAAACACACTCAACAAACCATTTCTGAAACATTGTGAGAAAAAGCTTCTCTGAAGGAACACAATAAGTGGAGGGTTGTTAAACACTGTAATGATGGGCCTGTACCTGGGATTTTAGTTCTCATTCTTCTTAATGCCTTGATTCATTTCTGCAGGGCACACATTTTCTAGGGGACATTTCCTTCCCAGCATGTCAACATAGTCAGGATTTTCCATTTCAGATAAGATTTAGAAGTTGCTCATTTGCATTACAGAACATCATAGTATTAAAATTAACACTTGGGTAAATGCCCAAATCTGGATTACTGAGCAACGTATTTGTGCTAACCACTGTTTTGCAGAGCTAATAAAAAGGCACCAGAGAGAGTTTTTTTTTTTGTCATGGACATATTACACATGATGGACACAGATTTATCAGTCTGTACATTTCCTTTTACATATTACAAAAACTGACACCAATCTAATGAATTAACTGAATTAAATTCATTAGTTTTACTTACCTTGAAAAAGTATCAGGTAGTCACTCTGTGTGTGCATAACTGAACTGAATTTGTGCATTTGCTACAGCCTGTGTTTAACCAGTAATACAACAGTATTACAGAATGTTTGTCCATGATGTTTTAATATCAATATATGTACAAAACATACTTACACTACTTTACCTCTCCATGGAAAGTGCACTGTCACTGAAGCAAAGAAATGCATATAAAAGTTAAACAAACAAACATACAGCACATTTGTAAAAGCTCCTCTCATGAGGTAAGCTCCAGAATTGTACATAGTAGAAATGAGTTGTTACTGTTCAACAGGATGATTTAAGGACATGACATGATGTATGTCAGAATTTGAGCTGAAAAAGTTTACTTTTTATTGGCTAGGGTACATTTTTTACTTGCCACATGTCACCACGACCTCTCTCACACCCAGCAGTAAAAGACATTTTTCATTCTATGTCGAGTTTTATTCCTGTACTCTCAGATTCTCAGTTTTTTTTAACTCCTCTGAACCTGTGTTGTCTTTTTAACTACAAAGTTTTGTTGTCTCGTAATCCAGGGAGTTGGGCAGTCGGGTGCTGAAGGCCTGGAGCGAGGTGTGGATCCGCACCACTTCACTGGCTGTCAGTTTGAGCCGGTGGCGCAGCAGGCAAGAGAAGAGGTCCAGGCGCTGCTGGCCCGGCGGTGAGAGCCGGTTGACCCGGTCCCGGATCTCCAGCAGCTGCAGCAGGGCCGAGTCCTGTGAGCCCTGCGTGTACGGGTAGTCCAGCTGCAGGATGAGGTCACGAATGGCTTCCGGGTCAAAGTGCATGCTGTAGCCGAACACCTGGATGCTGTTGATCTTCATGTAGCCCAGGTTTCTGGACGGGTCCACCATCTCCAGGGGTTCGTAATACGTGCTGTCATTGACCCCAGGCCCTGCTGCCTTAATGCGGCTCCGCAAGTATATGTGAATGGTTTCAAAAAAGGTCTTCCACTTGTTCCCTAGTGTTAAGGTCCAGTTAAAGCACTCCAAGGGTAGATCTAGTTTGGTAGACTGCCAGTCTGGAAAGTTGTTCTCACTCACAGGGATGTACCAGCTCTCCGAGTGGCTTCCGCCAAAAGGGTTGATGTAGAGGGTGAGAGCCGGCTCCAGGGTGCTGTTCTTGGTCAGGCAGATCTGCAGGGATATGCCCAGCAGCATGTGGACCATGTTGGACTTGTACTTGTTGCTCTTCAGTGTGAGCAGCATCCGCTTCCTCCACGAGGGGTCGAACCAGTTGTTCAGGCGCATATCGTTGCTGATGAAGATGGCGTGGACCTCCAGGCGCCGGTCGGAGCGCTGTAGCAGGTAGCGAAGCTCCAGGTCCTGGAGGTCTGTCTCAAAGCCCAGGTAGTTCTCGGTGGAGTCGGCCACCATGGGCCGGCAGGCGCCCTGGCTGAGCATGTAGCCGGGGTTGCAGCTCCCGCAGCGGGTGTGGTTGTCGCTGGCGCATGACGCGCAGGCCCCAGCCTCACCGATGGAGCATGGCGTGGGGACCTGGCAGGAGGCGTGCTCGTAGGCACAGATGCATGTGTGCAGCTCCTCGGAGAAAGAGCCCAGCTGGTTGTTCTCAGAGCAGTAGAGCAGAGACTGGAAATAGTTGAGCCAGTAAGCTTGTGGCCTGAAGAGGAAAATGACAAAAAAAAATTTGAGGACACACCTCTGGTACTGACTGCTCATTTAATAGTCCTGTTTCTTGCCAGTGGGAAGGTGATTGCAATCATATATTTGGCTAAATGTTTGATAAATATTATGATTATTTGTGTGTTTTACAGAGACATAACTTGCATGTTAATTGGAGGGTACCAGGCGGCAGCCTCGTTTATCTTATTAGAGTGTTGTGTGCCTTGATTTTCTCTAAATTCCCAAAACAGCCAACCTAATAAGGAGTAAATATGGATCTTTTGAGCAAAGCTGACAGAATGGGAGGTGTTCTATTGTGTTTCAAGGTTCAAGCGAGGCATTCTTTGCCTGGAACAGTTTTTTTCACTGAAACTGTTTGGAGCAAAAAATAAATATATAAGCACATAACATAAAAATCGACATAACAAGGTCTAGGAACTAAAATCAGTCACATAACACACAATTCATTTATCTGAAGTTTCGACAAGCAGGGTAGCAAGTAGTCTTTCAAGTATGCTATGTTACTTGAAGGCAATCTGACAAACAAAAAAAAAAAACAACAACAAAAAAACACCCCACCCAGGCTAGCTAGGAAAAAGCCTAAGGGACAGGCTGCTGAATTTGAGCATCACCAAAAAGCATAATTCTCACCTTATGAATAAGTCAAGGGGAATATTCTGTATACTTATTATCTCACCCGTCAATTACTGATCAGACTGGGTGAAGTGCAGGAAGAACAGGAATAGAGAGAAGTTTTTCTTTAAAAAAAAAAAAAAAAAAAACAAAGAAACAAAGAAAAGATATAAAAACTGTACCTCTCTCGTGGTAAGTAGATGTGTGGCTGCTTTTGACACCTTTTGCTGAGGCTGAAGAGCTTGTAGACAACCCTCTGTGCTCTCCTAAAGAGGGCTCTCATGCTGCTCTCCAGCTGCTCGTAACGACGCTGAAAGCTGGCATCCAGCGACCACAAGTGCTGGATTGACGTTGTATTCAGAAAGAAGTTCTGTGGCAGCCTCGTCAAAAACGTCTTGAATTCATCTATATTTTTTTAAGCAAAAAAAAAGACAAGTGCTTTAGTATATAACCAGCAGACATGACAACACATCTAAAGAGGAGAACATGTATTTGTTTTGTTTTTTGTGATGATACTTTTATACTGCCAAGGACATCCCAGGAACCCAGAAACCAGGAGGATTGTTTCCTTGTAAATATTTTTTATACTTTCTCAGGTCCAGTGATTCTCTTCTGCTGACTGAAGGACATTGGATGTCTTTATATCCCCCTCAGAACGACACATTTCTCCTTCTCATTCGGCACACTTTAGTGCTTTCACAACATAAACCTCAAAAATACCACTCAAAGACTTTCCTCTTTTAGAACCTCTGCAACTGAAATGCCAGCTATATTCATTTCAACTCAGCAATATTTTGTCACATGGGGTGACCTTAACTGGCAATAATACCTAAATGTTGTATTAAAAACCCTCGTTCATATTCCATTACAGCGGTAACTATAATGATGAGAAAAGCTGGAGTGGCAATAAAGTCATTTTATGGGTAATTAATCTTTCTGGGCATACTGTAAACCACCTGTGTTGATTTTTTTTGTTCAATCCAATCCTGTCAAGCCCTTGATTTGCAGGGAGCAGATACTGTGCCAAGCAATTGGAGGTTGCTAAAAGTTTTGAATGTTAATGAAATTCGCCACAGGAATTAGATAGGAAAATGGTCAAGAGCCAATAATAAATATTAATTGTCCATCCACACAATTAATTTGTTTGACTCTTTTCATATTGGGCCATTACCTGAGTCCTCAAACTCTTTGTGGAGGCTGGCCCAAGACTCTGATACCCGCTGGAGGCTCTCCTCCATGGCTTGGATGTCCATGTATGGGCAGTTGCACTCTGGGAATTTTGCATCACACTCACACCAGCAGTCATTGTCTTTGCAGACAAAACCTCCTTCGCCATTACAGGCAATGTAGCTCAGGGCAGCTTGGACAAATACATCTCTAAGGTAGTCTGGTAAAATGATCTGGAGTCCTGTAATTTAGACATAAAGCACAGGTTTAAAGCACTTGATTTAGCCAACACTTTAAATGATATTCATGGCTGCAAAATTATCTCTCGTATTAACTTGTTAAATGTTGTCTTTCCTTTTTAGTGATAGTACATGCCTGGCAACACACAGAGAAAGCAGTGGAAATACAGCCGAAGAGAATAAAACAAGGCCCCTGAGGCGTTTAAAGGCAAGCAATCAGGAAAAGGGCCAATAGTTTAGTTTCCAATTAACTGAGCAGTGGTAGTTAGCAACACTTATCGGAGTTATGCGTTGTCACCGTGGGCTCGGCTCAGACACTCTGTCATCTCATCACATTACATTGTCCAAACCATTTGTTAATTTCCATTTATTGGACCTGGCCCTCTTTCCCCTCTGCTCTCTTCGGCTTCACTATGCTGCTCGCAGCCAGAACTCTTTGCCATCCAGGAATACAACCATCTGCTGGACAACAGCCTGCTTGTGCCAGTCATACAATGTGTGCTGTAATAGTCTGACAGCTGTGAGAGACAGGTTTGTGTATCCACACAACTGCGGAATATCAATGTTCCCATCACTTGCAATGAAATAAAAGAATAATAATAATTATAAGTGTAAACATACCTTGTAAGTGGACTTTGTTTTCCGGACTCTGAACCAACACAGAGCTCACTGAATCAAGGTTGTCATAGTTACTGCAACCAAGAGGACCGGTTCTGGTCTCAGTTACCTAGGCAACGACAGACAAACCCTGTGTTGTATTTTTTCCTCTCAATATATTTAAAAGGCATAAGATGGACATTACAAGCAAACGTGTGTGCATGCAATTATTTGAAAAAAAAAAAACAGCTATAATTATGTTAAAGGTCCAATATCCTTTATATGTATGATCTTTAAAACATATTTCTTGTGGATACATCTTATTATATTTATAATGCATCACAAAAGCAGGTTTCTTTTTTTCCAGCTGCTGTAGTGAAATAATCTATACCTCCCCTTCCTCCCAAATCCTCCCATTGCTTATTCCCAGTTTTTCTCCCCACTCCTTCCAATTCTTTCAGAGTTCTTCTAACAGTACTATGCCTCATTCTTTCACCCTCTGTTCCTCCTACACACATACGTTCACTCTACACTTTGGTCATACAGATCCATTCCTCTCTCTTTCTCCCTCATTTGCTCTCTCCCTCTCTCTCTCTGTCTGAGTCATCTTTGTGTAGTTGTACAGCATAGCAGAGCAGTTCTTCTACGGTTAATCACCACAATGTCTGAATGGTCTGTGAATCACGCCAGAGACTAAGGCGAGCGGGGATCAGCATGAGCATTTTTTAAAACCTTTGTTCCTCCCACTACAGCCACTTAATTGATTAGATTTCTTGTTAGAGAAATTCTGTTCCACCCACTGAGAGAAAAAAGCCACTTCTACTGCTCTTCATGCCCCCTCAGACACTTTGCAGCTGACGCGCTGGAATTTAATAATGGGCCCGATTTCTTCATTGCCATATTGACGGAAACATCTCCATTGACCTTTCCTGAAAACCATTTCAGTGAGACCTCTCCTATTTTACTCCTGCCCCCACCCCTTCCACCCCCAACCATCACCGCATACATCTGAAACAGGAGACACTTGTGTCTTTCGTCCGTGAGGTGGTAGAACGCGTCTAATTGATTCCCATTCTCCATTTTCTCATGCTGCTGGAACACCTTCATCAGCCCGGAGAGATATTCTCAGATTTGGCCTGTCAGAACATTTTTGTCAGCCCGAGAGGGAGATAAGGCCAGACAGCGCTGGCCGCTGCCAGTCCATCACCTGTCCATCCAACAGTGGAGTGATAGGGGCGAGGACACACTTGCCTGCACACATTACTCTAGCCTCATACCTCCGGCCCCATGTTGGAGTCTGTGTGTGTCTGTGTATACACTGGGAATCAGATATTTGTTGGAACATCTATATTTGACCTTTACTGGACAGGTTGAACATGTATGCAGTGCCATGACAATCCTCTCGCTGGTTCAAGAAATTTGTTCTCACTGGGAAACATCCAATAAATGGTATTAACCCTGCAATGGCCATACTGATATATATATATATATATATATATTATATATATTTACAAAAGATTGTATGCATAGCAAACCAATTCCATTACAGCGCTGGTTTAGAGCCAGATACCCCTGGCTTTCACATACTCACACACAGACAACACACAGACACAAACGCACACACACACACACATACACACACTCACACACACATGCCAGTGATCATCTCCTTAAGCAGCTGTGAAAATACTTGGGATGTTGAATTTCAGTTTGCAAATGTCTCCTTGTAACGCAGAGCTGGTTCCGAGGGAACAGGATATTTCTGCTGCTTGTCATCCAGTCATGGCAGGCACTGGGCTGAGTGATTGGGGTTTGCCCGAGGGGAAGACACTGAGATGCAAAGCCTCAAAGACAATAGCACACCAGAGACACTGACTGAAGAACTAGCCCTCCGGAATGTGCCAGCCAAGCCATGGCAAACTAATGCAACTGAGCATGGACCCTCAAAACATTACTGTCAGATATGCCGATATGATGATCCATATGGCATAAGGAGATTGACTGATGAACTTCATTACATTCCTTTAAAATAAAAACAATAATTTCTATATAAACAGATGTTCTTTTTGGACTGCCATACAGAAATGACAGATTATGGCTCTCCAACATCTATGTTGCCAACTGCTTTTGGTGGCTTAGGATAAAGTACTTAGAATCCTCACTTGCACGCCACACAGACCACAGACAGCCCTGACATAAATCAGCAAATGCTTCTGTTCATTTATATTCACTAAGGGGGAGGAAATAAGAGGGAGGTCTACTGCCGTTAGCCGGGTGAAGATGAAATTTGGCACAGGAAGATGAAATCAAATGAACAAAGGTCCACAGGGGCGGAGATGGGGGGCAACGCTGTTAAGAAGTTTTCATCGTACTTTCAGCCTGCTACAAAGTGCTGTCACTACACAGTTCGGTGGGTGGTAGCCAGGAGACGGGAGGTTTTGCCGCTATCAATGACTTAGTCGGGAAATTGTCAAATCAAAACAAAAATCATCCCTGCCGCTCTGCCACAGCTTGAGCTATTATGTGTTAGATAAACAACCAAAACAGAGCTGGAGCTACCGGGATGCATGGTAGACTCTTAGCAAGCTGATTTGCCACAGCAGAGTCCCACCACACCAGCCCGCTAACAGGCTTTTCCTTCCCAAAATGACTTGCTAAATTTCCCCTCCACAGAACCCTGCGGGAGAGAACTGCCTCAGTCTCCATCCTCCTCCTCCTTCCTTTTTCTTCTCCACGACTCCCCCCCCCCCCCCATCCCCCCCCCCCCGACACACACACACACACACACCCCATCCAGTTCTCCCCCCACTCCGACCTCATTCAATTTGAAATCCACACGGCAGAACGCTTAGTCCTGTCTGTCCCGCGAGTGTGGGTCAACGCCCCGTGGAAATGATGCATGTGTTGAAGAATCCTTCGCCACATCTCCTTCTCCCCCCACCTCCCTCTGATTCATTCTCCTCCACTGATAGAGCCGAACCTCTTCGCCTCAGTGGCTGAACCTGCCACTCAAGAAAGAGGCGGCACACATAAAAAATCCCCCCTTTCCTCCTCACAAAAGAATAACCTCAGCCGAGTCTCACACAAACACCGCCGCGCTACCTGAGAAGTGCCCTCTAAGTAGTAATAAAAATGTCTAACCTCCAAAACAGTTGTGCTGTACAGGAAACATCTCTCTCAGAAAAAAGCAAACGGAAGGAACAAAGACTCAGCTCAAATGAGGCCAGCACACTAAAAAAGTAAGACAGCATTAAGCAGTCATCCGGAGGATCCTCTAAAATGCTCAGAACAATTTCCAGGTAAAAAAGTACCATTAATGGAATATGCTTTGACACAATTCAAGAAAGTGGTTTTAATACAAGTTTCCATTAGCTCAAGTGCTTGTCAGAAGTGTACATAGAGATGACTGAGTTTATCAGTGTATGTATGTATGTATGTATGTATGTATGATTTATATGTCAAATGTATAGTCGCAAACAGTCGGGAAACCTTGAAAATCAAGTGCAAACATAGTGTATGTATATTGAACCATTAACCTTTTGAACAAATATGCATTATTTAGCCCAGCCATCAGACTCCACATTAGACTTTGCAACATAGAGCTTTTAGAAAATATGTACTAAAGAGATACAGCAAAGAGATGCATGTATGCATACAGCAGATAGCTTGTATGCATGATTTAGGTGCTACACAAATACAGCAAACAAGTGCCACGGCATGAAGCATTCCTTTTTTTTTCTGGCCTTGGAATTCTTTTCATGTTCTAGAACATCTGCTAGCCACTCTACCTGCCTTGAGCTAAGTGCTCCTAATGGAAGTGGGTCAAACTGGACATGGATGTACCGGATGTTCTCTAAATGACAGTAAGTGAGAGAAATCAGAGCCTGGGTAAAGCCCACTGTGTATTTCTTTCAATAACATATTTGACTGACATGCTTGGCCTCAAAATTAAAAAATAAAATACTGTGAACCTCTGTATCATAGTATTTTCAGTTTGTTTGCATTTGTGCTGAAATTCTTTCATTGTGAATGTGTGAACTTGTTACCACTTAACAAACCTTGATACCACTGATGTGAAAAGACTGTGTATTGAGCAAGACATAACATATGGCTAATGTTTAACACCACAGTAACCTGTACCTTTTGTATGTACTGTTACTTCTGTTGCCTTCACAGACTTAATTAAAACAGTATAATGTTAGCAGACTGCTCATCTCCACTGCCATGCACTAGGATTTGTGTACCTTGATGGCAGTGGAGGCGATCTGGATGTGGTGCAGCTTGCGCAGTGTGCTCTCTCTGTCAATGAAGTAGGAGGCAGCCAGCTGGTGGAGGGTCTCCAGAGTGACGGCCGTGCCATTGCTGGAGTAGTCACTCAGCTCGGCTTTCTTGCTCAACTTTCTTTTGTCCACAAATATACTTAAAGCCTCCTCGCCTGAAACCACAGACAGCAGCAAAAACAAGAAACTTACAAGGCTAAAAGTCAGGTAATGGCGAATTTCACAAAGAAGAAGAGAAAAAAAAAATTTGAAAGCATTTCTTTTGTGACTTTGGCTTGGTACCAAAGAACGACATATCTGTGCCTTCCAAATTAGGGCAAGGTGAATCAAGTAGTGACACACAGCATGAGGTTCTGGATCACCAGCACTCATTTTTGGGAACATGTCCACTGGTGTTCTACAGAAAGCATAACTCCATTTTGTAATAGGAATAGCCTTCTTGTTTTGAAACATGCACAACACTGTATTAAGTTAGATTAAAGCAACTATCAGAAATGGCTTTGTGCACCTACAGTTTCATGCAGTTTATAAATCAACAAAATGTGATGTGACTAATTCATAATGCATGTTTATTCATCTCTTTCAATAATCTAAATCAGTGTGGGAGGTGTGTTGCTGGTTGAGCATCAGGGCATGTTTCCGAGGCTCTGTTGTTGTTTTCATGTTGTACTCTATTGGCCTTTTCTCTGCCTTGCCACCTTCCGAACAGCCCAGAGGCATGCGTGGTTCCACCCTTTATGGCCCAATTATTTATTTCATGAGGTCCATATGTTGTGCTCTGCTCAGATAGACAATCAACCTGTGACACGCTGCTACACAGCTGGCCCCGGCCCAGGCCCTCGGCTCTTCATTTTCATGCTCTCGTAGCGCAGGAGTGCCATTGGCTGGTGGCCAGCGGAGGAGCGGAGGTCGAATAAGTCGGGTTGCACTTTCACATTATCTGAGCGTGACCTTTCAGGGATGGCGAGTAAGTGTCAAGTATTCGACAAGTGTGGCTTTTTGGAGAGGCAGCCTGCTCGTTCTATAACCTTGCCAGACATGGTCCAGGCTTTGTTCCTGAAATAATCCCATCTCTTTTTCGAAACCCGAGAGCAGGCAGCCTCCCCCCTTCCAACAATGCTGTAAACAAAATGCTGTGCTCTTGGGAATGAGGAAACAACAGCAAGACTTTATGAGGCACAAGCTAAATTTTGAATGAAATGCACTGAGCGCTAACCTTGAATCATTACTGTTTCACAAATAACATTTCTTCATATTATTAACTTAATTTAATGGATAATATGTTGCAGTTTAAATTGAAATACTCATAAATACTGTTAGTGTTTTTTAGCATAATTACACTAATTTACATTTGTCTTCCTTTTAAATGTGGTGCATGAGTGAGTACATAAAAAGCTGGCTACCTCCGAGCGTTGCCGACAGGAGGAAGTGGGTTCCATACTTCTTAATAAGATTGTCCGTAATTAGCTGGGTAGTTGGTCGGCGCCCCAGGAGCCGAATGTTCCGCATGAACTCGGGGGTGAGGGGCAGGGGAGAGTCCAGGAAGTCTCGGCGCTCCACTGCCAGGTTGTTCACTTTCCAGCGCCCAAACTCTCTGAGAGGCGAGGAGGAAGAAGGTTTGTTATCGGCTTATTTATTTGTTTACACTGGGGAGAAGTGTGTGTGTGTGGAGGGGGGGGGTGGTTACAGTAGAGCAGTAAACATGGTTGTCACTAATGATGTGTTTTTTTCTTTTCTTTTATTAATGCACCAGCGTCTGGCCCAGCAAGTAGTGGGGAGCCTGAGGTCCTCAGGCGGGCAGCGCATGCACTGCCTTACCAGATCGTTAGCTTTCGTTAACTTCTGAGACCAGGTAAGCTTTTTGGAGAGAAGAATCCACAGCTCTCTCTGTAATAAACACATCACAACCAAAATATGCAATGGCAAGAAAACCCCCCAGCAGTCTTCCCAATACCCCCCCCATGCTTTTTTCTCTGCACCAGGAAAGAGATAGAAAAAGTGCTGCAAAACCCCTTCATGCTGGGCTAATGCCTTTGTGCAATGACAGCAATTTGCCGTGCCTTTGGCAAAGTGCAAACAATTTTCCTGGAGGATGAAGATATGAAAATAATTGGAATAAATAAGTGTTTGTTCTTTTTTAATTAGCCTCTACAGATTAGGATAATGTCTCTGTGTGGGGTTGGCATTTATTCTCCACCTTCCTCTCTCTCTGCATCTCTATTTATGCATTCTCTCAAGACATTTGTTCTTTCTCTGTCCATTTTTCTTTGTCTGTGTCTCTTTTTCACCTACACGCACACACACAACACACACACAAACACACACACACATACACACGCACACACACACAGATACTAAAACACCATACAAACAAAGCTATAGAAAACAGTCACAGGTGCAAGATTATTAACCACTGCCAGAAATGTCTAGGCAGTGAAATCTGAAGCGGTGTCCTGATCACTCCCAAATGATACACTACACACTGAAATAGAAGCTTGTCTCGAGTAATCAAAGTAGGTTGGGCAACCTTCTGCAGTGGTGATGGATGGCATTAGGTTGGCCTTTTGAAAGGATATATATCACATTAAATCAGGAGTAATGAGGGGGGCCTCTCGACCCAGATGTTTGATTGATTCATTCCAGGGGAAAAAAAGACCCCTTAATTCCACATGGACTTCAACAATTCGCTAGGGGGAGGATCGGGAGAAGGAGGGGGGTGAAGTGATACAATTAAGAGAAATTATGCAAAAGAAGTCTCAGCTGCCATCAGACGAAAATTGGGAAAAATACATTTAAATCAATCCGCTGGAACCAAACGCTAATGTTTTGGCATGGAGCGCAGCCATGGGACTTCTGGAAAAAAAGGTAGCGCTTGTGACGAAATCTGATGATCAATCTCAATCTCGTCAGATGCCAGAGGAATGAGGGACTTCTCTAAACCGGGCCAGGGCCTTCGCTACATCTCTCTTTCTTTTGCTCTTTCTTTCTTTCTTTCTTTCACGGCCTGCTGCCGCACGAGGACTTCCTAGATCAAAGACACTGATGGTGCCATGTGGCAGATAGAGCAAATCCCCCTTTGTCATTCTCTTCTCCAGTTACCGTAGAGAGTGATAAGCCTGGCTTGTCTTATCTTAAGCCCTGGTAAGGCCTGGTGGCTTTCTCAGTGACAGGCAGAGAGCAGTGTGTTTGATGGCTTTTGGGGTAGTTTGATTGTGGAGAGCTTTATTTCGCTATTAAACATGATGGACGCTGTGATTCTGTGTCACAATCATGATGTGCATGTGAAATCATGCCTCTCCACTCTCAGGGGACCATAACAGCCTCGTCATGTGGCTTGAAAAGCAGCTGCTTTTGACATTATTTATTTATTTGTTTCTGATTTTTTATGTGCAAAGCATCTTTTGGTTCGTGGATGAGGACAGCTACCCTTACACAAGCTACTGCAAGCTTACATCATAAGCTGGTTTATATCTGTAACTTGTGAGATGAAAGAAACTTTTTTGAAATGAAAAAAATGAAATTCAAATGATTGTTAAAAAAAGACATAAACGATCTCACAGTACGGATGCATTTCTGGAGAACAAAACAAATGTTCAGTCATGTCCAGTGACTAGTGCAGCAATGAGGTGAGGGAACGTCTCATTCTAATCTTCCACAGCATAATACAGTATTAAGAAAGAAGGAAAGAAGAAGGAAAGAAGAAAAAAGGACCAGAGGAAAACCAATTCCATGTAAGGCAACAAACCCAGAAATGACAGAAAGTAAGAGAGAAATGCTGGAGAGAGCATTGTGCTGGTGTTGAGGGCAAGCGTCCTTGGCACCAGTCAGCTTGAGCAGGTGGTGCTATGGAGCTGATCCTCATGTTTACTGGGACACATGCCACTGTGTCACCAATATTCTTCATGCACACACACAAACACACACATACACACACACGCGCACAAACACACACATACACACACACGCGCACACACACACACACAGAGTGAACCCATTTCCTTCTGAGAACTCATTAAAAATTCTTTCAAATTCAATAAAGGGAAAAAGGTGGAATATTGAAAGAAGGAGGCAAAATGGTGCACTTTCATTACAAAGACACTGCTGTTACACACCACAGTAACTCCAAGGACCACTTCTGCTACACTGATTCATCTTCTTGGTGTCATTACTGATTATAAGAATAACGCAGAGCAACAAAGTCATAAACTGCAGAGGGGGGTTGGGGAGACTGGGGGTGGGACCACCCCGAAAATAATATTGTCACTTTTAATCTCGGCAAGTCTGTTTAGCTCAGAAATATTTTTTTATTGGTAGGGGGACTGAAATGACAGGAGTAGATGCAAATTGACCAAAAAATGCCCATCCTGGCTGTATTTCAGGGCTTACAGCAATTTCGGAGAATGAACAGTGGCATGGGAGGATTAGGTCTGTGCTTGTCATTGACACAGCATGAGACTTGCCTGATGAAGAGGGACAAATCTGTAAGGCAATTACTATGCAGCCTTTACAGTCACTTGTTACAGAAATCAAACAAGACACAACGAAAAAAAGGAGATCAGAATAATTACGGAGGCTGATTGTTTTCTGATAAGCTGCCTGTTTGACACCGAGAGAGAGAGAGAGAGAGAGAGAGAGAGAGAGAGAACAAAAATAATGTGAAAAGTCCACTGTGGATGAGGAGGTGTATGGTCAGAATACATCAGCATGCATCCATGACATAATTATTTTTTCTCTCGGTCACAAGCCCACATTGTGTTCACCCATGCAGAGTTCTGATACTGCGGGCAAATGAGCATGCTGTTTGCCACCACCAAGAGAGCTCAGTGAATAGGATGCTAATGGCATTAAAGCCCTACTTGGCACAATCTCTTGTTCTCTTGTCACGGTGCTATCAAATGGAGCTACCTCTGTGTTACTGTGATTCTGTCATGTTCCTGCTTAGTGCGATGATGAGATCCCCTGTTGCTCTTTTTATGTGAGTGTTTACAAAATTTGCCCACTAGTAGGGATCTGCTCTGTGCTCTGAGGCAGCGTACAATTGCACATCCAATTCAAGACATAACAAATGCCATCCTATTCTTCATTTTGTCAAGTATTGGGGTTGTTCAGTGTTTTGTTTTCCCTGCATTCTTCAAATGTATTTGAATGAGTTGTGCATTACGCCCAAGTTGGACGATGTCACGTACAATGCTAAAAATACATTCTCCAATAATGACTGAATAAAAAGACTAATCAAGGTGGTAGCAATCTACTGAGCTCCGAGCTCAGGCGAGCTGCTGACAGGAACCTCTCAGGAGATGTCTACCATAATGCAGGGTAATATGTGTTAAGACCTTACTAATTACTTTGACGGATCAGAGGGCTATTAATTTTGGTGGCTACGGCTATGCACTAATGTTCCCCTGTAACGTGAGGCTTGGGTGGGGTGTGTGTGTGTGTGTATGTTATATATAAATATATAACAATGGCATTTCAGCACAGAGCAAATCAGCAAAGCCATAAAATGTCTCCTGTGAAATCCATATATGTCAGCCCCCACCAGTAAGGCGCTCTATCCAGTCGAAACCATTGAAATGACTGAGGTGATTTATGACACATTCTCTCTTATTGCTATAATTTGCCAGGCCCGTGACTGCATTTGACAAATAATGATTTGTTCTCCTGCCGTCCTCACATATTGCCATATCTGACGTGTCAGAACATGAACAAGACCTGGAGAGATTTTTCTGTGTGAAACGCTGTAATGGAGCACAATGATTACTTATCAAAACACTGTGCCAACGAATGCTCCATCATTATGGTTTATGTCTGATATTGTGTCACTCTCTCAATGTCTGTGCTTAAAATAACAGTGATTAAAATGAAAGATTCCGATGGCTTTTAAATTCACAAAGCGTTTAAACACCACACAAAACAGCAAACAGCAAAGCAAGAGAATCAATTGAAATACTTCAAATTCCATTTGAACTACTTTTCTGTGAGTTTGAAGTAACTTTAATGAAGTGCATCCCATCACTTTTGGCCGCATCATGTTTGGTCAACCAAAACGATGCATTATTCAAATCCATTTCAAATTACTTTTGCTTCCCATAATATTTATCTGTAGTTCCCCCACATTGCTATCTGGCCAGTATTATGCATTAAACACAATGATTTCTCTGAGCACCAGCCCAGCAGCTGACCTGTATATCTTGTAGCGGGTGGAGAAGCCTTGGCGGTTCCTTTCCACAAACTCTGTGTACTCCTGGGAATGGTGAAAGGGCCCCTTGTCTGAGAGGAGCCAGTCTAGTGGGCCGCCCGGCCTCTCCTCCGACAGGCTGGCCATGGCCACAGCCCAGCAGTGCAGGCTGACAGTCACAAACTCCCATAGAGCCATCAGAGAGGCGCGCTCAGGCGTGGGAGGGGGTGGGCTCAGCAACACTGGCAGCAGTGGCAGCAGCACTGGGACGCTAGCTTACTCCACCTCTGGGAATTGTGGGACTTCTGCATTCCCTCTGTTCCCCATCCACACCTGGGTGAGGAGAGAGAGACAGAGACAGAGAGAGGGAGAGAGAGATGCACAGTTGCTCACAAAGGTGCAGCCAGGATGGGCCTCATGTGTATAGCTCACACATAGCTTCATGTGAATACACAGAAGTACACAGAAACACACACACCCACAAATGTAACACACAGGAGAAACCCGCATTTAGTCATCTTCACAGAAGACACACACACACACACACACATAAATTTAAATTCCAGACTCACTAGAGACTGAGGCACACACACACAAAGGAGGCAATTAGAGAATTATAACGGTCTCCTTCCTTTAAGCCTTAAAGTCTTTTTCAGGACTACAGAGAGATCTTGTCAGCGAATGGAGACAAAAGATAATATATTAAGGCAATGGTCTACTAATTGTCCGTAAGTGAGAGGCTTAATGCATTCCCTTAAAATGTGCTTTGCATAATAACCTGTATTATTTAGGGCTTGAAAAAAAGATAGCTTGGCAATTAGAACCCTGTGCAGACACGCTCGTTATTTGTATTTTCCTCTCTAAGTAGTATTGTTGATCTCTATATATCGCTCCAGTGAACACAGGATGGAGTTTCAACTTCAAAAATTCCTAGCGCCCACTACTTCCTAGTCTACCCCCGCAAAGACCAGAGCATGCCATTAGAGCATCATAGCTAGCTATGGTTGATCTCCTCCCTCCTTTGTCAGGAGAGCACAGCTGCAGTGGCAGTTTTATTTTTCGCGGTGGTGCTCTGTGCAGCGTGTCCTGCTGTTCCTTTTCGCTTTGTTCTGGACTCCTATCGCTTCCCATATTTCCTGTGCACGTTGTCAATCAGCACCGCCTGCAGCCGTGTCAAAACCAGATGTTGGAGAAGAAAAGGTCTCATTACTGTAGTCTGATGACAGTCTGTCAGGCCTTGCCTGCCATATGCCCATTTGAGTCGTCGGCTTTCAAGAAGAAGAAGAAAAAAAAAAAAAACAGAATCATATTCGTTCAGTGTGTGCGCAATGGGAATCAAAGGAGCTGTAAGATAGGTCAGAGGGAAGGTTAACATATCAAATCTACATCTGAGGCCCCTGTGCTCTATGAAAAAATGGAGAAATTGGAGCGTGATAAAGAAATCACTTTCCAAGTTTCCCCACCACATCATTTGCAGTTCACTTTGAAAGGCACCTAGGACTAATTTGTGTCATCGGTGGCCCGTCTTTGTCCTCGGAACACTGTCCAACCTTGAGGTGTGTGTACTGAGCACCAGCATCCATAATGGAGTACAGCCTGCATGTAATTCACAGATAAGTAGATCACTACCAGTGCGAACACAGCGCTGATCTTAGCTACGATGCATTCTCTCTCTTTCTTTCTTTCTCTCTCTCTCTTTCTTTCTCTGTTATAAAAAAAGCTGTGATTACACCAGATTTAAAAGCCAGGGCTTTTGCGGCATGACATCTAATTCTTCAGTGTCGACATCCACACACACCACCATGCATATTGATGAGCAGACCCTGCTGGATCACAGTCAAAGTGCTCAGTGGGGGAGCCACAATGCATCAAAGTTCCCCCCTCAGTGATACACCACACCAAACAGAGGCTCCTAAACACTGAGCATTTTTTTTCCTCCCTCAACTTCTGCAGTGGCTGTGTTTTTCTGTTTGTTTGTTTGCCTGTTTGTGTATTTGTTTCACTGTCAATACAATTAAACTATAATGCCAATGACTTTCCTTGTCTATATAAAAGGATTGAGTAAACATGTTGAGAGTAAATATTGTGAATGTAGTGGGGGTGTTTTTTTCGCGTTGAATCTGATGGTAATCCCATGGTACGTGCTCTGCAGGTGCAATGCTGAAAGTGATTTTTCAGTCAAGTCTGCTGTGGGTTAACACTGGGTGGATAGAGCGAAATGCTCCAAATGTGCATGTCGGTAAAGTTTTGAGGAGCTCAGAGCGGCAGATAAAAGAGTTGCTAGTAAGTACTCAGACCTCCTCACTCGAGAATATTTATTCTCCTCACAATAAGTAAACCTTCATAGATTGCTACACTCTGAATCAGCTACAGTTGTAATCTGTGAGCATATTATCTCGAAAAACAACAGGCACAGGGATTTTTGTTACTTTGGATGGAATTAATATCAAGTGTGTCTCATTGGGCTATGTGTGAGGGTATTACTGGGTGACAATTGTGCTTATATGCACAATATGTTTCATAATGTAAACTAAAAATTATCTACCTTGAATTTTGTGTAATACGGTAATCCTTTTAAAAAACAAATGAAATATCTGGCCTGGAAGTAAAATGCATTTTTATTATCTGCTGTGTGCAGTTTTTCAGCTACTCTCCTCAGATATAATTGCATCCAACCTGGGAGAAGATAACCTGAGGCATTTCAGGACTTTGTCTATGGTGCCAAGCTAGCGCTCTGTGCTTCTGAAGGACCATTTTGATAACCTCACTGAGAGAGGTTGAGAAGATTATGTATGTGGACAATATCTGCTTTCCAAACACTACAGTCATAGGACAGGCTTATTACTGTGTAAATGGTACAACCCATATCCCCCCTCTCTCTCTCTGTGTGTGTGTGTGTGTGTGTGTGTGTACATATGTGTGTGTGTTAGAGACAGAGAGAGAAAGAGAGTTTGTCTACAGTGCACGTGTCAGTGATGCATGTTTTTTGTGTGACTCAGAAACTATGTAGACTGTAGTGATGGCTGCTTGGCCTAAATGTAGTCTGGAAAATCACTATTAAAGCTCAAGCTGCTGCAACACAACACATTAGGCAAGGAAAATGATAGAGGAAGACAGATGATGACAGAGTGTATGAGAATGTGTGTGTGTGTGTGTGTGTGTGTGTGTGTGTGTGTGTGTGTGTGTGTGTGAGAGAGAGAGAGAGAGCGAGAGAGAGAGAGAAATAGAGGGGTGAGAGATGAGTTGAGTGATGATGAGTGATGATGATGGATTAAGATGGATGATTGAGAGTAACATCGTTGAGTAATCTGATCCTTATCTGATTACCTGTCTTACACTGTGCTATAATTACTACAAGAACACTCATTTATATTACAACATACAAGCTTGAGCAGCTATAGTGGAGCTCATCATGAATAAGTCTTTCATCACCACACTGATGTTGACCAATCTGCAACACATTGTTCATTTACGTCCATACAAGGCTATTTAAATTCACTATGTACTTTATATTCACAGTATCAAACAAGTGACAAATGTGAAACAGCCAGTTGTTATTGCTACATTACACATAACACATAAAAAATTAATTCACATTTACAAAGGTTAGCACTCTTTAAATGTATCATTTATGTAGCATTTGTAGTCACTACAGCACATCAATATATTATTCCTTATGGCTCTGTTCTCTGACAGAATATTTTTCATTCAGGCCCTTTGCGTAGGAACATTTGGACCTGAATGTTTTCATTACCCAAGGAAAATATCCTTATTATAATTTGTCCTTTAAATGTCTACAAACACAAGGTTGTGTGTACACCCCTGGAGGAAGCCATCATGAAACCATTCCAGTAAAAGCAATTTTGCAAATATTCTCATTCATGACCACAAAACTATGTAAGAGTGGTATTTTGCATCTTACTGTGGGCATAACATCACTCATGTTTATTTGGCCTCCAACATTATTTGTCTATTCCATATGTAACACACATTCTAACACAATCACTGGTACACTTTCTATGAACCCAGTTTTTATAAAGCATTAGAAATGCATTTATAAAGGGTTATAATGCATTCATAACGCCTTAAAACTAATAGTATTCTATTGATTGATATTCTCATGACTGTACTCATAAGGCATTATAATGTTATCATATAAGCCTTCACAACACATTATGAATATATGGGTATATAGAAAGTTTTGCCCAATCATCTACTCTTATCCAACATACTGGATCCTTTTTTTCCCCTTTTCTACTCCATCTAAGATAGACCACTTGGAATCTAATTTTGACCAAAAACAAATGGCAGAACTGAGAATGATAGTCTGAGTGAGTGAGTGAGTGAGTGTGTGAGTGACAAAAGCAGGTCTGAATGCAGTCTGGTAAAACTCAAGGATCATATCAAGCCCAAGGGAGCAAAGCAACACCTTCTAATTAATGATCGATAATACAATTTATCATGGAATTAGGGCAATCCCCCCATCAGCAAATAGGTCATAGCTTTTTGAAGCATTCTTTTGCCCCCTTCTCTACACCAGAAGCTTGGGATTACACTTTGTGGCTGTGTGCAAGACAGCCTCGCTACAATTTTGTGAAATCCACAGAGGTGCTTTCATGTGGAGGGAAATACATCTTTAAGATTCTGCTGCCCACTACTTCTTGGAATCATCTAGAATCCCTAGCATCAGACAGCCTGCATTGTGTTCATATTGTGCTCTCCATGGCATCACACTCCTTGTATAAAAACACCATCCAGCGCTCAGCTTGCTCCTCCTCATGTTTACCCCCAGTTCTGAAATACAAACGGTGAGCAAACAAACTCTCTTTTTAAATGGCCTCGAAATGATTGGGAAATGATCAGGGGCTGATGAGATTTGAGCTGTCCCAGAGCCAATCTCTCCAAGGTGTTTATCTAAGCCTATTTAGAGCGCCGGGCGTTGTGTGAGTTCTCCTCTGGCTCAGAGCATCTGTTCAACACTATCAGAGTCGACTCCAGCTCTGACAGGACCCTGCCTGAGCATTCACCAGGACTACCCAATGGACAAGGCTCTTTCTCTTTCTTTCTCTCTCTCTCTCTCTCTCTTTCTCTATGCTCTGTGATGCCTCCACATTTCAGTGGGTTTCCAAATGGAAGTGGGAAGCTGCCTGAGCTGGTTACGGGAAGATGGAGGAATAGGGTGGGGTGGGTTGAGGTGGAATGGGGTGGGGGTTGGTGGATGTCATGCATGGCAGGGGATTTGATTAAAAGGTTTCATTAAAATTTCTTACACAGGATCCAAGTGGTACATCTGGCACTTAACATTGTGTCTTGAAGCTAGACCCAGAACCAGCCTCCGAGTCTAAAAACAGGAACTGATAAACTCTCCATCCTCCCTCCAGTGCTGACTCATGGAAATTATGCCCCTAATTAACCCACTTATCTCTCGTGCTACCACAGTCAACAATACCTTTCATTGGACGCCAGAGGTAACACGTTTCTTTTGTGCAAAGTTCTGTCTGCGAGTCATAATTACTTATCAGGAAGTACAGGAGGAGCACGTATGCTTGCGAGACTCGTGAGTGGAAATATCAAAGCCAATGCATCAAGTGAAAAAAAAAACAAAAAAACAATAACACAAACAAGAATTCAGGCACTCTGGCACCATGTCAGGTGATGAGTTAAAAATCGAATATCTTGTCTCATCTTGCTGTCAATTTGAGAGATGAACAGCAGAGAACACACGAGGCAAAAAACAGTACTGTGGAGGCTGCTGAAATTTTAAACGCAGTGTGCCCCATTCATTCTGCATTTTGGATTTGTCAGGTGTGCAAAGATAAAACCTCAAGATCACGAGTGTATGTGTGTGTGTAGGTGTGAGTTTTGCATTTGCGGTGACGCGTCATTAAAATGCAATGTGATTTATTCTACATCTTTACTATGTAAATGCCGTGGGATTGATTTCATGCCATATCTGAGCTGAGTCACGGACATATCATCAGCCACTGACGGGCCGTGATAAGAAGTGGGACGCAGCATGGCATGGCTAATTGTGGTCTTGTAGACTTGTATGCTTTACCATCTAAATTAGATTTAATCAATTAGCAGGGAATGTTTAAACAGGACAAAGGGAAGGATTTAGAACTGCGTAAAAGCTGCTGGCATAATCAATGCAGAGGAAGTAATCAAAGATGTGCCTTTAATTATTACCATTCTGCTCGTAAAGTTTGCACTTGTACATTTTTATTTGGCTGCATATCACAGGGTTGCTGAGAGCAAGACAGTGGGGGAGAGCATCCATAAATCTCTCTAAAACACACACAGCCCTTTTAAAAACGACTAGACCCAGAGGTTCCACTTTAAAAAAGGTGATTAGGGCTGCAGCTATGCCATATTGGGTGTATATCTGCTTAAAAAGCCATATTTCAATGGGGGCAGGCTTCCCTTTTATCCATGCTTCACAAAAGTATTTCAGTCACCCACTAACAGTTTATGCATTTAAAATGAGCAACATTTTGCTCTGTATGAACACTCTCGAACTTTATTTGTATGTGTGATGATTTATGATGGCTGCCTTCCAGTAATGGCATCACATTGCAGAATACAAAAAGGGCTTCCGTTTCTTTTGTTTCTGCTTGCATTTTTATAGGTTTTGTTATGAGGATTGGCAAGGGATGTGTGTCGGCTTTATCTGGCTTTGCATGCATAGGCGATATACACATGTATATCTCAATTACGCCACCTTCTTTCAAAGCATCTTTGTTTTTTAAGACCTAATCAGCCTGCCAATCTCGCCGTGCGCACGCTGCTTTCTTCTCATCTGTATCACACAAAAAAAGGCACTCGACTCAGGGCAGATTCGGGGGATATGCTCGTTTGCTCATTATCATAAAATAATGGGCAATGGCTGCTCGGCACAAAGGCGTTCTCGTGCCAACGGCCCACTTTGCCTTTCTGCCTGGCTGCCGTGAGCCTGAGCAATCTCTCCTCCTCTTGTCCCTGTATTTTTTGTATTCTTTCAAATTGCTGCTGCGCTCGCTCCTTTACGCGTCGCCTATTCATTAATTTGAGGAGTTGTTAGGGGCCACTTTAGCCGGAGACGGGGATTTGTAGGCAAAGGCCCCCATTGAGTCTCAGAGCACATTCGTTTGAATAAGAGGGCTCTCACAGGCTCTGATCTATGACTAAATCACTCATTTGGACAGGATGAATGGACCATTGAGGTGGCAGCATAGACTGTGATGTTTGTGTGTGTGTGTGTACGCGTGTGTTTGTGTGTGTGTGTGCCTTCACTGTGCGTTTCTTTTTTCTTCTTCTTTAAACTGGCCTTTATGTGGGTGCCAGGACCTCTAAATGGAGGTTTAGAAATGTCCAAACTGTGCCAAGGTTTTCAGAGATGCAAGACAGCTGGGCCGCCACACACACAATCACACAATCCACCACAGAAGGTGAATGCGCTGCCTTCAGTCGTCTCAACTGAGCAGCAAACACAGCCACTGGCTGCCACTGCCCTCTTACAACAAGCCTTCACACACAAAAGGGCCCACACTCAAGGAATCTGCAAATAATGGAGTGGAGGTTCTGGAGACTGACTCACTGAGTACCCAAACCTGTCAGATGGAGGAGACATTGCCACCATTGCTACAAGATCTACTCTCATTGTGTTCCTACACGGCTGAGGTAATCGCTCTGAGTTTAGTGCAGTTGGTGGTTGGTCAGGGGTCAATTCTAGTGGGAAATTTGTATGAATACACATGATTATTCTCATTATCATCTTTGTTGCCCTGTGGAACATAGCGCATGTTGTGTCTGAGGCAATATGACATCAATACCTCTTCTGAAAAAGTCCCAGAGTGAGGGCGAAGGTGGCGTTTCATGTCATACCACACAGTTTTGTCAGCACTGATATTGTGTGGAGTAAAAAAAAAAACTCCATTGTCTTTGTTTAAAACACGAGGCTGGCATGTTCCTGAGCCTCCTGTGTCTATATCCCCAAGCCTGGCTGAACGGATCGGGCGGATGGTGAACAGTGACCCTGTTGTGGGGTAATAAACAGCAACATAACAGCTTGTCGCTAAAATCCTCTCAGGGTTTTGGCTGAGGCGCACTGGCTGGCGAGAAAGCCTCGGAGACAGCCTGCTGCAGCACACTGTGCCTCCTATTACTCGGACAAAACCTTAATGCACATTTCCCTTCCCAAAGCTCATCTTGGTGCAGCAGTACCCCTTTGTGGCTCAATCCACACAAAACTTCATTGCAGATTAAAATCCCAGCATCCTTGTATTGCACTCTTGCCTTATCTGGGAAACACGTGATGTGAGGGCTGGGCTACTGTTGTGTTCAATTTCCTGATGCACATTTGCGGGTAACCACAAAATGAGAGTAACTTAAAATGCATAATCGTAGGGATCAATGAAAACTGGTAAATCGAACATGGTTTATACCCTTTGCAAACGAACCAGGATAAACTTGCTCTCGAGCAGGCTGCATATTCCTGTCAGGCAAAACAGCCTTTAGCATATTTGGTCTAGAAAACTCGCTTTGCATAAACCTTTACACTTGATTTGCCAGGAAGTGGTTGCCATTAATCAACAGGGTTACAAGCCTACCCAGCTATCAAAACGACTTGTCTGTGATGCCTTGGAAAAGCTAAGGGCTACAGATTTTAATTAGTAAATCACTGTAAAAATAGTTTCTGAATAGCTTCAAGCTGGTGCTTTATGCTTCAATGGCGTTCTGCAATCCTATTCAGTGTTCATCAGTGTTAAGAGATTTGATCCCCTGCAGAAATACCAACAGGCCTTTGGGGATCCTTGCATGTTTGTTTGTGGTTTGGGTGTTTATGTTTGCGTGTTTGTGTTTGTGTGTGTGTGTGTGTGTGTGTGTGTGTGTGTGTGTGTGTGTGCGCGCGCGCGTCTGTGTGTGAAAGAGAGAGAGAGAGACACACAACGTGTGTGTGTGTGTGTGCGTGTGCGTGCGTGCTTGCCTGCCTGTCTGTGATGAAAGAGAGCGAGAGAGAGGGAGGGTGAGAGAAAGAGAGAGAGAGGATCTCACACTGATCAAGACAGGCGGGAAAAGGCAGCATGTCGGTGTGAACATTACAGTTCACAGACTACACTGACTGATACAATGTAATGACAAAAGACCAGACCGGATATTTAAACACCTCGAATATGACATAGCGCATGGCAATTCATATCAAAAAGCAATCGCCACATGGCAACTCACCGCAGTACAGAGCATAAGGCAAAGTTCGTCAGATCCTGTCCCATTCTTCGGTAAAATCCTGCAGCAAACTGTTTGCGTAAACATAGAACCGAAAACTTCCTGACGTGAAGACCATGAACGAAGAACCCCCCAAAACACACGCAACTATGGTTAATTATGTGATATTACATTCAGTAGTCAAAGTCTGTTACCAAAGAATAATTAGGCATCATTTCCACCGCTCTAGTCCGCTGATGAACTTCACTCGTTTATGAAGTACGTTTATCCTGAAAAGATTAATATTCTTGACACCGGCGACCTTTTAGAATATGTAGACTTTACAAAATGAGAACATCCGAGAAGCAAGGGAGGCAACTGGGAATACTGCTTTAACAATTAAGATGAGATATATGCGTTCCACGAACAAAAGAGCAACGAACTCACAAGAGGACAGCTGCAGCGGAATGCGACTGAATAACAGCAACTCGGTCGGCGCCAGCGAACATCGGTTAAATATTCCTTGATAAAGCCTGTGTCACCAGCTCTGCTTGACCCTCCTACTCTGCATCGCCGTGCTGGAGAGTGTGGGAGCCCACTCTCAATGTCTAGGCGGCGGCAGTCGCGAACGCTATGCTTCTTTGCTGCCCCCCTCTCACTCAGTCACATGTTTAGAAGACAAGTAGTCCTCTGTGATGTTTTTTGGAGGACATTCTTAGGACCGCTGAGGAAAGAATGATAACTGCTGTTTAATGTCATAGCCGTCTTTTGCACCAGTGCGACGTTCTTTAAGCTCTTTCTCGACATTCCGATAATTAAATGATCATTAATTCAACGAACTTTTGTGATAACCTACACAGGGTACTGCGTTTTGGAAAGGGTTGCGGTGTGACGTTTTCCTTTCCCCGTGTGGCAGTGGAGCAGTGGGAATAATAATACATTCAGTGTTTAAGCTTTGTTGAGTTGAGATTTTTTTTTTCAAGTCTTTTACTTATCAAAAGAGAAATGTGTTTTATGTAGGCATTGCCTCTCAGCCACAGACTTATAATTTAATTCTATTTAAAATAAATACTATGTGAAACCAATCTGTCACTTTTGTTTCCACTGTATGTAACCAGGTCTTTTGCAGCATTTGTGAAACAACTTGTTGTTCAATAGAATCCTACTGTCTCCCCCTGGAGACCCTGTTATGTTCTGTAATACCACATGAGTCACAGTGCTGCAAAGGACTGTAACTAACCCGTAGTTGGTATTTGAGGCATTGCATCAATGTTGGCATTTTCAACAATGAGCAGGAATAGGCAGAAAATAGTGAGTTTTCACAGATACAGAAAAGATTGTGATGTCTGGATGATAAAGTGGCCAACACCACAATTTGTGAATATGAAGGGGACAACAAGCTAAAGCTTATCCTCTCAAGATCTCTGTGATACAGTGATTTCCTTATTTGTGTAATATATATTATCATAGATAAATGTGGACTAGAAGTCAAAAGGTCAAGAGGCAAGAGAAAGACTCAATTTCCTACACATTAACAAGGGGTGCTGTCCAGGGTGCTGAATCTGAATTGTCACTGCTTGAATAAAAAGAGTCTGCTCAGCCTGCTGAGGTCTACAGTATATTGGCTTGCATGCAAGAATATGACACCCTTTGTGACATGCTATGAGGAATTTCATAAGGTCATTTCAAATGAAAGATATAGTTTTCTTTTTTTCTTTTTTGTATGCCTCTGCAATGCCCTGCCTTTCAAATTGCACTGTCTTAAAAAAACGATTCTCTGTCGGAAGATTTACAGCCACTGACAACAGCTGAATTCAAATCTTCCCTGACTGACAATATGGGTTCTTCCAGAGTAGCTCTCTGCCCTCTGGTCCCCTCTTACTGGAAGAGAGTAATAATGGGCCTCCCAGATGATTTAAATTCTGCTGTTGTGTTTGTGTTTATAGGGAGGAATCTTAAGAGCACTCTGTCCCTGTGATGGCATCCTCTCTCTAATTTCTTGATATTTTCAGTAGTATTTTCTGTATCTGTAATGCATCAGTGTGAAGCAGTATTATATCATTATGGAGCCATAACACAGTTTTTATTGCAAAGGAGTGAAATACACACAGAGAGAGAGAGAGAGAGAGAGAGATTCAGATTAATATTCCTTCCATAAAAATGATGTGATGTGAAACTGAAAAAAAAGGATTAATTTAGATTCAGGGGTAAAAATGCAATTGGAAGGCATTATTATTGCACAATGGATGCACAATTGTATAATGGATTTGCATCTAAATTGTCCTAATGTAACACTTGAGGCAACACTTTCCCAACTCAATATCCATAAGGCATCATGAACACATTCAAGAGCTATAATGCATTCATAAAGTCTAATAATTGTTGACGTTATCATTAATTACTCTGTAACACTTTCTATGAACCCAGTATTCATAAAGCATTACACATGCATTTGCCAAGGCTTATAATGCATTCATAATGATACTTTTGATACTAGGGAAGCATGTGACTATTGATTTTCATGAGTAATTGTGTGTTCATCTCACTTTACTTAGAGTATGTATTGAGTGCTTGTGACTCCATTTGGCATGAGGAATTGGGCATTACAAAAGGACAGTTAACAAATTGAAGCTTTATAATGCACTGTGACACTTCAGGTTGTAAAGGTCTTTATGATAACATTATAATGCCTTATGCATACATTCAAATGTATAACAGTGATGAACACTTTAGACTTTAAAAGACTTTATGAATGCATTATAAGCCTTTATGAATGTGTTTATTATGCTTTATCAATCCTGGGTTCATAAAAAGTGTAACCAATTACTCTTTAAACATTTTTATGACTGTACCAATGAGGCAGTATAATGTCATCTTATAGGCCTTTACAACTTGATGTAGTACAAAGATTTCTAAAGCTTCTTTGGCCTCTTAATACTATGGAAACAAAGCACTGTAGTTATTGTCTATGATGGTGTTATTATTGTTCTTCATGAGTAATGTATTCATCTCACTTTACCTAGAGTATACACTGAGTGCTTGTAGCTCTTTGTTGTTTGCCAGTTACTCTTAACAAACAATGAAGATTTCCAAGCACTCAGAGAATACTCAAAGTAAAGTGACACGAACACACAATTACTCATGAAAATCAATAGTCACATGCTTCCCTAGGCCAAAGGCCAAAGAAGTTTATAAGGCTTTGTGACCCTTCAAGTCGTAAAGAAATTAGTGTGATACTCTAAGTTGGATTAAAATGTTACTGTTATGTTAATGATGAAAATCATACACAATTCAAATCAATGTTTTATGTGCTTTTGACACATAGTGTTCCATTTTCATGTCTCCATTTAGTGGACTGCAAAGATATTCTCCCTCTAAAAATCATCCCAAATAGAATGTAGCCCAGTGCAGATCTCAGTATTACTCCACAGAAGACTTATTCCCAATTCAGACCCAATTCATTACAGGAGACCATGTCTGGAATAAACTTGTTCAAATTTAGGTTGACGCCAGTGATAAAATCCATCAGTGACAAGACTACACTTGTAACCACAGGACAAATCTAAACCAAAGGCTCAGTTGCATTACCAGGGATGAATCCTCACCCCCTACTCTAAACCCCACCATCATGAGATACTGGACTGGGTCGGGAATTTCAAGCCTGTCTAATTGTTGCCATGCTTCCTTTAGCCAAATTCCACTAAGGCAGTCTCCACTCCAGACACACAAATGGCTGGCATTTGCAGGACTACAATGGCTAGGCCCAGCCATGTCATTTCCATTCAGAAATGAACTCTTAATCTTTTATTTACTGTGATTTCAGCACACCTATTCTGTCATTTCCTTTCACACAGACATAGGTGTCATGAACTGTAGCTACAATGGATATGTGATAAAAAAAAATAAAATAAATAATAATAATAATAAAGTGTTTCATGTACTGTAGCTACAATGGATATGTGATAAAAAGTTATTATAATAATAATAATAATAATAATAATAATAATAATAATAATAATAATAATAATAATAATAATAACAATAATAATAATAATAATAAAGTGTTTAATGTAAAATTTTGTAGTGACAATGAACAAAGTAAAAAAAACAAGTTAAAAATCATGTTGATAGAAAAGCACTGTTCTGTCTCTCTGTGTTTCCTACATCTGTGAATGTTCTTCATCAGAAGCACCATTGTGCCTTGCATAAAAAACACGGAACCCAGTTATTGGGCTCTTCAGCCCTCTGAGCACATGGCAGTGAAGATAATCTCACTCAGAGTTGGGCAGAAAAAACCCAAAACCTTTCTACGGCATTGAAGTTTAATGCCTTCGGAATCCCATGTAATTTGACCTTGGCCTCCCTCTCTATCCCTCAGCGAATATAGAGGACAGTTGATTCAGATAACTCCATTCCGTGAGCTTGCAAAATGAATTTGGGCCCACTAGCCTTAGTACTCAATCTCACCACCTTCCTTCCTGTTGTTATCTCTGTCCATAGCACCATCAGGTTGCCTGTTATCTGTTTTACATTTAAAACAGCCTGGATTATGTTGTAGCTTAGCTTGGTACAGAGGGAAAAAAAAGAAAAAAAAAAAGTCATGCATACCTTTGGATTAACAGAAAGCTATTTTATTTCATGTTATTTCCAACAAGTCACAGATAGTGCTAGTGGTAGTTAAAATGTATCTGGGTGTAAAATGTATCGACAGATGGGCGATAGAATGAAATCCCTCCTGCTACTTTATGATATAGTGAGAGAGGAGCAGACTCTTTTGCTGGGGTGAGTTTTATGCACTCTCCCTTCTTTCATTACTGCAGCTCAGAGATGCTCTCATTGATTTTGATATCAAGTTCCTGCTTCTGAGACAATCCGTGGATACTTTTTGGGCTATACTGTTTTCCTCATGGTGGTACGTACACACTAAACACACACACACACACACACACACACACACACACACACACACATGCACGCACAATTACAAATCACAATTTTATTAAAAATTCACAACAGTTGTAATCAAACACTGTCGACCCCTAAACCTAAATACATGGTTAGATTAAACAATGCAGTCAACGATGATATAGGTTTGTGAAGCTAGTAAAACACTGAAGATCAATACAAGCTGTGGGTCTCTTTCCCTGCTGCCTAGTAGGCTAGGTAGCAAATATCATCTCTTGGTGATATGGCTCTTTCCCTTCCAATGGCCACATACAATAAAAGAGGACTGTTCAGGTAAGGCCATTACGCGATGGCATATTGTGGGTTGAATTAGCATTTTATAAGTGGAAGCAAATGCTTTCATGCTTCACTGTTCATTCATTTTATGTCCCTTGTAAGAGCTAAATGTGTGTGTGTGTGTGTGTGTGTGTGTGAGAGAGAGAGAGAGAGAGAGAGAGAAATTGTGTGCGTGTGCGTATGTGTGTGTGTGTGTGTGTGTGTGTGTGTGTGTGTGTGTGTGTGTGTGAGAGAGAGAGAGAGAGAGAGAAATTGTGTGCGTGTGTGTGTGTGTGAGAGAGAGAGATTGTGTGTGTTTGTGTTTGTGTGTGTGTGTGTGAGAGAGAGAGAGAGAGAGATTGTATGTGTGTTTGTGTTTGTGTGTGTGTGTGTGTAGATAAATGGGTGACTACTGGCTGAGTAGGGATAAAAACGAAAAATATACAAGTGCTTGTAAAATTGCTCCTAAAAATGACTCAGCAGTATGAAAGTGAGATGTTTCAGTTTTGGAGTGAGCCAGGTCAGACATCTGAGCCACATTTGACACCCATTACAACCACCATGAACTTGTGTGCAATACTCACCAGCATTCAGCCAAGTCACCCTAACCCAAATCCACTGCAGAACTGCTTAATATTTCCTACCCTTTTCACCACTTATCCAGTACATGAACGACCTGTTTTCATTTGAGTTGGAAAAAACACTGCTTATGTAATATAAATGAAAAATATCTCTGGCCGTTTACTCATTTACTTATAATGACAAGGTTCAATTCCAAGTGAAATTGTACTCTGAACAGGCTCGTACATCTCATAACTGATTTTTAATTGACTTTTCAATTAAACTTAATACAGTTAGTTCAGAAAACTGTGGAAACCACTCAGATTGCTTACATGTAATGTTGGTCTTGGCTGCTTGAAGGAAGAGGATACTCTCTACGAGTCTGTAAACAGTAGCATTCCTCCAGTGTGACAATATCAATGGATCTGACAGAAAGCCATGCATTATGACTTATGCTGAAATTATGTCAGCTTGACACCCACTAAGTCAGCAGAGAGCCCATTTTTCTTTTGCCATGACAACCAAAAGAAACACAAAGCACTGTGGGATTGGAAGGGAGGACATATAAGATAAATGCCCCTATAGAAGAGAGAGGTGTAAAGTATAGCTTCACACACAAGAAAACATATATACTGTAAGTAACAACTGATTCCCTCCCTATAAAATGCAGTTTCTGATTTCATCCTACTATTAAGAGATCGGAGATGTTTATGATAAAAGACACCTGAAAATATTTGCATTGTAGTGGTCAATTTTCTATTCATGTTTATGAAATAAGGCACTTAGTTGAAATTTGGAATGGGAAAATATGGATCTACCTTTCTGAATTTATGACAGTAAGATTTATTATGTATCTGCATGAGACATTTAAAAAAAGATAGGAGGAATAAAATGGACTGTCAACAGACAGTATATCTTGTGACTAAAGCTTTGTTAAGGTCAATGTAAATATTACACAAAGGAGTGAATAAAATGCTTTCTGTGCACTTCATGTATAAATAAATATAAAAGAGAAAAAAAGTGGTGCACCGTATCTCAATCCATCTCTCTCCATCTCCAGATTTAAATCGCTATGTTGTCCCCTTCTTGACATCTTATAGTCAGCTACTGTAAATCCTCCATCAAAGGCTTTCAACCTCAATTCCTTTCATTATGTAATTTCAGTAAAGACATGGAAAAAAGAAAGGGTGCAGAGTAGGAATAAAGAAAGGGTGCAGAGTAGGAATAAAGAAAGGGTGCAGAGTAGGTGGTCACACAAAAGCACCCTGTGGATAAAACAGGTCTTAAATGTGTCACTTGAATGCTGGTGTACGTGCACGTGTTAGATACACACAAGAATAATTTCTGCCTTCTGGAACACTAAGGTCTGGATGGCCTAGTAAAAAAAAGCACTTACTTTTTTGACTGGACATATGATGGACATAGAAAACTACAGATACATTCCAAACAGCCTCTGTTGTGACAGCAGTTGGTCAACATTTTGGTGGAAGAAAAAAATATTTTGGTGGCCACCTGTCTTGCTTGTGGGCAGGATCCACTCTTTCAGTCTCCCTTTCCCTGCAGGCGGCCCACCTAATCACTTATCTTGTGGGCATCATGACAACACTAGAAACAGATGCTTTTCTTGAGTTTTACAGAGCCACTTTACTCCAGGCAGACAGACTGTGAGAGGAGCACACAACCTGTAATATTAGGCTGCCATCTCCAGAAACATTTAGCCATGCAGATAAAGAATGATACACACACACACACACACACATGCACACACACATATACACACACACACACACACACACAAGTGTGTGGCCCAGCTAAGCTCACAGATGTATGACAGAGTAGCAGACACAAACCTGCTGCTCTGTGTATTTCACCCGCTCACACAGGATAAATCCATGAGCGCAAGATGACAAGAATAATTCAGGGTCACAAGACTGACTGCTTTGTGACAGCAATGGGAAGAGCTGGGCAGGAAAAAAGCGCATGACTCAGCAAATTATATTGCACCATTAAAATTCAATTTACAGCCAGCTTCAGACATGTCTTTAGTTGGAAGCAATCTGAGGGGCTGCGAGGCTCTTGGGTTGGGGGATGTGTGGCGGACATTGCAAATTGACATGGCATTTCAGTGCAGTGGAGCCATTTATTAACCTTATCACTCCCTGAGCTGTCCTTTTGCGGTTCCACCCAGGTCAGTGTAGGGCTGCATGCCAAGCTAACCCCCCCCCCCCCCCACACACACACACACACCACCACCATCACCACTACACAAACACACACACACACACACACACACATACCACTCCACCCCAGGCACTGGCACAGGTGAGAGATGAAGCCAGGAGTGTGTTTACAGTAGAGCTACTCATGTTAGTATTTGCTTTTTACTGCCATGATAAAAAGGACTTAGATTTACATTCAAACCAGAATCACTAAAAAAGTCTGGTGAGAAAGATATTACAGCATATTTAGAAGATTTCGAAATCTCACATGCTGTAGTGCTTAATGGTAGATTAAATCCTCACATTGGATAAGAGGTGTCAGTTCCCTCAATAGGACTCATGACTGCTCATAAGCTAAAATTGGTTGTAGTTGCTGTCTGGGTGTGAATCTAATACTAGTGCATCAACTGGTTATAAATCCAATTCTCACTGGACTCAAAATCTAAGGAATCACATTCTGGTGATGTTTCTTGTTCAGTGTGTGCCATTCTGCTTGAGCACTGAATAGAATAAACTGACCAATCCTTCTTCTAGTTTTAACTCCATGTTTGTAGGGAGTAATGTCACTTGGTCTATATCACTGGCTGTTTTTATTTCTGTTGCCATGTGCAGTCATATATGACAATTTATATATGCTTACAACTTGGTGATAGGGGAAATAAAATTTGTATGAATGTACACGGCCAAGCTGGAGCCTCCATACTGTGCAAACATCAATAATTGATGTTATTAGGCGGCTGTCAGTTGAAGGTTGCATTTAGGTTGCAAGCATATGTGTTCCACACCCATTTATTTGACTAATGACAAAAACATGAATTTGACAAATGTATATTAGGCATGCATATCTGAGTGACCAAAAACAAAAAAAGAGACATGTTTTATTGCTCATTCATTCTCCAGCTGCTACAGTTGAAGATAACAAATCTCATGTGCCATGGCTTTCACTGCCAAGACAGAAAATGAATGGCCATCTTCCCTGGGCACATTTTGGGGCATCTTTGCCAAGTGGTGGGTCTCAGGCTGGATTGGATGCTACAGGTTCATTTGGCCCCCAGAGTCCTGTCAAGGTTCCATGCTGGCTTGTTCCAGCAACATCTTACTACTGCAGAAGGGATGCCTCAATCAAATTTAAGGCCAGCAACAGTGTAGCTTCCTGTCTTATTTGCAAAGTCCTGAGTTATGCAGGGACTTGGCTAGACATTTTGGGCCCTATGACAATGTAACTTTGCTTATAATATCAAGGCGGCGCCTTACAAAAGGCCCTATGATACACCCGGGACATTGTGCAAACCAAAAACCATTGTGTCTGTTACTTTGTGTCCACATGCTAAAGGACAAATCAACTTGCTAACAATGGTGTATAAAGGAAAATCCATGATGTGGACAGATACTTCATTTACATATTGTTACTTTGACCCTTTTAACACCTTGTCTGAAATGAAAGGCAAAGTATTTAGAGAGTGTGTTATTAACAAGTATAGCTTGTGATCTGCCTAGTCGTGAGATCCATCTCAGGCAGCCTTTGGCAATGCAAAGATGGTAAGACCTATCTCAGTGAGTCTGTGGTAATACAAAGATGGTAAGACCCATCTCAGTGAGTCTGTGGTAATGCAGAGAAGGTAAGGCCCATCTCAGTGAGTCTGTGGTAATGCAAAGATGGTGATAATCTTGGCTTTGCAAACTAGCAAAAGTGGGCTTGGACACACCACTTAAACATCAGACCATGTGCTTTAGATAAGAGCCTTATGTATCAAGTGCATTATGCTGCCTCATATCAAAGAGTCAATGGGAAATGGTCACCTGAGCTGCAGATGTATTAGGATGTGCTATCTGTTTAATGTTTTCCATCAATCGTAGATGCAGTTTTCACCTGTCCAACCTCACCTCCAAGTGTGTAACAGCACCTTTACCACCACAGATGAAATTGGGGCTTATCTTTGCTATGGCAAAAGCTATAAAACTTCCACCTCCCTACCTTCCCCACACCAGCACCAGAGAGTAATCTCTGCTATCATCTGCTAGTTGGTCTTTTTGAAGTCTTTCTCTTTAGTATGAAACTCCACTTCAAAAAAGTAGACCAAAATTAATCAGATTTGTTGAAACTATTTGGATTTTGTGTTGGTTTTGTAAACTCATCTCATTCACATTCCATGATACTACTTCAGATGAAAATAAGTCCAAGAAAACGTATCAGCTGTAGAAAAAAAAAACAAAACAAAACACTGTCATCCAAGAAACTGTATCAGCTGTAGAAAAAAACCCAAAACAAAACAAAAAAACAACCCAATCAATCAATCTATCTATCTATCTATCTATCTATCTATCTATCTATCTATCTATCTATCTATCTATCTATCTATCTATCTATCTATCTAATAATATGTTCCTTTCAAATGTATGTTGGTGAGATCTAGCATTTAATTTTAAAAAAAGAACTCTTCATTTTAACAGCCAATGCTCTGATGACAATGACATGATGATGATGATGATGATGATGATGATGATGATGATGATGATGATGATGATGATGATCATGTCCATGGTGATGTCAGGTTTTGTTATTGAGATTACTGTAGCAGCCAATAAATAAATAAACAAATGCAATGAAGAGCACAGTTTGATTGTCTTGCAGACCTAAAAATGCATTGATCTGAGGGCGTATGACAATCATTTCCTCTATTTATTCATCTCTTGTAATACTGACAACCATTCTGATTTCCTGTGCTGTCCAGCTAGCACTTACAATTACCATTCCATTGAACTCCCCTGATGATGAATAGATACACACAACCCCGTCTTTGATAACTCCTTAGCCTAATGGAGGCTTTTCAGACACTAAGTAGATGGTAGTCGTCTCTATGACTCATGTGCTAAAATAGGGGAAGTCAGAACAATAGAAGAGAAAGAAAAGAAACAAATGAAAAGAACTTAGCTTTGAGTTTTGGAAACCAAATATGTCTTTTTATTCATCTACTTAACAAAAATGGAGAACGTTCATATTTACACATATTTCTGTACAATTTCATCGTGCTGTATGTGTGGTATGATATGGAAAACAAATAAATAAACAAACAAAAATTATGGAGAGTTCTCCTCTCACATTTTATGGTAAGACATGGATATGAAAAAGAAAACCAAACCTCCCACCATCTGCAAAGCCACAGCTCCAGCCAGTGATGAACATTGTTAAAACAGTGATTGACAGCCATACTAAATTACTGGGAACTTCCAGGAGAGCTGGCGGTTTCTCCTGAGGATCATCTGCAATTCTCCTCCAACCCAGCCTGAGCAGTCCCACGTTTCCTCCTGCCTAAATGAACCGTTCTCAACCATCTCTGGGACTGCTGCACTAAACAATACAAAATGTGGCTAATGCCAAGTTAATTAACTCTGCTCCAGATGCTCTTGCTTCAAAAAAACTGCATGGAACTCAGAGAGGGAATATTCAGTTGAAGATATGTTTGGGTTGATGTTAATGCCTCTGTGTCATTGGGACGAGCAATGCTAGGTTTTTTTTTCCCTGTTTACTCGATTGTCTCCACTAAAGGCAATGATTAATTCCGACATGCTGGCATTTGGAGGTGCAAATGGCAATTAAATTTCTATGAGTGCTGGTGGGTGTTAGAAATGAGAAAAGTGATAAAATGTGCAAACCAGTGGTGAGGTGTAAGCACTGACTTATCAAAAAAGACTAAACAGTTCCATTTCTTTCATGATTTATTCCATTAGAATTTCTCAAAATAGTATTATAATCAATATTATCATCATTATTATCAATAACTGAATAGGCATGAAACACCTATACACTACAACTAAAGTAGCTCAGGCTGAATGACACCAACAACTTCAAAGGGAAATGGTTTATCTGTGTGTTTGATGAATGACTCATGCTTGCTATCATTAGATGTTCCCAGCTAACCTTGACACATTTGTTCATTAGCCCATTCAGATCTTGTTTAAATTATCCCTAATCGTTCCTTTGGTGGACTCTCCTGGGCGTCATACAGTTTCCATTCTAAGGGCATCTTACCTCCCCACTGCATCATTGTAGCCATGCATGAACTGTCATTTAGCAAATCCAACAGGTTTTCATTATTTATTTAGGTTTAAAAAAAAAAAAGAATTGAAGGGCCATACTAAACAAATTATTTATGATAACAAAGGGTAATGTTGATGTGGGAGTAAGATTGTGCTGAGCCCTCCCCCCCAAACACACACACACACATACACACACGCACACATACACGCACGCACACACACACATTCCCTGACCAGCACATATCCTTGAAAAACGCATGTAATTAGTGTGCTTGGCCATATCTTGACTCTCCCTTTCCTCAATCAAGCGATTGGGATAATTGAAATGATAGATAGCAGCATGTGTTTATTGGTTTCTAGGCTTTATCAGGGCTTGTTTTAAGAAAGATAATTAAAGGGCAAATGAGTGACCAAAGCAGCGGGGACATTTTTGGAATCTCAGACTCTGATAACCGCCCGTCACCCAATCATTTAATTGACTTTGCTTTGCATGCCATATCTTCCAAATTACAATGGAGAACAGGGGAGCATGGAGAGAAAAAAGGTCATCAATCATTTACCACCCAGTAAACACTACTAGCATTTTTAAGATGGCTCTTTGAGAGGGTGTGGTGTGTGTGTGTGTGTATGTGTGTCTGTGTCAGAGGGCTAAGGGGGGTGTGAGTGGGAGTGTGGGGTACTGCAAATGAAAATATCAGGAAGCAAAAGCTAATGACTCTCCTATAACGTTTTTCTGAAACCAGTCAGGTAGTCTAAAAATCATGTCAGGAAGTGGGACATGGCCTCTTCCTGTAAGCTCTTATCTCCTGCATCACACACACACACACACACACACACACACACACACACACACACACACACATATATATATGTCAGTAGCGTTAAAGAATTTAGGATGTGCCTTTTATTGCCAGCGAGAAAGCTGCCGATATTGCGAAACACCTCCCTGCTCCCATGCTATAGGTGTCCCCCTTTATGCCATTCACCCAGGGAGCCTAATGAAAGTGAAATATGTAGACATTTTCCTGTTCCGTAGGATGCATGATATTGATTTCTCTTGGGCGTAATCAATCACAGCGGTAACTCCAACATCACATAACTTACTAGGGGGCCATCTCTCAGCCAGTGGCCACAAGGAGGGAGGGCAGAGGACCAGGAGGGGGAGCCAGAAAATAATGGCCTTTTTAAGAGTTTGCTCACAGGTTGGCCTCACCGGAGTAATGCTAGGATCTGGGATGCTATTGGAGGAGATGCATCTTCTGCTACCAGGCACATTATCTTCACTTAATTGTGTAAAGTGACTCCATCCCAGAGTCTTGTGCAAAGACCAGCGATCAGTCAACTCAGTGTTGGTGTGCATACCAATAATCCCCATCTTCCTTTCACCTCTCCATCAACAGGAACAGCCGTCGCTAATTTGCCATCTGAAATACACATGGCTCCATTCAAATGAATAGATGCCTTTTTCCCTCTGTCAGAGGCAATGTACTGCAATGTTTTATTTGTCAAGATTGTTTTGGGAGAGTGTCTGCTTTAACTGTGAAAGAGAAATGACACCCCCCCTTTTTTTGTACATAGAACACAGTGTTTGTGCTGAGGCTCTTGAAAGTAAAGGGGTTTATGGGAGAGAGCTCCAAGGGACCATGTGACCTTGGATCGGATCAACAACAAGCCTCCTCTCCACTTCAAAACACCAACAGTGAATAATTTGTTTAGCAAAAGGGGCAAAATGTAAGAACGGGTCACATTCAGACAGACTAGACAAAAGCAATGCCAAAAATAATTCACATAACAGCCCAAAAAAGAATGCTGTTATAACCCCCTATGTACACATACACACACACACAAGCAACAATGCACAAACATACACACACACACAGCCCTAATCCCACTTGGGGACCCAAAAAGAGAAAACAAGCATCCATTAACGGAAAGGTGTTCCTGTGTGTATTAATGTCACTATGATATTCCCAGAGGAGAGGCATGAAATATTCATGGGAGGATGTTTCCGGATGCATCAGGAGTCAGCTTTACAAAGAGAGAGGGCTGGCTGAGCTGTCCGTGCTGCACAGAAGAGAGTCTCTTTCTCTCTCTCTCTCTCCCTGGCACTTCCGCCACCCGCCCGCCACCACACACGCCCAGATTAATAAATAACAACAGCAACAGCAGGGTCATGACTCTTCCTTTGCCCGTGCTCCTGTTTAGCTGAATGGCATGGCTCGCGCATTCAGTGCTAAACACCCAGGGCAGATGTGTCACCTCCGCTGATCCACTCGCCGCAGCTGTAATGTTGACCACTGACAGATTCACGGGCCGATAAAAAAACTTAATTGTGTGGTGCCACCTTAGAGTGGCAAAGCCGAAGCTTAACCTTTTTCACACTGCTCCCGAATTCTAAATGAGCGTGAGCATTGCTGCCATTGTTTGCCTCTGGGGTAATGGGGTTTAATGCACCTCTCTATTTAACTGTAAACACATTGTTTAATGATGTGGACATTTGACATTCATTTAGCTAAATCAATGACGGTGAACAGTTGACTTACACTAAGTCTCATTTGAGCCATCTCACTTGTGATGTACCCTTTCACTCTCATACAAACAATCCATTCACAGTGTAAAAGACTGCACTAATCAAAACAGAAAAAAATCTGATTGTATTTTTAATTAATGGAATTAACTGTGGTAATGACTAATGAGCATATGTTAACCTTGAATTTCAGACAGAAAAGGAATAATTATCAGCAGGACTTGCTTTAAATATCCAGTAGCTCCTACAGGATTTTTCCCCAGGCTTGAAGGTGTCAAGTAGCTGCTGCCATACTCATCATTTGAGTGGGTGATGGTGACGTGGGATCTGCCGGATTGGCAGGATTCATTTGGCACTGACTGTAAAGACCAACAGCAATGACATCAATCTGTCATAAAAAGTGCATTATAACAAAAGTTTGACTCAAACTTTTTTTTTTATTTTGTAGGAGAGCAACAATTATTTTTCATTTTGTCCTTAAATTGGCTAGATGGGATAGAAGTGCAAAGCACTCGATTTTCACAATGTTCACAATTGTGTCCCAGCAGAAAATGTTCCATAACCATGCAACAGTCAGCTTTAAGCTCTTTCTGCATCTGGAGGCTCTGCTTATGTCACAGAACTGCACAAGTGGTATGCAACCAATCTTCTTTTAACTGTCTAATGGAACATTGAAATGTTACCATTAGCGTGCTTTGAAAGGCATTAAAATGTTTGACCACCCTTTTTTTCCATTCCTCTCAGCAAAGGCACCATCTTCCACTAGGTAAAAGCCAAGGAGACAAATGTCCTCTGTATTCAAACGGCAAGATGCTATGGGTATTGCATGTGAAACCTCTTTCCCTTTTCAAAATCTTTTCCCTAGCCACAGGAGGTAACATCGCTATCAGGACCTCCATCCTGTATGGAGCCTCTGGGTTGTGCCGTCCTACAGAAATGATCACGTCAGTCAACCCCTCCATCTGTGGGAGAGTCGGTGGAGGTTGAGAAACAGAGGGAGAGAGAAAGAGAGAGAGAAAGAAAGAAAGTGTGAGGGGGAGAAGGAGAGAGTGGGAGCAGGAAGATGGGGGCACTTCTCACACAATCTCTAATTCTGAATTTCAATTTGTCCTTTTGCTTTCATCCTCCACAGAGACCTGAATCCTTGCCCAAGGCTCTGTGTTCACTGGGGGAAGCTGCCCCCTCAAAAGGGAAGTCTGAGGATATTTTTGAGTCATTAGCTTGTGTTAATTAGCTGGCAATGGAGTACATCAATCAATGGCCCTTTGGAGTGAAACATCCGGTGCCGCTATCTCCTGAACTCCTCTGCCGCTCGTAGGTGTTTGATAATACATAAATCAGAGGTGAGAATAGACAGAGACTGATCAACCATTCATTATTTTTAAATATCAAAAAGGCCATCTCTCACACAGCAATCATATCTCTCATTCAAGAGCCTGATTCTCTTTTCACCATCAAGCAGTGATCAATATTCCTTTGACTGATCCTATTGGGACAAGGACTCTGTCGTCTGCTCTACAGACATTTCTAACAAGAGTTAACAAGGGCCTCTTATGTACTGGAGCAATAGGAAAATTTAAATATCAAAACTCAATACTTCAAGTGAACTGATTAATTTCCAAACGTGTATCTGTCACCAATCTTTTATTCTATTCTTATAACGCAATAATGAAGCATACATTCTTAAACCAAATTTTTATGCAGTTCATACTCATATTTACTTTTTTCATTTATCATCTAATTTATCAACAGGGTTAGCCAAAGTGTGTCTAAAAAACACAGCTTTTGCCTGAACCTAAGTAAACCATAATTGTTGAACTGTCAATTAGAGATGAACCAATGTCAAGGCCAGTAAATATTAAAGCAGTATAGCACAGAATATGTAAGGACTGAGCAATCCAAATAACTCAATCCAATTTTACCTCTTTGGCTGCTATTGTCAGTATGCTTACCAATACCTCTTGCCCCCTGAAACCAAGTGGCAAAGAGTTGACGTGAAAGTATTTTCCAAAACAAAATGATAAATTACCACTAAAGTGTGCTCTAAAGTGCCCTTGTGTTGCAGTCAATATGTGATGTGGAACATGTATCAGTACTAATACAGTTCTTCCTAACAACTTACTATGTCCTATTTCTCATGAGGTTACTATTAGGAGTGATCACCATGACAGTTACAAACAATGATACCATGACAAGAGGAGTATAGTGTCAGTGTGTCAAGCCACGACATGACATCTCTATTTAATGTTTGTCAGTGTTTAGATACAACAGCATTCACAAGATATAAGGAGTTGCTAAATATAAGGAGTTGCTGGCAAAACATTCACGCATTTAACAAAGTCAGCAGCATTTGATTGATGGTTTGGTTTTCTATTTTAAATGAAAGAAGGATTACAAGCCAAAGGAGATCTTGTTAGTTCACACTGGAGTGTAGTGAGCAATTTATTCATGGCTTTCATGGTGATAAACAAGGATCACTTTGAATTCATTACCCTCTAGCTTTTCCTCAAAGTGCAGAATCAAACATGCTCCTCTCTAAAGATAACCATTGGCAGATGCACCCTGTGCTCTCTTCTTGCTTTTAGATGTGCCTGAATTTCCCTGGAATTATTACAAAAGGCCGACTAATCCAAAATAGAATTAACACATCACAGTATCTTCTATGTGTCAAACGCTGTTATATGTTACATCTAATTTGAGGCTCTGTTTGTTTTCTGATGATATTTCATGGTAAAACGTGAGTGACAAACATGTTTTCCTCCAAGTATTTCTCTCCCATAAGCATTGTTTTTGTAGTCAAAGGGTCATGGATTGTGTGTGAAATGTAATAAACGTAACTTGGCTAGTCATGGATACGCAGACATTCTCTATTCTCCACTGGGAGAACTCCAGACAGTCACTCCAGACAGTGAATTTTTCTTAAAGGTAGAGTTCTGGGAGTTGATGTCACAAACTCGGCACGCAACATTCAAAATTCCACTGGCAGGAAAATGCAGCGCCAAGCTATAGATATCCATTCAAAAATACAAATTATTTACTCTCAGTAAATTGTTCATGACCTTCATTTTGTGCCTGTCAAATTCATTCAGCAGTGATAACGGAAAGAATTGCCGTGGTGAAGTTAGCTTCAAATTGGACATTCGATGGATATGCGGATATGAATTACAATGTTGCAATATTGAATGTCTGACTTAGAAGAGAACTAACTTAACCTCGTTGGTTGTTTTTTTTTATTGGTGTGGCTGCATTTAATGAAATCTTATTGAAGATTTGTTGTAATGTGTAATCTGTAATCGTGCCAAACAACACACCTTAGCTGTTCTAAATCCTGCGCAAACCCACAGCCTCTTTTGGCTTATCGCCTATGCAGAAACGGCTCATCATCCAACATTGTAATTGCCGATGACAGATAAGTTATAGCCCATAGCCGATAATACGGCAAAGTCTTGCAGTCTTTTTAGGCACATTAACGTAATTTTTTGACATTATATCTGTCTGTACTGTTATTAATCTTAGAGATATTGTTTAAATTTCATTGGAAGTAGAGTGCAAATTTAACTCTGTCAGCTTCAATCTGCAACTGCTGGTATTCATGTACCATTCATTCTTAACCCGTTGTAGGTCAGCTTAACTGTTTAGTAGAGCACCTTTTAACCCATCATATTCTGATAAAAACCAAAACAACCCTTAATTAAACCACATGCAGCCATTCTCTACAAAGAAATGGCTGGGAAGCTCTATTTTTTTATTTATAAATGAACACTTCAACACTTCAAAAATCAAGTGATTTCTTCATGTTCAAGGCACACCGACATTGTAACTTGTCATTGTAACGGTCATTTTATAAAAGCCAAGACAGGATAAAATCCTTGAATATGGTGCTTTATAATGACAGATGGAACTAACAACCTGCTTTTGACCATAGCAACATGTCCATTTAGAACTAGTAAAGGCAGTTTATCCTGGTAAGTTCTGAATGAGTCTATGTGTGGCAGAAAGAAGTAGTTCTGCAAATATTGTTCATTTGTGAACTTACATCAAGTAGGAACAAGATGTGAATGTTACACCAAAAATAGACAATAGTCCTTGTATTCTCCCAAGCATGGATAGAAACTTTGATAAGCTAACATCAAATGATTTTTTATTTAACTGCCAGGGAAAAAAAATTGGCCTTTCAATTTGCTTCAAGGCTGGTTGGTGAAACTTTGATGCAATAGCATGCACACTACATCAGTTTATTAGGGATATTTACAGAAGGCTGATCTATCATTGGCCGTAACTCAGTCTTCATTGATTGTTGTTTGAGAACCAAATGTCAGGCGCCTACCAACATTATACTACATGGTTTGCCTGCAAAACTAGTTTCATCAGTCATAAATCCATTCCTGCAGGCCCTCCAGCTCACACTGTATATGAAGTCTCCTTTTTTGGTTCCTTGTTTCACTTTGATGTGCTGAATCAGAAAATGGCCTTAAGCTTCCTATAGTGGTGATTCACTGTACTCTGACTCTGGGAAGACAATCAATTCTAAACACTGCTTAAAAAATTGGACTCAACCCAAACATATTCAAACATGCAATGTGTGTTCAACTGACTTAATCTGCCATGTAATTTAAAAACATTCCACAGACACTCTGTGTGAAAAGCTGATGGTCCATACATCCCCAGATCTCTTATGGCTACATATTTTTTGTCTTTTTGACAGTTTAATTAATGTGATAATAATTTCCCCAGGTGAGAATTCGATAATTAGCTGCTTTAATGACATTTTATTTCAATCTACAGAGATGTAATTAAGGTAATGAAAAAGTCACTGGACAATGGGGCCAAACCATTCAGCATAAACAAGGGACATAATAATGGGTACATTAAGATTTTAAGGAGGGAGGCAGAGAGAGAACAAGACCATAGGAGAGAAAAGGGAGAGTAGAGGCAGAGTGCAAAAGGAGGAGAGGAGGAAGAGGAGGAGGAGATGAGAGAGATGTTGAAGGTGGGGGAGCAGGCTGCTATCCTAGTGAGCTGCTGATAATTGCCTTGCACGTGATTATTTGAGACATGTTAGCAAGCGAGCTACTGGATCTGGTTTCGAGTACTGTTACCACAGGGGTGTTGGCATCTCAACTCACCAGACGACAGCTCAGTGCGCTGTGGACTTTATTTCTTTATTTCTCTCCCTCTCTTTCTTGCTCTCTCTCGCTCTCTCCCTTCCCAGCCGTTGCCGCATGTTTCCCCAGTGGTTCACCCCGTAGCAAGTGGCTTGTCTGTGATGGATTGGCATCCTGTGTATGTCAAGCTGCTTTATGCCACCCTAATGAGCGGTCCAGGCTGAGCGGCTGCTGCTCCTCTCGTTTCCTCTCCTCTCCTCTCCTCGTTTGGAGAAATCTAGTTCCCTAGAAATCGCCGTCTTTTATGTGTGGAAAGGGATGCGGGTCATTCACAATTGTGAAGATGTCACGCTCAGACAGAAGGAGCCCTCGCAGCATAAACACTTTGCATTGTGCTCACACACAAGATGAATTTGTGTTCTTTTATCATAATACCCTTGCACTCACCAAACTGAAGCTTTCCTATTTTTATATTTAGAATGTGTGAACCTTTTTCAGGGGACATGGGATTAGTGGCAGCCACAGTATACAACAGTAGACTTTGTTTCTTATAAACTTATGGAAACATAAGACATACTTATAGAAATAAGACATATATTTGTTTGTTTGTTTGTTTGTCTACAATAAACAATAATAAATTGTATCCATAATTTTTATAAATCACCAAAGTGACACCTTTAAAAGTTAGACATCCCTCATAGGAATTGTACTATACGAGCCAAATGACAATGTTATAATCAGCCTGTGCATATGTGCCGCAGTACTTAATCAAACGCAGCTAAGTTGCCATCATGCTGGGTGGCACTCTGCCAAAGCTGTGGCTACATGTAGCACATCGCATCTACACCCCTCTGTCTGTAGTGCCCGACCTCACCGTGTATACCTACCCACTGCCTTGGCACCAGTGCTGGTCTGGGATCTGTTGCTGGCACTGTACTGCAGAGCAGGTGCACTTGAGCCAGTGTCACACCTCGGATGAGGACGCAAGTGGAGGGGAAGAGAAAGTCATCTTTAAGAGGACATAGTGAATGGTGAATGAATGAAATGTGAAGAGAGACATAGAGAAGTGAGGTGCATAAGGGATTTGTGGTCAATGTTAGGGATGGTCAATGTTAATTTGATACAACGTTAAATGGAACGTGTCACTGATAATATAGGCATTTGTTTTCTGTGCTTTGTCATAGCTATATTGGTAAAAAAAAAATCTTCCTAAATATGTCTTTAAAAGTTCTGATCACACATGGATGATATTTGCAAGGGAGTTGTAGTCATTGTTTACAAATGATCTGCCGATTTTCCTAGCTGCATATTCTAATTGAGAAGACTGCACTTTGTTCCAAGGAAATCATTTGTGCAATGACATGAGAATTGACTAGAGGAATGCGTGTCCCAGGAATCGGTCCCAAACAGATGCAATTTCATGGTCTTTTAACACAACCATTTTAATTCTGTTTCACTATGCCTGGCAAAAAGATCTTCTCTCAAATCTGTGCCTGCATCATACGACAGTCAAAACCTTTTTTCAACACTATTAAATCCTTTCCAAAGAGAAACATGATTGATTATAACTAGATAATGATAATCAAACATGTCCACTATAGTCCACAAATAGTTACTAAATTCCTGGATCTCATATTGCAAAATATGAACACATAAACATTATTTGCATCAGATTGCCGGATTAAGGAGAAATATCAGGAGAGGGCTCTGATTCAGATTGTAATGATTTTATAATGGGGGTTCAGATTGTAATAGTTTTGTAATGGAGATTCAGATTATAATAGTTTTGTAATGGAGATTCAGGTTTATAATAGTTTTGTGATGGAGGTTCAAATTGCAATACTTTATGTTCACCTTTGCCACACTGAACAAGACTGTGTGATTAGATCATTAGTTAGTCCGAAGTGTCTATCTAAGCTACGAATACACTTCTACGACACTTTCTATAAGATGACCATTAGTTCTCTTCATGCTATATGGACCTGAATATATGAGTTATATGTTCATTTGAAAACCTCTCAAAACAATTTTCTCTTCCTAAACCCTCTTATTGCTCATAAAGAATTCAATGCCTCAGCTCACTTGAAAAAGTATGGTAAAATCCGAACTGTAATATAGCATAAATGTGTTTTGGTACAGTAATATATTTTTGCAGACAGCAATGACCGCTGTACTGTGCTTTGTTGCAGAAAATCTGTCCCAGATATCTTGCATGACTGATCTTTAGACCTTTTTAGCAACTTCCAATTTCCTGTGGGAACTAAGATGCAATGGAAAAAGCTGCATTTTCAATATCTGTCTATATTGCTTGACTGGCATATGAATCATTCCAATAATGTCAATTTATGTACATATAAATATTTATCAGTTTCTAATAAAGTGACAAATTGACATCATATCAGCAAGACATTCCTCACCTCCCTTTCATATTACAGACTTCATATTATACAGGTCAAACTCAACCAAATAGATGATAGATTTCATAGCTCTTATTTCAAAGAATTATTTGAATAGCTTTATCACAATCACTTTGTAAACGTATAATATTCTTCCAAAATTGAGCCCTTTTTCTCACTCTAATCTACCATACCACTAGGCTGAATTTCACCTTAGTTTATATGCGTTCATAGATAAACCGAGATAAAGGTAGCAATAAGCCTAAATGCAAACGTTATGAATATGTGGGAGATATTACACGTTCATAGTGTTATTTTTAATAAAGATGATTTGTTTGAGGATGGAGTGAAGTACAGTGTATACAAACTCTCTTACATTCACTCTGGGAAAGCTTTACACACGCAGTTTCACTAGCTCAGAGTTAACATTAAGTTCTCTATGAGGCCTGCATTCCCTGGTCTTCAGCTTTCATCTTGATATTATATGACATACATCACTTAGGCTCAGATATTGGCTGATGTTGTGTTGGCTACTGCCAATGTATATCAAATTAATAGATGCAATAACAAGTATAAAATGTACACTATAGTCAATCAATATACATGCCTATATACAGAACGTTTTAACATTCTCACTCTTCCCCATGAACCTAATGAAGCAAATAATTGATATTTACCTGATTTAATTGTTTATTGTTTACTTTTATTTAATTTGTTTGCATAAAGCGAGCTGTAAACTAGATCACAACCAGTTGCTGACACATCATTTGCACACCCATAAATCCTGTCAAACAAATTTGTAATGCACTTTTAGCACTCATTCTTGTCATTTCACTTTGGATGTTTGGGCAGCAATTCATTCGTGTTAACACTGCAACATGAGTAGAAACAATCTCATTTGTATTCAAATTGCTTGCCTGATGTAACAGAATGGGACTGACATGCCGAGCCCCAGTAATGTATTTTTGTTTGTTTGGAAGGCACAGTAATCATGGCTGCCGCTCACAGGTGGTGACACTGAGCGAAAATCATTTGACACTGACAGTCCTCTGACTAAGCTTTTGGATCATTTCCCTTTAATTAACAGTGAACCAGACACCCTAGATTTATTTATATAGCTTTGTGCACCTGCATCTCTTGCTCTCAGAGATCCTATTGAACATCCTGCTTCAAGACTCTTGGGACTCTTAGGCAAGGCTTCAAAGTCAACTGGCTTTTACAGGTTAACAAGAACAAGATAGCCTTCATGATCAAGTGACAGCTAATTTTTTGGAAAAGAAAAGCACTTATGATCATGCTCGTAATGGACACTATGCTAATGAGACTAATAAGAAATGAAGCATGCTTTGTACTGCTGTGTTCAAGCCAGTTTGATTATAAACAGACTAGGGTATTATTTTCTATTCTACAAACTCCAAGTTCAAATATGAACTCCAAGTTCATATTTTGAAAGATAAATATGATTAAACAAGTTATTTGAGTAGTGAAATAAAATAAATGTAGACATGTTTTAGTGCCAGTCAAGTGAACCCATCAGCATCAGGAAGGTATGTATGCACTATCTGCCAAAAAAAAAAAAAGACAGTCAAAAAAAAAGTATGGACAGTGAAGCAGCAATGTGGGGGAGTGAGTACACAGCGTCTCCTCCTGCTCCACACTGGCCTCATTCACAAGGAGCCCTGCTCAGCATCTCCTGGACATCTCATGACAGACAAATGTGAATAGGATGCAGCAAAGTGGAAAGGCAGACATTCCCCCAGGCTTGGCAAGTTGATTTTGGAGTAATGATACCATTTGAGCATAGCGCACGCTCTGTGTTGACAGGCTGAGCATCTAACCTCAATGCTGAAACAATTACACATTGGCTGGGGATAAAAATGTCTTAAGTGAAATGTCAAAATCCTACAGGGAGATATATTTGAGACTGTGGCAAAGTTGTGGTCCCATGTTCATGGTAGAGAGAATGTATATATCAGTGTGATGAATGCCATTGCCCTCATAAATCATTTCAATGCAATATTCCTTTGGAGCCTGTTTGACAACACACAGTTCACAGTGTATGTTCACTCACATAAATATATTTTTGTGTGACAAGAAGCATATCCTCCCTCAGTGAAACTGTTTTGGGATAACTATACACATATACTAATAGTACTGATGATATCTTAGCCTTATGCCCAAATGCTGTTTAGTCAGCAAATGCTGCATCAAACACTCATGATGCCATGGGGGCACACAAAATACTAGATCATTGCACTTCAAGTCTATAAAGCTTTGTGGGTATGGTATGGGTTTCCATATTTCCATTTTTTTTGTTGTTGTTGTCGTTTTATGACATAATGAAATGGTTTCAATGCAAGTCTGGCAAGAGGAAAATAAATACAATCTCTTGTTTGTTAAGTTCACACTTTCCCCTAACTTCAGAAAGGCTAACTTTGCAAACTGTAAAGTTATAACTCTGCAAACTTTAGAAGCGTCTTTGTGGCACAATTATAACCAATCAATTAGCACTAATGACCTATGATTGTAAAACTATGCCAAAGCTGCAGGCCATGCACAGGTGTGTGAATTACCCTACACACATGCCAATACCCACATTGTTAAGCTTGAGCAAGAAAACGGAAAAAAGCTCCAACAGGAGCCAGGTGCAGTGTTGTAATTAAAGCCTTAGAATTACCAAATTAGAGTGTGGATATGAAACTACTTTTCCAACATAATTGAAGACTGAAATTACATTTTTGTACATTCATTTGTCATATCCTAACTATTGCTTACTTCAAATTCATGATAGGTGCAAAAGGAATTTTCTCACATGATAACAATCAACAACAGTGTGGTTGTATTAACATACACTCTCATGGACATTATTCTAAGGCAACTCAGAATGAGGCCAAAATTGTCAAACTGCTGGGGAATATACTATTCAAAAATAAACAGCAATCATACAAAAAAGATTGAATCCTTTAGGCACAATGATGCATAAGGAAATTCCTATAGGGTTATTCGTGTTCAAAATCTTTAAAGAGAGGAAGTAAAAACAACTGAAGAGCTTAGAATGTGAGTTTAACAACTTGTACCTGTGCAACTATTAGGTGTGATAATGGATGTTAATCAGATTCAATTGTTTATTAGATGTTACTAATTCATGAACCCATACTGATTTACTCAAACTGCTTGACTGCTTCACACAATAGTACATGGAGATAATGGCAAACTAACGATGACAAATCTTTTATTTTTTTAAAAGAAAAACAGTTGAATAAAATGACTCCAAATGTAGGTTGGCACTGGTTTCTACCCTCAACCTGCCTGCGGAAGTTCACTTGTGGTTAATGTAAAGAGATTTAACAGGCTTCTTCTTCTAAAGCCAGACTCACACTAGAGGGACTTTTAAGTCCTAATGGATTTTGAAATCAAGTTGCATCACACATATGTGTTCTTCTCTCCAGCCTGAAACATGCACACACTACACGATTCAAGAACAGTGGGGCATTTTGGACTATATGAGCCTGAGACTGTAAAGCAAGCAGGAGCAGTGAATACACACATATTCTCTCTTTTGAGTTCACTCGCAACTCTCTCAGCATTTATACCATAACTATTGCTCTGACACTGTAGAGAAAGGGACAGTTATACGATAGTTATAAGTCTGCATGTATGTCTAGTCATGTCATAATAGTTTGAAAAAGATGCCAGTCAGCTTGTGGCATGTGGGATATGTGTGTTATTTATTTCCATTTCAGTCTTTCATGTTTATCTGATATTTATCTTTTTTATATATTTTCTAGCTTTGTGAAATTGAATTTAAAAAATGTGTTACAAAAGAATAGATACCCTTGGCCCTGGCTATATTCTGCACTAAAGTGGTCTATGATCAGAAATCTGATTCCCCTTCCAGTTTGTTGAAATTGTACAGCTGTATTGTGTGTTGCTCTTCAACATTCCATTACTGATCCTTTCACTCAACAGGAATTTCAATTGAATCAAGACTGGGGACAGTCAGGGAATCTGTGGCACAAGCAGCATCTTTACCACATGCAGGTCCATTGGGACCCGGGTTCAATTCCGTCCAGCGTTAATTTCCTGATCCCATCTCTCTCCATGTCACATTGGCTTCCTGTCTCATCAGTCTGAGCTACATAAATGCAAAAAGCCCCCAAAGGCCCCATGAAGACTGGGAAGATTTGGTTCTGTGAAGATTCTGTCATTAATTCCTCAAACTTCTGGATTATTGAATCAGTTTTCACCAGTGTTGGTTTGAAAAAAAGCCCCCCGATGAAGGACGGGCAAATCAGGCCTAAAATATGCCTCAAGTGTTAGCCTGTCTGGACATTGAGTGTTTAACTCACACTGACTCAAAGGCAACACCTGCAGGTTGAACATCACTTGTAGACTTGTAGAGTGGCTGTTGTATGGTCCTAAATAAACTGTCTGTACATCTTCTTTTGTACATTGGCATACAAATAACATATCACACATCACTGTCATGATAATTATACTGTAGTAGAAGGTCAAAAAGGCCTGAAGAGTGGAAGAAACAGGGGAGATCTTTAAAAGAAGGCATTCGTTAGTAGATATAGAACACAGGGTGCTGCTGAAAGCATCTTTCATCTAATCTGAAGTGGAGACAGACTGCTCTGGGACAGATTGATTCTAAATTGTTCTAATCTCAACCCTTGATAGCAGAAAAAAAACAGTGTCAACATGCTGCCTGGCTGCTCTGATGCCTCTGCAATCACTTTTGGTAATGAGAGGGCTCCAGGGGTTCAGCTTTCATACTGCTGTCTTTAAAAACGTTGCCCTAACACATGACATCAATAAACCACACCCGCAACTTTTGTCGCGTCATGTCGGGAATCAACTAATCAAGTCTCTGATAAGCTGAGGTTAATCTATGTTACTGCACTCTGTACTTGCTTTCTTTCTCTTTCGCTTTCCCCTCTCCCTTGCAGCGGGCGAGACCAGTGCAGGCCACTGATGATTCCCCAGAGACAAGCTGTGCCGCTGTTGGAGGCCTGCGGCTCTCTGCTTGTGTCAGGGACTGTGTGATAACCCCACTCTCACATGAAGTTTAATTGCTTGCCCCTGTGTTTCTGGGCTTGGGGAAGGAGGGGCAGGCTGGGTACAAAGCAATTCTAAGTCAGAGTTGTCTAAGTAAAGAACTGTTCAATTCGCCAAAAGTAAATAAGACCTAAACAGGCAAGTAATTTGATTTCTGATGTTGAGCATGATGTTGAAATTCATATTCCTTGTGCTAGGTGTTTCACATGTCAAAATGCTGTGACTTTTTGTGTGTGTTTTTTTTTCAACATTGATAGAATGTTTAAATATACACTTCCTGCTGGCTTGGTGATTTTAATAGTTTGTGACACCCAGCTCTTGAAGAAAACGACACCAACCATCTGGGCGAAAACATCTGGGAGAGGCCAAACATGGAGAGAATTCAGCCACCACTTGATTCAGACAAGGCAGCAGTTTGTGAAATCCACTGACAGTTGAATGAGAAGATTAATTGCATTCATCCATGACAGTTGGATGGAGCTGCCTGTGGTTACCTGCCCCTCTTGCTGATGTCAAGGTGTCACCTCAATGTTCACAGTGCCTTGGAAATCCTTCAGAGAGAATAGGTTTGACTGGTGTACTTTCAAGTGACTATGTTTTCAGAAATGGGCTTTCATGGCCAATTGTGCTTACACATTTTTCATCCATATATTCTAGACCTTGTCATTGTCCTTGGTGAGGTGACAGGGACCCATTATAATCTGAGAACTATATCTTATCAAACAGCTTTGTGGAGGCAGCAAATGTGGAGGCACAACTATCTGTACATTACACTACAGATAAGGAGGAAACATTTTTGATCACTAGATTCACAAAATGATCTGATACTCCTGCTTCATTTACACATTGAACAACATTTGTTGAGTTCATTTAATCCAGTCAAGTCTTATTTTAAGTCAGTTGAGTTATGAAAATAAGTGAGTTTATACCACTGCTTGATCAAATTGTGATGCACTATTTAGAATTTGCATTATTTTCAGATAACCGCACACCTCTGAAGTAGGCCGGACCTGACTGTTGTACAATCACTGATATACGCAAATTGTGTTGTTAATTATCCATTACAACTGTAATAATCGCGTTATAAACTTAACACTACACATTGTAACATAACTCAAAAGGTAAATTCAGTTTATTTGAGACAACAAATCAATTTTTCAGTGATTACCATCATTTATCTTTGGTCCAAATGAAACAACCAGCCCTTGCAGCACCCCTTCTACATCCTTCTTGGTGACAAATCACACACCAGCTCTTTCAAGTGCCATGTGTCTGATGGAGCATCATTGTGGTATGTTGTTCACTGCTTAAACTGGGTACACACTGACTGAGAGCATAAAGCATAGACAGCTCACCATTCATAACCCATCACCATAGCTAGTATTTGGGCCAGTGGAGCCACTGTTACCATAAGAAAAGCAGAGAGTAATTCAGTGTTCCGCAACAAATCCAGTCAAGCAAACTAACACTGAGTGGCCCTGGAGCCTGTGTAGCTAGTCATCTAAGCTGTCCAAAAGACACTGGCATGATGCCTGTATTGACAGTGTGTGTGTGTGTGTGTGTGTGTGTGTGTGTGTGTGTGTGTGTGTGTGTGTGTGTGTGTGTGTGTGTGTGTGTGTGTGTAACTGGACCTTGTATCTCTGGCTAGCAGCCTCTCTCCTTCAGCAGGTCTTCCCCCAGTGCTCCATCTCTCTGTAGAAAGCAACAGTGAATTCTTCAACTGATAATCGGCTGCCCCGAACCATGTCTGCACACTACACTTCATCACAGCATTGGTTGGTAACAACAACAATGTATGCCATTGACAGAAATATACTTCTTGCTGTATATACTTCTTGCATGTCCTCTACAGACAGAGTATGTACTATGTACAATGTAATTACAATATAGCTTTACTTTGAAAGACATTCTGCATTATCAGGGGTTGCATACCCTTGCAGTTGCATTCTTTCACATCAGTGTACAGTATGTATTGTGGAGGAACTCAAACTTTGCCTAAAACTATTCCACATCAGTGCAAAACTTTACAAACATTGCCAGTCTCCTATTTGATTCCCTCCTTTGCTAAAAGGTATTCCATCTTCACATGGTAACTTTTTAACTCAAACTCTTCTGAAATAGCTTGCAGGAGGTTGCCTCAGCCACGCAAGACATGGAGGCGTGAGGCGTGAGGCGAGCCATATTTGGTATGGACAAAGCAGTCTCTGAGGAACAATTTACCTGCTGCTGTTAAACTGTCAACTGTCAAAATGCCACAGTGAGGAGAGGAGACACTGGTGGGAGGTGATTGGATTTGTTTTGGGTGGTTTGAGCTCTAATTCTGAAGGGCACTGGGGAAGGAGAGGAGGCAAATAACCTTTAACCATTTGCAGGGCTCAGAAGTGGAGCAGTATTCCTTGATATGCAGGGACCAACTGAATAACACTGTATATTAAGTTATGAGTGCAGTCTAAATACCAAGATGATGGAAGGCCTGACTTGTCTCTATTTGTTCAATGCCAGTCTGTCCCAACTTTTTTATAAATATGAACATTTCCATTATTGTTTATACAGCTTCAGGCTAACTAACTAAACTTTAAACTACAGCTTTCAACATAGACATTAGTCCTCTGTGCTTGCTTTTACTCTGAATCTGTAACTTTCATATTAAAAATTGAACACTAATCATGTGGCATGTCTGAATAAGGGCCATTAACTGCACAATTTAGTCTAATCTGTTATGGGTTTAAACTTGAGCGTCCCTGTTGTGTTATGTAATTGCCTGTTTTGCAGAAGAAAGATGGAATTAATCATATACAAACTTGAGTATTATGCAATTAATTTTAAGACTGACATCTATTGTGGTTGTGAACCCATGCTGATTCCATTAGGAATTGTGCATTTTTAAAGGGGCCTAAGAACAAAAATTGTCGTTTTGAGGAATGGCCGAATATTTTCTTCCACAACATGTTTTGAAGGAGCTGATGACTCAGCCCTCTTTTACACTGGCAGAGAAGGCAACGTTGTAGTTTGGGAACACAGTTCTATAATGAAATAATGCCTTAGTTGAGAAATACTAGTGCACTGAACTACAATATGCAAACGCATTTCCTCTGTGTCCGTAAGTGAACACTCTTGCTAATGCACTCTCACATAAAAATTGGCATTTGGGATCCATGGCTGCTGTGTGAGAAGACAATGGCAGTACTGTAACCTTGCAGGCTATGGTGTGACTAACACATAACACTTGGGGAGTTGAAAAGAAAATGAAAAGTAAACAAGTCTGTCAATGCCGTCTCACCTGTCACACTTTCTCCCACTCTTTCTTGCCAACTTCTGGCAAATTGCTTCGCCATGGTAGTGCATTTCTCACACAGAACGGTGTGCAACCTTGATGCCCCATGCTCTGGATTATTAAAAGAAAAAAAAAAACATTAATAGCTGTGCGAAGGCAAACAATACTATGTCACTGTGTGGCCTAGTGTCTCATTCAACAAAACAAAACTCTTTTAATTGTGTGTTCAATGCAGCATGTTTACCAAAATGGTCTCCGCCTTTAAAATGATGTCAGTGTGGTCATGTCACAATGTCCTGCAGCCAAGAATTTATGAAAGATTTATGAAATTCTCTCCTAATGTAGACACAATGTATGTACACGAGGGCAGGTGACAAAGGTTTAATTCAAACACCATTTAAGTCGCCATTAAAGTCTGATTTCATTTTTGTAATTATCTTAATAATATGCAAAGGAGAGGCACCTGTCTGTCTGAAAACCTCTTAGCATGCATAGTTTGATGGGTTATTATCAGACACTAGGTGATTCATTCCCTTGCAAGACTTTGTTTCAGAGTGATTTCACTGAGGTCATTCTCTCAAAGGTATCCTTTTAGCACTGACATGCTAATTAGACCATTGTTATGAGTGCATTTGATAGTACAAAGTAGTGGCAGGTTATAATTACACGCGAGCACTGCTGGTGTAAAAAGCACTCTGTGTGCTGCGCATTGGCTTTTAATGGAATTTTTCACACTTTCGCATCTAAATAGGCTGGCAAACAGTGACCTGAGCGAAGTGCCTTGTGCAGACAGGGTGGTGGCTGGATAAAAGAACGAAGAGTGTACCCGGTCACCTGGGGGATTGGATGAAAAATGAGGAGAAAATGCTAACTACTGTTTTTATCTCTGCAACAAGCACGCCTTCATTTATCCTAGTCGAACAGATTAAAGGGATAGATTGATTAATTGGCCTCCCTGACTATGCTTTTAATGAACAGCGAAGGCATACAGGGCATATTTGCTTGATCCTTTCTTTGTGAGCTGGTGTTAATGAAACCCCAGTGGACCAGAACCAACGTGACACATTTAAATCATTTGTGGGGGTTTGCGTGGTACACACTCGCGGCTGTTGAGTGTTTGTTTAAACTGATGAGGCATAGTTTTACTAATGATCCTCATCTAAAATAATAATGGAAATGAAATAGACAAAAAATGCAACTCAAGAAAAAAGAATCAACAACACCATTAAGGCAAGAGAGTGTTGTGGTGAAAGGTTCTGATTATGTGAACCTCAAACTCGTGTTAAAATCTCATATACTAAGGACTGTGTCTTTAATTAAGATTAAAACATTAGTTGAACATAATGTCAAATTTAAATACTGTAACGTTAGCCAGGCTAGCGCCACCTACAGCTTCATCTCAAGATCACATTTTGCTACAGCACAGTCACGGATCTCTCCATTAACAGGTTTCCTCCAACAATTTTTTGACCGGGCAATCAGTGAACAGAGGGCTCTGGCATGCCGAATGTTTTTAAAGTTCACACAAAGTATCTGTCCATGGGGACCGGAAATGTACCCCAATTGAGGGATTCGAGACACTTTGCACAAAGTGAAACAATGTGAAAGCATTTGGTGCACCAGGCTACAATAACATGGGATTTGTCTGTAAATGTGAAACATAAAACATGACAATATCTTAGATGGTTGTTCAGACTATTGTCTTTCTAGTATAGACTGAGAGGCACAGTCAGTATTTTTAACTAAAAATGAAATATGTCTAGACAACAATTCGTGTATGTGAAATAACATATGCCTATTCTTCATCTGAGAAGTTTTTTTTATGGATTTTTTTACAATTTAAAAGGGCCTAAAACAACGATTTCTCACAAGATTTCTTGACAGCAAGTAATTTTTACTGACCGCATTAATGCATCACATCAAATCCATCACCCATTTCATTAAACAGACAGACCTCTGGACAGTGCTTAAAATGGACTTGGTCTGTTTGTCTGGGTTCATATATGTACACTGTGAAAAAAATGAAATTCTCAATGAAATAAGATAGGTATTCTCTATTTCCTCAGTGCTAGTGTGACACTACAGTCGTTAATACTGTACATCGTAAATGCTGTTTAAACTCCTCTATCTGCTGGAGCAAACGTTCAGGAAAGATGTGATCTGATGTTACACTAGAGCCACTGTTTCAAAAGATAGGGCATGAAAGCAAGAAAGCTCCAAACATGTTTTTACAAACATGGCTGCTTTCTCTGGGGAATCTACGAAGGGCCATTGATATAACACACATCCAGAAAAGGAAGCTTTAACCTCCACCCCCAGGGCTCCACATCATTTCAGCAATTAAAGCTCTGTAAACAAGACTCTCATTCTCATTCTCAGGTTCAAGGATTATGTTCATATTCAGACATACAGAGAGAACATTGTAGAAACAGATTGTTCTTTCAGTGTGAGCCTCTAACTTTGATTCCTATAAAAAAGAAGGTTGACAGTGGTGCAGTTAATGTCATTCTTGAATTAGAGATAATTCAGTGAACTTCAAACCATTTCAAACCAAAGCATGTTAAGGTAGACCAAAACAAACTGTTATTTTCTGGCTCAAGAACACACACATACACACACACACACACACAGACACAAAAGCTACTCCCAACTCTGTCCTGGACAATTACTGACAAACGGCCGGATTTGATGTTCATCTGGCCTCACCGATTGCCTTAAAAGTCCCCACACCATGTGGTCCACCACCAGCAGCTCCCCTCAACTCCCCTTAGACCAATCTGCTGTGATGCCACGCCAGTGAGAGTCAAGGACATCTACACCCACACGCAGCTCCTTCAGCGAGGGGCAACAGTGTCACCTTAAACCCCCTCTGAGCTTCCAGAGTACGGGGTCCCTGCTGCCAGTTTGATTGTAACAAATCCACAGGGAAAGCAGAGTTTCCAAGAACTGCAGACACAGCAGGCGAGCTTTGTGGCAATGTACTCTAGAGTGATTAGCTAAAGCCAAGCCGTTAAACCATGTGCAGTCTCTGTCAGTCAAGATTTATGCCAGTGCCACCCGTTCAGTAACCCTGACCGCTTGCACCCCCAAGCATGGAGGAAGAGGTGAATCACTGACAAGTCAGTGTTATTCAACAGGATTTCAAATGTCTGAATATGGAGACATCATTGCATTTCCAATACAATGTCACTGCTAGGACACTGTGCAGTACTTTTGTTTACAAAGTATAAGTGCCTGGAATTACTGAAACAAAACCGATCTTGCTTAACGCTTTCGTCAAATGTTAATGAGCAATTAAACTACTTTACACGTAAATGTTATGATTTGAAAGCAGAGACTGAAATAAAGTAAGGGTAATAAATCATGCAGATGCACAAGAGATTTCTTTCACCACATCTGACCATGAAATTAGAAAACAACACATTGACAATGCTATCCAGGCATCACGTTGCTTTGTGCTTGGTCAAAATCACAGGTAAACAGTGCATATATTATCTGTTTATTTGAGACAGTTTCAAGGGGACACTCTTCATTAACATTCGGCATAAAAGTGGCTGCACTTGAGGTGCTTTGAGGAGACAACAAGACCTGATGTTCTGTGAAATTATACACGCATGCACACTCACACACACACACGCACGCACGCACACACACACACACACACACACACACACAGCCTTCAAACGAGTTGGAAATTAATGCAATTGAAATGGGCTATGTACACCACATAAGATAAGTTCAAACAAAATTAAAGTAAAAAAATAAACACACCTGAAAATAATCACAAAGAGACAACCATCACCTTGAATGGTGGAAACAACTTTTATTGTAAGTCATATCACTGTTTTGGTCTCCATATCAACCAATAACTAAATATAATGGTGTAACATACACAAATCATACATGAATCACTGTTATGGTCTCTGCATATAGCCACTATTTAAATGTCCTTATATGGGATTTATTCTCTTTGAACATTTAGCTCTTTTGTCAGGGATTTACAATAACACGAAGCCTCAGTGTTGTTTCATCCCTCACACTTATTTCACATTTAGATGTCATATTATGTGAGAGAATGAGAACTAAACTGCATTGTGTCTCACCATTAAAACAGGTGAAGCTGGAGTTCAGGTGTCCTAAACATTGGGGAAGAAATGTTATTCATGTAATGTCCAATTCAGTTATAGCCCCAAGCCCAATCATAACAATGAGCGGTGGTTTATGGTGTTTACAGTCAACGGGGAAAAAAAGAGAAATTGCAGCATTATTCCCCAGTAGTTTTTCTTTTTATTTTCCTGTAGAGTTCACTAAGCCTGAATAAAGCCTCAGTGTTTTTCAAGTGAAAGTTTACAACATCCTATAATTTGCATGGGTACAGCCTACATATTCCCAATCTTTTAAGATCTCACTGTTTGACATTGACCATAAATGCAAATTTGTAGTTCAGGGTACAGGTGTCACTCCAAACCCAATATGGCCAACAGTATATATATATAGAAGGATAACAAAAAATGACATATTTGACCTTTTTTGGCCATAGAGTCATTAGAGTCCTAGAGTACAGAGTCATTTTTCTATCCTGTAATGGTAATATTTATGTTAGGTATACCCCTAGTTAGTTTAACATGTGAGAAATAGACTGTTCTCATAATATTTATTTCTTCTATGGTCAAAATAAATCATGGCCTCCACCACATAACGGAAAAAAGTCAAGTCTTAATGCAACCAGTTCTCACACAAAAATCTAAACTACAACAATCCCAGCTGTAAAACATCTGCAGAAAAACATCTATATCATCTATAACATTTATATCCAGTAGCAGAATTCAACATAGCATCCACCATAGACCTAATGAAAAATACTACACCAATGCTAAAGCATCTGGGAAACAATCAAGAGACAGTCACTGCCACTCTACTAGTTGTTATCATAATATACTCCAAAGCAACAGTGAATCCTGAGATGACCAGAAGTCAATATTAAATTAACACAGAGGAAAGTCATACAGAATTGCTGTCAATATGCCATGAGAACATATTGGACGCTCTCAGCTATCTGAGCAGGCTGGGTGAACTCTCAACAACAGGGTAGTACCAACATCCACCAGCACCTCCCAAGACCTGAGAATGAATAGTGCCAGACCATATCGGAGAGGGCACAAAGCATATGTGGAACAACCAATGCGCATGGTGCAGATGAGTACCATAAAAACTCAGAACTTTAGCCTTCCTGAACAAGATCATGTGACCGTCACAGTGGCAGAAGTCCACACACATGCATGAAGAACTGTACAGTACCAGGGCCTAACATGCTGCATGACTACTGGCTAAACTGGCTATGTGCGAGTGTCTGGCCATACAAATATACTAGTTGCTCAGAGATGGAACTGAGCCAGAATCAGGCCAATAACCTACCTGTGTACAACACAGAATCTCAGATGGATAGCAAATTATATGAGAGGCTGCATAAAAATTGGCAAGAACATAGAAGAGCTATGCACCACACAACAACTGGTGAATAAGGCAGTCTCCACAGGCTGCAGAGCCAAAAAGACCAAACTGCATATTACTTTGATTGACCCTGCCAGAACACAAAAATCAGGAATTTACTGCATCATACTGAGAGCATCCACTCCAAGACAAAGAGAAACGAAAAGGAACATCCACATCTAACAGGCACTTAGAACCAGTGGCTACCCCACAGGAAAGTCAGGAAAGAAACAGGAGAAAGTAACCAAAACACCAAACAGTGCCAATCAAAGCAACAGCGAGCAGCAAAAGCCATGTGGTTATCCCCCTATGTGGCTGGACTGTCTGCAAAACTAAGGAGGATTTTCATCACATCACAGTACACTTCAAGCCCAGCAACACTCTTAGACAGAGAGACAACACTACAAGACGCAAATTTTGTTTATGCAGTGCAGTGAGGAGTGCTTAGATCGGTACAGTGGGGAAATAAAGCAACCCCCTCAGAAACACAGAAGGGCCACTTCCACAGGACAGCACTCAAGAGTCCGGTGCGCTGGTAAAACCCTTAGGTGCTAGTTTTCATTCATTAACACACCTAGGTGTTAAGGTGTAAGGTGTCAGAAGAGAGGTTTACCAATGTACTTACTGTGCACTTACTGAACTTTTTATTACACTATTGCACTTTCTACTTAAAATAGTGCAAATATGCACTATAACAATATGCACTCTTTGTTAGTCTCTTTCATTCATGTTGCAGCTTGAATGTTATCCTCTATTGTAAGTCGCTTTCGATAAAAGCGTCTGCTAAATGCATAAATGCAAGATGTAATATGCTGTATTATGTAACTATCAAGAAAACGGCACTCAGTCCCCTAGAGTCACCCTATCCAGAACATGGCACTCCAGTGTAAGAAGTGTCGCCCTGAACAGTTCAGCCCTGCACACGCCCGGCTCAAACCTGCAACTAGCAGCACCGTGTGAGACCTGTTCACTAGCGACAGAGTTAAAACCCTTGGGTGCTCGTGTTCACTCACTAGCCGGTCAAACCTGCAACTAGCAGCACCGTGAGAGAGAACTGTTCCTAGCGACAGAGTAAGAACCCTTGGGATCCACCGTGTTCAAAAAAAAAACTCACTAGCCTGTCTGTTGTGTCGGGAGAGAGGGTTATTCCAATTTGTAATAATGTAAGTTACTGACCATCCACCCAAAAAAAAAAAAAATTGCTAATGCATTAATTATTTTATCATTAAGTAATTAATAGTCAATACTGAGTTATTAATTAGCTAATAATTGTTAATTTAATCATCATTATAATCATCAATACTGAGCATAATCATGTTGTATGTAACTAAATTTCTCTCATTATAATTATGATGGAATGTTGTAGTAACTAAACATGACTGGTACTGGGGCTAACAAGGTGGGGTTTCTCAAGTAAATTATTTTGTTTCTAATTTTAAATCTTGTATTTTAGGACACATTTTCCATCTTGTATTTAGGGTATTGTCACCCTAAAAATAAAAAATCAGAAACAGGTGTTTTGAGGAATATGGGGTCTGTAGAAGTGAAAACACATAAATTGCAAAAATCTATATGAAATATTCCTCAAACAGAATTTTGCTACATATCAGCATATACTATGTGTGATTGTATGTGTGTAATTTCACTTTTTACCCAGAAAGCATTGAGCAAATTACGGCGAATATAGCCAACACCAGTATTGCCAACACCAACATCAATCTCATAAGACCTTGCCAGTCAGGGATCCTTTTAAGAAATCAGGATATACTAGGTGGTGTCAAAGATCATTGAATTCTGACTGCTTCCATCCTCTCTGGAGGAACACTGAGAGTTGCTTTTGGAGCGTAATGTGCAAGATGGATTGCTGATTAGAACCAAAGAAAAACGGCACTCTTTAGAGTCCCCTTGAGAACAGCACAAAGAATGTTAGAATCAGAAACCAGAATGTCTAAGGGATAATGCTATGTGATGCGGTCACTGTCGTGAAAGAACTCCAGACAGAGTGATGGGAGCCCAACTCCTGCAGAGGGGGTTATTCCATGATAATGACTGCCTCACAGAATGTTATTACACTTGTTACACAGCTACCTATTGAATATATCAATAACACTTGAAAAGCACCTATGGAGTGCAAACCTCTGCCAAGGCAATATATGGTCACTGACGCAATACAAATTCCAGATGTGTTCCAGATCACCACCAAAATGTAATCATTCAATTCAGCTCAGTTCAATTTTATTTATACAGTGGCTTTTACAATAGTATTGTCTCATGGCGCTTTACAGAAGGAGCCCCCAAGAGCAACAGGGGCAAGGATGTGTTTTGTTAGTCTAGGAAGAAACCTTGGGCAGATCATGACTCAAGGGGTTGACCCAACTGCCAGGGATCATGCAGGAAAAGTACAATCAATAGTAACCATGATAGACTTCAAGTGTTCCATCATTTTAGCTAAGGATCAAAATAGTTCCAAAATATTATCCCACAATATTACATGGTAGTCAGTCCATGGGTGGCTATCAAGAATTATGGCTGGGCAGTGTAGTAGTAGCCAGACCTATATATATATATATATACCCCCATATATATTACCTCCATGATCCATCTCACTCCTTGACTATATATATGTGCGACATGACAGATGAAAGGTTTGAATGGTCTGATATTTCTTGATAACAGACCATTGCTAATTATAACAGACCGCTGTCAAGGACAAAGAAACTGAGCATTACTATAACCAAGTTAGCCATGTAATAAGCGGGATAACATTCTGTGAGGCGGCTATTATCATGGAATAACCCCCTTCAAAATGATTCAATAGCCCTCCACAGGCGTTGGGCTCCCATCACTCTATCAGAAACTTTGATAACATGATTTCTCTGTGTCTATGTAAACACCTTATCCTGAACACAATTAAAATGAGATAAGCCTTATACCCTGGTAGACACCCTGGTGATACTCTGTAGGCATACATTTAGGCTCTTTTACATTATGTTTTTAACAAACGACACTTTTACAACCCTAAACTATTTAATACTTAATACAGCTATGCTTGAGTATGAAATGTGTATAAATACATGTAAATAACACTGCCTTGCCCTCTGTTAGCAGAGAGTGATGCAAAAGACTCTTGTGCACCTGCATCTGCTACCACAGAATTGATGTAGATTGAAGAGGATAGAACAGGATCAAGGCAGAATTCATTTTTCTTAGTGATTTCTATTAGAATTCACTAAATCTTAGTGTACTTCTGTTACATCTACATCTTGATGATGCATTAGATATGTAGACTCAAAGACCAAGCCTACATTCAAGTGAGGGCATTTCAACACTGCAAAATGAGTTGGTGATCAGCAGGCAAGATTGCCAGTGTGCATAAAGCTGACATCCAAAATCAATAAATGCACACCTATCAATATGATTGGCACACACACACACACACACACACAGGCACACACACACACACAGACATGATCACTAATCATAAGGAGTTCCATAAATCATATGGATCCACTAATCATATGGAACCATAAAGATCAGATGAGCATAACCTGAAAAGAAAAAAAATCCTATTTGTTAATCCATGGTCCAGAGAGACCCCCAGCTATGGGTTCCCACGTGGGGACACGTACTAAAGTCATGGATCAGTGAGGGGAAGTAATTAGGACAGTTATTTAATTTGAGTAATGGGGGGCTGTAGATGTACCCAAGCCACCTACGATTTATTAATTATGTGGGTATCTGGTTAATAGGTTACTGCTCATCTCCTGATGTCAGACTAAATTATTTAAGGGGGCAAAGGGACCATCAAGACCTTCATGATGTGGGCCCAGCAGGAGCCCAATATTAGGTTCTACTGTAGAGAATGTGTGGGTAGCAGAGTGAATTTATGAGTACATATGAGAAGCAGAGAGGCAGGATTAGAGAAAGGAGAGGTGTAAACATTTGTTGGAGGCTGATATAACACTAAAAGGAGCCATATTTCAAAAACATATTTTTCTTTGAGCTTCAGAAAGCAACTTTGAATCTGTTTCAGAAATCTGAACTGTGGTGGCTCAGTGCTGATAAAGGGATCACTTTTTTGTGTGATTCCATTGTGTGCATGTGTGCCTGCTGTGGGCTATTTGTGCCTGTGTAGATGTGTGTATTTGTGTGTGTGTTTATGTGTGTGTGTGTGTGAGAGAGAGAGTGTGTGTGAGAGATTTGGATGTAAAAAGGAGTACTTTGTTCATGCCTGCCCTGCTACATTTTTAAAAACAGATGGGATGACTACAGGCAATTGGGGATATGCAAAATTCTAGCTAAGCAAGCATTCCAGGGACCCACAGTACAAAGAATATTATGACTGAGTAAAGAGAACAACAACAAGAGAAATATTCTACACATTTAGCCACTGTATGTCTGCAAAAAGGTAGAATATTTCAGTGCTACCTGAATGTGAATACAATTCAGTAAAACTTACTGCAGCTACAGACTATTATTATTATTATTATTATTATTATTATTATTATTATTATTATTATTATTATTATTATTATTATCAGATCCTGAATTGAGGTTAGGTGGATGACAGTCTGAAGACAATTCATTCAAAGTAGATGTTATGAAATCATTGAGACAGATCTTATTTAACTAGACAGAAACTGGAGGAAATGGCTGTTGTCTTAATATAGTGTCTGAGACTCTGACTTGTTAAAGGATATTAAATCATGATTAAGATAAAACAAATCACTTTCCTATCAGTCACACTGTCAGTAATTTTCTTCATCCCAAGGCTTCACTGCTGAAAAAACAACACATGCTGAGCAAAGACTGTGATTGGCCTCTTTCACTGTGGCCAGTGTAAGATTTCTGAGGGATATGTTTAGAGGTCACTGTGGGGTATCTACCATAGGCACATCAGCTCTCTGACCTGACACTTTGTAATATGAAATGCTAAGAAAATGTGGCTTGATGTATAAAAGGCTGCAAGTAATTAATGGCGAACCATCTTCTGCCTCGCTCTGGCATGGAGTGAAGGGAGATTTTGGCCAAAAACTGTGATCTGTGTTACTGTCAGCATTTTCTGCTTGGTTTAATAATCGTCAGCAAGAGCTGCACTCAACTGCATGATTTGAATTCCGCCAAGTCAGTAATTGCCATCGCTGTATTGTCAAGATTGTAAGTTGTAAGAGAGGCTTGATCTTCACCACTGTACAGCACTTAACATTACCCCTATGATACAAGGTCAATCAATACAGCTGGCCCTAGCCTTTAAGAAGATGCAGATATGTTCAAAATCAATGTTTGGTTGTCATCACCTTTATTTGCAATCAGGACCTGAGTTATGATGACATGGCGCACAGCCAACATGAGCCCTATTTTGTTTTCTCTCTCTCTCTCTCTGGCTTTGTTCTTAGCTGTTGTTATTGATATGGGAGAGTGTCATTTGTTATGTTCATGTCGAATGATGTGCTTATCTCATCCAGTTCAATAATGCAGATGCTACACATGGAACTTAAGTGACTTTTAGCAAGCTGTATGACATTGGCCGAACATTCTGCTGTAAATGACCAAGAAAAAAATAATGACTTGAACGTTTGAGGGATAGGAACTCTATCACTCTTACTGACATCGTGCAGGGCTCCTCTGTGTATAAACCACATTACTTCTATGTTCCACATGAGGCCAATGTGTGTGGAGGTCCAGACTGACTTAACTGACTTTCCTTAGATGGCCAAAACAAAGAATCTATGGAATCATAATCACGACTCATTTTACACTGTGAACAATTTGTTCTGCGAACAGACCATGAAACAAGACAGCAATAAGTGAAAACAGGGTCATGGACTGTTATTGCAACAATAAGGACAAAGTGTCTGCGAGTTTGGTGGCACAGAATGTAATTTGGTAATTTTACAAGCTTGGTTTTGGGGTCACATATTGATTTTTTTTCTCATTCTGGGGTTTGCTTTTTGATCTTTATTTTCCCTTCCTTAAAGCTTATTTGGCATTTTCTTACCTTGTCTCAAATATCATAGTGCTGCCCACATCCAGTCCACTTCAATCATTCACTAACAGCGCCAGCTTTGATGGCAGTCAAAGAAAAAAAAAAAAAACATCTGACCTGATCTTAGCACAATATACAATCACTGTTGCCCATCACAAAATTTAGGATAATAATATCACAGCATGGTATGGTATCACATAAACCGTAACAACAGCTATTCCAGGTATGAAATACCAAATGACATTTTCACACAACACCATAAATAAACACATACCCACAAATGTGATTCAAGCAGGTGATCCTCTGTCCTACGCATAGGTTCATTTAAGGAAACTGTCATAAACTTGGGACAGTAAGGGAAAAGGAAGACTAATCCACTCTCCCATTTAAGCTTACCAACAGCACTTCCCTCCAAATGTTTGGATGGTTTACAAAACGCTTGCCAAGATATCTATAATAACTGCCTAAGAATAATTCTATTGAAACTGCAAGAGATATTAAGTAGTCAATCACCATAGAGAGGACGGCAGACACTGCATAAATCATGTATGAACCAAAGTTATTCAGGTACAGGCAGCAACTCATGAGAAGCTTTGATGATGAACAAACTTAACGGTCATGAGGTAGCGTGGATCATCAGAATTTGTTCCAACATTTTCTGCCCACTGAGTGAAAATACTTACTCTGGTCACAACTGGATTTTAATGACAAGTATATTCAACGGGAAAGTAATCAGTGCCGTTATTTCTGCTTGTATGCGTGTGGGCACCCATCACATGTTGTTATTTCCCCCGTGAGTGGCATCGAAACTGAGATTGAAAACTAAAATGATTGAACACCCCATATTGAATTTACTCAAAAAAGCTGATATACAAGGTAATGGACAAGGAGATGTGAGGTTCTGTTAATGCTCTCTTCCCATCACTATCACCTCAGAGCTCCACAACTGTAATCAATGTGTTGTTTCTATGTAAATGACCATAAAGCTGTTAATCACACTGAAATTTAAACACCCGGCCACAAACTGCTGCATTGCTGTTCAAAACTGCAGCAAAAGTATGGATGTTCACATTGGTTCAAGCCCAGGGCAATAATTAATAGGATGCCTCCATTGTCTATATATGTACCAGTCCAGGTGCAAGGATAATTGGGTGCTTGGTGGCAGTCTGTCATACAACAAGCAGCATATAGCCAGCGAGAGTCAAATGAATTTCATGATAATTGGGTTTTGCGAAAAGCCTAATGGCAGACCATGTTTTACTCTGCACACTGATTGATAATGCTCCTTAAGATTCACATCTAACTGACTACAGAGAGAGTGTTTTACTGACTGAGTCAATTTAGACTTTGTGTGTATGTGTCTGTGTGTGTGAAAGAGAGTGTGTATGTGTGTCCATCCAAGCATCTAAGAGAAGGAGAGATGTGAGGATTTGTTTCTTGTTAAAGATATCTATATCTGTATATACCTATAGGCTATACTCTGTGCCTTCTTCAGTTCTGCTGAAAATATCCAATGGCACCTTGCAGTCCCTCACCTCAGAAATAATTCAAACCCACTTCAGTTTTGAGGAAGACTGTCAGAATCCAGTCATGATTATTTAGTCTAGATTTATGGTTGATCATAGCCATGAGAGTATTCACACAAATCCTCAACAAATCCTCCTTGTCTTCAGTTTATTAAATTACTTCAATAGCATTTTAAATTGCAGCCAGACCTCTGTTGAGTTGGCCAGGCTAGGTTTATGGTGAAAAACTAGCCAATTTCTTTGCAATCACAGCAAAATAGCCAACCAGTGCAGCAGCACAGCATAGTAGGGTAAGACAGCTGAGTCATGACGCACATACAGACACACACATACACACACACACACACACACACATGATATAATTCTAGAAGTAATAGCCAATTCTTAAAGGTTTTCAACTCTGCCCCTAAAGCCATATCATCTATTAGTGTAACTGTAGGTACCCAGTCTTAATGACCAATGCATTGATCACATGATTACGAGGGAAGCTCAGAGTTAATACAGTCACTACTATTGCTCATCACAGACTTGTCAGTCTTGGTCAGTGAAGCACAATAGACTTGTGAGCCACGGAACATAAAACATAAACCTAACTGCGAGACAAGCACTTTCACAAGCAGCTGCCAGGTCATTGCAGGCCACAGATGAGGTTGTTATGTCCTGGCCATAAAAGTGGGCAAAGGTGTCCCCAGGCCAGTGGGATATGGCCGGCACAGAGGTGGGCACCATTGGTCACAGTTGCCAGTTTGTAGCTGCTCAAACTTCCCAGTGAGTCAAAAACAAAACCAGCAAGGAAATAGTAAGGAATACTCGCCCCTGTAGGAGTGACTGAGGGACAGACACACCAAGACCGAGTCTTCCTTTTCTCAGACAGTGAGCACTGCTCTTGCTGATATTATGAGTGCTGCTCTTGGCAATATTACACACACTGCTCTTGGCGATATTATGAGTGCTGCTCTTGCTGATATTACACTTGCTGCTCTTGGCAATATTACGCGCGCTGCTCTTGCTGATATTACACTTGTTGCTCTTGGCAATATTATGAGCGCTGCTCTTGGCAATATTATGAGCGCTGCTCTTGGCGATATTACAAACGCTGCTCTTGCTGATATTTCCAGCGCTGCTCTTGCTGATCTTACGCTTACTGCTCTTGGTGATATTACGCACGCTGCTCTTGCTGATATTACACTTGCTGCTCTTGGCAATATTAGGCTCGCTGCTCTTGCTGATATTTCGAGCGCTGCTCTTGGCAATATTACGCGCGCTGCTCTTGCTGATATTTCGAGCGCTGCTCTTGGCAATATTACGCGCGCTGCTCTTGCTGATATTTCGAGCGCTGCTCTTGGCAATATTACGCGCACTGTTCTTGCTGATATTTTGAGCGCTGCTCTTGGCAATATTACGTGCGCTGTTCTTGCTGATATTTCGAGCGCTGCTCTTGGCAATATTACGTGCGCTGTTCTTGCTAATATTTCGAGGGCTGCTCTTGGCAATATTACGTGCGCTGTTCTTGCTGATATTTTGAGCGCTGCTCTTGGCAATATTACGCGCGCTGCTCTTGCTGATATTTCCAGCGCTGCTCTTGTTTATATTACGAGTGCTGCTCTTGCTGATATTTCGAGCGCTGCTCTTGGCGATATTACGCTTGCTGCTCTTGCTGATCTTACGCTTGCTGCTCTTGTTGATATTACGAGTGCTGCTCTTGCTGATATTTCGAGCGCTGCTCTTGGCAATATTACGTGGGCTGCTCTTGCTGATCTTTTGCTTGCTGCTCTTGGTGATATTACGCACGCTGCTCTTGCTGATATTACACTTGCTGCTCTTGGCAATATTAGGCTCGCTGCTCTTGACGATATTACGAGGGCTACTCTTGCTGATATTATGAGCGCTGCTCTTGCTGATATTATGCTCCATCCTGCCCTCTAGAATATAATGTGCGTTTGCCACAAAAGTAGGTTCAGTCAGTACAGCGGTGACACAGAGTTGAATGATAATCTTAACAGGAATAAAACTTGTCGATTGCAAAAAACAACAGTACACGTGATGTTAACAGAGATGATACTGACCCATAGTTCTACTTCGCTTTTTAGAAAAAACTCAATCGCACTGTTCCTGCATGTCAGCAAAGTCAGTCAGGCATGCTTATAAGGTGAAGGTAAGAAATTACAAAGACAGTTAAAAGTTGCTTTTGACTTCATTTAAATAACAAAACTCTAAGTCAGGTACTCTGACTGCTTGATTTATTGCCTCTGAGAATTTCTCTCATTCAAGAACTGAACGCAACTTGGATGATCCCATCTCCTGGCTGAGTGAGTGCAAGAGAGTAGCAGTTAGATGTTTGACCCAAGCCTCACACTTGAAGAGTCAGTGCTTGCTATTCATACAGAGGGCATGAACTAGTCACACAAATTTGTAGTCTTAAGAGAATGCTTGAAGTTTGGATCTTGATAGTGAATACCAAGAAGTTGTCACAAAAAACATAGTGATAATCAAGATGCGGAAGGAAAGAGACAGCTTTAGCTAAAAGCCCTCTGTCAGTATGTGTGGACCTTTGATGAGAGGTGGTTCTGAAGGGTTTAGAAGAAAACACTGGGCAGGTGTGGGAATCCCAAAGGTGACGTCAAAGCACATTGACCCAGAGAGAACTGACTTCCCATAAAGCCTAGTGAATTATGCATTACTTTCTGAGAAAATGAGATGCTGAAAATGCAAGAAAAAGCCTGAGAATGCTGAGAATGAAATTGAGCTGTGGCAGCTCACCCAGGGGTGTGTGGCCGAACCATCTGTTTGTTTGGAACCCTTGCTGTAAGAGAAAATAGTTATTAAAAGATTTTTGTGACTTCTGAAAAACACAGATATTTCTATTTTGACTCATTACTTTACGATCAGTAAAAGGCAAAGGTTTTGACTTTAGCAAGTCATAATATTGCTGAGACAATGATGCTTACCATGTGACACACATACTAATTCTTCCTGCATTATTGTTTTTTTCTCATTTATTACAATGCTTTTAGAGCTAAGCTGGCAACTTGATAGTCAACATATTTGTGGTACTCAGGCAGCAGATCATGTTTTCACTGGGAACAGGTTTCTTTACATATTAATTATTCTTACCAGCTGGTGCATTGCGAGGCCTTCCAGCACAGGCCCTTATGCCCTCATTAAGGCTCTCAGAGATGCGTTATAAGTTTCAAACACTGAGATCTCCAGCATTTAAGTCCAGTGACACAGCACATTTTCCTGCCAGCTGTGTCATTAAGAAGGCAGCACATTACTGGTTTGCCTTGCTGATAACTGACCTGAGTTCAAATTCACACCAGGAATCTGTCATCAAATGGAGGAGCAGTGAAGCTTTGGTTATGCTCTAATTAGAGCTAAAGTTGTTTTTTCTGTTGGCTTGTGCTTATATTGCAGGTTTAGTTCAGCTTAGTCAGCATGTAAAGTTTTCTTTAAAATGATGTATGTATTCTTTAGCCATGATTTTATCACTAACAGGAAAAGTGCCTGTGGGGGGAATCCATAGGTGGCAGAACTCATCTACTCTCACAGTCACAATCTCTATCTAAGTTATCATCTCATAACCATGGAAGGGAGATATAAAGCTCAAAGCTTATATCATCCCAGTGACTCTCACAAACTTGAATGAGGAGAGGTGATAAGATTTGATAAGCATACAGTATAGGACCAATTGACACACGGTTATTACACACACACAAGCTCTCTGGAATATTCAATGAGAGACGATTCTTTTGATCAAAGTAACACTATGTAGTTTTTGGTGGGAAACTAGGGGACTGGCCACCTCCAGGACACAAAACCCGGCTGTTGGGAATAATGCTTGTGGTAGTGTATCATCCTTCATATGACTTTGGGTGATACCAAAGTGATACCATATAAAAAGGATACCTCAATGATAAAATTAAAATGACACAAAGTTACTTTAAATAAGCTATTACCCAGTGGATTTGTATTCTGTATTTTCCTTATACCTAAGTTTGTGCCCTGGTTGCATTTCTTGTATTCATTGCATTTCTTAAGACCTAATTGTATGAAATTACAATGCCTCAAAATCTCCAAAGTCCTTGTGAGGATTTATGTATTTGGAAATATCTTCATGAGTACATCTCTTAGCTAACAACCCACACTGATACAATCCTCTTATAACAGCATAGGAGCCACAATATTCACCTTAATTTTATCTGTGCTCAGATCCACATGGTCAACAATCAGGCTCCATTTCACCAAGCACTGTCCTAGAACAGGTTAAGCTGGCTAAAGCCAGATTTTGACACTGTGCTTCCTTTTACACCTCTAAACCCCATGTCAAGCTTTGCAGACTGACAGCACAAGCAACAAGCAGAAAATCACTCCTAAAAGCAACCACCAGATCTCAGCATTAACTATCCAGAGTTCAAAGGGTAGGTGCGTAACTGTCAAGAATCTGACCCCCCTGTCAAACCTTAACTGAGTGGGGAAAAATATCATCCCTTGCCTTTCCAGATAACATTTAAGCACTATGGAAACACTATGGGAAACATCTATCCATAGGACTATTATTGTGTTTTGAAAATAAACATGGGTTCTTTAAGACTAACAATTTAGTGGCTTGCAGTTAGCGTGCTGAATTAGCATTTGCCTCAGTTGTAAATAACACTGCCAATACAAGGCGCAAGGGAGTGGTGCTGGTGTTTGAAAGTATCCCTTATATAATAGTACCTTTAGGTAATTTTGTCACACAGAGGTGTGGAAGATGGAGATAACATTTCCCAGTGGTGAAACCAACTGATCTCACGTCTTTAGCTGTAGAGCTGATGTTTGTTTAACAATGTGAAATGCATAAACTGTCCACCAAAATTCTGCATGCCACTTGAATTGCCACACTTAACCGCACTGTTATTACACATTAGTCACATCAGGCAGATATGCTGTCAGAAAACATTGCAAAACATTGCAACATTGAGTCTGACCTGGTGTTAGTTTAGAAGTCACATCAAGCATATGGAAGCAGAGCCTAAATATTGCTATTCCAGTAAGACCACAAAGAAATGTAGCTAGGTGTAGCAGAGGTCCCCAAACATATAGTACAAAAATAATCTAGCTTTCTCAGTTAGTAATGACACCAATTTGTACTCTCACTCTCACTTCCTGAGTGTGAGATTAAAACTATTCATATCAAAATGATAAATATTATGTGATAATTTTGCTCCAGTAGTCCAAATGAAGTCAATAATGAAAGACACTATCAATCAGCGATGATGCAAAGAAATGAACAAATGTGACTCAAATTGTGTAAGTTTTTATCTTACTGCATTACCACATATTTCACTTGCAAAAGACACAGTTGGAAAAACAGAAATGCATACTGACACAAAGATGGCATGTTTGCAAATGCAAATAGAGCTTTGGTTAAGACAGATTTCTCTTTCAGAGTCCACGCAACACACATCTGGCATGACTGTGGCAGTATTGTCTCCAGTCTATGAGTAATTCACCACCCAATGCAAATTAGACAGCTGCAGAACCACAATGATGGTCTGCCAATGCATGACACGCTGTCATAACAACTCTGGAATATTTTGGATGTGTCTCTCCTACTGTATAGGACTGACAATATAATTAAAGATTTGCAAAAGGGTCCCATTTCTCAGTATTTTCCTGTCTCAAAATAAATGTTGCAAAAATGCTTTTGATGTATGTGCAGTGTTATAGTAAAACACTTGTCACTTAACGATGCGCAACCAAACCGCAGTTTTAATGCAGCTCACTTTAGCACAGCTCACTTACATTTTCTTTATGGAGTCTGGGGATGAAGTATGAAGTAGATGCCATTTAGTGCTTAGTAAGCTTAGTGCTTTACAGTGTCCACAAGCAGTGGTCAAGAGGTTATAAACTCTCATAGGATGCCATTGATTCAATCCCTGCCATATCCACCAGAGTGCTGAGGTAGATAGAAAGTCTCAGCACATCTGATTCTTCAAAGGACATAGGAGTAAGATTTCCTCTCATCTAGCAGATATTGGGCCAGTTTATTGGCCGGCTAGTTTTTTAGCATACAAGATTAATCAGACAACTCTCAAGATTAATCAGACAACTCTCTATTATATAATTAAACAAAATGTGATAATTCATTCAATTATCTTTTGCTCAAAATTTTTCACACAGCACTTTGCAATACTCCAGAGGCAAGTGATAACTGATCGACCGTACATGCAAGATAGGGTACAAGTGCCAATTTGCTGAAAAAAGAAGCATGCAAGATGCTGGAACAGAATGCAACTAAGGGGAACAGGGAGTTTGTTTCTAAAAGTAAACCTGAACTAAATGGCGTCTCTCATCCACATTCTGGGCGCGCTCCACAGAGTGGAGACTGATGAAGCACTCAAAGCAGTGGCTGGTCATTTACATGCAGGTGCTTAGCATTTATCAGTTTCCATTGGCACTGGTGATATCTGTGCTGTCCTCACTGTGAGCAAAATGTAAAATTATACTTGACAAGAGTCAGTATGTTGTGGAAATTGTTTCATACCATAGTTGTAGAAGTAGCAATTGTGTTTTTGCTAATATTTTTGCAATTTTGAGGGTACAATAAGATGTAATGTTCAACAGAGTGCTATGTTGTGTTCTTGTGAGGGGAGTGGGAAATTGTAGTGCTCCTTTGCTCAAATCCTTTTTCCAGGGCTTTTTCATGTATCTCTGTCTCCTCCTGTATTACATTTCCATCTTAAACGTGCTGAAGGGGAAAACAATCAGTACTCAGTTTGTTAACTGTTATCAGCACTGGTAATTATAAAAGGGCAAACTTAGAGGTATTCAAAAATATTTCCCAGACAAATATGGCCAGTATCTTATGCTTTGAAATTGTCAGAGACATATTTATATATATATATAATATTTATGCATTTAGCAGACGCTTTTATCCAAAGCGACTTACAACTTGTCAACTATCAATTGTTCAGGGCCAGTCTCCCCTAGAGCTACTTAGGGTACAAGGGCACAACGGTAGCAGCTGGGATTCGAACCTACAACTCTTCAGGCTACTTGCACGCTAGCCAGGTTCCTTAACCACTATGCTACCACCGCCCTATCTTTAAACATAATTTCAGATTTTTGGCTGAAATTTGGCTGCCTACAGAAGTTTTAGACCACTGGTTTGATACACCTCCATGGGTCCATGTTAATGACAGATGACAACATTAATGACAACATTTTTGGTTAATTTACCATCTTGGTAGTCCCTATGATGGTTAAATGGCTCATTATGAGGTGAATGAAGTCTCTTTCGGCACCCTATATCGCGCAGGTACACGCAGTTTGAAAATGATGGTTGTGTTGATCAAAACCTAAACTGAATGAAACTGAAATTGTACCTTGTCAGTCAATATAATTCCACAAAAACTATCATAGCTGGTTCCTATGCTTTGGTTTGCAGAGTTAAAAAATAATAGGCTTGCCTGGTCTTGCTGTAAGGCAAGCTGAATTGATTTGTGCAGACATCAACCATGAGGTCAAGTTGTATTGCAGTGTAATTGAAGTACAGAAGCAATTATGGTTAAAGCATTTACAAATAACGTTGTCATTCACATTCTAGTCACACAACATACTTTTTTGTGTAAAAAAAATTTGGAAGCTATTTGACTTTGTCTATGTTCTACATTAATTGAACCACATTTCAGATGCCAAGCAACCTCCACCAGTGTATATGTAGTACACTGTTCATGTAATCCTAACATTTGCACTGATTCTGTCAATATTATAAAATGTCACATACCAATTTGCTTTTCCACACACACTGCTCAGGCAAACATAGAAAAGACATTAGGACGCATTAGTGTGTGATTGATTACCTTTTGCAGGGTAGCCGCAGTTTGCTGAATCAGGGCCTGATGATTTGGCTCAGCTGCACTCGAACGCTGTTTTTCCAGCTCTGCAGAAGGCTGTCTTTCTGAGGGAACAGTCATAATCCACATCCTCATATTGCCCCTGGTGCGGCACTGAAACCACACACACTGCTCCTGTGTGTTAATATCAGGCAATTAGATGTTTCAATTAGATGAATGACTGACAAGGTATCACAGATTAAATAGGCAAGTTATTTCTCTTTGAAAGTGTCTCAAAGGTGTGATTATGAATAACTCATTGTCCACATGTATTTGCATGTCTATTACCACGTCTCACACTATTCCTCCCTTCCATTTGGCTGTATGAGTAACAAAATATCCCCAAATTAAACTCCCTCAGTAAAACAGCTTTAGTAGGTACACACATTATGTCTTCATATTTGTGGCGAGTGCCTTCAGTGTCCTGGTACACTCTAAAGATGTGTATATACATTCACTGTTACTATTGTTTTCTTTGATTATCAGTTTCATTTACATTAATGAGCTCTTAATTGCTGACAAAAATGGATGTTGTTTTACACATTTTTAGTTGTAGGCCTACCTAATATATTTCCATCAGTTGTAATTTTGTTTGCAAAACTCACAGATTCTTATTTCACTGACACAACAACAACCTGCTCATCTATGAATCTCATCCCACTGCCAAGGTCAAATAACTGCTCATTAGTTCCCTCACACACAGGTTTTCAGCTGATCATATCCAGTAATTACCTCCATCAAAAACTTGCATTGTTCAGGTAAGCTTTGTAATTACTATTCATACAGTATGTATGTATTTATACAGTATATACTTTGCCTTGGTGTAGCTGATGCTGATTGCCATGTTGAGCCGCCATCTTGCAAGCGGAATCTAGGCACAAACTCACAAGGAGATCACAGCTAGGGAGAATTGATCAAAGTTGCACTTATTTGAAGAGATGGATGATCATACGTATTATCGGACATATGACGAGCACAATCTGTTGCCAAGAAAATGAAAAAAGAGAGCAAAACAGAGAAAGAAACCATCGGGACTCCAGAACATGAGTAAACATTGGAGCGGCTTTTCCCAAATGGAAGGCACTAATAAGGGAAAGGAAGTTCCAATGTGATGCCGAGGTTGCCTGCTTTCTTCTCGACAGGTAATTGAAACAAACTAAATTAAAAACGTTTTCATTTTCTCAAAGCTTAGTAAACATGTTTTTATTTTCTCAAAGCTTAGTAAACATGTTGATGTTGATGTTGATGGCCACCAGCATAACAAATAGCCAAAGTGACAATATTATACAATGTCATATTGTGTATATTATACATTTTTGGACTCGTAGAAATTGTGTTGGTGGAGGCTGACATGGATGACATCTCTCCATATGTCCATGATCTGCTCTCAGCTACCGCAGCAGGAAATGAACACTGTGAAAAGGGACGGGCTAAAGAATCCTATTCAACTGCGGTATACCACCTCATCACTAGATGGGAGAAAAAATTACACAAAGCTAATTTAACTTAAAGATCTCTGTGCCATTTAATCTGAATTACTCAGTTAACACCTTTAAAGAGTGAGTATGTTATTGTAAAGAAAATGTATCTGCAGAATACAGATAAAAAGTCACACCGTAAAGAATACTATAATAACAATATATAATAGTGTTTCCCTCTGCACTGCCAATTCATTACTTATGTGTGCATCTGTCAAGTGTGTAAAGGCCATCATTTCTGTATTTTCTTTCTTCAAATTGCAATTATCTGCACTGGTACTCCCCTCCCTTATGTAATATGTTTCCATTGTGTTGTTGTTTTATTTGTATCATATCCCATGTATACTAATATATGCCCACAATGTAGAAATTAGGGGGACACAATGTGGGTAGCTGGCTATCCTCACTCCATCCTCGCACCCCATCAATAATGCAGACCCCAAATTGAAATGCACTCAGGCTGAACTGTGGAATTACTTTGTGATCTAACGTCAGGTGGGTACAAGCTTGCTTCCTTCTGCCTCAAAATGGAGTGGGTGCAGACAGCTATGAAAGAGAAATTGAACAAGGCTCTTCCGTTTCTGCCAAGATAATCCAACTCTTTGTATGCACAGGATGAAGTGAGAGTGATTAAAAACCTGCGTAAGACATGGAATGAGCACTTCTTTTGTTAGACATATGCTGATGAACTATCTATACAGTACAAGACATCACTGCCTTGAGAGACTGTATTGTTCCAGCTTTGTGTTTAAATTATCATTTTGTCAATTATTGCAGTGTTGTGTGTCAATAGTACACTCCAGTAAATGCTAATTATATATTATCTCACTGTGTATCATTACCTTAACATGTGGAATGTGCACCTGCATTATTGCAGTCTGCATGGCATGTGTATGTTCTTCCATCAATGCAGCCTCTTATTTCACCCAATACAATGTGGTTTGTCTTTCAGAAAATGCACCATGGGTTCAGTGGTGGGCTTCCTGACTTGGTAGTGCTGGTCAAGCTGTTTTAGGCGCAGACAGGCCCATTAAGACTGAATCAGGGGGAATTTGCCTTGTCCTGGCAAATGATCTCTCACTGCTCGTGACAGGCCTGGCAGTTCCTCCACGCAGGTCCTTGGGTAGAGACCTCATTCAGCTGGAACCATCGGGACTTGTCTCTCCCTGCAATAAGAACAACAAAGTCAAATTGAAATAGCCAGTAGTCCTTGCTTTGACAAATGTGGGAAAAGTTTATAGCAGGCAAACAAAGCCTGCACAGTGACAAATCTGAGAGGTACATGGGGTAATTTAATTTTTTCTCCCTCTCCCATCCAAAGCTTGTTTTTATTATATATTTCATAAATATCTCAAAAATCAAAACACCACCAGGATTTAGTTTGTGACAAGCCATGCAAAATTGATACACCACAATGTTTTCATGTAAAACAGAGACAGTGAAATGAAGAGGAAATATAAAAAAACAGTCAGAGCCTCACACTATTGCATGCAGACCCTGTCGCTTTCTATGTTGCTACATATCACTGATATACAATTACTACTATATATACATTTCTAATCCTATTCTATCCTATTCAAATAATGTATTATAGGAAATGTATTTCATCCAGCTCAAGCAAGGAAAGGTGGTGGCTAGAAAGAGATATGTCTAGACTTCTTTAGACCCTGGGGAGGAACAGGGGAGGTGCATTTATCATGTAAGCTCTGGGTGGGACATTTTGATCATTTCGGTGAAGACAAGTGAGGACATTTTTTTTCAGACAAGGCTTTGATGATTATTTAATATCAAGACCAGTAATAAATGATCAAAAAGCCACGTAGAAAGATCAAAAAGCAAATACAGAATGCTGATTCTGCACTTGGACAGCAACTGACCTTTCTCCCCACCTCCAGCCTCCTGATGTGAAATCCCAGACCAAAGAAGCAGGATCTGACACTGTGTCTATTCTTCTTCTTCTTCTTCTTCTTCTTACAACAGGTCTCTTAGGCCTGAATTAATTTTCCCACAAGACTTTGTTGTGGAATAACTAATTAGCCACAATGACGTCAAATGTATTCTATACAGACATTTTATGGCAAAGTCAGTGCTAGTTTTAAACACTTCTATCCTTTGCTAGCTTGGAGTTTCATGAAACTCCTTAGTTTTCTTATATTAACAAAGCTAGGCTGTCATTGCTTCATTGGCCCCTTACACATTTAAGAGTTAAGTTAATTCCTAAGTCTGTCACCCTCCAGAATAACCTTTAATTTAGTTACTACCCTATAGCTCTGACTCCAACAACTACTGCATCAATGTATCATGTTCCACTCACAACTGTTCCTACCCCCACTCCAGGACTAATCCTGCTCCTAGATACACAGTACCAGCTCATTGCACTGGCCTCTCTTAAAACTTCATGACTTGAATAGGAGAATACTGATTAAATAACCCTCAAAAATGCCTATCATTATTGTCACAACTGACAGTCCAGAATCATGCTGAATTAAGCCCCTTTTCACTTGATTGCCTGTATTAGCAAGGCTTAGCATTCCAGAGGAACTTTCCAGACTGGCTGACATATAAGAACCAAGTCTGCAAGTTTGACCAATCACAATTCTTCACTCATCATAACTCATAACCATCTCGAGAAATGAACCAGTAAATCAGTTTTCAAAAGGAAGTCAATTGCCTTCCTTTAGCAAGAAGTTACAAACAAATCATCACCTTTAAAAACTATCGCTACAAGAGCGTGGCAACCGAAGAACCTTCAGATGTATTCATTTAAGAAGTGCAAGTGACGTGGAGGGAGCAAAGGACACATTGTGGGAATGTGCTGGCCCACTTCAAGCTAATCTCCCAGTTGAGCTGTAATGACTACAGTGTCATCTAGAATAGGCCCCGTGCATATTATCCTTCATGGTAATTAAGTTGGGTCATTAGGAATAATTAAATGAGAAAGTAGCTACTTCTATTTGGGCTGACGGGAGCCACACTGGTAACAGCCCTCAAGTAATATGGGAATCAACCCGAGTGGGAATGTTTGCTAATATCCTATTAACTTATCTAATTGCCTGCCGACCAATGAGGAACATTTCTTTATGGATATTGTCAACTAATCTAATTATCAGATAATCTGATTGAACAGAAGCAGACCACCAGGTACTTGTCAGTAGTCCTTAAAGAAGATGAGCATGCCAGGCCTATGTATCTGCCAACTCTGTTGCTGCATCAAGGCTTAAATTAATTTGATTAATTTGATTTTCTTTTCCTCTGCTTTGAAATGTTTGAAGTATAACAACCTGTTTGCATCTTTTTGGACTATCTGAAAATGATTCTCTGCTAAATGTTTCCTCAAGAACAGTCCAGCTCGACGCTTTAGAATCACTGTTGTGCTTAAATGTTTCCCATTTGTCCCATCATCATCCCATCGCCAGCAGTGCTGTATCAGTGAAATTTGTCATCTCAGTTAATGTCACAGAATGAAGCTTTATGAAGAATGAAGATGTATAGCATGGCACTGTGTTATTGCTGAAATGATATCAAGTAACAGTAAATGTATCAATTAATAAAATGGATCTGGTAATATGTATTACATTTTATCTGAAAACTATATAAAAAGAAAAAAAAAACAACTAAAAACTGATTCACAACACAGAACAGTTGCTAAGTCCTATGCCACTCATAATATGGCGTTATCCACACATGTTAACATAAGACAGGGCAACCAGAGAAGACAAAAGAACATTCATGAGTGCCTAGTGTACTAGATGCAAGTTTAACATTAGCCTCTGCCTTTGGAAATCAAGGTGTTTGACGCATAAGCAATAGTACACTGTGACATCTAGCTGCCTCATATGTCTTCTGGGGCTTTAGCCTGTATTTATTAACATCTGTTGTGTCTGTCCTGTTCTAAATGGGTCATGGGCATAGTGTTTTTTGTGTGACACCTTCTCTGGTCATTCTTCTAGAAATATTGCTCCATATAGAAGATTTGGAATATTTTTTCTTCACTACAGTCTACTGTACTTCCTCCAAGAGACTAATGAATTATCACTCGTGGTGCACCCACACCCAACCCTAACACTCAAGCATACCTCCCTCATTCAGTCACCCTGTTTCCCTCAATCGCCACCACCAACACCAACACCTCCTCCACCTCCCCTGTCTCTCACTACTTAGTTTGCTCTCTGTCTTTGCTCATCCACTGAATGAGTTTCAGAAAAATCACTGCCCCTTGAGTAATCATTCCCCATAAGAAGGCTTGCTGCTGTTTATTTATTTTCTCCACCACTAAATCTAATGGCATTTGTTCCCCACTTCACCTGGCCCTCTGCCAGGACTCCGCTGCAAGTCATTTGTCAAATGACCTAGCCACTATACAAACTGTTCTAACTGGGTGATCGCTGCTTATTGTTGCCAAAAATTCTTTATGACAAGAGAACGGTACCTTTCCAGTGGTTTATTGTACAGGAGAGGACCTTTAATGGCCATGCCTCAACACAATGGAGAAGTCCTCACAGAAATCACAACCTTCCTTAACTACAGTTCACACTCCCCTCTCTCTAGGCTGCTGACTTGTCCAGCAAAGAAAAGGGAAAGTCATTACTTTATTCAATAAGGCCTGCCAATGATGATTTTGGACAACCAATTCCCCTTTGCCTTTGACCCAAACCTCAAATCAATGTTTTTAATTTGACTATTGATGGAAGTGAGTTAGTGTACCATGATGATGCACAAGTTCTTCCAAGTTACATTTGAGATGTGAGGTGCCCTGACTTCATCTTGTCCAAAATTAATATTTACCCTGAACGGTAATTAAAAGGGTTTGGACTTGGAACTGACATAGCGGAAATGATATCTAGGCTGGTGCAAATTCTTCAACAGCACAAAATCAACCACTTGGCAAGAAAACTTTAAGTGAGATTTGTTTTTTTGTCACTTGATGCAGTACAGAGTGCTTCTCTGCAGAGTGCACGTCTGCCAGCCTGCAAGGGGTGGGACCCTTGGCCAGTAAAAGAAAATGTATAATCGGATTTAAATTTACATAAGAGAATATAATTAAATTGTATTGGCCCACAGAAATGGGCCCAAGGAGTGGCGAAATCCAGACATAAAAAAATTACATTTCCTACAAGCAGGAATCGCATGATGTTTTCGCATGTTCACATTTAAATATACTTTTTTAAAACAACCTTTTTCAGATTGTATCAGGTCTATTCTAAAACCTTACACAATAAGCCACTTATTTGCAGAATCTGGTCAAATTACTGCGCTGTAACCTGTAAGCATCAGGAACCTTCACCATATGAGTTTGTTTATACCTGCTATGCACAACATTTCTACAAGAGTAGGCTACCTCCTGATAAGACATTGTTTCTAAATGGACTGGTAGAAAGAAAAAAAAACAATGTTCTCTTGATCAGGAAATTCTTGCTAATTTCGTGTCATAAAACATAGTGCATATTTTCACTAAAAACTATTCTGTGAAAAATCATGGCATTGAAAACATTGACCTAGACTACAACAGTAGCCAAAAAAATAAGAAATATGCAGAGATAAAACATATCTTTTTGTGGTAATTTTTTCTTATAGCCTCTCAGTCTTTATCAAAATAACTTAATGGTGTCATATGTTATAAAATAACTTAATGGTGTTATAATGGTGTTTACTTGGGCTTCAGCCAGGTAACATCAGCATCCGAAATATGCCTGTGAAGATTCTCATTCATCCAGGTCATGGTAGTCAAAGTGCTAACTTGTATGCAACTGGACTTCTCTTTTGGAGCATGAAGACTTTCATCCTTTCATCACCTTTCATCCAAAAGGCTTCTTCAGTTCTGATCTAGAACTGATCTGAGGTATATCAAATTTCAAAACAGATATACCAAATTCAAAATAGGAGTGGTAACATTCATCCAAAGTGACAGCACAGACTACTGTAGCCTAGGGGCCCCTGTATACCTTAATCTGCCCCTGACTGCAATGTAGATGACTTAAGCATAAAAACAAACAAACAAAAAAACAGTAGAAAAGGAATGTAATGTAACATTTAACTTTTTTGTTCTGTGACATGGCTGCTCAATGTCTGAAGGCTATCCTGTTGTTGTCTGTAGTTTGATCGTTCAGCCATGAAGTTTATAGCATCCCATGTAGCCCCTGACATTCTGATCAATGACCATCATAACATTCAGACTAGTGATATGTCACACAGTGTGCTCAAACCAATGAAAGGGACAAAAGCACTATCAGTGTTCAACAGCACAAATTAAATTAATGTTTTACAGATTTAAGCTTTATCAAAGCTATGCTGAACAAAACAAAATTTCACTCAGTTCTGAGCCTGAATCGTTGAACCTTTTAGACATAACAGACAAAGTGTCATAGAAACCTAATTTCAAAATACATTCAATAAACAAAAAAATTAAAGCTGTCAACAAATTACATATCACTCACACATCAAACACATCACAAAAATTCTCAATATTTCACAAGAAACATACTGAAATGAAGTATACAATTGTGGTGTCTGAAAATGAATGAAAATTACTCACAAATAAAGCAAATGAAATTACTCACCAAAGGTTTATGTTAAAGGAAAATTCACTAAACTCCTGCCAAAAATGTAAATACAGGTGGTAGTATGCTTACTAACAAAACAAGTTTGTGTCTATTGTTGAGATTTAAAAAGGTGCATTGATTAGACTGGATTGTATTGTTTTACAGAGGCATGAGCAATGGAGACATAATATGCTGTATTGTGGTTGATACTGTCACCATGATCAAGCTCTGAGGGTTTGTCAGGGCCTGTTTTAGGGATTTGTTATGGTGTGATTGTCCCTCTCATTAAAAACAGGGATAGGTAGGTAATGTTACTGGTGAACTTAGTCTTTGTGCATTAATCAGAAGCTGGAGTGCCAGGGCATTATTCCCAGGGCCAAGTCCTTAGGGCTTTGCCTTTTCTTACTTTGGTTGTGGGTGCAACATGAGCTTTTGTGTGTTAGAGAGTACTGACAGCTCTAGCCAGCTCTGGTCTCTGCCAAGCCTTTAGGGTTTGACTATGCTTTGGGTGTAAGGACAATGGTATAGAATCATATGTAGTCTTGTGAGTCCTAACTTCTGGTCTTGTCACCTCAGCCTTCACTATACTACTGCACCATTTAAAATCCCTTTAAGATTATTATGAACAAAGGCAGAAAAGCCAAGATACAAATGCCATGTGCTAAAAATGTTACAGGTTTAAAGGATTAGCTTTGAACTCTTGTTGTTTGTATAATTGAAAACTACATTACTTAGCATATTCTGTAAGGCTAAGATTTACTGGATGGCAGTTTTCCCTAAGTAAGGATGATATAAAATTTTAAGGATCACTTTCAGGATAAAACAGATTCTCGCCTTTGTTCTTTGCCTCCAAATAATAAGGTCTGCCAAAGGCCTCGAAGAGAAAACGCAGCACAAGTGCAATACGCTTCACACATTGATGTGCAGTGAAACTCTGGCAGCTGACTGAAGGCAAAGCCAAATCCAAATACACATGAGATTCTTCCTAACACCTTGTGGAGCACCTCCAGTTAACTTCTGAAGCAGCTGTCCAGTTGGCTATCACCATACACAATCCACAGGAGTCCTGTGTGAACATCTTCCAACCGTAACTCTGCCTCCATACATCAAGGTTGTGTGTATCTCCTGCCAGTGTGAACCAGGCCAAATGACCTTCCTCCCTGGCTGTTATTTCCTGGGAGTACCATACTGGTGGTCTCTCGAGACTGTTTGACTTCCTCTGAACAAACTGTAGCTATCATTAAGCAAGCCTCTTTGAACTGTTCCTGCAGATCCCACAGCAGCCAGACAGAATGTGTCCCACAAGGATTTACTCTCCTATACAGTCTGGTAATCTCACAATACCTAATGCCCCCTAACTGAATGTTGCTCATACAAATCTTTTGTTTCTGGTATGGGGAAATTTAACTTAGTGTGTGCACCCGGTGTAGTTTTGTAGAACTGTATTATTTTGCATACAGTTTTCTTGTATGATTGGCAGATATTCCCCTGTACACCCGGTGGTGTCAGCCCTATTTTGAATAAATAGTGAATATTTGGATGAATTGTCTAATATTGGTTCAATGGATAATCTTGCTTTTCTTCTCTGAGTAAGGAACTGCAGAGCTATGGCAATTGGTTTGAGCTTTCTAAATGCATTCAAAGATTACTTGAATGACATTCTGTTTGGCTTGTTGTTAAAACTCTGGCATCAGGCCTGAAAAGAAAAAAAAAGGTTAAATCAGTCACACAAGTAAACGATTTTATAATGCACAGATGTGAGCAAGCCAAATACACAAATATTTCTGCAGAAACACTGCAATAGACCGGTTGTAATAGATTATTACTCAGCAGAAAATTACACATAATAAACCCAATTTCAAAACGTTCAGCATGTGTGAATGTACAAATAAATGAAATATCTTGTATTTGTGTTTAATCCTCAGATGACTTAGATATCATAGAGGCTACTGCATGCTATTTAACTGCATATTTTCATACTTATTCTTGCATCCATTCTGTAAAGATTTTACAAAACTTGGAGGAATATATTTTTTTGGCTCCTTGAAAGGAGAAGATCATGCCCGTTTCCATTACCATGCTGCCTTGAAAAGCACAGACTCAATACAGGTCCCTTAATTGCATAAAGAGATGAGGCATATTAATTGTTGCAGCCCATTGGCCTGAAACGCACTCTTAATTTGATCTTGCCCAGAGCTGTGGTGTTCAAGCTGTTGTAAAGTTTAGCACTTGAAAATAAGAGAAAGAAAAAAATTTCTATTGATTGAATTCCCTCCAATGAAAATCTGGATTTGTATGTACACTATATTTGAAGCCTCCCCCTCAAGACAGGGGAATCCATCACTATTGGCATGTGGTGTTGATGACCCAAGGAGGTCTGGCAGTTTTATAGACACATTATAAGTGGGCTGTCGGGCCCTCTTTAAAGCCACATCAGTCAGGGTGTCTGAAAATTAGGCCTCTATGCACTGATTCACAACAAAGCATTCAAGCTCCGGGGCCCTCACCTTGTACTGCTAGCCTTGCCTGCTGAGAACAACACACCAACACACATAGAAACAACAAAATAAGCAATGCACAAGCACACACACAGAGACACACATAAACACACACACACACACATACAGGTCGATTTAGAACTCTCCACTGTAACACGTTCAAGTTCTACAGCAAAATAATGGCTCCGCAGGTTAAAATGGAACTAACAATCAGGGGGCGCTGAGTAGCAAAAACATTCTAGACTATTTTAAAAGTATGTTATAGGTACAAACTTAAAGTCTATGATATATTCAAAAATGGCTATTACTTATCAGATGTTTATAAATGTATAGGTTTTACAAAGAACACAATTCACATTCACACACTCTTCACACTTAAAATTTAAAACCCCACATACACTCTGTAAACATGGAAATGTATTGATATATAAAGCAGACAACATAACGACATATGACAACTTTCAACTATGTGCATCTTTTTCTACTCTTCTTTAAAGCCGACTCTGTTTATCTAGTTAATGATGCATGTTTGCCGATGTAGACAAATAAATTTTAAAGGTCTCAGTATAAAATGATTGGGTCCACACATTTCTGTTCCCATTTCCATAATTGCTGAACTTAGCTTCTGACAGGTATTTTCAGAGCTTGGTCCCTTTTGTATCGCCCCACTATTTAATCCTAAGGCCTTGTCAAGCGCGACTGATGAGTCTTGTCAACTTTGGAGCAGCCAAGAGATTTGACTGGCCCAGTATTTCAGTTATTAAATGGTAAATGGACTGCATTTATATAGCGCTTTTCTACTCCTATGAGTACTCAAAGCGCTTTACATTGTATGCCTCACATTCACCCATTCACACACATGCACTCATACACCAGTAGCGGAGGCTGCCATGCAAGGTGCCAAGCTGCCACCGGGAGCAATTTGGGGTTCAGTATCTTGCTCAAGGACACTTAGATGGGGTCAGCCAGAGGGGGGCACAAACCAGCAACCCTCCAGTTGCCGAACGGCACCTCTACCACCTGCGCCACCATCTCCCCTGTTATTACTGCATATTGAACACACAAATGATTCTCAGACTCATATTTGCATTTTAACTGGAGGATGTGTATTTAGTTCTACAGTTGACAGATAAAGCAGACAGTTAGTGGAAACTTGGATATTGCTTCATCCTCAATACATCTGTGCTGTACCCGAGAGTGAGTGCGTCAGACAAACAATGAGCCTTTTTGGCTCTGAGAAGAATACTTATGATTTGCATCCCCTCTATGGTGATGAATTATTTTGGTGACTCAGCACATAGATAAGCAAGACTAATCAGCGTTGCCTGTTAGATTTAGGAAGATTTGTACTTCTTTGCCACTGTAATCTAAAGGCACATGGCATAACCTGATGGATTGTTTTAATCTGGTTTAAGGATCTAAGGCTGAATATTGAGTTAGCTCTACCCACACTCTCTCTGTTTAAATGAATAAGCTCCAAACTGAAAACAGAGGGTTCTTTATCAAGTCCAGGAAGTACCAGGTAGATTTTTTTCATACTAAAAGCAGCACTGCTGTGTTTTTACATTTTAATCAGCAAGCTTTCTCCCTCAAGCTTTTTCTCTGGTGTTTGGTATCCCATCTCTCTCTTTGAAACTTAATGTCTTGTTACATCTGAAGACCTGGCCTAGAAACCCAAGGAAGCAGAGAAGGGAAAAGGGATAATATGAAAGAAAGAGACAGACCAACAAGATGTGAATACATCCTGAATGGATGAGACTGAAATTAAGTACACAAGGACTATATGTGTATTATGTGAAAACATATACAACATGAAGACAATATGTATAATGTGCAACTGAAATCTAAATACTGAGGAATGTAATGTTCTATCATTCTATATGGATTCTATCAGCAGACATTCCCAGCATTTGATCCACTGCAAGTAACAATTTCTGCCTACACATCTTGTTTGATCAGTCTAAACAAATACATGTAGATCTTGGCAGAGGTGTACTGGGGATTTGTTTAGTGGGGATGTAATATAATGTTATAAATGGATGCCTGATATTTATAAAGTGAGAAATAGCCCACAAATGATCTGTTCCAAGAAGTGGGGAGACTCTGTATCCCCGCGTCCAACACCTACAACTCCCGTGGATCTTGGTGATGCCTGAAGACATCATCCAGACTTGTCGACAATGTATGTGGTTATTATACAGTGTTTGTTGATACAAAACTTGTGTTCTGCATAAAATGGTCAACTTTTTTTGCTTCACTAAATGCATGACAAGTTACATGTACTATGGATACCGGCATATATTTATGCTTATATTTATTGGTTGAGGAAACCCAGTAGAGCAATTTAACAAATGATATGGGCCAGTGTACTTGAATTCAATCCTAGTCATATTATATACAGTAAGAATCATTACAGTCTATTATGGCACTGGAGCAAAAAGCTAATTTGTTTAGGCTGAGCAATAGGCTCACCATTATTTGTACCAATTTGTTAGTTCATACTCTAGGAGCTGGCATTCAGGGTTTTTTTCCTGTTATGCTAACCCTCAGTAAACAATCATGTCTTGGACATAATGTGCACAACACAGAAACAGAAAGGTTTTGGGGAGAGGAGCTTTTTTAATGAGACAGCCATTTTGATTGCCTTGACTTGATGTTTTTCCCCTCAGTGTCTGAAATGAATCCCTGGCTGCACAAATGAAACATTTTGTTCACAACACCAGAAATTAACCATCCAAGAAGCTGTATGCAGCCAAGCCTATTTTGCATGCATAGAACGGAAATAATGTCAGACCCATTTCAGCGATCAACTTTATTTTGATGGGACATCATAAACAAACAGAATCTCTGTAGTCTGGAGAAATTATGTTGGCCACAAGGAAGAAAAGTCTTACATTTAGGGTTATTGTTGTGATCAGGGTTAATTGACAAGTAGAGAATAAGCTCAGCTGACATTGTGTTAAAATTGGTTGAATACTATTGGTTTGTTTAGTTTCAGAAACTGGGCCATTAAAACAAAGGTGTCACAACTTCTTTTACAGCATTTACCTTTGGCCCTCTGGAAAGTAGCTACACAGGAGTCACTGTTGGTGTCACTTTATTTTGAGCAGGAAAGTCTGTTTTGAACTCTGCAGCTAGGCATTTCAGAGGGACCTAACCTGGTCACAAGTTCACCAAAGCAAACCCTCATTATCCCCTCACCTAAAACCTGTATAGGTTATAGAATAATTGGTCTTAAAATGAAGGGCACCCTTGAGACTGCATGTGACATTGTATTCTCCATGCTGCCAGAGTTATCTATGATTCCAGGTGCCTGATGTATCATTCCAAAAGGACAGTTCTGGTCCTTGCTTATGATTGGCTTAATGGCGTTCAATGCTGTTGTATATTTCCCGATATAGCACAGCTGAAACTGCATTTCGTTCCATATTTCTACTCCATTCAAAAGTAACATTGGCTGTTTTTGTGCATTACTTGGCAACCAGGAAATATATTTCTTGGTGGAGGAATTGACGTTTAGGCATAAATCATTAAATTTCTTGTTGCTGTGGCTTTGCTTAATGAAACCAAGCTGGGTATGTGTGGTAACTGTTTTAGAAAAGCAATAAGCCCCTTGAGTCTGTTCTATATTGTGAATATAGCACAGCTGAGGGGGTTTAACGTCACTTAGCTTTCCTCTGCTCGCTTCATGCCTACCAACACCCTTCAGCTATGCTATACTCATGGTATAGAACGCCCTTCAGCAGTGCGATATTCACGGTATAGAACGCCCTTCAGCTGTGGTATATTCACAGTATAGAACGGCCTCTTGGGGCTTATTGCTTAAGTATATTGCTGTTTACAATTGATAGAGTTCATGGGAAGGTCTATGGAGAACAGTAGAAGCTATAAGGAGTACATGCTATTAGCACTTATCATGCTTGGTGGGTCATGTTTTGATATTTTTATTTCCCATGTATTGGCCTATATAATTTCCTAAGTGTGTGGAGACAACTCTTTCACAATTATGCAAGATTCTGCTCTTTCCGGCAACAAAGTTCCTCTGAGTATGCAGGCATTTTACAAGGCAATCTTGGTAATCTTGGCGTGTCTATCTTACAGTTGCAAACTTTCTAACAGTGAGGTCTTAATTCAGTTTAATGAGCAGCTAATAGATAGCCTGTAAATCCAGCTATTGCACCAGCTATAGTGGGAGAACGTATGTTCCTAAGGCCCTGTGTTCCCAAAGTCCAGTAGCTCAATGCTCTCAGTGTTCTGATTGTAAGCCTTTGGTCCTCCTTTTGTGTACATTTTTTCAATAAGCTAATTGGGGGCCAAGTAGTATTTTCCATTTTCTTATTAGGCGTATTATGCGTATTTGGGTCTGTCCTTTCCACCAAATTTAATTTTTATGCATGTCTGCATTTCAAACCGTCTAGCACCACCAAGATGAAATTAGTGGTGGATTTTGGCACAATAATGGCATGGCAATATGGCAATATACGTGTATGCATGTGTAATGCTAGCTAGCTGCTTTGATAAATGCGCCATATATACATTGGTAAAGCTAACTCAGGGCATGTTAAAGTAAAAGCCTGCTGGATATCAACTCAAAGTGCTGTTGTTCAAGTGTCCTCGATAGGAAGAAGAAGGAAAAATGTTGTTACAACATAGACCAAATAGCGAAACAGCAGCTAACATTTTTTCTTGCCCAATTAAGCATTAGCCGCTGGTTCAAAAATTCTGGCCTATGTAATGCCAAATTGTCCTGTTATTCTTGCTCAATGCTGTACACAAATGGATGCTGGGCTGAATGATGCATGCTGTTAGTTGCAGGTTTAAGTCTGGTTAGACACAGGGCTGAACCATGCTATAAACACAGTGCAGAATACACTGGTGCCACGATCTGAATGGCCATCCCTGCTCACCTTCTTGCAGCAGAGACATGTTAAATATTTATGTTTCACTTGTGTTTATAATATTAATCTGCATGCTTTTGTTGAGATCATAATGCATTTATTTGCAATCATGTTTTGCATTTTATTTAATGCATGCTATATACAGGGTTGAAGCTGGCACAGGTACCCCACTATGTGTAATTGGGCTGGGTAACATAGGGTCCTGGGAACAAAGGACCCTGGAAACATAGGAGTCATGGAAGCCAGATTCAGAGCCATATACAAGTTGAAGCCCTAGGAAGGTTTAACGGAGTGATAACAGGGCAATGCCGCCGAAGCAGTTTCAGTAAACAGCTGAGAAGATTACAATGATTTGAGTCAGCTTTGGCATGGGCAGTGACAGGGCTCAAATCTGATTGCAAGGAAGACATGTTTGCTGTTTAGCTTGTTTGGTGCTCTGATTGATTACTGGGATCCAATTGCATACAGAGACATTTTGAAATATGTCAGTTGGTGACACCCCTTTTATATGGGAGGACTGGTACGTGTTGCCAGACCCTACATCTTCTTAATGTGGGTTGGATTCCCAGGCTAGTCAATGGCATAATCACACAATGATTCACTTTAAAACACCCTATTGAAATGACTACAGATAACTTGTGCCACCTTAAGGGATTTCAGTGTTTGTTTCAATTTTTAGAATGAAATCTTAAATAAAATAGTACGTTACAAAATAATTCATTCTCAGTTGCCTTTTGTTTTGTTTCTTGTTGGCCCCGCTATTGCTGACCTGTTGGGGAGAAATTGATGGTCCTGTCAATCATAAGAGAGACCTGCTGCTGCCTCAAGTTCACCGAGCTCCACCTGAGCTACGGAGCTGTCATGCTAGCTACTGCCATCTGGAAGAAGTAGCCAGCTGTTTCAGAAGATATTCTATGAACCATTATCTACCAGAGAGCTCTCCAGATGGCCAGCAAAAGAATGAGGTTATGATATGCGACCATAGGGTAAACCAGGATTTTATGACTGGTGATTCATGAAAAGCTGTATCACACTATTGCACTTTCAACTTAAAATAGTGCAGTTTCTATGTTAACAATATGCACTCCTTGTTAGTTCTTTCATTGTGTTGTAGCTTGAATGTTATCCTCTTTTGTAAATCGCTTTGGATAAAAGCGCCTGCTAAATGCCTAAATGCAAATGTAATATAAATGTAAATGTAAAAGCGGTTGAAGATCTAATGCTGTGAAAAGCCCACTGACCTGTGAGGATGGCTGAAAAGATCACAGGGACCTCTCTTCCCATCTCAACATCTATATCTACAACAACCACTGTCTGCACCATGCCATGAGCTTTGGACGGTTCTCACTAATGCCATGGACGGTTCTCACTAATGCCATCAGGGAAAAGGTAATGCAGTTTAACTGCCTGTACCTCCAGAATGGGGAAGACCTTCTTCCCTCAAGCAGTCAAACTGATGAACAAAACATGACATGTTTATACACCCTGAACTGAATACACACCTTTCAATGCTGCTAAAGACTATATTCTACCTCCACCCCACTGTGAATCTATCTACAAACAATCAGTGCTCTGTTACAAGCCTACTTATGCCCCGTCTTAGTGTCAGTTGTCTGACGCACTTGTGTGTATGTGTATATGTATTTATACTGAATGTGCACTAAATGTAGCCTAATTGCACTAAATGTAGCCTAAGTGCACTAACTGTAGCCTGTCTCAGATGTCTTCTATGTATCTTAATGTGGCACCACTTGACTCCATGGTGAACCGTTGTTTCGTCTCTCTATATACAGTGTATATGGCTGAAATGATAATAAAATCCACTTGACTTGACTTTATCTGTTGGACTGGCCCAATGACTGCAGAGAGCATGACAGGCCCAGTTCTACCTCCAGAGTGTAAACCACTCAGATCAGCCTGTGCAGCACACTGTGCATTTTTTTGCACTTAAGCCCTGCACAGCCCAGACTCAACATGGATTTGTTTATTTATTTATGTCTTTGTCATCGTCTGATGTGCTATGGGTGGCGCTTGTGCCAGAAAAGCACTATATAAATAAAGTTACCTTGTCTTACCTTACAACAAATATAAAAAGTGTAAGGTACTCAATGTCCACAAAATACAACGATAGCAATATTAACTGAATGACACATATAGCATTACATACATTACAAAAAACACTTAGCTGTGTTGACTGCACTTATAAAACTTTCGCCATTGGTCATTGGTCATTTTCCTATAATAAAAGCATTACCATCACCAGTTAAACAGTACATGTTATCTCTGTACTGTTTCTTATCACATCAATTTACCTTGCGTTTTCATCACAAAGGTTTCCAGGAGTCAGGAGTCACCAAGTCAAGCAACTTCCTGGAAGCCCTCTCTCTTAAGCAAAAGAGGTGCTCATCAGCCTCTCTGGAGTAGCATTGACATGTAAGCACTTACAAAGCAGGAGCTATTAGCATGCTGAGGAAGTGACTAGCAATGAGCCTGCCAGAGTTAAAGATAGGACAATTCAGTGCAGCAGCAGAGATTCAGTCATGCATGCAATTGTCATGGACACTGTAGTCCACTAGCAGCTAAAGAATAACACTCTGCTTCAGGAAGGAGGGTAACAGTAATTGGTCACATTTTGATCAGTACCGTTGACATTTAGCATGGTAACCCTGCTACAGTCAATTAAGCATTTGCATGTGTGAGTGACATGAAAGTGGTGGGGGTTATTCCTGACCTCCAATCAGCCATACCTTCACTAAGCATTCAACCATGAATGTGCTACATTGAAAATCATATCACTGACCATACAGAAAGAAAAAATGCACTCACATCCTTTTCTAATCTTCAAACAAGGCTGGCTACCACTTTTTTGTTGTGTGTTTAAAGGCTCAGTCTATAGGTTCTCAAGGGATTATTTTCTTTCTCCCTTTCTTTTTCTCACTTTCTATCATGCTGCAATTTGCTCCCATACTGGGCAGGACATGCTGAGTCTCTAATTACAATCATTGCACTCTGAGTAACTTAGTTAATGCTCGGCCATACGTGGCTGTAGACCTCACGTCACTCTCCCATCTCAATTTGTACCTCACTCACAACAGTGATTAAGAAGCTATTAATCGGTTCCAGAGGAAAGATCTAAAAAAGGGATATGAACATATGAGTCGTCTGACGCGGGCTGCTTCAAGTGGTGCACATCATGCTGACAACCAAGCATGCCATCTGCTCCACTTCAAAACTTGGGCTGAGTAGTCACAAAAGCCTGATAACAGGAAGTTAGAATGACAACGCCATGGGATTCCAGTTAAAATAAAAATGAACTAAGACTAGGAAGAGAGAGATAGAGACTACATTAAGTGGCCACACCAGTCTCAGCTTGTGCTCACATCATCAGAGTCACTGAGACGACTTTGATAAAAAATTATATCTTGATCATGAGATGGTGGTGGAATATTCACTAATTAGTCCGTAGAGGAAACTCAGCAAGCATATTCAAAGACACACCACATACATGAGCTCGCCTTACAGCAAGATGTATGTTTTTTTTTTTGTGGGTTTGCAGACAGTGTAGTAAATTGGCCCTATACCTTGGAGGCTTAGTTTTGACAAAGAACCAATATAACCTGGTTCACATGTGACACATTCTTCATAAGATGTGAGAGATATATTGAACTATCCCAAGGGAAAAGGCGAAACTCTGACATTTTGGCTGGCAATTGAAAGCTTATTATAACCCTGTCACTATTGTTTGTTCTGGGTGTAGTCAGCACACAACTACAACAAAACTTTTATGTGTGGTTTGCTGGCCCAATAAACATATTATTCTAATCAATAAACATGGCATTGACAATAAACACGTGTCTTAAAAAGCCCTTGATCAGCTATCATTAAGCCTTACAATGGCCACAAAGCAGAAATACACATTTGAAAGGAAAAGAGAATTTCATCAAGCTTCAGTAAGGATTTGTCTCTGCATTTGGGTTGTCATGGGTTGTCTCTGCACTTTGGTTCATCTAAATGGCTTTCTCTTTTCTTCTCTGTGACACACAGTCTTTTATGGCCGTGCAGCAGAGGGGAAGGAATAGGCATTCAAAGCAAGCAGCAGGGCATTCTTATTACTCTGACTGACTTAGCACACACCTCCAGCAGGACAGCAGGCTGCAGAGTCCGCCATTAAATGTCCGACAGCTTAATTATGAGAATTCAAATGAGATCCTTGCACTCGAGTTTGACATTTTTAACTGCTTTAAAAGATCCCCCCTCCCTCTATACCCCCTCCCCACACACTTCCCATCATGACTATGCCGGAAACCTTGGCTGTTATGATGAAGGGTAAAGAGCGAAGGATTCTGCTCACACTGTGGACTCCACTTCCTTCATTTTCACTTTTAAGCCTTTTACATCCTCAGGGCTTCCACTTGTAAAAAAAAAAAAAGAAAGAAAAAAGAAAAAGCAATGTACGTTTCCCATTGCAAACCTGTAAAAAGTGGAGTCAAAAAAGATAATTTGAACCTCTCCTGAGATAACAGCCTCTCAAAAAAGCCTCTATAACAACATCATAAACAAAAAAAGAGCACTTGTGAGCATATGTGTCAGTAGAGAGGTCTGGCATGTGTGCCGAAGTAATGGCTTCACCTGCCAAACCTCGGACTGCCTTACGGTGTCCGGCACAGTCTCTTATGACCACCAGGAGTTTGCAGTCAGCCTTGATAAATGGCACTGCTCAGCACAGTGTATCTGCAGGCCTCGGGCTGTCTGACTTATCACAGTGCAAGTCGAAACTATTACTTGTAGAGCTACCAGGGCTGTCTGCTTTCTCCACCAATTTACATTGCACAGTAGCACCAGGAACTAGGGTGGAGAGGATTGTGAAATTCACGTGCGTATAACTCAGAAGGGAGGGATTGTGTGCTATAGAAGCAGGGTTAGATTAAGGCACAAAATGGTTGATCTGAACACTACAGCGCATGGACCAGATTTCATAACAATAACCTTTATCTTGAGTTATTACTGTATCATCGGTGTCCTCCATGAATGTGTGAACAATGTTTTGGCTGCTGAAAGAGATGGCTGTAAATTAACATCAGTTGTCCCTGAGTACACATTACTATGCTGTGGCCACTTCTGCTCGCCTCTGAGGTGGAAACTATATAATCAGGGTCGTGCTTCAGGAGCGAAAGTGGAACAAGCATTAGGCCACACTTTTAGTTTACAGACCCACAGGTGAGGACCCCCTTTTATGTCATTGACAAAAAGCACTCAACCTAACCATAAGCTGAGTTTCATTTGGTGGCATTTTGGCTGCCAAGATGAAGGACACTGAATTGAAATCATCTACAGAAATGAAAGAAATAAAGAGGGAAAAAAAAAAAAGATAATCACAACTTCCAGCAGAAGCATTATTCTTGTGCACGGATCTGGTTGCCATGGCAATCTGACCTAACATGGTCAGTTCTGACATAAAGTTGGGGAAGGGAGAGAGGGAGGGGAGTAAAAATAGACTGAAAACTGGTGGTATGGCTCCATCCACAGTTCATCCAAGGTTTTTCGATCATTTACAATACCATCTACTGCCAATATAGAAAGTGTATCATTTAGAAGGCAGATGGATTTGGATGATGGCCATGTAAATACAGACAGACAGGAGGCTCAGCTGGAGGACTGCAGCCCTGGGGCAAATCCTAAGAACGGTGTGGCCTGGAAGCAATCAGACACTGTGAGAGAGGTGCGGAAACAGCTTCTCCTGGGTTCAACAGCCATCCACTCCTTCCCACTTGAATGGGATGGCATAATGAGTTTGGGAGAATGGCAAAATGCCAACAACCTCTCTGCTTATTTCTCTCACTGAGGATACATGACATTTAAAAGAGACAAAAATAAGGCAAATGCACCATAAAACCAAATAAACTGGCTCAAAGCTCTTTTAGTCTTTCAGATCACCACCATAGTTTTTTTAAAAAGAAAGATCATATATATATATGTGTGTGTGTGTGTGTGTGTGTGTGTGTGTGTGTGTGTGACAATTTTGATCTTCATTAAAAATGCTACACTACAATTTCCTCCACACCAATAGCCATTATTACTGCTTGCATCAGAGTGGGGTTTTTGTCCATTATGGCTTTCATGTCTATACTGACCTTTCCTACCACTTACAGCAAAATTTCCCAAAGCATTAACTTCTATTCAGTCTGCATGTGAAAGCCCTCCTACTGGGATGCTTTATGGTAAAAGCAATAAATTGCTAAACTGGATTTCTCACTGGTCCAAAGGGCAATTTCCCAAAGGGTAGTACAACAAGTCCTGCTGAAGTATCAATAAAGCACACTGTGTGAGCATTTCACAGTAGTTAATTGTGCCATATGGATCTGCATTTTATTTGACAAACATGGCCTATTATATATACTGTATATAGCCTACCTCAGTTTGTAAAGTGTAAGTGCAAAGTGTGAAACTGAAGTAAAACACTGTTAAGGCATGTCTTAAACTAGCGGAGCCATTGACTCTAACTTTTAAAGTCTGACTGCAACTAGAGTGCCTCTCTCTGGCATCTGCATGATTTCATATCATCAAACTACCTGCCCTATTATAGTCTTCGAGCCTTAGACCCCATTGCATTCTGCAGGTTGGACAGATGGTCATTCAAAATCAGAGTAAAGACATAGCTTTTAGCCATCTTGCATTCTGGACGTAGATGAAATTGACTACACCTGTGACATCGGAGTCATCACTACATGCAGAAACATCAGTATACTATTGATTGAAAGGTACCACCATGCCAAGATGCACAGGTGGATATTTGCTAGAGGAATATATTTTCTGTTGATTTAGAATAGTACAGCCTAATACATTTCATGAGCCCGGAGCAATTTGGCATGAGCATATGGTATATATACTGTCATCTTTGTTGCATCTGTAGTGGTAAGAGCCAAGCAGTGGAAGTACAACAACAAGTAACAGATGTTGCTTCTTGACAAAGAAAAAAAGCCCATTAGTGTCCAACACAATGCTGTGATATGACTGGGTCAGCTTATGCTTGTAAGCTAAAATTTGTATAGTTTTCCTGGATCAATCATATCCCACATCAATTTCGATCATGCCCTATGTGAGAATCATTATAATTATGCTGGGATCAATACGATCCTTGAGACAACAAAGCTGACTCAGCAGTATTTTCTTAGATGGATAATTTGCCTTGAAAATCCATAGAGATGACCTGACACGTTTGCTTTCTTCTAGTTTCATTTCACACCAAATCCATACATGTAACATATTCATGTATGTTACAAAAAAGATAATTGTCCATGCACACTGCGCAACCTTTGCTAAATGCTTCAGGACTGTGGACAGCTCCAAACCTTAAAATGCTTTACAAGGCCCACCTAAAATCTTTTATAGCCTTTCATTCTAACTACTGAAATAGTAAATGGAAGTTTAGAAGTTGAGTTATATGCAGAACAGACAGTTTTGAGACAAGTGTTGGGTGTGGGGCAAGGCTAAATGACAGCTGCTGTGTTCATTCATTCTACTACAAGGTGCAAGACAAGGCTTGTGCAGGAGTGGAGGTGTCCTTCTCCAGGACTGGACCTTATGCTGGGTATATTAGCCTCACTACTTGGGGCAAGTGAAGGTTGTGGTGGTCCTCAATATCCATCACAGAGAAATACATCCCCAGTCTAGTCATTTGTCAACAATGTCTGCTTAGCAAAAGTAACAGGGGAGGTGACAAAAGTCCATTCACACACACACACACACACACACACACACACACACACACACAGTGATGTCATGGACAAGGAGTAGTGCAATGTGTGTGTATGTGTGTGTGTGTGTGTGTGTGTAAGCAGAGCTAAGTTTGTTCAAGTCTAGACCTAAAATGTGTGTTGTGGAACACCTAACACCTAACAGACAAGTCAACATCAATTTGATGCACAGACATTTGGTTTCAGGCTTTCATGCAAAGGATGCAAAAGATGGGTTTTCCCCCTTCCATCAACATGAAATGCATCATGGGATCTGTTGAGTCACAGCTGGGCAAGTGGACAGTGACTTAACCAACAAAGTAGCTAATGTTAGCAACCTGTACTGAAGACTGATTGTAAGATCTTATATGCATTTGAAAGTGTAGGCTAATTGTGTAATTGTTAACTCTTTTGGTGAAGTTTTCCTCAAAAGAAAAAACATTTCATCCTGCATTTCATGCACAAAACAACATTCCCTGGACAAAATGCTGGAGCTTTTATGTGTGCGCAAATTGTATAAGAGTGCCATTCACCGTCATCATGAATTATTGCACTTCATAGCACAAAATGCTTTCTGTCTATAAAAAAAGAAATCAGGCTGGAAGGTAATATAAGATGATGAGACTGGACAGACTCGAGTGATCATTTGGAATTTCACCAGTGCAGATATGAAAATAACCTCAAGAGCAATCAAGCAGCTGTTGGGGGAGTGTCTGCAAAGGAGGGGGCAGAGACTGAGTGCCACACAGAATGGTGATTCATGTTAGAACAGACTTACTATTCTGATTTCACTTTACAATAAATATATATTCCGGACATTTTTGAGCATCATTTTGGTGACAATTTGGAGCAATGTTTTACGTGAATGCTTTCCAAAATACGAATAAGTTGTAGACATACCCGATGACACTCAACTGCCATTTATTACAGATTTACATCTGTAGCTGTATTTTCTAAAGCATCTGAGAGCAGTTTCTGTTGCTGACTGATATTCTATCAGATTTTACCAGGCATGCTGGTATGAAAATAAAGTGATTAACTTGAGATATGTGCTCCCAAGTCTAATGAGCTTTGTGTGGGTGCTGTAATGTGTTAACCATACACAGTATGGCATACACATTAACCATACACAGTATGGCATACACATATGCACATGGTCAGATGTGTCTGAGTCTGAATACATATTCACAGCATGAAATCTTTTAGAAGACATTCATTCAGGAGAGCACACCATTGTGCTCCATAGTGTTTACTCCTGGGTTTAAGCTCTTCTGTTTTGCTTTTCCTGGTATTGTGGACCTAAAACAATACCGCCAAAATTTTTTTTTTCAACCATTGGATGCCTAGAGGCGCACCAAACAAACGTTTTTGGTGTACCTTCTGTATGTCAAGGCAGGGAATGTGCAAGGTAGGAGTGCCATAATTGGCAGAATACCTACAAAGTCATTACAATTTCCATGCACCCTTCAGGGCTGCAATGATTGCAACAAATATTGCAATAATGCTGAGTCTGGTGGCTGGTATTTGGCGCCTGGCCATTTGTGCTCACCTCCCCTTGCAGCTGTGGAGCACCCTCCCAGTAGACCACGCTCTAAACAGGAAGCCTGCAGTGTCACACATGAAATATGATTTAAATGTTGAAACCGAAATGGGTAATATCACATTGGAGGCATGCGTGTGTTTCTGTGCCCCTGAGACATAAACAGTTCATTATGGCGTAACATTGATGCATGTTCTAAGTGTTTTCATGCTTATTGTTGAATTTCCTCTGAATTCACAATAACACTTTGTTTCAGCCACAGGGTGTCATGCATATTTCATTTTTCAAATAATAATAATAACCAAATGCTTTTAATGTAACTCTGTGGACTGTATTCTATAGAGGAAGTGTTCTCTGTTCAAGGAGAAAAATACTAATGGACTTCAGTCAGAGGACAGGTGCTCTTATTTGAAATGATTGCATTATGCCTATCTTAAAACATGTAAGGGCCATTATGCAACCATTATACCAAATTGTGTTTTTAAAGTCGTTTGACAGTTTAATTGTCTGATGGTCAAGGTGTGTGTGTGTGTGTCTCTCTCTCTGTGTGTGTGTGTGTGTGTGTGTGTGTGTGCGTGTGTGTGTGTGCGTGTGTGTGCGTGGGCTTGATGAAGAACAGAGAAAATTGCTTTCCTTTCAATTCATTTCTTTTTGCCTCCACCAAGGAAGATGTGTTTCTTTGCTATTTGTTTGTCCGTCTTTCTATTTGTCTGTGTGTCTGGGATTACAGAAAAAAAGGCTGATTTTCATGAAAGTTGGTGGAGGGGTGTTGCATGGGCCAAGGAAGAATCCATTAAATTTTGGAACGGATTCAATTTCACGGGGCATATCCGCTAATTATTTTTTGCTTCCGTTAACATTGCAAGATACGGCATGCAGCCCTGGCAGGGGTCTATGCTCTCTAAGTGCCCTTCTTGTTTCTCCCAGGAATGTTTAGATACGTTAAAGATGATTATTTTAACAGTATATTTCTTTCAGCCCACTGTGCTGTACTCAATTAAAACATTTTCCAGGACACTGACTGAAACATTGGTTCAGAGACACATCATTTTCACCTAATAAGTCAAATACTGTATGTAATGACATAATCAAGTGCTATTACTCTCAGCAGATTCATCAAAGACACACCAGCGATTTTGTACACAATATTGGACACATGCTTTCTACTTCACAGCCACTGATGTTTGATCTAAATGTCCGAATTAAATTGAGTTTCAAACTTGTGCACCTGATAATTATCTCCTACAATTTAGAGAATGCTTTTGGATTGTCTTCTGTACACAATTTAGGAAGCTCAGTCGATGCTAAAATTACACAGAATTTAGACGAAAGAGAGTAGTCTGACAAGCCAGACTATAACATCAAAATGTATAGTCTCGCCATGACCAATAGACTGGGCTCAATTCTCAGGGCGAAATCTTTATTGTTATTTTCTCTTTTATTCTTTGACATTTCCCTTTCGTAGGGCTTGTCAAACTGATATCCTGTATTTTGGGTACATTGTACCTTCAGGCATAAAATTCATAGGAGTTACAAAGAAAGTACAAGACACATCTTGGGAAAAGCTCATCAGATGAATATGTGCAGATTGAGTCTCATTCAAAGACTGCAAAAGGGATTCTGCTGATCAAATAGAATAGAAAAGCTATTCCCACTACCAAGAGACAACAGAAGAGAGATATCTGAACTGTGATTTGTGTCAGTGGAATGATGTTGATACCAAATCTTTCTCATCAGAGAATGCCAAGAACGAGCATAAATCTGAAGTACTGATGTCTGCACTGTTAGCAAGCTTCGGAGATTTGAATTTGATGCACACAGGTACCGGAAGGTAGATGAGGTAAACCCAGACCTCACCTCAAGATTGGGTGTTGGTCTGTCATCAAGTCATTCACTTTCCATTTCCGAAAGGGAACATGGAAATTTGCATTAAATTGGTACTGTTTATTTAAAAGGATCCCTGGCAAGTGAGGCATGTCACTCTTGTAATACTGACGTCGGGACAGCTACCGTGATTTTAAAAGGCTCAAAATATTTTGGTTAAAGTTTTCAAAAATCCTTTAACTTTTAAACTGGCACTGTTTTTTCATATCTAATGCTTTCTGGGTAATAATGGACATCACAGGTTGTGCCAGTCTGGTCCAAGCTGTTGCCCCACATAGACACCATTGTTCCACTCCCATTTCCTCATTTCAAAATCCACATGAATTGGTGAAAATGTACAATGCTGTTTTTTTTTTGTTTTTTTTTAGTGGCGTCTGTAGAGGGAGCTCCAGAGGTAAAAGTTGTAGGCTTGCCTGGTACTGTTTTAAATATATCAATCAATCTTACCAGTCCTAAACTCTTACTAATTATTTTTGAAGGCAAACACATATTTCTTGTAAATGATGCTTTCAAATGCAGTTATTTACTCAGCTCAAAGGAAAAATGTATGTCCATATGGTTTCACGTTCACACCGTCGCTGATTGTGCATGACATGAAGCCTGCTCCATAATGGATAAAAGGTGGTGAATAATTCCAAGGTTTTATGTGATTTAGAAATGGGCTCCAGAAGAACCTGCTAAATGAATGCCAATGTGCTAGCAGGTTAATGGAGTTACACAGGCTGTGGAAAAGTGTGACATGAGTTGTTGTGTGTTTTGTTTTTTTTTTTACATCAAACCATGAACAATTTGCCAGACATGCTACTTGAGAGTACAACTCAGTATAGTGTTCCTTTAGTGCTTTTCAGTTTGAGGATCAGTAGCTCAAAACCATTTATTTATTTATTTATTACGTTTATTTAGTATTTTTATTTTATATTTTATAATCGAAACCATGTTAGCAGATAATGGAACCAAGAATGAGGAGGAATTCTCACTCTTCACCATAAGGTGTCCTATGGGAAACATAGGCTTTGACTATAAACCAAGTGTGTGTGTTAGCTGCAAAGATAAACAATGACTTCAATTACGAGCTTAAATACTCTGGCTGTTAGGTACAGTAGCATAAACACGTGAAAAGTCCTCTGGAGGCAATGTTCTGGTTTGACTGCAATGGGGTACCATACAAACATTGCAGGTCAATATGACATACTGTGTGGAGAGGAACCTTCTACAGTGCATACAAAATACATTTCTTACCTGATGTAGCTGGTAAGAAAAGAATAGTTTTGGAACTAACACATACCTGGTAAGTGTGCTGTTGGTTACTCTTTTAATGCATGTGTATGATATGGTAATGAAATTCTAATGGGTTTTGGGCCCTGTCTATTCCAGGTGACAGACTAAAGAATAAGATGCAGGGCATTGATGTGTTCCACTGCACCGGTCAGGCTGAAGAACGATAATAGGTTTTCTTTTAGAATTTTCAAGTGTTCACCATGACAACATGGCATAACCCATGAGAATTTCTCTGTAATTAATTTTCTAATTACACCAGAAGAGAGAGAGAGGGAGTTAAGTAAACACTGTCAATCATGCATGTCACATGGAGTAGGATCTCACACTCATACTCTGCATTGAGTCCACATTTCTCTTCCTGCTAGAACTACAGTACTTTAACGTAAACAACTTAAGTTTGGTTGTAGATTTTGTACATCAGTGATACCTGCTAGAGAGAATGTAATAATACATAATTACAGCTATGTCCTACTAACTATGTATATAGCAGGTCCACTTAATGAAACCAGGCCACAGTAGTACAATAGGCTGTTTATTACTTAATGTCTGGATGCATCCTTGGCTGTTTCTAGTAGTCCTCACTATGGACAGTTCTGAACCTTGTCATCCAGTCACCAGCATCGCTATAATGGAATCCACCACTCCCCTCTCTCCATACTCAATCCATTTCTCAGATGCACAGACAGGAAGTCCCATCAATTATATGTAGTCTCTCACAAAAGCACATTACTCCAAGGAGTGGACCAGAGGCTGCCAGACCAGGGAACAACAGAGGAGGGAAGTTTTTCTATTTCATAATATTTTAAGAGCACTGCATAATAATGACAGACTCCCAAATATGCCATTCTAAAATCTGACTGTTGCAACAGAGCCAAAAAAGCAAAAGAAAGGAAAAATCACAGTGAAGTCAAACAAAGACCAAATAATTCAATGCTTATGGAGTGGTGGTATTGTGGGGGAACTGAGAGGAGGGTACAAAAGAATAAAATGTGTGGAACTCATCCTAATCAGGTTCTTTTGAGTTCTCATGAGCCTACACTGTGAGCCTTGAGTGAGATTGAGTCATTTATTCAGCACCCATGGGACTGCGCTGGGAAAATGCTGGAGCTACCAACCATCACTCAAAGGGAGAGAACCTACCGTTTTACATCAATGGTGCCTTATTATTTTTGGTTTGTGTGTGTGCGTGTGTGTGTGTGTGTGTGTGTGTGTGCTGTGCGTGTGTGCATGTGCGCACATGTGTGTGTGTGCGTGTGTGTGTGTGTATGTGTTAATGAATTTCTTTTCCCTCCTCCATTTTAAGGTTGTTGTTAGGTCCTGTGTAATGCACCTGTGTGCATTGTTATTGGTATTGTTATTGTTTTCTGCCCAGTCCCAGGAAGTTTTCCATTCAGTGGCAACCTTTGTTTACAGGATACAGGCACACATGATTGATTTCACATGTTGACTTAACACATGACTATGGAGGCATGCATATTTGTGTTGACATTATTTCTTTACAATATAAAGAGCAAACAGTAGTCAGCTAACGAGCCAACACTCACTTGGGGTTTGGAGATCGCGATTACTGTGGGTTTAGTTATCTTTGCATAAACTGATTTTGATCTCCCTCCCTTATAACCTCCAGCACACACACACATGCAAAGTGCGCACAAACACAAATACAATACATGTACATACACATTAAATAAATGCACACTTCCTTTATACCTGACCACCCCGATTCTTCAAACATTTATCTTGCTGTGGCAGTCTGTGATGTTTGGGGGGTGCAGTGACATGAAGTGAGCACTTACCCACAACAAAATATTTACATGTGTATCTACTGGATACATAATGTAATGAGCTGGAGCACACCACAGCTTACAACAATCTGTGGTCACAATTAGCATAGATAATTAGTGGTAATTTGAATCATTCAAGGGAAAACAATAGCATAATTACTTATGAATACTCAATCAAAGTCTCATTAAGATAAGACTTGCTCTTCATCTCCAGGTCGAGAGGATGGACAGCAAATTAAAGGCAATGATAAACATTGTGCTCAAGGAAGGCACCACTAACAAACAAAAAATCAAACAACATATCTCATTTCATTTAAAAAAAATTATTAAAGACTTGTAATGAAGGGTTTTAACCCTTTAACATATCCTGTGTAAGGCTGTTTATTGTAAAGATGAATTTAGGCTCAAGTGAATTAACCTGAACTCTGAATATCTCCATTATATTCTGAATTTCAAGACACTCTTGCGTACTATACCTTAGCTTACTAACTATGCTGTTGTGGTTAAAACCAATGTAAATATACCATAATGCTTGATAATACAACTACTCTAAATTATATCTTCCTCTTAGCGTTATACAAAGGACAGCCAATCCAAATGGCATAAATTCAATTGATTTGTCTCTTCTAAATAAAAAAATGATGTCTCTTTCTCTCCACTAACATTCAGATGCTACCTGTCTCCTGTGTGCTAAATTATCTTTGCCATGTGGATTTGTTAGCGCTGCCTTGCCATGCTTTAGGGGCCTCTTCATAACTGTAAATGAAACTCAGGCCAGTGAATGGTGGTCTAAAAGATTCTGACCAGCTGGGCGTTTGAAATGAGAAACATTGATCTGAGTTGCCTGGTGCTCTCTCCTTCAAACACCCTAGGAAGGTGAGCGGCAGACTGCATGGATAAAGAGCTCCACACAGTGGTCGGTAGAGGCCTTCCGATATCACTACAGATGCCTTATGCTTTTTTGTCCAAAACATGTTTGTGGTGTGGATGGCTTCCCTGGTCCCATGCTATTGTGAGAGCTTTTCAGTCTGAAGTAGCAAAGGTTACTGATTGCACTTACACTACTACATGTGGTTTAAAGAACACTGTTTCCAGTGATTTCTTAAAGGCAGGTCCACATTGAGGTGATTGGAATGCCACTCTGTGCTGTGCTGTGCTCAGGGTTGGCTAATCAACTCCTGAATCTCTCTTCTGTGTTAATCAGCAGCACAAGTGAATGGGAAAATGCTAATTAGATGAATGAGATATTGGAGTCCCAGTCTGATTCCTGTCATAACAAAAAGTTAATTAAGAAAATAATCAGTCTATTCCATTCGATCTCTCTTGCTCTCTCTGCTGTGCCCTCTCCCAGTGTAGAAAAAAGAAAAAGATTTATATTTTTTTGTTCCTTTAATGAGTGCATACAGCATCACACATTCAGTGTGCTCACTATAGAGTTAGTTATTCAAATCAGGCTTGCCCATGGAAAAATAAGCACTAAATTACTTTGGGGACTCTCAACTGCGTATGCAAATATTCAGTGCCTTAGATCATGTTTACCTAAAGGTGTCAGAGGTAAACTACATGGTTATCTTATTTGGTTATGGTCGTTAAATAGCGCAATCATTTCAGTGGTAAATATCTCAAGGGGGGCAGTGAGAGGTTTGGAATGCCTTTAAGTGTTGTATACTGGATCTAAGCATATAATATTGTAGATGTAAGTCACATGTGGATGTGTGTCAGATAGCAATGGTTCATAACCACTAGTCTGTTGCTGATAGTAGTTTTTCACCTGCTGTTATTTTCACATTTTCCCCACCTTCAGCTAACTAAATCAGTTTTATTCTTATTACCAGGTACATGGCATGTGATTACTGATTGTTTTATGTGGCATGAATTGGTGACTTGGTGTATCCACTTGGTGTCTCTTTTCTCACATTGGACCTGCCTTGTAATGGGTGTGAACAATGCCAGGTAATGGAATAACAGACTATTATGAGACACAAAGAATACTTTTTCATCAAAAAAACTCTCATACCCACAAGTCTTTATGAAAGAAAGCCAGAAGCATGATGAGGTTTAAATTTTCCTATGCATTTACACACAGGTACATCACATGGATAAAATACCATTTCGACACCCTTCAACTGTCCGTGATTAAGAGGCTTGATGTCTTAGAAAAGGGGCAATTTCTAAGTCTGTGATCCACCCTGGATAAGTAAGGACTCCTAGAGGGCACAAAGGAGAAAAACTACTGCGCCAGTTGTGTTCCTATAGATTAATGTGAGTAGTACCATGCAGTGGTCTCTGTTTAGAAAATCTAATTCCCTGGCGAACCACCCATTTTGCATGCAAATCCCAGATGCAATGCTGTTTCACAACACCTGTTTCTATTTCTTACCCTTGTTGCGCACCTGCTGAGAATTCACAAATCAAACTGTCACACAAAAAAGAGGGTGGACAGTATAGCTGCACATCACCAAGCTTCTCGGGTACAATGGAGGCTTTTACTCAATCATCAGTCACTTTCATAGCCGTGCTGATGGTGCTCGCCTTTGACAGCGGTGACTCCCTCATCTTGCCATTTCTTCCCGTCAGTGACAGATGGACACACGATGGATATGCCATGAACTGGGTCAAACATATCTCTGATTCTTCAAGCTGCCAAGAATTTCCTCTCAGGGATCTGGGGAATATTATCTCTCTCCCCCACATCTATCTGGCCTATCTGCGGTGGGCATCTGAATGGAGAGACACAAAAAGAAAGAGAAAGAACAGAGAGAGGAGAGAAGAAGAAAGAGAGAGTGGAGAAGACAAACTGTGACACTGCAGCACCTCTAGCCAAAAGGTTGGCATTATTTTTTGCACAATCTTGTGGGACCCCAAGTCTAGTCTCCAGGGAATTTCAGACCAAGATGTGCTATGATAAAAGAGTTAGAGACTAGTCAGGAATTTCTATGAGTACTGAATCTTTACATACGTCACGCATTAGATTCTCTAATGTATTTCCAGCCATTTTGGCCCTCACTCCCTTCATTTGCTAAAGCATAAAGAAATTACATTTGATTTAGAGATAATGAAATATTCATAGGCCCATAAACCCAGATTTATATTCATGTATCAGAAAGGAATTAGAAGGGAAGGGGGCTTAAGGGTGTTCATCAATGTGTGTAGAATTAAGAATAAAGAAACATTACCCATTTAACTTACAATGGAAACAATATAAGCTACTTTTGAAGCTTCTTTACAAAAATCACTTACTTTGTATGTGACCGAATTAACTTAAAAAATAACAAGAATTTCAATCTTTTGTCTTTATTTTGTTTGTTTCACTTCTCTTTTCGGACGAGGAAGCCGTTTGAAGCTGATATTCATCTATCTTCTTACCCACAGTTCTAAGAGCTCATCACTGTTCCCCATCCTCTGGCACATACACATCTGATTTGAGATGCTCCTTATGATCTGTGTTGAATTCCTGTCTTTCTGGGAACATCAAAAGCTCTAGGCAAGCCAGATGCCTTTGTACAGGATCGAGGTTTTAGAGAATTCTGTTGTGCTGCCATCACAAAGAGAAACTGCAGAAACCATGACATATTCTGGCAGGCTGGGAATTACACAGAAGATTCCTGATTCTTTATTTCCCCAACTGTTTATCTATTTCATATTGCCCAATTCCAATGAAGTGATTTTCTGCTTAACATGTGATCACATTTTTTAAATAACTACTGGCAAGATGCAGATAATCTTGTTAGTCATGCTTCACACAGTATATGCCATCATAGGTGTGAATTTAGTATATCCATTTTGAATTGTGGTAAAGCCACAGTGCAACAGTAGCAGCAGCAGTTAGAGGTTAGAGGTCAAAAAGGTCACCAGGACATGGGCTACTCTCTGTGTTTTCCAGCCATTTCTGATCAATCTATATGTACTTTGCCACTTTGCGCCCAAGTAAAGGCTTAAAAGCTTACATCAGAGGAATATTTACGCTATGCAGAATTTAGTCATGTAAGAGATGCAACTAATGCAATGCTATGTATTTCTTACTGAGGTAAATCTAATGGGTGTTTTTTCTTAGCCTTGAAGTAACACGATAATAACCTTCAAATTACTACATGTTTTAAAGGACTGGAGGTTTAAAAAGGGGGTAAAGTCTAACTCTGTGATAAGTAAGGGTAAATTCTGAACTCATAAGTTAGGGCACAAAGAAGACATATAACTACACTCAGTCTGTCATGGTAATATCTCATACATAAACAAGGACATTAATGAGGGAAAGTCCTTAAAGACCTTAGTTGTGAATAAACCTCTATTATGACTCTAATTGTAATAGATATATTTATGAATGCTAATGGAATGGCAGGCCTACTCTATAACGAGATATTTTTTAATAGGTGGCCCATAAAACACTTTGAAACTTTCATATTTGAAGAACAATTTTATAACCATCCCAAGTGATGTAGATGAAAGGCTAATTAACGAAGACAATGAATTTTACAAACTACTAATTTATTTTTACTTTGGGAAACAATGTTCTCACTCTAATTAACCCAGAGCATAATATGAGTAATCAGTATGATTCTAAATCACTATAGTCCTCACTGTTGGAAACACATTATTAGATTATTTAATTGGCCACAATAAACACACAGTAATTTGGCTGTAAAAGTGAAAGGAAGAGGTAAGGGGTTCAGGCTAAAAACTAGCACACTTGCAGACGTTTTAATGATGTTGAATCGGCAACTGAACCATCAGCAGCAGTAGCTGTGAGTTTGCATCGTGGTAAGTTCTCTGAAGACTAGCTAGTGTGCATGCATTGTAAGACATGCAAGTCAAGCCATGGTAAGTTAAACTGGAAACTAATAGTGGATCTCATTTCAGTTCTAATACATGTCTGTAGATTCATTGTGATACTTGGATCAAAAGAATTTCAACGTTTTTCATTATAATTAAGTTTTTGTACACTATACATGTATTTGAAGGTATATATTTATATTAGCAAAACCAAAATCAACACCAAATAGTGCTGTCCTCTACAACCTAGGCCTATCTCTCTCATCCCCCTTTGACGCAGTGTTTAAGAGACTGTACTCTGGAAGCGTACACAGTAAACATGATAGCTCCAGGTGCTACATCAAGTCTTGGGTTTAAAAAAAAAATCTGAATTAATCTGAATCTGAATTAATCTGAATTTTATGTGAAGTCTTGGGGGTGTGTCACCAGTGACCTGTCCAGGCACTGTTAGGGCTGTCTCCTACAGCACAACCTTGTTTGGATTACACTGAAGGGTCATAAGGCCAGTTCCCAGTCCCTTCACTCCATAATTACATTTATGGAAATGTCACCCGCGGTCTGGTCCTGTGCACTTTGTTTCTTATTTCCAAGGGTTGAATTTGCATGAAAAATTCATGATGACACCTAAGCAGCGTTCCTCTGTGACTTTGTGGGAGGAGATATCCAGAGTAAAGGAGGTAGAGGAAGTCACTTTCAAAAATGAGAGACCACACCGACACCGAACGTGGTTTCTCTCTGCCTTTCCCTGATTACTGTCAGTTTCTCCCTACTGTGATTTATGGGTAGCAATTAGCATGAGTAATGTTAGAGCATGCAGTTTTGTGTTTGTTTGCGCTCCCCGAAGGCCAGTGAAAAATTGTGCACCTGTATGGATCCATAACTAGGCTAAGCACTTACAAAACAAACAGCTGAGTACACAAATGAGGCTGTCTCTCCATTCAGCCATTAAAGGACAGTAGCTGTCTCTTTTTCTAAACTTGTGACATGTTGCATAAATCACTTACAATATCTGTAAAGTTTAATAACTTTGAAATTCAATGATGCCAGCCTTGTGTGCCTGATTGATAATATGTTCTTTGATTGTATTGTACATTCAATACTAATACTGATACTTCATAATACACATTCAGCTAAAATAATGCACAATCATCACAATTACATTGATACCATAAAACTGTAAAATAAAAAGAATCGTGCATGCTCTGTAGAATAGTAATTCTACTGTGCAAGGGAGCACTAACTGTAATGTTATGGGAGTGCTGTGTTGATGTTATTCCTCCCAGCCCTTTCTTCAGCAACATGTTCACCTTTATCCAGGATGTTAGTGTGCCCTGAGAGGCTACCTGCAAACTAACAGTGAACAACGCATCATGTTCTGACCAAGAAGGGTTGTAAGATCATTGGATCCATCCAGGCATTGATCCTCCAAACACACTTGCTCTTTGCTGAGTCTAAGAGCGGAGTCTCCAAGAGGATTGAACTGATTTTGTCGCAATGCAGTTCTCAGTTCACAGTTATTAGAACTTCCACAGTGGACTCTGCAAGCAAGTTATCCATGGAGTGTCACTGGTCATTTCTCAGAGGCTTTGTGAGCCACCAGAACCCTGCTGTACTTGGCTTACTGCTGTTGCAGCCAGAGTGAGACACTTACCTTTTCTCTCCCCTCTCATTTAATCCATAATTGAGCAATCTTTTTGCCATCGCACAGGATGAATCATGACCTGACACTATCAAATAACTACTTGCAATGATGGCTTGGATATTGTAAGGAACTTCAGAAAGACAACTCTAGGAAATTTGATTTCCTGGTGAGAAACGGGGTCTGTCAAAAGCAGAGAGCCAAATTTCTTGTCTCATTAAATCTCTCTTCTTTTTTTAGTATTGATATCACCTGAAGAAGGGGCATAAAAAACACAACTGCACAATAGCTGTGCTGTTGATTTAGTTTTATGCTCAAATTTTGCAAAATTACCAATCCTTACCAAGAATCCTAAACGGCAATAATAACAACAATGCACTTTGTCAACATGTGGTATGTTTTGCTTTTGTGTTGCCACAGCTCAGTCACAGACCCAGGCTCATTAATGGTGGTATGTGTTAGAGTACATACATATGCTCCCTCATAGCATGTGAAACTTAATGGAAATGCCACACAAGTTAGGGCACCACCATGACAAGTTCATTTGTAAAGATTAATGGACTCAATTAATACTTCATCAGCTATGGGGGAGATGGGTAATAACTCATTTGCAGCCATTTTTCTATACAATGAAACAAAGTGTTTGTAAGGATTAATTTCAGATTTCAGTGGGAGTGACTTTTATTCCCGTGAAGCTGTACCTGATAATTGGAAATCAGCAGGCTATTGCAGGCCAATTGCAATCAGACAAACATCAGCAGAGGCTGAAGGAGGGGCACACTAATGATGTTTCACTATCTGTTCTGCTCAGGACAATATTGTATCATCACTTCCACCAGCCCAAGAGCCCCATGAGCTGTTCTTGCATATTCAACTGTTTTTTACTGACTCTTTCCACCATCAAACTCACAAATGTTCTCTCTCTCCTGCACACAACCTTCTTGACCTTTTTACTATTGCTCCATTTCTCTATTTTGTTCATCTTATCCATCCATCCATCTTAACTGTCTTCCTCTGTAGCAACTACTCTAGCAACTGTAGCAACTACTACTCTGACCAACCGGATGTGATCCCTCCCATTTCCCTATTTGTTTTATGCTACATGTGGACACAGAGACAATCAGGCACAACCTTCCCTAAAAACAAGTTTGAAGTCATCATTAACATTCATTAAATAACATTCCAGACGAGAAATGTTGCAGTTTGTATTTGTTTTCTTCTGGCACAGTGTTTTTCTCTCTTTTCCTCTTCTCTTTCTCTTCACTTCCATTTCAATTACATTTTTTTTGTACCTTGATTTGTTGCTTATAGTATTTATGTTCTGAATTACATTTCAATATATGCACTGTACTCCACATTTTCAAGAGAAATGTTTTTTGTTTATTTTGTTTTGGTGTGATCTAGGCCTATTTTCATTCCACAGTTGTACCTTCGAAATCAGTGATATTGAGTACTGAGTTCGAAATAAAGTATCACTGTAAACAGCCTAATATAAAATACATATTTACAAATTAATTTAATTCTATTCTAACAAAGGTAAATTCTTTGCATGTGAGGCATGTTTTTATCTCTATGTCTCAAAGAAAGATACCAATTCCAGTCATACATAGTATACTTTTTTGCCGTTACATAAAGAGATATCCAATTTGCTGACAGCGTGTAAGAAGGGATTCACACAGCATTTGTTGAGTATATATATGAGAGTACATGCAGTGTGTTAAAGCTAGTTAATCAAACACAAGCATCTTTAATCAGGATCAGATGCAGTGTGTGTGTGTGTGTGTGTGTGTGTGTGTGTGTGTGTGTGTGTGTGTGTGTGTGTGCGTGTGTATGTGTATGTGTGTGTTGGAGGGGGGATTTGAAATCAAGTATGAAATCAAAGGGGGTGGAGAGGGGGATCAATCAGCATTTATCCAAATTAGAATTCCATATGACTCAGATTAAGTAGATTAAATGTAATTTGATTTTACCCATATTACTTTACAAATATGTTTAGCATTACAACATCAAATAGTTTTATACATTGTTATTTCACAAATGGTTGAGTAAACAGCAAATGCCAGCTGAGCCCTCTTTTTCAAAAAGGTGCTTTATCTGGGTGAAGTGTTTGATATTGAACCAAAACTTTTGGAAAATGAAGGTCTGACATTTGTGATATTGCACTCCAACATCCCTCCAGAATTGTAATAACCATGGTCTCAGGTCATAAATCATAATCCTCCCAAAGACAAAATGTAAAAATCTGCGTAGTACTAAACAAGATCAGGATTTCAGCAGGGTCTGATATAAGGAGTATATTCTTATATTAAAATGATCTTTTCCTCCATCAGTATATCATAAAGGATGCATTGATATCCCAGACAATATAGTATATGAATCACCATAATCTTCTCCTACTTGATGTAAAAATACTAGAGGGCTAACAGTATAGAAACCGACACACACTTCATACTCTGTTGTATGTTTTTTTTCCTATGATTTGTTTTATTCAAGATGGCATCGTGTTTTAATCTTATGTTCAACTGACCTTAATTAGTTTGTTTTCTACAGTATTGTGTGTGTGTGCCTGAGAAAGAGAGAGAGACTTCCCACTATATCTACAACCCAAGTTTCTTCTCTTATCAGTGACTGCTTGAAATCCTGGGAACTCCAGGCTTGACAAACAGCCAAGAAAAGCTTGAAAGAGCACTTCACTTTTTCCTGAGGTCATGCCACACATTACTTTACGGATATGATGAGAGAGGAGTCCCTCCTCTCCCTCGATTATTTCACAAGTCAAATTTTATCCATACACAAATTACTGTCTTATTAGATTGAGATCAAGTTAAACCTTCAGGTCAGAGAGCAGAGAGAAAACAGGAACAAGCAAGTTCCTGTTTTTCTGCTGACGAACCGTGGGTGATAGATCATCTGAGGGAGGACACAGTTCTTTTTCCATCTACTTAGGTCCACTTAAACCACCTCCTAAGCATTTACTGTTCGCAGTAGCTGAGGAAATCAACTTAATAATACAAGAAAAATGACAGTATAATACTCTTCAACTGTATTATTACATAAAATGGGATTGCTTTAAATGGTGTAGGCTTTTAAATATACTGAATTTAAATAAGTTTGTCATCAGCAGATTATCTATCTTTCATTCAGCCAAATGTTTGCAGTGTTCAACAAGAATATTGATCTTTGTAAGCACCTGACTGTATCCACGTGACCTATCTGCAAAAAAGCAACAGAATTACATTACGGACGTGAAAGATACATTACCTTGCCTTTATAATTTAATTTATTGTGGTGGTTGGAATCTGATAGTAATATAAAAGCATCAGTGATTAAGTAATTGGATCATGGTCAGAAGTTATGCATAAAAACTACTAATGGTATTTGAGTCTAAAGCAACCAAGGTCACTATTCTTGAAAACGGGTGTGCGTGTGAAAACGATGGTTAAGCTATGACTACACGTAAAGAAAACTAAAGAGTATTTATTGTATATGAAACCTCAAAATATTAAAACAACAGACATAACAGGGAATAACCAAGGTTAAATCTCCCTGAAATCAGTCAACTGCTAGACCCGTCCCATTGAAATTCATCTTGAAAGTCTAACTGACATCAGTTTGAAAAATATTTAAATAAAGGCAGATGCTATTTGCACCTATGCTATACCCAACAATGCTGTTTGCACCCAACAGCATAGCAAATATGGCTATTTACACCCAGCTGTGTATAACATAATAATAGCAAAGACAATCAGATAGGTGTCTGCACTATGGGTATGGAAATGGCTTCAGAGCCTTGATCTGCTTTCCAAAGTGGAAAGAGGGGGTGGTTCCATATGAACCACACCTATGCACTCCCCTGTGGTCCACTGATTAGGACCAGTTGGCCATCTCTCACACCAGATTGGGACAGAGCCTTCTATGTTGGTTCCCTCTGTGGAACAAACATCCCCTACATCTGTTATGTCCCTTGTTTGGCCTGTGTATCACATCTAAGAACACACCTTTTCAGCAAGGCCTTTGGTCACTAAACCCCTCCCTCTAACTCAGTCAAACCTTGGATATCTCGACAGGCACAATAGAAATCAGATTTTGATAAAGAGATGGAAATTTCATCCCATTGATATTAGGCTACCATAAACACAAATTTCTTCATTTCTTATTCAGTATCAAACTGAATATTAGGAGTGCTACCTTGTTACCTTGTAAATTTCATGCCCCAGGTGCAAATAGACATTGGAGTCTGTATTGTAGTGTTACACCACAGGGTGGCGACAAAGACAAACAATTGTAGTGTCTCATACTCACTTTAAAAAACGTGACTGTAACAAAATCATTTCATCTCAAGTTTATTTTGACTTTTATTTATTTACTTTTTGCCTTTTCAGATTTTAAAGAGAACGTTTCATCATCCAACAGCAGATCTGTAACTGTACTAATGAGTTAAGGCAGAGGAATGTGGCTGACCATTTTGTCTAAATGTCCCAGGCTGTGTTCTCTTTGAACATTCCTCATTCTGGGAAATGCTTGGCACGTGGTTTGCTGAATCGCTGTGGTTAACTCACTTAGTGGGCACAAAGCACACACACACACATAAGAGAAGAGATGAACTTGTTTTTGCTCAATTTGTTCTATCTGACATACTCAACACTTCTAGCTGTTCTATAGCTGCTTTTGTTTGTGTAGCAGTGGCTGAGTCACTGGCTGTTTCTGAACAATGGGCAGATAAAAAGATAAAGCTCTATCTTAATCACACAGATGCTTCACTATAGCCGTTGCTCCAACACTCCTGTCACTACAGCACTCCTCTGCTTTGAGCAGGACCCAACTCTATTCCCTTACTCTGCAGAACGTGCACTTACAGCTGTATCTATTAAAAATACTACCAGTGAAAGAGACAACTAAAATGACACTGTGATGGATAATCACCATTGTATTATATAATTGCATTGTAATAAAAGTATGTTTTAAAATGAACACTAACAATATTTTACATAATTTAAAAAATCAAAATCTTGTTTTTCTATGTGAAACTTTTCTTGCTTCCAATGTACATTCTAAAACCTAGAACTCTGGCCCAATGTAAAAAGAAAATGTAATGTTTTCAAGTAAGTATTTTGTGTTGTGCCGAAAAGTAGTAGGCCTAGAATAAAGGTTACAAAATAATTATATTATGGTAAAATAGTTTTTCATCCACAGTATAAATCGCCCAAATGAAACATGTAAATATAAAAGAAGGTATTAACTTAGCTTTTTACATTGTGAAATGTAATAGAATTACATTTAAAGGTGCTTTGTTAATCATTTTTTTCAACAAGTTCCACAATAATGTCTCTGAAGTAGCTTGCTGAAAATGCCTCTCAGATCAGACATCATCACTTGCATTCCCCTCCTTCGTTTCAGAACAGGCTGTTTCTCATTACCTATTCCAGTCTCATTAATATGCATGAGGAAATTCAAGCTATGTCACTCTAGCTCACTCAGTTTGCCAATGAGAGAACGTTGTCACTGAATTTAGCCTTTAAATTTAGCTTTTAAGTCTGACAATAGTTAGCTATCTTTGCTAGTTAAATTAAATAGCAACAGTGGTGGATATTACTGTTAAATAAAGAAAAAACTGGTAGCACTATAGATACACATATTCACCCTTAATTAGCAGCTTATTACCATTGAAATTGATAACTTACTAGCCATTTGTTAGTTATTACAAGTTTCTTTTTACAGTTGTCTTAGCTTACTGAACAGTGTTTACTGAACAGTTAGCTTAGATAGGTGTGCAAAAACATAAAAGTGATGTTTTTCCTAATATGCCTGTAAAATGTGAATTTGCTTAGGTCTATAGTTTTCATCCAGTTGATCCTCATCTTTCTTGGGCCAGCTCTAGCCTTTTTGCACCCCTAGGGCAGATTTGAGTTTTGTCCTCTCAAAATACTTTTTTTTAATACAAGTCAAAAACTGAAGAAAAGTATAAAGAAATGCATTTCAGTGCCCTTCCATAATTTGGGCAGCTAAGCCAGGAATTGGCCCTGATCTTCCTGCTCTTGGATTCAACTTTGTTCATGTTTGAGTGCAGAGGCTGAGTCACCGACTGTTTCTGAACAATGAACAGATAAAGAGCTACAGCTCTATCTGAACCACCCTGCCCAGGTTTAATGTTAAAATGGCTTGGGCCAATGTGAGTTTGTATCTTTATGTAAGTTCTTTCTGGATATAATAGTATGCAGATACAAAAAACAATTTCTGCTGGACTACATAGAATGTCCTGATAATACAGTATGTGCACCGAAGCATCATGAAAAATCAACAAAATATTTTATTTTTGAGACTTTTTAAATCATTTAATTAATTAATGTATTTATTTATTTATTTAAACATACAAAACATATGTTCTAGATAAAGGGCCTTTAAATCACTTTTTTAGATTGTAAGCCTTGGTTGCCATGTTATGATACATCTGCTGGTGTATGGGACAAAAACACTTACATGCCTTTTGTTGTCGTCTATTTTTGGTACATCCTGGGTTAGCTGATTACAGACTTCCTAATGACCACATAGTCTGAAAATCATAGAATAGAATAGATAAAATTACAGTGATTCACAGAAATTGTCACTGTCATGGAACTTATTCAAGAATGATGACACACAGTATCAGTAACTGCAGTCAAAACTACATACAGATGGAAAATAGTGAAGTGGCAGCTAGTGCTAAGTTAATGGGGCCATAAGCTCACTTTCAGGTTCATTTCCCATGGCGCCTTTCAGTCGGCGTAACCTGCTGGTTCACTGTTCAGCCTATGTTGTACTGTGGAGTCTGCACAGTGCAGTTAGAGGGGATTTTAACAGTGTACATAAAATATGTCATTAAAGACATTGTGTCATTTCTTCTGTTTTCTGCTAAATTTAATCATCATTTAATCATTTAATCAAACTCCAAATCAGATAAACAAAAACACCCAACCCCTCTCTATCTTTGGATGTGTGTGTGCGTGTGTGTGTGTGTGTGTGTGTGTGTGTGTGTGTGTGTGTTTCTGTGTGTGCTGGGGCGCTCACTGCCGGGGTTGGGGGGAATTCTAAGGGCCTGGCACTCACACACCAGTACTGTGTGTGTCTGTGTGTGTGTGTGTGTGTGTGTGTGTGTGTGTGTCTGTACATACATGGCAACAACATAAAAATGTGTAAAAATATATATGTAGTGACTAAGTCAAGACTAAGACATGGAAATTCCATAATTGCAGAGGTGCTGAGGAATGTATTCTATGTGCTGAAATTCCTTTCATGCCTTTACTGTATAACTCTCTGATGACTAACTGCATCCACTAGGAAGGGAGTTTAGGTCAGGTATTTATGCAGTATTAGTTTGAACTGTTTGCTTTCATCTCTCAGCAAAGGTGAAGATCACATGGACACTGAATATCTTATTTAGGTCAAAATCCAAATACATTGTTTGTGATTTCTACACAACAAGGGGTGGATTTTCTGTTGGCAGGTCTAGATGGGGAGGCAAGGTGAAAGGCACAGTTATTCAAGTCAGAGGAAAAGGCCAACATGAAGGCACTGCTTGACACCCTACAAAAGAAGTATAGTGATGGAGAAAGGTTGAGCACAGTGGTGGTCTAGGTTCTTCAGCTGCAGACAAGGTCAGGATGAGGGAGTGGAGTCCTTTATCTTTATCTAAGCTGAGGGAACTCTGCTTTGACTGTAAGGGATGTGAGCTGACCCAAGAAGAGTGTGAATACTTGTCAGTTCATCTTAAATTTAAGACCAGGCCCAATCCAGCAAGAGATCCATCGTCAAGTATGCCGCAATCTGCACAGAGGCTGTGGCACTTGAGCAAGAGCAGCAACATGAAGAAGACCAGGCCTGGGTCAGACAGGCTGTGATACCCACAGTGGTGGCCTCACCAGGCAAGGACTGCTGAGGTATATTGGCAAGTGTTCCCAGCTGGTCCCAGAGCAGGGAACGCAAGGGCTATGGCAACAGTACCATGAAAGCTTGGGCCATCAAGGAGCAGAGAAGGTCTTGTCAGTTTTGAGGAGATGGTTCTTTTGGTCTAGCATGCTGAAGAGTGTGGAGACCTGGACGATGGCCTGTCCTCACTGCCTCAGGCAGAAGCCTGGACAAGAGGTCCTAACGCCCACTTCCAGGTACTACCCTTTGAGGTATTGAGAATAGACTACTTGTCCCTTGGAAGGCCAGGAGACCCTTTCCATTACATATTAGTCATGACTGCCCTCTTTTAGTGCAGGTGGTAGAGGTGCCGTTCGGCAACCGAAGGGTTGCAGGTCCCAGCCCCACTCTGCCTGACCCCATCGAAGTGTCCTTGAGCAAGATACTGAACCCCAAATGGATCCCGGTGGCAGGTTGGCACCTTGCATGGCAGCCTCCGCCACCAGAATGTAAATGCATGTGTGTCAATGGGTGAATGTGAGGCATACAATGTAAAGCGCTTTGAGTCCTCGTAGGAGTAGAAAAGTGCTATATATGTGCAGTCCATTTAGATTCCATTTCCAGATATGCCTTTGCAGTACCAACAAAGGACCAGTTTGCAACCACCACAACCAGAGCCCTGTAAAATGCCATGATCCAGGTGGTGGGGTGCTCAGAAAGGATCCTTTCAGACCCCGTTGGAGCCGTCCAGTCAGCAGTAATGGAGCAACTGTGCCAGCTGTATGGATGTAGACAGTCTCGAACCACCCCTTACCACCCCCAAGGTAATGGTGCGTGTGAGAGATTTAATCAAACCTCTCCAAGTTCTCTTTGAGAGGCTCATCAGAACCACTGGCCACAGAAACTCCCTACACTAGTACAGGCTTATAATAATACTGCCCATAGCTCCACTGGTATGACTCCACACTTCATTGTCTTTGGTTGGTATGTGCGTCTCCCAGTGGACTGGGTCGTAACCTCATCCTCTTTGTGTACCAAGATACTCCCAGACAGATTGGATCAAGCATCTCTGGCACAAGCCTACACCGTGGTTAAGGCAAATCCTCAAAGGCATCAACAGAAAGACCCACAACGGTATGATCGACAGGTCAAGGTAGATTTGCTTCTGCCAGGAGAATGAGTCCTCCTGAGGAACTTCCGCATGTGCAAAGGGTAAGCTGGCAACGCGTTGGGGCCCAAATGCCTGGGTGGTAGTAACCCAACCTCGAGCAGATTGACCGGTTTACATAATCTGCCCAGAAGGTCACAAAGGCCCTACAAAGACCATCCACCGCAATAACCTGCATGTTGCCCCATGGACGCTTTGGGAGAGGAGCCATTAGCGGGGGGAGCATTCTGGTTCATCTACCATCTCTTCGGTCAACATACACTCACACTCACATACTAACATTGGCTGGTGTGGGCATATTTTTGTGGGTTTGTCCTTGTTCCTAGTAACAGTTATGTTACAAAGGATGTTGAGAGCAAAGCATGTTGTAATGTGTGATTGTGTCATATGGCAAAACATGAGTTCCTCAAATATACAAAAAGACAGTTTTGAAATTCACTCTGTTGTGTAACATATCTATGTTGTAACATGAGTGGAAGTGAGGTTGTTCATGGATATCCACTTGGGCGTTTACAACAATACACAACAATAATTTACAACAAGAACAAACTGATTTAAAGGAATACATGTATTGTGGGAAGTGTCCTTTTTTGTTTTGGTAAGTAGCTATATGAAAAGTTATTTTCCCAGTCAACACTGAAAAATCACTCTCTTCAGTTTTGTACAAGAACTGCCAGTAGAGGTTTATGGAACCCTTTGCCTTAGCCTGGACAATTCAAGTGATGCTGAGGGCCTTTTTAAAAATGGGGCCTGTAACTTCAAAAGTAGTGTTGCGTATCAACCAACCAACCACCCCTCCCCCACACCTGGCTCTCTAATTACAAGATGGCTGCCAGTATAACTAATGTAAACCATACTCTCGGAGGAGGAAAAAGCAGGATTTAATGGGTACATGGAATGTTTTCGATTAAAAGGTTGATGCAGAATGTATTTGGAACTTAGATTCCACTAAGAATTATAAATAGACTGAATATTAGCACTTAGTACTTGAGGTAACATGAAAAGAATGTGGTTTTACATGTATTTTACTGGTTTTACTGTTTTACTGGTTCTCAACCTCTAAAATGTAGGTTTAACATTTTTCTGAGAGGGAAAATGAAATGTTATCTACAGTATCTTGTCCGGGGCTTAGCTATATTTACGTTGTGCCTGGCACACCGCACACAACAGCATGATGGGATACAGCCAGTGAGCTCACTGAGCTCTGCCTGTATGTGAAAACATGGCAACAGGCACACACACACACACACATTCAGCATGATTTCCAGTCACCCCTCCCAGGTGGGTGGGGCTCTCTTCGACCAGTAGTATTCCCATAGATCAAGCTCACCATGTGTGTTTGTGAGAGAGAGGGAGAAAGAGAGAGAGTGGGAGGGTGAGGGTGACAAAGACAAAGAGGACGAGAAAAAGAGAAACAGGTAGGGGAGCTAGTTCGGGTGAATGTGAGTGTGTGAGAGAGAGAGAGAGCGCGAGAGAAATTTGGAGAGAGAAGGATAGGGAGGCAACATTTGTTGGAAGTTCACCCTGTTCCTCCCTCAAATCTTGATGTCATAGATGCACAGACGAATAGAAATCTGGGACCCTGACAGTGACTAGAATCTGACTAATGCAAATCAGTCATTAAAAGCCAGGGAAACACCACAGTATCAGTTTAGACGAAGGACAGACTCGATAGCAGACCCTCAGCCAGCTGCGCTCTCTGCTCTCTGTCCCAAGACATCTGCTCAAGTTTAATGGTAAGTAATCTCCTATTTTTAGGAGACAGTATATAGGAAATCTGAACTCTGTTTGATATTTTGTTGTTTTTGCAAATATTGTTAATGTTAGGTCACTCTTGAGGACTTTCAGAAATTGACAGAAAGCTGATGCAATGGGAATAAAGGAGGGGACGGTAAATCACTGCTGTTGATGTCAGACTGTGGAAATGTTTTGTGGATAACGCAGTTGAATGAGTCATGTTCTGGATCTGGTTTGGTGGTCTTATAAAATAACCTGCCAAGACCAACTGCTTCTTTTAATTTTTGTCTATGGAATCTTATTCACATGGCACTATTTGAGTCACGGGCATCTAGGTATTCATAAAGCTTTTGTTACACTACAGTCACAAACCATAGTTCTCCCTTAACCCTATGAGGGCAATATATTTCAGGCTATTTAAATGTACTGTTTAATGATTCTCTTCCCCCTTTTCAAATCTGTGCTTAAAGTGAATTGGTTTAAAATTGGTGAAATGGTTTAAAAAGAATAGTGCAGCATCTTGCACAACAGAACTTTGATAACATAATAACTCAGCAAACACACATAACAGCATAACTACAAATTATGTTATGTGTTATGATTTATTGTTAAGATATATGTTGCATTTTTTACTCACATGACTGTTTTTGATGATTTAGACTATAGGTCTATGGCCAGATAACATAAACCCACATTTGTTTCACAAGCCCTAAAATTATGAATCCTAAATTAAACTTTGAAACATGACAGCATTGTTTCCTCTGCCATCAACATGTGTATATTACTAATATGACTGTATAGACTGTACGGATATAGAGTGCATTAGTGTTTCTTGTTCATTTTAATTGTGTTAAGTTGTGTTTGAAAGCTATGTCAAAGTTATGTCAAAGTCTGATACCTGTTCTATATATCATCATGTGGCACTGGGACAATGTTCCTACTGCTTTTATAAGTAATGTGTTGTAGTTGTCAGATTTAAGTCAGTGGACATGTATTGTAAATTATGACAACATGTTTCTTGAGAGATCCTCATACAGCCAGGCAGAGTAGGTACCTCACCCTCTTGTTGTAAATGTAAAAGAAAACTGTAATTACTTCAGATTACAATAATAAAATATCTTTTCCCCTTTGATTTCTTTAAGGTCACAATGGATCTGAAGGCATACATTTTGCTTTTTTCTGCAGTTACTGCTCTCAATGAAGCCTGCCCACATGATTGCCAGTGCAGGGGTCTCAGTATCCTCTGTCAAGGTCGGATAATAACGCAGTTTCCATCCAACATCCCTGCAGACACAAATACCCTGTACTTTTCAAACACAAACATCTCCATGCTGAAAGCTGCAGACTTCGACAACTTTGCAGAATCTCTCACAGTCTTTGCTGTGAAAAACACAGATGTCCTTGAAGTCTTGCCCGAAACATTTGATCGCACCATCAATCTGAAGATCCTGGTATTTCAGAGTACACTTCTACAGTCTCTTCCTGAGGACCTTTTTAATTCCACACAGTTATTGGAATCATTCAGTTTTGTTGATAACAGAATACAGTTGTTACCTTCCTCACTGTTCTCGCCACTTAAAGGACTACGCCTTCTTAATCTGAGCAGAAACCAACTGACATCTGTGCCAGACAGTGCCTTCACTGGACTTCATCAGCTCCGATCCCTGCGGCTGAACAGAAACAAGCTGATGGGGCTCCCAGCAGGAGCATTTGATGACCTTGAAAACCTTGAAGCCTTGGCATTACATGACAACCTCATCACTCAACTCCCAGCAAACTTGTTCTCTAACCTTCAGAAGCTTCAATCCCTGTTTCTGTCCAATAACAAGATTTCTGTGCTGCCTGATGGTCTTTTTACAAACCTGCCAAATCTTACCCGACTTACCCTATATCAAAATAAATTACAAAAGTTGAAACGTGGGACATTTGGACCTATGCTCATTGAAGAGCTGTGGTTCTATGATAACAAATTAAGTACTTTGGAAGACAATGTATTTAGCAATCTGACCAACCTGAAACTTCTGGTGCTCAGCCGAAATCAGATTCACTCCATTTCTGCAGGTGCTTTCAGAGGCCTAACTGAGTTAACAGAGGTGTCTCTGCACACCAACCTTATCACTGATATCAAGATGGGCACATTCAGCAATCTTCCCAAGCTGGCCAACATTTCTCTGGAGCACAACAAAATCAAAACAATCTCTCCTTATATTCTCCAGGGTGTGTCACATTTGCACCAACTAGATTTGCAAAACAGCTCTCTCCAAAATCTAGATCAGACTTTTTTGGACTCTCTCCAGATTGTGGATGAAGTGCTTCTGACTTCGAACCCATGGAAATGTGACAAGGACATCATTCCTCTCAGGGACTGGTTGCAGAAGTACTCTCAAAAAGCACCTGGATTAGTTGGTATATTATGCCAGACTCCAACCTGGCTCAGAGGCTCGGCCATTCAAAATATATCTGACATGGACCTTATCCAATCGACGACCCAAAGCCCAACTGAGATGGATTCTGTGACCCCAACAGAAAAAAGAAGAAGACCACACACAACCCCACCAAGAAGAAGCACATCCACACTTACTGTTAATGAGACAACAAAACCAGGCCAGGTTGAGGACTCCGGCAGTGACCACATCAGTAATACAGGCCAGATACAGGACAGCCATGTGGTCATCATTGCAGTGGTCTGCACAGTTGTCATCGTGTGTGCCATTTTGGGCGTGGCCTACTGGGCGAGACACAAGAGAGATAGCAGAGACTTGTACCAGCGGCCAAAGTCAAACTCAGTCATTTAGTCTGTTTCAGAGAAGTCTGTTTTACTGAAAACTGAAGTTGTTGACACTGCTCCAGGACATCTGTCCTTCTTTTTGGCCAGCACTATTTTCTCAGGCACCAGTCAGTTGTTTCACTATAATGAAATGAAGGCTCAAACAAAGACTTTGGGTTGGAGATTTTTTTTAGCACAGCGGTTAACCTTACCATAAGATCCGAGTGACTCTGGGTAAAAGCATCTGCTACATGCATAAATGTAAATGATTCAGATCTTTGTAGAGTATGTGTTCTCCCTGAAATCAATCCATGACCTACTGATGCTAAGCTTTCTTTTCCCTGGATGTGTTGTGTGCCTGGATGTGTGTAAACCAGTTCAATGCCTCCTGGGAGTATAATGCTACACGTTGAGGTGCCTGTGTCAAGCCGACACAGTGTGAAAACAAAATTGAAATTTCACATATTTGAAACTGCATCTATACTCAAAATGACAAAAGTATTATAATGTAGCTGCAATTGAATTGAATTGAATTGAATTTAACAGTTTTAGTAGACTGTAGAATTTTTTTCTGCCAATATGGGATTTCTGTTGGGTGAGTTTGGGTCGTCATGGTGTAGGCAAGGAGCCACACCTTCTTTATTGGTAGCCTCCACTGCCAATATACATAAACATTACTCATGCTGACGCCTATATGTAAACACAACAGGACACGCAGCATTTATACCATGAGTGTCCAGATTCCTATAGATGTGCATTAAAACATATCTTACTCAATAGAAATTTAGCTTCTTTGACAATGTGGTGTTTTTAAGTCTTCCCATTAAATCCATTCAATTTTAAACATCGGCCACCACTGAATGTATTTCAGACTGTGTTCAAGAGGAGTGTCCATATAATACTACATAATGTGTTCCAGTAATGCCCTGAATTTAAGGGCATTAGTGGGACACATGCATAAACAGCAGGACAGGCAAATTTCAGAAAAATTAAAGGAAATAAAAGTCTATTAACCATAGCTTATAAAATATTACTTGTAATAAAACAATCAGATAATGGTATAATGAGAAAGTAGATTATTTTATTAGTAGATTATTTTCTGTAAACTTTTCTTTGCTTGTACTAACACAGAACACAAAATATAAGCAGTATACACAAAATACAGAGTATGTTCAGTGTGCGTGAGCATGTGCATGAGTTGCTTCTTTATCGCCCTCTGTTGGACACTAGAGAATCTTTTTGCTACTTTAGTCCTATTCTTTGACATTCACACATTCACCAAACTCACATCTTTACAATTTCAGTGGGTTTGAGTTTTTCAATATTTGCACAGTTAAAATTGCCATAATGTGGATGTACAGAAAAGCCATCTCTGCATACGGCGTATGTCTTATCTATTAAGAGTCAGCTGGCCTCGCCCTTACTGCACGAGTAAAACCACAGAGCCTGTGCCTGCGGCAGGTCAGAGATAAGGCAGGTCATCTACGTGGTGGTGGTGGTTGTCTTGTTTGTGTTCATGGCCATGTCTCCTGTAAGACATAAACATCAGCGTGGTATGTAGTGTGTGTTTCTGTGACATTGTATATACTTTTAACCCAAATGAACTTTTGATACCAATGACTAGTATTTCATTAGATGAATGCTAATGTTGAGCAATAATTCTATCACTGTTAAACTCAATGAGACTTTGTACTAGTGTACTAGTGTAAAGAGTACATTAATATATGTGTTAATGTAATAATAGTTTTTATGGTCCTGTCTTTGAGTAAAGAAATTATACTCACTATAAAAAATCATACTTTAGTTATGAAACAAAAACACCCCTCTAAAATAATGCATACATGTGTTTTTATGTGATATCCTAAACTGACAACACACTGAAAAGAATGCAAATGCATACAAACACACACACACACACTGTCAATACAATATAAACATTAAGTACATCATTCTTTCTTTCTTGCTTGCTTTCTTAGGAAAAATGTTTAGACTACAACATTACATCTGCATTTTGCTGCCATTTGTAATGGGCTGCACTGGTCAGTCTTGTGACGGTGACGAAGAAAAATGTAAATATAGAGATGTCTATGACAAAGAAGTCAAGAAAGTCCCAGACAAACTAAAAAATGGGACAAAAGAGGTCTTTTTTGTGGGCAGTCACATCAACACAGTCCCCAAGGGTGCATTTGCCACCAGTCCTCAACTTGAGAAGATTGAGTTTCTGGGTACCACCACAGATTCAATTGAGCCAGGAGCATTTGAGGGATTGAACAACATTAAGACCATTGAGATATCTAGCTCACCACTGCAGTCAATTCCTCTCGGCGTCTTTCAGGATTTGACCAGCCTTAAAACTCTGGTCCTGAAATTCAACAAAATACAGAGTGTGGAGAAGGGCGTGTTTGATGGTCTCCAGAACCTAGAAGAACTACATCTGCACATAAATGAGATTTCTTTAATCGACGAAGGGACATTCGATCAGCTGGAAAATCTTCAGACACTTCATCTTGCAAAAAATAAGCTCAGCTCCATTTCACCATCTCTTTTTTCGGAATTGAAGAAACTCAAATTAATCAGACTGTATGAAAATGAAATAACTTCCCTACCTGATGGAATATTTGACAATATAGAAGGTCTTACCGAGGTTGCTTTACAAAACAACAAAATATCACACATAAATCCACAATTAATTAAACATAAAGATAAATTAGTGAAGTTGCTTCTGGATAACAATCAATTGACAGAGTTGCCTCCACAGATGTTTGTGAACTTTCCAGCACTTAAAACACTGACACTTCAGAGTAATCAATTAACACATCTGCCCTCAGACTTATTTGGTGAAATGCCTAAACTTATAGAGTTAAGTTTTAAAAGTAACAATCTCACCTCACTTCCTTCAGGAGGTCTGAGTGTCCTTTCAAAGCTCCGCAAATTGGATTTGTCAGAAAACCAGTTTAAAACTGTGGCAGCAGATTTTTTTAATGGTTTGGAGAAAGTCACAGATCTTAATCTTCAAAAAAATTTCATCAAATCCCTTACATCAGGCGATTTTGAGAAACTAAAATCCCTGACAACCCTCAGACTTTCTAAAAATGAACTAAAATGGCTGCCAGATGATGCTTTTAGCTTATTGCCAAAACTGAGTAAATTATATTTAGATGGCAATCCGTGGCATTGTGACTGTAACCTAGAGCCCTTTTACGAATGGATGAAACTCAACTCAAAGACTTTAAAAACTGCAGTGCTGTGTGCCTCACCAGACTCTTTGAAAGGTCAAGAGATCATCACGCTAGAAGAGAGTGACTTAATTTGTCCCACTACTCTACCAACCACTACACCTTTACATACCACCACCACTACTTTACCCACAACAGCAATTTCTACAACTACAACGCAGACTACAACAATGGAGACAACATCGATGCCTACAACGACTACAACGCTGCCTACCACAACACCTACAACAACTTTACCTACAACTACATTAGCCACAACACTGCTGATGACAACTCTGTCAACAACTACTGAACTTATAACAACTCTGCCAACAACTACTGAACTTATAACAACTCTGAAAACAACAACCATTACAACAACCAAGGCCGCTACACCTCTGATCACAACAACTCTGCTACCAACAACATTGCCAACCACTACATTGTCAGTTACAACACCTACAACTACAACACTACCAACTACAACAACAACAACAACTACTACTACTACTACTACTACTACTACTACTACTACTACTACTACTACTACTACTACTACTCCCACCACTACTACAGCTGCAGCCACAACTCAAACCACTCCTGTTCTGACAACTACAGCAATCCTCCCAACAACTTCTGAACCGACTACAACAGCTCTGACCACTTCTCGGACAACAACATTGCCAACAACAACCAGCACTACAACCATACCTACTACCACATCACCTCAAACAACTACAACGACACCAACCACCACAGCCTATTTTACCTGTGTCAGCACATATTATCCTGAACAGCTCCCCTTCTCTTCATATGGCTCTGAGCTGGATGACCACCCCAGCCAACGCTGTAAGCAACAGATGATATTTTACTTTGCTATTCTGGCAGTGGAAGTTGTTTGTACTTTCATACTTGCAAAGTTCACATACTCCCTATATTGTTCCCTTCAACAAGGGCAGCAACTGTACAACAGGGTCAACCTTACCCACTTCTCTTACAAAAAAGAAATTATCCTAAGGCCAGTTCAAGAAATTGAGACAGTTGCTCTGTGAGAGAGTGACCTTTGCACCAAGGTGAATGTCTGCCAGTGTATATTTATAGAATGTCTAAATAAGCACATAAAATTGTTCTCTATGACTAATGTTTTACCATTTTCCATTTGAGAGAATGGACATGTCAATGGAATACATTGTGTGGCATATTTATAATGTATCTTTGGACAACTGTAATTTACCTTTATACTTCTGGCACACAAAAAAACTCCTTGTCATGATTCACACAGAAGTCATATAAATATTATATCCTAGCTGTTTTTAAAAGGCTTAATTGTTCTTATCCAAGCTGTATGTGTATGAAGTGTTTTGTTGGCAGATGGATTGAAAAGAATGTTGTAGCATTTAGTTGTAGCATGTGGTTTCTGCAATTTATTATTCATGTAATCCTGGGTATTCCAAGATTTCCTGTGGTGGAGATATAACAGAGTTAGCCTTAAACTTTCACATTGTTTCACTTTATGCAAAGCGTCTGTAATCCCTCAATAGGCATAATTTTCCTTCCTCGCTGGCAGATACTTCTTGTGAATTTTAAGGCTACTGGGCATGCCAGAGCCCTCTGTTTGCTGATTGGTCAGCCAGAAATTTGCTGAAGGAAACCTGAGCTTTTGGAGTGATCCCTGATGCAGTACTGTATTGAAATGCAATACTGCGCAGAAGTACAAGGCAGCACTACCCTGGCTATAACAGAGTAGCCCACAAACAAATATTACTAGCTATATCATCTACAAAGGTTTCAGTGCTTAATCGACAGGCCTAATTAAATAACCAGTACACCATCAGGCTGCAAACAGCTGTGTTGTAAGGTCATTTAATTAGATCAACCTTGGCCATTTTTAATGCATGATAAGAAAGTTTTATCTAACTATGTAACAAAATAGTCAATGGATAAAAAGATAAAAAATCTGATGAAAATGTTTCTGTGGCAAGTGCATATTTAATTTAAATTGAATGTGTCATTAGTGTCTGCTATGAGCGTGAACTGAACTGAAGTGTGTGTGTGTGTGTGTTTGTGTGTGTGTGTATGCAAGAGTACAAATGTAAAGCACTATACAGCCAGTCCATCAGGTCATCTGTGTTATTATTGCAATGTTTGTGACTAATGAATGACAGAGGCAAACCTTACTCACTCACACACAGTTTTACCAGATATAGTTGATTTTGTGCCTCTTGTTCACATAGTTAACAAGAAATATGAGCAAAAATCCAAATAATCAATAGTCAGTAACCTTTCTATCTCAAAAACAACCTGTTACTCCTGTTAAGTCTTTGCTCGTGTGTAGCACTCTAACAATGTAATAAGGGTCTTGATATTGGTGTCCTTTTAATGTCTGTGGCTCCATACTGTATATTCTATGTGAAAAGGTTTTTCTTGACTGACTGAAAAATGCTGTTGGTGAAATGAGAGGTGCCCTTCCGAACTGTAGCCTGTTGGAGGGACACTAAATTGGCAAAAACTACAAGTTAATTGTCCAACAAAAAGAATACGGTGCCGTCATCAAATGGAAAGCACAGTTTGTGTGTGTGTGTGTGTGTGTGTGTGCGCGCGCGCGCATGAGCGCACTTGTGTTGGCTGCATTTCCAACCATTGACCTGTAGATGACAGTGTAGAGCCAAGTGGTTTCTTGACATTGAATTACTGTAATAGGGAATGTGGGATTCCCTAAATTGCAGAGCCACCATTGAACAGATTTCCATGGAATGTAATCAATATTGACAATTGAAGTTTTTGCATGTTTTGTCTCTCAGTAGGTGGCGTTACATTACAAATGCATAATGCATGTTTATGGCCTTTTTAATGCACCGCTGTAAGACTTTTATATCAGAAATGTTTTGCAATAGCCTATTGGAGTCGATGGTTGGGAAGTCATTTAATGAAAACTGTATTTTTGCGTATTTATATTCAGAGGGCCTAGCACAAGGGGTTAAGGTGTCCTCAGAGCATCACAAAATCATAACAAAAATCATAAATCATAAAATAGGTGGGCCCAGAAAAAAATCAGGTAGGCCATAACTCAAAACACATAGGTTACTAAAAGAAGACAAATGCATAGAATGCATTTAGAAGTTCAATAATGAATATATGCCTCATTACATGAAATTGCAAGCAACATTACAGCTGCTATTTTAAACCGGATGGTTCCACGGCTATAAACCACACATTAACGAGACAATACTATTGTAAAAGGCGCTATATAAATAAAATTGAATTGAATTAATCATGCTACACATGAACAACTTAAAGGATTTGTATATGACAGAGTCAGCATATAGAACCCAAACTTACAAGTGCTGGCCACTTTAATGCAGCTGCATCAGACTCCCGCATCTGTCGGGACTAATTCCGCGATAATGACCGCCTCGCAGAACGTTATCCCTTACTTAACAACTTAACACAACAATAGCCTATAGGTTCGGCTGCTTAATATCTCAGAGGCCACAAATAAATTAGCAACTTATAACAGGCTACAGGTTGGCTCGGCGACCAAATGATCAATCACAATCCACAACACTTACTTTTGATAGATTTTGATAAACTTTATGATGCATGTTACATGAGACTCCAGCAATTCAGTTAGGTCTCTTTCAAGAGAAAATAGGGACCGAGAATTTTGGCTAGGTGGCAGGCTCATCTACACCTGACAAGTCTGATGGGGCATTCACGTTGCAGACTGTCTGTTATACCTGGGGTATCTTGTGGAGGCGTTGGGCTTTTCTCTTGTGCCTGCGCAAGTTGTTGGCCAATGTTAAACTATATGTATTGACGTTAAGTGGAATAAAGATGCACAGATACGGTTCCCAGTGGCAAAGCAATAATTTAAGTGAGTTTACCACAAACTGGTGATGAAGATAAACTTAGGTTTTCATCTGACCTTTTGCACCCCTGCTTCATCTGGTTTGACTGCAATTTCTGCCTGACTGACTACATGAACATTAACGTTAGCCATAGCTAACACCCTCCTATTGGAACCCTGGTGTCGCAAGAAGAAATGTGACAATCAGAGCCTTAAGCCTGGCCATGGCGGGACCAATGCACAGATAAATTGGACCAACAGGTCGACAGTGAGGAAGAAGACATTGCATGTGTCGTTGTAGTAACAGAGGCAGCATAGATGCTCATGGATTTAAATATCAACAAGTCACACGCTCTTTGAAATTGACACTGGGCCTCCCGCACCGGTGGAATGGACATTTTTGTGCCCGTGCGCAATCATTGGTTTTAGAACCATGTAACATTTCTCTCAGGTCATACACGGGGCAGCATACCAGCCTGAAGAGGGCTATTCAAGTGACGGTCAGGACGGTCGCAAGGGGAGGGCGAGGCCCTGGGAAAACGTGACGGGTGCGAGGCCCTTTTCACGATAGCCTACGTTACACGTAGCTTAGGCTACTGTCGGTGTACATTTAGCAGTAGGATAATACATCGACATGTCTAAAAGGGGAAATTATATATAATTAGCAGACACTAATCGTTGGCCATAAACCGTTTATTATACATCCCAAACACACATAGGTGAACATTTTGACATAAAGAAAAATGGCTATTAAGCATTGCTGAACGCAATTTGTCGATATCGAGTATAAACGCACACAACATTCAAATTGAACTATTGATATGTGCACTACCGAAACTGGTGAACATTGCACAAATAAATTAGATCAACTCACCATATAGTCAACTTAGAAAAAGGCGACCTTTCTGGCTTTCCCGCAAACTCTGCAATTAAAGCATTAAAATTGACTGGCGAGCCCACATAGCCTGTCCTGCGACATTGAGGTGAGCAAATAATTTTTATTAAGTTTCAGTTTTGAAAAGCTCCATTCCCCCAAAGCAACAGTTACTGGAATTGTCAGTAAGCGCCTGAGTGCCTGGGTCGCTCAGATCTCCCTGCGCCGAGACTTGTTTCTCACTGACAATACTCGCGTCAGTTGTCGTCTTCCTGCCCAGTTGCTAGGTTGTTATAGCCTGTCAAGAGAAGCACGGTTATACTTTAGTATACACAATGATTCAGTTGCAATGGCACAAATTAAGGATATATCATAAATACTTTATTGTTCCTCACATTGGATATCCTGTGGGAATTTCTGTAAGAACAAGTAATATATGTGTGTTGAGTGTATACAAGAATAGAATAGTGCATGCAGTAGAATGTGTGCATGACAGTAGACTTCTTTGGAAAACCATGTTGAAACCATGTTTGGAGCATCATCGTAAAAGGACAGAGACTGAGATCTTGTGTAGGATTGGCTCTGTTCCAGCTACATCATCTACTGTTAGGAGTATTTAAGGTAGACAAATAAGGTAAAAGGTTAGAATGGTTGAGGATCATCGATGTATAGCCATTCTCTCGGTGAACGCAATAAAGACTTGGTTGAACAAGACAAACTTCTCTGCATCTTTGGGTTTTTCTGAGAAACTTCTCCACATAATTTGGCGTCACGAACAGGATCCACTTCCTATGAAAATACATTTTATTTTAATTCTAATTTACACAAAGCATCACGCCCCAAAACATTGACTAGAGTTGAGGAAGAAAGTAAAATTGACATTTCTGTTGTGTATTGCTTTACCTGCACCTTTACCAATTCCGAAAAAAGGAAGTAATTGCACTTGTCCTGCAAACCCTATTGTCCTAGCAACCTTTCCTGACCCATGTTTCCTAATGTGTGGAATGGAAGATGTATTAATGCAAGTATAAGTAGCTCCCGTATCAACTAATAATGATAAAGTATGACCTTGTATTGTTGCAGTGATATGTGGTTCTTCATCAGGCCCTTGAGTTACCTGTTTAACTATTCCCAAATCGGAACCTAGTCAATATTGACCTACCGCAAAATTTACTGGACCGCCCTGTGGGGATTGGCTAGGACCCGCAGCAGTTTGAAACACACCCCCCCTCACCGGGTTTTGCTGGCGATTTCGCAACGCATTTGGACAGGAAAAAGAAATATGTCCCACATTACCACAAGTCCAGCATTCCACGTCTTGGAGGATCGCTGGACTGTAACCTCGTCCGCGACCTCGGCCTCTTCCTCTGAAAGAGCCTCCAGCCCTTCTCACATAGGGCAATGCCATGGGATTGCGACTCTGCTGGAACTGTGGCTGTGAAACTGGTGGAACAAACACAGATGAAGCACTCACAGTAGGAGAAGATGGAGCAGCGGGAGGGGCCTGTTCCGCAGTTGTCAATACTGCCTGAGCCTTTTTTGGGTGTTTCAACTCCTCCAGTTGTTTCATGAGAAGCTTTCGCTGAGCCTCAGTGTCCTGCTGTTCACGCCTGTCCTCAGACTTCCTGTACTGGGTAACAAAGTGCGTTACAGCTTGGCGAAACTCATCTTTTGTCATTGTATGCAAGCGCCAGTCATTTTCAAGTTGTGACTTAACTGGAGTGGGAAGGGCATCAAGCACAGCCTGACGGAAAAGTCCTCTGTTCAGTTCATTGTCATTTGGGTCGGACTCCAGTTGGCAACGCCAACGTGCTGTTGCAGCCTCCACAAAGGCGGTTGGGTTTTCGTCAGGTTTTAACTTATTCAATGTCAGTGCACTAGCTGGGCAACGGTTTGGATAAGCCATTCTCAATGCTTTCCATACACGTGTACGATAGTTGTGAAAGGGCAAATGGTCCGCAGCGGGATCCCCCATTATAACATCCAAGTCCACTTTTGACAGAACATCTGCCAATGGTTCTTTGCCCATAACGATGCCCAACAAGTACTTAATGTCCCCAATAGCAAGTGTATGTCCCTGTGTTTCTGACTCAAAACGTTGTATCCATGCACCTGCTCCATCCTGAAGCGAGGGTAGACGCGAAATCAAACCGTGCACGTCCGCAAATCCCCAAGGGTCATAAAATGTACGGTCTCCTTTCACTATCATAGGCATCATCGGAGAGCCCGATGAAGAAATATTCTTACTAGTGTCTAACCTTGATGAAGCTACTCTCGACTTATGTGTATGCATGTCCTTTATGTTATTATCTACCAGTGGAGCCATAAATGCTAAAGTATTCTCTTCCTCATCCTCCTCATCATCTGTATGGGCAGTGACATAAGAATGCAATTTATCGACATTAACCTGATTCTGATCCTGCAAAATAACTGTCAATGGGGTCCTACTAGAAGTTTGTCCCTCCAGATAACCTTGCTGGACAGAACTATCCTTTGATTGCTTAACATTATAACTAAGCACATCCTGATCTGACATATTAGGCTGTGTACTTATGGCTAAGTCAACAAATAACCTTAATATTTCCAATTCATTTTGTCTTTTTATCTTTCTTTTCTCAGACTTATCAGTACATTTGTAATCCCTTATTTTACCTTCAAGTTGTACTAAGATTCGTAAATCCAATGTTCCCTGTTGAGGCCATGACTCTTGATCTTTTTTAGTGCGCTTTTCCCATTTAGCACTAACTTTCCGAATCTGATCTTCCGCTAATTTATTATTCTGCACCACCTGCTCAAGCGGCGTAAAATCCTTCCCAATCTGACTTTCCATTTCACCCTTATGAAACAGTATACTATGTATTATTATGTTTGAACTATCACCTACACAAGCTATAGATGTCACCACGTTGTCTACCTGATCTATACCAAGCACACAAGGGGAATTCCAATAATTACCAACTTGCTCAGGCTTCCGTTGAAATCCATCCGTTACTTAAGTCTGAAATAAATAATTGAAATATTAAAATCTTATTATTTTATTTTATTTACTTCTTCTTATACCAACTTACTATTCCTTTTTTTCGTATATGTATAATATCCAACTTCCATTCATCCTCCCTTTTCCAGCTGTGCCTAAATAGCTGGACCAACTGCACACCTGTCCCATATATAAGTAATCAATACCACAGAAAAGGACGGACATGACACATGTCAGGGACAAACGAAAAGGGCAACAGGCAAAAATATCCTCACGTTGCACATTCCCTTGACCCTAACTTCACATACCTAAGGCACTCCTTACAAACTCCCATGCACACGAATACAGCTGCAACCCACATACAGTCCACATAGGAAAGAGAAGAAGAGGGAAAGAAGAGGCTAAGTGACCTCTTGACCTTCTCATGCAACAGTTGGAAACTTGCACACCAAGTGAACAGACCAAGTGTTATTCAAAACTTTGAACAGAAGACACATCATGTCAAATGTTCCGACATGCAGAAACAACTGATAGTACTACACTTCCACAAAAGCACAGCACTTCACACAAGAGAGATTATTGCTCATGCCAAGTACACACTTTCAAGCGCATAAGCCACATTCGCATCACGGGAAGACATCCCGTCACTCTAACACATAAAGACGCGGATCAAGGGCTTTTCCTTCCTTTATTCATAGGCCAGACCGGGGTACTGTTAATAGCAGCACGCTCTCATAATCAGCGAGCCATCAGGCGCGATCAATGAAAACTCACAAAAAATACCAGCGACTGAAATATTATTTCGTGGCCAACTAATAACAGTCCACACCATATACCAAAAAACGGAATTAATTTTGAGCCCACATGTTTGCGCCCTATGTCGCAATTCCTTTATTTCCTTTATTCCTTTATTTCTTATTCCTTTACACTTCTCATAACGCCTCCTTCCGTTATTGTCCTATATTTAAACTAAGCTATGAGGTCGTTACGTCTGACAAAAGGTGAACACTTCCACATGCTATGAAGTGAACACAAACGAGACTTAGAGGCAAGGGTACAATGACGCAAGACAGACAACATGCCCAAGATGAAAAAACCATCCTGTTTAACATTTATATTAAACACAATGTGAGTTAGAAATATCAAACACAATATGCGTTAGGAATGGAACAAAATGTTACCTATATACAGACCTGAAATATCGGTGAAGGCAATTGAACAAGCCAAAAAAGTCTCCACATATCTTACCACACATGTTCTTTGCAGTGGTGGCCCCCATAAATTTATAAACCTAAATTAATGCCATAATTAAACTTACCCAGACCAATCTAGACGGAAGCAAAAATATTCCGTTCCCAAGGGGAGAAGGGACCAATTAAAACACTGATTGTTCGTGACGCCAAATTATGTGGAGAAGTTTCTCAGAAAAACCCAAAGATGCAGAGAAGTTTGTCTTGTTCAACCAAGTCTTTATTGCGTTCACCGAGAGAATGGCTATACATCGATGATCCTCAACCATTCTAACCTTTTACCTTATTTGTCTACCTTAAATACTCCTAACAGTAGATGATGTAGCTGGAACAGAGCCAATCCTACACAAGATCTCAGTCTCTGTCCTTTTACGATGATGCTCCAAACATGGTTTCAACATGGTTTTCCAAAGAAGTCTACTGTCATGCACACATTCTACTGCATGCACTATTCTATTCTTGTATACACTCAACACACATATATTACTTGTTCTTACAGAAATTCCCACAATCCCCCCCCCCCTTTCTATGCTTCCCTCCAGTTGTAACGTTAGATTGTTGGCTTGTTAGCTCACAATCGCTAACATTAACGTCCTGATTGGTGCTAACAACATTAGCATCAATGCTTGTTGTCTCCTTAACATTAGCACCACTCTCACTATCCCCGTGTGCTTGCTGGTGCTGCTCGGCCACATCTATAGAATAACTCACAAACCTATCCAGAGAACCATGGAGTGTCTTGTTTAACTCCTCTATCTGTTTTAGTTTCTTTCTTTTCTAAGCACCTGACAGAAATTTACGAAAGCAGTCGCGCTGACGTGCTGCTGCCAACATTTCTCCTTCTGTTCTGGCTAGATAACTTGCTTGTTCCTGCTACAAGCCTACCTAACGACGTCATGAAATATAATTTTAAAAAATCATTTTTATATACTTTAATTTTCTATGTAAGAAACGACATATATGCAAATTGAAATGAAATACAATTTGCTTATTTTAGAGACATATTGTATAAAGAACAGCAGTAAAGATTTATAGATAATCTGCAACATCATTGGCCAGGTGCGAGGCCCATCAGAGCGCGAGGCCCTGGGCGATCGCCCAATCGCCCCCTGGCCTGCGCTGCTGGATGGACGGTTACAGGTGTCTGATTATTCTCTATCAGCTGTCTTTGAAAATCACAAAGCTGTTGAAAGCATAAAAAGTCACCATTAGCGTTGACAAAAGTGTGATACCAGTATTCTGTAAAGCCCGCCAGTTCCACTGGCCTTAAAAAAGTCAAAACTGAGTTGACATGACTGATGGAGTCTGGAATCCTCCAACCTGTGACTTACTCAGAGTAGGCTGCTCTATCCGCATCTGTGGTGACAATAAACTGACAGTGAACGTGGCATCTTGAGCGGAGCACTACCCCCTCCCACACATTGATGAACTGTTTACAAAGCTAGTTGGAGGTGTCTTTTTCTCCAAGTTAGATGTCCCAGCTGGTTTAGCAGAAGACTCTTGAAAGCTGGTCACAATCAACACCCACCGTGGCTTGTTTCAATATACACGCCTCCCATTTGGTGTGTCATCAGCATGTGACACTTTTCAGAAGGCGATGGAAGGCTTACTTGCAGGGATAGATAATGTTACTGTTTACCTAGACAATATACATTTGACGGGCGTCGGTGAGGACCAACACCTGCACACCCTGGACCTAGTGTTGTCCCAGCTAGAGGGAGCAGGCCTTCAACTAAAAAAGTCCAAATGTGTCCTTATGGCCCTATGTTGACCGCTTGCTGTGCAGGAGCACCTTTCCTCAGGCCAGCCAGGGCTGAAAACCAGGTGATAAGCAACAAAGCAGCAACTAGCCAGATTCCCCTTCTCCAGGAAGGATGTTCCAGGCCTTGATTCAACGGAACCAGAAGAAGCAGAGCCTCTCCCTGGAGATCGTCAAGTGTCCGCAAAATACCTGCTTGTTTGGATTTGTATAATAAACCCCTGAGGGCTTTCTGCCTCTCACTCTCAAGTAGTTCTAGTTAATGTGCTAAAAGTTATTAGCTAAAATCATAATAACAATAATCATCATCATCATCATTGGAATTCTTTGTTTTGGACTATGGGGGGAAGGATTGTTATAACTGGGGTATCTTGTGAAGGAATTGGGCTTTTTTCCTTCAGCACGCATGGTTGCAGCGCAACATTAAACCACATGTATTTACATTAAGTGGAATAAAGATGCATCAGAGCAGTTCCCGGTAGTAAAGAATAATATTTGTTCTTCTTTGGACAGTGCAAGTTATAACAATGTCCAAATTCCTCCTACCAACAAATGACGAGTTACAAGCGCTCAATGCATACTGTAAGTCAAGTGAGATGAACACATAATTACTCATGAATATCAATAAGGCACAGACAATAAGTCAAGTGGTGTGTTTCCATAGTATCAAAAGGCCAAAGAAGCTATAATGCTTTGTGACACTCCAAGTTGTAAAGACTTCTATGATAACATTATCATGCTTTCTGAGTACATGAAAATGACATTAAATATAACATGCTGTGAATGCATTACAACCCATTTTATAATGCTTTATGAATTTTTGACACATCTTAGGTCAGAGAGGAAGAGATGTTTCAGTAGTGGCACAAGGGCCTATCTGACACAGAGACTGCAGGCAGGAAATAAAGGGTACTGGGATTAACCATTTTCTGAAGCCCTTGAAAACACCAAATTACACTATACAGTCATTTTGGGTATTGTGGATTGTAACAGAGGAGAATTTATTGCTTTTTTCCTAGCCAGGTAATTGTATAGGAGCGCTAAGGACAGGTCCTGCAGCTATGAGGTTACAGTACACAGATGCCAAGTAGGCTAAACAGAATGTCAACAATATATTAACAATTTAAAACAAAAAGTAAAAAAGTAAAGTCAAAAATGTGTGCAGATGGCCTGCTTTGAGCAGGAGGGTAGAGTTTGGCAATTGCTGCCAAAATACAGTGGAAAGCATCCTTGTGGTTTTGACGACACATATACTCAAGGTAGGTGCTGGTGAGTCGTACCTCTGTGGACCTTGTTTCACCACACTACTCTGCCCTGGCGAAATTGCTGCTGTCCTTCTCCTCTTCAGATTAAGAAATAGATCGATTTGACAATTACAACTTTTCTTATAAACCCTACAATAAGCCTATACCAAGAACAGCAACAACAAGACCGTATAGGCTCCTTAGCCTCATGCTAGGCTAATTGGACCTGTCAGTGGATAACACTCCTACAAGTAAACAAGGTAGCTCTATGGGGCCCTTTTTGATAATCAGTTTACGTTAAAGGAAATATTCACCACTCAGCCACCACCACCAGCTCCTGTCCTCTAGTGATGAACTTTCAATTTTGTGCTATTGGTATGAATGCATAATAGGCATAGAACAAACCATTCCCACTCTGACAGCAACCATCCACCAATGCCTCGTTACTGGCTGTAATTTGAAACCAAAGGCAGTGCTCTCTGCAGGAGTAGTCAGAAAAAAAAAGAAGGAAAAAAAACGGAAGCAATTTATTGTAACTATCCCAGTAAAATTTCTGTTGATGAGGACCTAGGTCATGACCTTGTCCTGGCCCTCTTGGATGCCCATATGTTAGTTAACCACTAAAGGCCTCAATTAAGCCTTTATTGAGAGGCCATTTATCACAGGTGTTTGGCAGAAAGCTTGCTTAATTATTCCCGGAAGAGGGGTTGCTGGGGCCATGGGAGAGGCCTTTGTCGTCACATGTTATTGGAGAGCTGAATGATGGTATTGTCTGCATTCACTTTGAGCATGGCAGGAGAGGAGGAGGGGGAAAAGGGCTGTGATTCGGTGGCCATTACTGAGATCTTTCAGGCCCCAGTGATTCCACACTTGGACACATCAAAGTGGCCGCTGCACCAGTTTACAATGTAGAGCTACCCTGAGGGCCAGAGGCAGGGCAAATGTCATTTAAACCTGGGGATCACAATGGAAGAGACCATGTATGTTCTTGCAGAAGTCAACTTGCTACAGGCCTGAAGCATTACTAACTCAATGAAAAAAGCTTTGTGAATACCGTGAAAGTTGAGAGTAATGAGAAATGTTGAATTGATTGAAGAGATGAGTAATTTTAAGCTCAGTATTGCTATATTGAAATGCTCAAAAACATATTACTCAAACATATTTTCTTTGTAAATTTTCAGCATCTTATATGAACAAGTGTAGATATGAATAAATCAAATAAAAATAGATATCGTGGGTGATGATAAGTGTACATGCTATCATTTTACACAAGATGTCACCGTTGTGTTGATTTGTAACTCCCGTCAGTGTATTTTGTGTAGTGTTCTTTTACCTCCAGCAGATGGAGTGATCAGGCTATATAAATCATACTGATTCATAAGTGAAAATAAGCATGCCGTTTTTGATTGATTGTTTTTATTTTTTATTTTTTTCTACAAATTATATACTGAACAGCTGAAAATATATTAATAAATAAATATAGATTAAATTAATGTATAAAAATTTTGTTTGTTTTGTTTTTGCTCTGTTCAGTTCAGAGGCTTTTTAAAAGCCCACACACAAAAAAATATGTTACATACACTACACTGGATTAATCTGTGGCAGTGTAAACACTGAGGTGTTAATAAAAACAAGGTTTGGAAGTAGATATAGTATTTCAGCAAATAGCCTCCTTTTTTAGCAGATGTTGCTTAAACAGTGAGCGCTCAGAACGATGCTGTCACTATGAAATGTGCTTATTTTATAAGTATGTGAAGCGGTTGCTGAATTCAACAAAACCATCTGCAAAGATTTTAAATGTAGAAGTTGTTGATTTGGGTGATCGTCCCCTAAATAAATGAAACCACAAAGACGTCATCAGTATCCCCTAAGTGTGTTCACCACAAAATAATCAGCAGCAAAATATGAATTCAGCTTTGTAGCTAAAACTGAAGGCAGATGAGTCCACTTGGAAGATTTAGAACTGACTTTCTTGCTGATTCAAAAAGACAAAGAGTGGTAACTTTTTCAAAAAGTCTTTATTACATGGCTTGTGATTATTTTAGATTCACTTCACCTATAAAAAAAATGGCTATCAGAATACAAATACAAATGCTGCATGTGAGCTCTGGAAAAAGGTAATTTTATTCTCAAGTTTTCATGCTGAAAGGTTTTTAGATGAAGTTTGAATGGACAACATCTTGTTAGACAGATGAATAGAAGGTAAATCCAGAAGGAAAGGAATGTTCAAAGGGAAACGGACATCGCAAAAAAAAAATCTTAATGTAAATCTGACGTACAAAATGACTTGGGGCAATAATATCAGTTAAATGCATTTTACTTAGAGCAACATTTTGGTCCACTTTCTCTCCTACGAATAAGAAAAATCTTTGTTTTCATTTTTTTATTTTGTTCAAAAGCAAACATTAATTTTAATTTTTGTTCACTCATTGAATGTTGAATGTAGTCTAAAGATGATCACATTCATAAACATTATGGGTGAAAACAGCTCATACATATAAATTATTTCTGATGTCTAACTTAGACAAATATTTGTGAGGACTATAAACCATTATTGCTAATCTAGCCTTTTGAATAGCAATGCTGATGTTGACATTATCCGCACTCCCCTAAAGAGATATTTCTTGGATTATACAATTCAGCATTTCTATGGTGATTTTGTGGCATGTTGCAACCATAGTAACAGCCCTGTAATTCATGTGTGTTTCATTGATTCATCCCAGGAAGAAAAGGATCAAAAGTTATACAGCTCCAGCAACACAAGAAAGCAGGAGTGTTTTTTATGCAAATGGCCAACACAAAGAAACATTTGAGATGCAAAATCAGATTCATTAATTGAATTATTTCTAGTGCGGGAGCCAGAGAGCACAGAGCCCTTGATGCAGGCATGCAGTATCTTAAAGACACCAGGGCCCTTTTTAGGAAACTCAGATCATCAGAAATCAGTGCAGCACAGTGGACAGTCATGAATTTATATTATTAATCCCATACATCCCCAATTATAATATTACATATTAAGGTGAGATGATTTGAGTTGGAGACATTTGAAATTGTTTGATAACACACAATGTCTGACTTTGCACCCATGCTAAGGTGTGCCTAGCAACAGTACATGTCAACTGGTTTTCATGTGTTCAGTGTTTTCAGTGTTTCAAGAACACTGACATTCTGGGTGAGAACGACATTTTAAAGAGTTAAAGAGTTTATAATCATATCCTGGGCAATGAATATTTTAAGCACCCAACCCTAATTACATAACCTCTGTGTAAAATTTCATACAAGAAATCTCATAGTTTCTTGGTCTCCAAACCAGCGATATCCTGATAGTTGGTCCGTCCTATACCATTGCATTGTTAGGCAATGAAAACATACAGCACATGCATTTCTCAGAGTTTAGTAAGCAGGATGAGGAATTTGCAGCTTTTTACATTCAACATGTGCAGCAGGAGATGATCACATTCATGGATTCCAGGGCTTGTCTTACCAATTAACCAATTAGGGGATGTAATTGCCTTCCCCTGAGGAGAGGTTAAGCAGTGAGATCAGGGCCTCCCTGCGTGCTGCTGCCGCTGGACGGCCTCCACCGTGTCATCCATCCTGAGGCCTAATCGAGTTATCATATCAACAAATCTCTCATCAGGGGCCCACGCCTGACACTCGCAGAAAGAGACGCCGCCGACACGACAAATTTCTAGCAGCGGGACGTTGGCGCTCGCCTGCCAGGCGGAATGAAAGGTACCTGTAACCCCCTCTGGTCAGGCAGGCCCTCACCTCCCTGCTGGAGAGAACGTTCCTGCTGGGCCGACATCGCGACAGTCCTTCCCCTGCTTGCCGCTGAGCTCCAGGAAGGACTTGAAGATGTGTGGATGCCTGGGAGAAAGGCATCATTTACCAACACTCACAATGGCCTGGGACACACAATGTGGAGCCATGCAGAGCGGCAATGAGAGCCTGAGAGACCCCCTGTGGCCCAGAGAGGGGCGACGGGGTCACCGTTTTAGGGCCCAGAGTGGTGCACCTCCACGGAGGTTAATGTACGGGTAATCAGGGGTCAGAGCTGATACCTCTCGCGGTTGTACATCATCGGTGACAGTTGCCAATGCTCACAATTGTCACAAAGCGCTTTATTTTTTTTCCCCAGTGCTGGCTTACACGGCATTAGTTTTAGTGCTCAGAGACATCTGCTTCCCAATGGCTGTCTATGGGCCGTCTGATAGATTCCCCTTCTCTCTCTGGCCATTATCAGGCTCTCTTCCTGAATGGAATGAACAAAACATCATTCATGCAACAATAACAAGCTGTTTGTCAATCTGTTGTGTGTTGTGGTTTACCTGAACCATAGCCACCAAAAGTATATAGACAATCCTGCTGAATTTCTATATACAATGTACACAAGACAAACTCTGTACACACCATGTGTTTACTGAACTGCATGCCTTTGCACACAGACATGTGATGTCAGTGAATAAAGCGTGTTTGGCCCTCATGTCCGTTGCTGCATTTTGCTGTCTCTCAGCAGGGTGAAGGGAGGCCTTGTTTTTGTTTCCCTTGCTGACGATGCATGTTGGGCATGAGGAGATGAATTCCCTGAGGGTACAGGAGGTGTCAAGATAAGATGGCAAGAAGGGATCAGGCTTCAAGCAGCATTCAAGTGTTTGACATGCTCTTTCACCAGTCCACGGACTCATGCAGTCTCTCTCTCACACACAAGCACAGATGCACACACACACATACATGCACGCACACACAAAGATAGATAGAATAGGAGATGCCCTTATATGAACACAGACCACTATTCTTCTTCCCCTATCAACAGCGATAGTATCTGGAGCTGAATAGCGCTCAGGCTGGGCCTGAGGTGAGGTCCTGGGCTTTCTGGGATTTTCTGTGGTGCTTACAAGTAATAATTGCATTTCACTGTCGTTCCAGATGCACCACCTGCGTGGAATTAGCCTGTATGCTCCGCTAACCCAATGTTAACAGCCCCCTTTATGTCATGTTGACTTGTTTTGATGGAGCCTGAAGCTTCGGCCCATTCTCCAAAGCAAATGGAGGGAGGAGGGTGTGTGTGTGTGTATGCATGTGTGTGTGTGTGTGGGGACGGGGGCGGCGGGGTACGTGCTGCAGGTACGGTGCAGCCCGGTCAGGGGGCAGTGAGGAGGATGACCTCCCCTGACATGTCCGTGGAGAGGGGAAAGAGTCCCGGTGTGCAGCCGATTCAGGCTAGATGAGGCACGGCGTGACTGCCTGTTGCTCCCCCAACAAAGAGGCCCGTTCTCTGGGTCGCCGGCAGCAGAAAGACCCCCTGGAGCTCTGCTGGCTGTCCGGAGCCCTTTCAGCGGGACTCTACCCAGTCGCGGCCAGGCAACGATGAAGGGAGAGAGAGCGAAAGAAAGAAAAGAGGGGGAAAACACAATAATAAAAAAGAGATACAAGAGGAACAATAGGCTTTAGAGCCCATCTTAACCCATCACAAGCGATGTCAACATCTGTGGCTCCCTCTTTTTTAGGCTGCGAATAGAAACAGTGTTGTATGAGAAAGAAAAAAAGTCCCCTTTTGAACAGTTGCACTCAAACAGCTACAGTTTTTGTTTTTTAAGAAAGGGATTTTCGAAGGAGTCTTGCCCCTGTTTTCTCAGGGACTGTTGAACCACACAGACATGCTCACCACTGACTTTGTCTGACTCAAGAGGGTTTGTGGAAGGGAAAGAGTGTGTGTGTGTGTGTGTGTGTGTGTGTGTGTTGGGGGGGGGGTGTTATGTGTGTGTTGAAATGTGTTAGGCTGTCTTCCACCCACACTCCCACGTAGCATGCAGAAGACAGAGATTATTGTAACACACACGTGAGGGAAGAACTTGGAAGAGTTTGATTTAGCCCAAGGGTAGTGGGCCACTGTGTGTACTGTATGTGTATGTATGTGTGTGAAAGAGAGAAACCATTGTGTGTGTTTGTGTGTGTGTGTGTGTGTCTGTGTGTGTGTGGGGGGGGGGGGGGTGATGAAGGCCACACGCAAGACCAGACACGTAGGAGGGGATTCTCGAGGGGTGTCTGTCTGGCTTGGACACCGTCTCCCTGCTTCTCCCACCAGCAGCATGTGTGGCACTCCATCCATAAAGACATGCTTTCTTCCCTTCCCTGTCACACAGGAAAGGATCACTGAGTGTTCTGCCTCTGCCTTCAGTCTCAGTCTGCCTCCGAGTTTCTTGGTGGCTTCCAGGCCTGACCTCAAGCCCTGTGGGAATCCAGGTGGTTACTCCCCATGCTGTTTTGCTCCACTTAAACTGGAATATGACAGGAGAGTGGACAGTGATGGTGGTGATGAACAAGATAATGCCGACGATGTGGGCAGAACAGCACGTCCTGCACATCTAATGGGGTAATGCCAAAAGAAGCTTGCATGGGAATAAATCAAATATGGGCCAGTTATCTGAGCATCTTGGTTTGTTTAGTTTTAAAATTTAATTTATCTCTGGAACCTTCAAACATGAACAAGAAGTAAAAGTGTTCAAACAAAATATGCAACCATGTAGAGTGTGTTAAAAATGAACACGCAAGTGTCTGCTGTAACATATCTATCCATCTATCTACATCATACAGCATACACTATCCTTGCCCTGGAGTTATTAATCATGATGCTGACTCAAATGTTCTGCAAGCCCTCTGAATTAAGAGGATATTGATCTAAAAAAGTAATTTGCAATAACATGCAGTAAAGATGGGCAGTAGGGCAAACGAGATGGGCCATATCATATTGTTAGCAATATACTGTAATGAATTCCATAACATGCTAAGAATTTGTCATATTGTGGTACATATGATGTCATTGGTGATCTGTTATTATGCTGATGTATGCTGCAGGGTGGGTAGATTGCATAGAATGAGAACAGAGAAGATGGCATGTGGAGATAAAACTGACAAGGAAGAAGAGTTTGTTCATTTCAAGCGTTCATTGACGTTTTTGTGTTTGAATATTCCTCAAGACTATAAGCAATCCTGAAGACTGCCATGACATGTGGCAGTGAAGTGAATACTTCCTTCATGTTATCTTCTATATTGGTTCACCAAAAAATGGCATGAAATATTGTGATGAAATGTTCAAACTATATTGCTCATCTCAAGGAAACAACGCATGCTGTCATGGGTATAGAGACTGAGATAGAACATGTATGTGCATTCAGACAGGATATTGGACTGTCATTTCATTTTAATGATGGAGAGGCAACTTGGAGTTAAGAACAGCTTTCTTTTTATCTAATCTTTCGCGCTATCTTGGTCGGACATGAGATGCTTGATGGATGAGAGGATTGAGGGATTTTATTCACGTTACCAAGACAAACCACTCCAACACCATGAATGGCTTGTAAAAACCCAGCACTCGTCCCTGCCATGCCCCCAAGAGCACGCACATGTGGGGTTGGAGCGGTGGCGCCCTTTTGCGTGCCAGTGAACCGGGCGGTAATGTTCATTAGCCTGCTCCAAGTGGGAGGACGGGCCGCACCTTTGTTTGCCGGAGGCCGACAACACCGCCATTAGAGATGGCTGACCTGTTGCCAATGTTGGGTGTCTGAGAGATTTGCAGGTTTGAGAAAGGGCCACTGGTGGGGCAGTTGTGCTTAGTAATCTCTTGTATTACTGGCCCCATGGTGCAACTCATTTCCCCCTCTCTATTGGGGGATAACAAGGGATATAAGCTCCTTATCACTGTATTACAATTATTGGAGGGGAATCATATCCCCTTCAGAGAGGGGGGTGGATCAAGCGATGGTGCCCAGGCTCTGAGAGCCAACCACTCCTGATGAAGTGGCCATAATACGCATATAATCAATGTTTCATTGAGCATCAACCGTTTTTCATTACAGAGTTACTCACGGTGGCTTTCCCTCTGCTGCATAGCAGTTCAGTTGAGTTTGAAAAAAAATGAACTGGACCAAGTTAATCCTTTTCTTAGTGCAGCACCTCACCGGCCCATTCAAATTACACAAAGGCCCCATGCACTCCAAGAGAAAGTGAAAAAAAAACACTAAAAACAAGCCCCCTCCCTTGAATGCAAGTGTAGCTCTGGATGCAAGAAGAGAAGAGAAATTATCCATGTTACAAAAGTGCAAACGTAGGTGGTCAAATATGAACAAAGCCTTTGCAGAGAAAATGAGGTTTACTTTCAGACAGTAAGACATTTATAGGGCACAAGAAACAAAACAGTCTGCCCTGCTACTCATGTCGACTTGTTTTACTTTCTTTGTCCTGATTTTTTTTTTTGTTGGTGTGTTTTATTTTGCAACTTTTTGCCTCAGCATGTGTTCATGCCTCCTAATAAGAGGTCTGAGGGCTTTAAAAAAAAAAAACAAGCTGCAAAACAAGTTATTTCTAGGCGTTTTAATGAGGCTGGATGCACTGGCTACATTTTGCACCTGGGCCAGCTGTACACACCAAGGCAACAGACTTGTAAGACCCTGTTAAAGCCTAGCTGGCGGGCACGTTCCTTGTGTCGCGCAACTTGAAAATGATGCTGCTGAAATTGTTTAACAAGGTCCTGATAATTAGCCTTGAACCAACTGCATGTTACAATGCAAAGGAAAAATCACTTTCTTTCACTTTGCCCTAACCCAGCACGTGGCACATGGCAAATGATCCACCACAAGTTTTTGATGAAATGTATTTATTTACCATGTTCAGTATGCCTGGAGACACTTGCTTGCTCTTAGCATGTAGACGCTGCAGTAATGCAGCAGAAAGCTAATACAGTCCTGCATGAGTAACCTGACCACTTACACAAGCTGTGTCTAGACTGTGTGTATGTGTGTTCTTGTGTGCGTGTATATGTGTGCTTGTGCATGTGTGTGTGTGGGTGGCACTGTGTGTGTGTGTTTGTAAATGTGTGTGTCTGTGCATGGTACTGCAAGTGTGTTTGTGTGTGAGAAATAAGCAGAGAGAAAAAGGAGTGGGTGGTGTGGGTAAGTTGTATGCTTCTATCGTAAGATGGGGAAAACTGGTGTGTTTGTGTGTGTTGTCAGGAGAAACAAGCAGTGGTATTTTGAGGCCTCCGTACACACAGAGCCAAGTTAACAGCTCATTAACACCAATTCATTATGCACCACTCTTTCCTGGCTTCACTTGCCCCTGTGTGCTTGGGAGGCAAAACAGGCCTCACAGAAGAAAGGGAGAGAGTGAAAGCTCAAGTTTGTGTTTGCATGTGTGTGTGTGTGTGTGTGTGTGTGCGTGTGCTTGCGTGTGTGTATATGTGTGTAGGCTTCTGTCTCTGTGTTTAGAGAAGAAAATTTGCATCTCGCCTTTTGCAATGTGTCTATTTAAAAGTAATTCCACCTAATATGTTACTATTCTGCCACTATACGTATACTTCTGTACTTGTGTATTTTGACCATTTATAAGGAGTCTATAAACTCTCTATTTTGACCCAAATTATATGCTAATGACCGATTAGTTACTTATTAAGGGTTTACCAAGACCTTGTTAAGCGCTAAAACATACACACAAGGTGTTGATATATGTGTTGGCAAGTAACAAGTAACATAATGTTTCCTAAAGTGTATAATAATAATAATAATAATAATAATATATGTTTCTGTTTAGATTGTCATGATTGGAAGTTTTCATTTACATATTTATTCATATGTGCCATTGACTATTCAAGTGATATTCATTGCATAACATAACACAATGTTTCACTTGTTATTCATATTCTAATATAGAATAGAATATAATAGAATTCTTAAAAATGTATCAGGGATTTAAAAACCCTCATCCACTGTGGCATTGTTTGCTAAAAACCCTATGGCGAATGATAACTAACTGCTGCTTGTCAATTTGTAGTAGGTCTTGGCAACAACAAAGAGGATATTCCAATTACTTGGTTTGAGAACTGTAGCTGGAATGCCAACCTCAAATAATTCTTGAAAAGTATATTTTATGAGGCAGAAAACAATTTGGAGGACTCTATGGAGGCCTACCTTTTGAAAGGGAGCATGGACGATGACACAGTGAATCATTATGGCTCCTTTTGATGGATTTATTTTCTAATCTGTTCCCAAATATGTGGAGAATAGAAAACCTGTAAACCCTATTTTCCATCGAAGCCCTTTAAAGTACTGCCGTTTATAGTACTGCCATTTAACGTGCTGCCGTTGGTAAGGGGCTCCAACAAAAGCAAATTGGCAGATGCTGCTCTCACTATTCAGACATCAATGCGCATCAGATATACGGGGCCAGGCATATCGTTTGATCAAAAAAACTCCAGGAAACAACAAAGTTAGCTCTGTTTCGATACCCAATGAATATGTGTGTGTGTGTGTGTGTTTGTGTTTTAATTCTATATCTCCTTTCTGCCTTAATTACAATACGTTGGTGCCATAATAGGATTGTCAACCACCAAGGAGTGACAGCTTAAAAGAAATGCTTTCCAGTTGAAATGTGCCTTTCAGGCTTGATTTTCCAGGGCTTTTTTGCTTCACTTTTAAGCTCAATCCAATTCAGCCACCCTTTCAGTGTAACTGGGATACAAATCCATGCCATTGCAGCTATCAGAGACCCCGAATAAGCATGAAAAAGCTTCATCACATCTTCCTTCATTTTATTTTTCAGGGAGGACCTTCTTTCTGGCTCCTCAGCGAGGAGGCCATTGCAGCAGCATGGCCCACTTTGGCCTGCCAAGTGTCTCTCGGTTAGCCGCGGATTCGTCATAGAGAAGTCACAGGACCGTGGGCTAGACAATGCTAGCAGCGACACAGGCTTCCATGAGCTTCCATCTTATCAGTGAAGGACCACAGTCATGTAGTCGCCTGCCAACGGAGCTACCCCAGGCCAGGCCTTCTCTTCAAAAAAACAAACAAAAAAAAAAAAACAACGTGGCACAGGCAAGTACAACCGATGAGATGGTTTTCAGCTTAGTCGCCATGTCCCTTTTGACAGCCACGGGTGGTGTTTTTTCCTTTTTTCGTTTTGGCCTGTTCTTTTCAGCCACACCATCTCCACGCACAAATGGATCGCGGCGATAACCATCCCAGTCTGAAGGGCCCATGTCCCAGTAACTGCCTTTGGCTCAGGAGGAGAACATCTGAAGTCACGCTCATGCCACCGCACCCTTTCTGCTCTCCTGTAGGATCCTCCAAAACAACACAAGAAAGAGAGAGAGAGAGAGAGACTCCTTCTCCAGCTCCCAGCAGCCATCTCCAGCTGATTTTCTCCTTTTCTTTTGTCAGAAGGAGGAAAATCACATTGCAGCGCCTCCTTAGGAAACCTGGAGGATCTTCAGAGAGAGAGGGAGAGAAAGAAGAAGAGAGAGAGGGAAGGACTAAGGAGGACAAAGGAAGCAGCCACAGATGAGGAGTGTGGGCAACACTCTGGCTTCTGCCCCATGGCCTGTGGCATCATCTGCTTTAAGGCTGCTTTATTAGCAAGTGTGTGAAGGTGGGCATGGTTCCTCTGGAGAGGTGCAGTATGCCGCATGTGAAAAGCCCCAAATGAAATGAGAACTATGTGAAATGTGTTAATGTGGTGGGATTGAAATATAATCTTAAAGTGCAGTGGAGAGATTTGGGGAGAGCACCTTCTCTAAATCACTTCCACACCTAATTTGTAAGAGGATTGAAAGGAAGAATGATTTGCAGATCTTTTGGAGGGCAGAATGTTTTGTGAAGGCTATCTACTGGCTCCTGCTGAAGCGATAAAACTATGCAGCAGCGTGCGCAGATGGCCCCCCTGGGACTTGGAAAATGGAATCCTAACTGCTCGTTGAACCCCCACACTCCTCCCCGAGGCCCCCGATAAGCCCGGACACAGAGAGAGCGCCCCTCTCTTCCTGACAGCTCCGACGTGCGACTGAAAAGGGAAACTCGTTAACGGTAATCACGGTTTACGAGACCACATTTGGCGACTAATGGAAACCAGTCCATGTGAGCTGCAGAGACGCTCCATATAAGTCTGGGCCTCTCGCGGCGTGAGGCGGACCCTCACCTGACTCACCCAGATGCCCCCTTCCAAGAGAGGCCTGAGGCAGCTCTCTCTACAAACATCAATCTGTAAATCTATAAATGTGAGCCCCCCACTAAGGAGGTGGGAGGTGGGCTCTCAAGTCAAGCCCGAGGCTAACCCTGACTCGGTGAGAAAACAGACCGACATTTCAGGTGCATGCAACCTGAGCGCTTCCCTCATGTTGATGAGAGGCTAAGTGCCTTCTCAAAAGTTTACGCAACCACAACTCAGTGTTTTCTTGCCCAGCCATTCTCTTAAACATATTGCTTGGTGCAAGCAAGGTTCGATACAAAGGGGGGTGGGGAGATTGAAAACGCCCTCCGCTTGTTGGATATGTGATTATGACTATGTTAACATCCTACCAGAATGCAGTGATACAAGATACATAAGGATTAATACACAGACATTAACTGCGAGAGGTGAAAGGAAGAGTGTGTGGGTAAAACAAGAGGCAGAAAGGGGTGGGGAGAGAAGGAGAGAGTGAAAGGGTTGGAGTACTGAAGAGCAGCCAAGCCCTGCAGCATTAACCTTAGCCTCGTATTTAAGTATGGCATCCGCGTCTCGTCTCTCCATCGCCTCTGGTCATGCAATAAATACATTTTCAATTACAGGGATGAACAGAGGGAGGAGAAGAAGAGGAGGAGGAGGAGGAGGAGAAGAAGATGAGGGGAGGAACACAAGGAAGAAGGGAGCATGCTGGAGGGGCCTCTGATGAGACGGAGGGGAAAAAAAGAAAAGACTGGATATCATCCAGTCTAAGTATGGATCCTAGACAAGCCACACATGGCTTCCCCATCCAGACCCCCAGCATACACACGCAAAACTGCACACACACACACACACACACACACACCCACACCACACCCCAGTCTTTGCCTCTCCTACCCCTCTCTCCGTCAGCCAGTCATTTATGGGCCACACGGTCCTGAGCAGCGCCACTGCGCTTTGATGGAACACCTGCAGTGAAACAGTATCTTTATGATTCCATGCTGAAACTGGACCTGGGATGGGAGCAAGACCTGGCACAAGAAGACAGGCAGAGAGAAGTGTGTGTGTGTGTGTGTGTGTGTGTGTGTGTGTGTGTGTGTGTGTGTGTGAGTGAGTACTCTGTACTGTATGTGGTTTACAAAAACAAACTAACCCTACAAAAACAGAATAGAATATATATATATATGTATGAAGACATTACTTGTCTGCATGAGATGACTTTGTATGTCTGTTTGTGAGTCTGTTGTCTATTGGTGACAATGTTTAAAAGCATGTTTTTATTTTGCATGTTTGTGTATTTGTGTATGTGCATTTGTATTTGTATGCGCATGCTAAGGAGAGGGGGGGGGCATCTCAACAGCCAGACGAGGCATGCGCGAGCCTTTGAAGATTATTATGGGTGGTGGTAGTCATGCCGGCATGAGGGGCTAATTTAACACTTACGTCAACTTCCCCTTGGCTGTAACTATGATATGAGGGTACGCTGTGCTGGGCTGGGCTGTGCTGTACTGGAATGGGCTGGGCCAAGCTGTGACCGCAGCGTTCAGGGGAGTGATTGAGACGCCTGAGCCTTTGACTCGTCCCACCCGGCGTGACCTTTCCCATCTGTAAGATCTCCGACCAAACAAGATCACATGCTGCCACCTCACATCTGATGCCAAGCAGCCTGAAAAAAGACCACTGGTGGCTGAACATGACCCGCAGACAGGGAGGGAGAGAGAGAGAGAGAGAGAGAGAGAGAGAGAGATTATCCTCAGTGCTTGGCATTTGCAAACAAAATAATGAAGACGTAGACACCAACTAAAGATGATATGTTTTCTCTGCTGCAAGAAGCTACAATGAGGAATACATGCACTACATAGTATTACACTGTTGATATTTTAATAATCATCACAGAAATATTAGAACAATGTTTTAATATTTTGAAGAATGATTTTGATTTTGAAGAATTTCCATTAATTTTCTGATGAAAAAAAATATTTTTGTTTCGTTTAGTTAAAGCTGTTCAAATGAACTAAGTTTAAAGCCTAATGCTTCTCCACTACATGGAAACTGAAAAAGAGTGGAGGCCAAAAATATCTCAAGTGTTTTTTATGTGAAGAGCCCGATACTCTAGCCCTCTGGCTCTTTGGCGTGTTTTGTGTGAGTTAGAGAGAAGGTGAAACAAAATGATACTGATACCGTCACAACCCAGTCTGTCACTCTCACTGGTATTGAACACAGCTTCATTACCAGCAACAGCTAATGTGTCTCGGTCAGTTTTGAGTCTGTAGTCTCAATAAGCACAGAGTGAAACAAACGAAACCCAAAACTTTTATGTGTGGAGAACCTGGGGTCAAGGACTCCATTATTATCACTGGGACCTGCCTCATAATTGCCTAAATTGGTGGAAAAGGCTCCACATTCCTCATGAGACAGAGCCCCGTTAGTTTGTGTGTGTGTGTGTGTGCAGGGCCGTCAACAGACCCTCTGATCCCGTGGTGAATCTAAAGAGATTGCACTGCATTGGAATGTCACCCCTAATCTGTTCTCACCACCTCGGGTGAAAGGAGAGGCAGTGTGGGAGAGCAGTGCACAGTGTGGGGGGTTGGGGGGGGGGGATTGGGGTTGGGTGAGCTAGAAGGATCTAGAAGTAGGCAGTAGTAATGGTAGAAGATAAATACTACAATGGGTTACAATACCAGCTTACTCAGTGTTCTAGTTGATAACTGACACAGTGGATGATCACACCTTGGACAGCAGAATTTATCAGAATTCATGAGTACAGTTATGTTGCATATGGAAATGACAAGCAGGTCCATCTCTGCACTAATAAAAGAACACCATCTGACAAGAATGATTTGCAAATGCAGAAATGGCAAGTGGCATTGAATCAGTATTGAATCACTGGAAATAGTGCCGACACCAGCCACAAATGGTTTGTGTGAGGGTTTGCATGAGGACAAGGGGAAGAAGGTCTTTCCAGGAGTCTCCCTGTCATCAGCCTCTCTAATGAGAAGCACACTCCCCGCTGTTTCCACCCAACGCGCCAGAAATCCCCTCCGATCTCTGCCCATTTCATGCATGCCTGGCAGGGCCAGCTAGTCAGGGCTTTAGTTTTTAGCAGAGGGAGGGAGACTTACAGGACCACTAATGGCTCTCAGGATGTGGAACCAAATATCATTGAATACTGACCAAGATAGAGCAACATTATGCGTTACAACACGTGAATAGTTCCAGTCTGCACAAGTGGGAGTGCCACATAACGTCACAGTATAAACTTTTCAATAATCTTCTATGTCAGCATATGAGGGCTCAACTCTGGTCTGCCTAAAAGGGGATTTTGCCCCCTCCCCCTTGTGAAAATAGGACATGGAACGTAATGAACGTTCCTCTTACTCCACTTTTACCCTATCTGGTGGAGCTCTCATGGTGTGGAACTCTCATGATGTGGAACTCTCGTGATGTTCTCATGGTGTGGAACTCTCATGATGTGGAACTCTCGTGATGTTCTCATGGTGTGGAACTCTCATGATGTGGAACTCTCGTGATGTTCTCATGGTGTGGAACTCTCGTGGTGTTTCTGTGCTCTGGTTTGGTTTCCTACCCATCTGTGGATCAGTGTGCCTCTGGTGGGTCTCAGCTGGACCTCATGCTAGTGGCAGACAGACATGGCCAGTGGAGAGTCTGCGGCCCTCTGGATGTTTGGGAAGAAGGCTCTGATGATGACACTTGGTGAAAATCTCAAGCTGTGTGTACAGACGCCAAGCACTCTAAATCCTTCTGTTTCAACCAACTGCAACTCACAAGAGAAGGAAAACATGGCTTGTAATGAGGGTTTGGTGCCGATATGATAGGAGATGATAGGAGAAAAGCCACTCATTGCTTTTCCAAACAAAAGACCAAAAGCAGCACTCATCACTGTATGCCAAGAGAGTGGATTACTGTAGAAGCTATAGTGATTTTCCTTCGTTAATCATGTGAACTCAAACAGAAACAATGTGGACAAACAACAAGAAAGCAAACACACAGCGGATGGCCTTGTCTCTCCCGCTAAGCCTCTGGTGCAGAAGTGTCCGCTCATTCACATCCATAATAGCCCAGGGCCCCCCCTCCAGCAGCTCAGCAGGGCCGCATCTCCAGCCCTGCCTGCCTGGTCAGGAACTTCCCCGGGGTGCCCGCACAAAGCATCACAGCCCTGTGTTCTGTTTCCTCAGCCACCACAGGCCCACAAGAGGCATCAGTGGGCCTAAAACAATTACCTGCTTAAGAGCCTCAAATCAGCTGCCTCAAAGAAGCAATATAATGGCTGCAACTGTTATTTACAGTAATGAATTGGCCACCATTATTATGACAACGCTGCTCTGCTGGGACTGGTTATTGAGGCATCTCAATGCACAGGAGCTGAATGGATGTCAGTGAACATAAAGCCCTTTGGGCAACAGTGTGGAGTGTTAGCCTTGTCTGCAGAGGAGTTGCAGGGAGATCATAGTAACACACCATTGAGGCTTGTTATAATGCGCCCTTAGCCACATCCTATTGGGATAAATTAGAGGAGTGGGAGGGAGAGGATGTCGGAGGATACCGTATTCATTGTGGAGGCCATTCAGCCCAGGAGCCGACACAAGCCTGGGAAAGCAAACAAGCTGCATTTTGTCAAAAGGCTTTATAGGTGACTACTTACCAGCATTTGAAAGTTTGACTAAGGTGGAGGCCATCTTGCAGCATTTCCCACCACCAAATAAACATACACACACTTACATACGCACACACACAAAAGCGCGCACGCACACACACACACACACAATAATTCATCCACTCACACAGCCACAGACATGAACCAACTAAATGAAACTGGCATATTGCCACTTATCATGGAGTTATTCATTGGTATTCTATTACATATTCTATTGATGTATCTTCTCTGGAAAAGTTCGCACAAATCCACCACATTTACGGACATTATGAAATGATGACATTATTGTCATTTCTCATTTTACTTCCATACACATCTGTCTCTTTCAGCGTGTCAAAGCTTGAGTTATGTTACTCTTAGGATGAACATGATTCAAAAACCCCTGGATGTTTTCAATATACTCCATGCTGATATGACAAACATAATCTTCTGGCCATTCACCATAATGCAAGGCAAGTGCAGCTGTGAGAGTGAAACAGGGAGTGTGCTACCTCTCCTGGGAGCACGTGTATGTGTGTATGTGTGTGTGTGTGTATGTGTACATTTGTGTGTGGGGATGGGTGATGGAGTGCATAGTTATTTGACACCCCCCGCCCCCCCAAAACCCCATCACCTTAGAGTTGTTCTTTTGATCTCACACCGCTCACGTCCCCCCTTTTTTTGTCAAGCACTGCTAAAGTTCCCCTCTGGTTGCCAGTATGCATGTGTGTGTATAGACGCACACACAAATAAACACTCAGTCTCACACACACACACACATACACACACACACGTATGCCCACATGCAAAGGTCCAACATAATCACTGGCAAATGCTCACAGTTCCACACGCATATATGACCACATGCTAAAGCAAACACACACATATACACAGGTGCACACACACATACACCATACATACACACACACACACACACACACACTTTGGCTTGCATACACACACATAGGCACACGCACGCACACACAGGGGCAAGCACACTGACACACTTAGGCACACGCACAGAGCCTCCCCCGCGGGCGATCCGGGGGAAAAACGATACCACAACTCCCGAGTATTTCGCACATGCCTTTCCCGGACAGTTCCCACACTCCCGACCGTCTCGAGCTGTCTGACCTTTGCCAAGACCGCCGGTCCCCCCCTCCACCCCCCTCCACCCCCTCCATCTCCTCCCCTCTCCTGGGGCTCTGCGGTTTGGACAGCTGCGGCCAAGCTGGCTGCTCCGCTCGTGGAAAACATCCGCCACACATGGAGGGCCCCGGCTCAGATCCACTGGCCTCAGCCAGGAGGGGGTGGGGGGTGGATGTGTGTGTGTGGTGTGTGTGTGTGAGAGAGAGAGAGAGAGAGAGTCTATGTGTGTCTGTTTAGAGGAGCATGCACGGCTAGAAGGTGGCCGTACTTTCCCAGCCCTGCGGACACATGTCTTTCGTCCTCCATCCAACCCCCCCCAGAAACCCCACCTCTCATCCTCCACCACGGCGAGTCCCAGGGTTCACCACCCTAATCCCCTACAGCATGGCTCCAATTTAAGGCCTCCCCACCGTCAGAATGTGGAACATAAACAGGCCAGGGTTCCGCGCTGCCGTAGCTGCCTCTCCTGCCTCTCCTGCCTGCTTGCTGTCGGTCGGCCGCACGCCAGCCCTCCCATATGAGACTGATTCTCCCCTGGAGCTGGCCTCTGGCCACCACTCAGGATTGAGGGGGGATTTTTTTGTATTCCCTCGTTCCCTTGTTAGGTAGCTGGCCCCAGAAGTATTCCCTCGTTCCCTCCTACCCACCCACACCTCTCTTTTCCATCTCTTACTCACATCTGCTCAAACCTACATCTCTTTCTTTTTCTCATTCTCTCTCTCTCCTCCTTAAGAGGGTGATTTTCTGCTTTAGCTGTCCTTAAAGACCTCTCCATTTGGCTCAGAGGCTTGTGCCTCCCTTGCCTCTGGTTTCCTCACCTCCTTGTTCACAGAGATAAAACAGATAGGGTGTCTGGAACTGAGGTGGTTAGATGGAGGATTACCTGCTATGAAATGTTAAAGGGAGTTCTACTGTAAAATAAGACCAACAGAAGCAAGTAAGGGAGAGAGACAGAGAGAAACCCTTTTTCACATTGCTGTGCTGTTGCATCATGTCCTCCACTTTTTTGACTCAAGCTAGATTAAGGGTAGTCTCTGAGTTGGCAGTGGAGACATAGACTAACCTAACAATGTTTCAAACCTGTTTCTGTGACAGAAATCATGAACTGTGCCTGAGATGTGTTGCATCCCAAAAGCTCTTCAATATTCTCCCCAATTAAGGTAATAACATTCATCAGTATAATCAAATCATCCATATTATGAACTATTTGGACTGTTATAAAGGATGATCTCTATCTGTAGTACATACATGTTGTGGTTAAAAAATGCCTCACCAAAATTATTTCATGGTGTCTATAGTGTGTCAGAGCAGAGGCATATTTCTGGGAGTTGTTGGTAAACATTCGTGTGCTTAAGACTTAAGACACGCTGATGATGGCCTAGCGTTGAAGTGTACATTTGTGGACATGGTCCAATAAACCTGTGTTAAAGAAGTTATAGTGAGTGCAGTTCCTTAAGTATAATACATGATTTGGTTTTGACGCACACCCCGAAAAACCTTTTTTATTTGGACTAGAGCACACCAGTTCTTTCTAGGTGCTTAGGACTTGCCTTTAAAGCCCACTCTTTGGGCCTGGGTCAGATGATCCCCTCCCCTCCTGCAGAACCGTAATGTCTTGGAGCATGACCCCATCAGAACTGAGCCGTTCTGGCATGACCTCATCAAAGACTCATAAATCTATCTTCACCACGCACCCACCAAGTCACCCACCACAACCTCCACCCCCACGCCTCACACACACACTCACACACCACCACCACCTGTCTCCTGCTAGGAGCTCCTGCTCTGAGGTAGTACACATATGCTGTGTACTCATCAGACCAGGACTGCACCAAAACTACAGACCAAAGATGGAATAAAAAAAAAGAAGTTCAGTTGAAAAGCAGGCAAACTTTTGCTTGGAGCTCTAGGAGCTTAAAGCTCCTCTGTGCCAAATGCTTTCATCATGTGGAAGCCTGGTACTCCTGCCATACCTTCTGGCTGTGGGCAACTCAAATACCAGGTCTTTTTTCAACTCAAGAGAGAGCTGCTTTCATGCAAAACAACCTCTGGAGTAATCTGCGTCCAGAGTTTTCCTCACTCTAGTTTTTTTTTTTTGCTAGTGGCATAAAAAATTCTTTTGATTATATAATCTCCAAAGATCTCCAACAAAGGAGATTTGCAAGTTAGGCAGAATTATGACCTTTGTTTTCTTGTTTTTCCAAAACCAAAAAACTGATATATTCTCTCAAAATAGATCTTATACTTCTGTTTTTCCATTTCCACAGGCTGAGAACAAAGAAACTTGCACAGATACTTTGTTTACCCACCTGATAAAATAACTGCCATAATGGACACTGTTATTCAAACTCTATCATTGTTTCATGACAGACATTATTAATGCCTGTTCTTTAAGCAAAGCATAAACAACCCTGAGAACAGATCATTCTACAAGCTAAAATGTTTTGCATGAATAGCTAGACTGTTGCTCACCAGTATGGTCTCCAAATGCTTCCAATCAAGCATACTGGAGTAAAGAACAGGAGTCTGTTAATATGTCTGTACAATAGATCTGGCTATGACAAATGTACCTTGTATTTGACGTGTCCTGTATGTGATGGTTACCTTGTGGCCGCAGCGCAGCGGGACCTCTGTGGCACCCCGCTAGGGGTTCTGGGAGACAACCATCTGGTTTGCTGTTCTCAGGCCCCCCCAGGGTACAGGCAGGGTGCAATTGTGCACAGAGGCTCATATGAGAAGTGTGGTGGGGAAATCCTGCTCGGTTCTGTGCAACTGAATGGGTGCGAGAGCTGAACTGAATTACCTGACATTCAGTGCTTTTAAGTCATCCACTCAGTAAAAATGTGACCATGTAAAAAAAAAGAAAAAAATATCTATAGTCAGACATCATCTTCATAATTACTTTTACCTATATTCTATATGATATATGCTATACTATATAATACTATGTACTATCATGACTATCTGTACAACAATAAAACACACTACACAATATATCCTATTGAACAAATCATTGAAGAAAATAAATAATATGTTTAGATTTCACCCATATTAAACCTTTTTAATGCTAATTGAATTACTTAAGTTACACAACATAAACAACATTATTGAGTTTTTGATGTATTGTTTTATAGCACATTAATAGGTATCTCATAAATGCATGTGTGTTGCATTGTATTAACACATTAGTTACTAATTAAAGTTAAAGGCATGCAATTTGCTGTTAAAGATGTTAGATACTCACAGATATAATCACTAACCTGGATGGGTATGGCTTTAATAGTTCTTCTCATGACATTCTAGGGGATTTTGTTATGTCCTTTTTTATATAAATTTTGTGATGTGACATAGAATTCTTATGTGGATAGCCTTCTCATAAATGAAGTGAATGAAATTAAATTATTAATTACAGTAACAGCAACTTTATTCTCTGACCTGGAATTGCGATGTTTATTTACACTGTGAACATCAGTTGCATGTATTTGCGTACAGCATGCAAAGCTATTATAGAAATTAATCTGAATAATTAATAAGTTAATAAAATAAAAAAGTCAAATGTCGAATAAAATATCTTGAGGACCTTGGGTTGGGTTGCATACTGCATGTACTCACATACTATAAATGTATACACTCTATGTATTAAATAACAAAGTGAAGTGTAAATAATACTCTCTGTGCAATAAGTGAAATGCCAGTAAAGTGTATAAATAGTATAAGCTGATTTGTTTGATGTGTGATCACATCATGTGTGATGTTTCTTTTAGTTTAATCAATAAATATTTAGCCCTGCAAAAGGATGAAGCATAAACATTCCCAAATGTGCATAAACACTGTGACAACAACAACAAGAATATTACAAAATAAATTGCTCTCACAGCATTGTCATCTTTAAATACTGAATCCTAAAGTCTGGATTGCAGTGAGACACCTGCAGCACTGGATGAAGAAATAAGGAAAGCTCAATTGCAGACAGAAAGGAAGGCAGATGTGATTCCTGCCTGCTAGACATCGCCTTGTGGTGAACTTTGACAGAAATTGGTGCTCTGCCTGTCTTAGATCATGATTAGGATCAGAGAAAGGCTGCAGCATATGTCAGGTGTCCAGGAAGATGCTTTTCATTAATGAGGCGTTTCATCACTGTCTCAGATACCTGCCACGGCCCAGCGCGCACACAAAAAATGGAGGGTTGTGGCAGAACTAACCTCATTCTTGTCGTCCGCCCCTTTGCAAGGTATGGGAAAAATAGCATGAACTGAAGTTTGCTAGATGAGAGAGGCAAGCTGAATGGCGATGGGGAGAAAGGAGCTGCGTCAATGGGAAGGGGCTGGAGCGGCTTGAATGAACCCTCCCCTCCTCAACCACAGTGTTGATATTTCCCTCAATGGCTCCTTCTAAAGTGAGCATTTTAAGCCATCCCGACACACTAAATTTGCCCATTGTGCCGGGAGAGGCCCAGGCCTGTCGAGTGGCAAGGTGAGGAGGCACTGGGGGCAGATGGAACCTGCCCGTCACCTCAATGGCCCCTTTCTCCCCTCAAATCAACCCCCATCACCACCACCACCACCCCCCCACGCACCCCCCTTCATCCTCCTCATCGCCGTCCATCTCAGCCTTTGACTGAGCCCCAGTGGGAACGTCCCCATGGACCAGGCCACTCTTTGGGAGCGGGCCCATATAATGAACCTCTCCATCGGAGGGGGGGGACTTGAATGTGGCGCCATTGTTCCACCCGGGGCCATTAAACCACCTCCTGGGCAAACAAGAGCTTCCCTCTTCCTTTATGGAGGCCGAGGAGCCAACAAAGAGAGGAGTCATCGAGACACAGAGGGGCCGGCCTTTGTTTGGTGTCTTTTTGAGCCTCCTCAATGGCCGGGGCTGGGAAGGGGAGGCTCCTGTTTGGTCTTTAGCGTGCAGCCCACCGGATTGCTGGACACCGTTGTTTGGCAAAAGAGGAGATGTGAACTTAATTGACTGAGTGGCCTTCAAACACCGTGACACCAAAATAACTGAAGGAGGATACAGAGGAGGTATTGTGGACAAATAAGTTACCACTTCTACTCGACTAGTGTTGAAAACTCAGCCCAGAGAAGCAACCGGCCAATGGCAAATGAAGCCCCAGAGGATTAAGGGACATTTTATATGTTCCAAGAGCAATTCAGCGGCCCTTAGTGGACCATACAATACCTCTCAGGCCATGTAGAGGGCCGCAAGACATGGTTGTCATGTTACACCGCACACTGCTCCCTATGCAAATGCACTTTCCAGACCATATTGCATTACTTATGTCTGTTTGAACATACGATTTGAATTATGCTTTCACACACAGATATATTTCAAGTCAGCGCTGACTATCTAGTTTCTTTGTTGGGGTGGAACAAAAAACCCTAATGGTTTAAGGAAAAAAGATTTAATGTTTCATGGAGGCCAGATTTCCTTCCACACAGAATCTGGATGAAACTTTTCATTTGTTTTCCAATTCATTAGCATGCAATGACTCAACAGTAGTTTGTCATGATTCCATATTCTATCTGTATTACTCAAATGGCTTGTTCACTTTGACATTAACAAAGGTTTCACATCAGTGGGTTTGAGGGTCTCCACAGTAAACAGGCTAAATACTCCACTAAGAATTGAAAGATTCTCCCAGGGATACCTGTTACTGGCCACAACTGCGACCTGTGACAGTGATTTGTTTGTGGCCGAGTGGACAAGATGCTTTGGCAGGTAGGGGCTACGGTCTCCTGAGGAGAGGTTAAGCAGTGAGATCAGGGCCTCCCTGTGTGCTTCTGCCGCTGGCCGGCCTCCACCGTGTCATCCATCCTGAGGCCTAATCGAGTTATCATATCAACAAATCTCTCATCAGGGGCCCACGCCTGACACTCGCAGAAAGAGACGCCGCCGACACGACAAATTTCTAGCAGCGGGACGTTGGCGCTCGCCTGCCAGGCGGAATGAAAGGTACCTGTAACCACCATCAGCAGCCCCCGTCCCCCTCCAGCCCCCCGGGTCAAGCAGGCCCTCACCGTCCCGCTGGGAGAGCCCTCACGCTGGGCACCACGCTGGGGCAGTCATTCGATTAGCCCCGCTGCTCCATTCTCTGGCGCGGGAAGAACAGCCAGCCTCCTGCCGAGACAACGCTATGGTTACTGTCACTAAGTGAGGGAAAAAGAAGAGGGAAAGAGAAAGAAAGAGAGAGAGTGTGGTGGGGGAAATCAAAGGGATCGCATCTCCAGAATATGAATATAATCAGACTGTGCAGAGAAATTGTGTGTGTGTCTGTGTGTGTAGTAATGGGCGCGTTTCAGAGACAATTGGTACCTATGACAAGCCTTTCATCTCTGACAGCAATACAGTGTGGTCCTGCCAACATCAAGTCTGCCATTCACAGGGAACCCCCTCACCACCCCTCCACCCCTCCACCCCCAATCTCCCTAAACTCCTTCCTCAAGAGCCAGGCACAATTGCAGGCAAAAACAACCAAGGGCAATTACAATTGCCTTGTATTGCCACATTGCATTGTATTGTTTTAATCTTGTGCAGTTAGGAATATCATAAATATTTAGTATGACAGAGTTGTTTGTTTCCTGAATGAACCAAATGAACCAAAGAAATCACTAACTGAGTAAAAATTAAATACTTTTAGATTATGTTTACTATTGTATGCTTGACCACAAGACCACAGCAAGGCGGACTATCTGCCATGACATGGTTACACTTCAGTCTCTTTGGTATGCCATGTGTACTCTTTAGACACACATGCTCACAGTGGAACAGAGGTTTTGTCATGTACAGACAATATGATAAGCAGACATATGGCAGCGCTTCATCCGTATTGCAGTGGTTATCATGCATGTGGGTCTGAGCTGCGAGGTCAAGCTACTCTGCAGTCTCCATGTGGACCATTTGGCCCTTATCTGTGGGAAGATTCAAATCAAGAATTCCAAAACACATCACCATCCACAATAGACCTACCCTTGGAACCTTGAGGTACAAAGAGGGCATCTCACATGCTTGGAGCAATCGCCTACAGCTGCAGGGGAGCACGCCCAGACCCCCTCCACGATCCATGGGTCGGAAGGTTTGGGCAAAGGGTTGTGTGTGTGTGTGTGTGTGTGTGTGTGTGTGTGGGTGGGTGGGTGTTTGGGTGTGTGTATGCTGGAAGGGGGGTGTTTCTGGAGTGGAGAGTGGGGGCCCTTGGGACTGACCTGACACTCCACTGCTACCTGCTGCTAGACACAAAGGCCCTGCTCCCAGGGAGGCCGGGGAAGAAAGGCCTGCAGATAATGAGAGGGCCTCGTCCTAAGAAAGACCTCCCCTCCATCCCTCAAATGAGCACTTTGTATGCCATGAATAAGATTTATGCTCTAAGAACTATTATCTGACAGACTTTTCTCTGCCATCATGCCATTTTCTCTTTCTTTCAAAGACTGAAGAGTTTCTTCTTCTTTTCTCCTCGTTTTTCGCTTCTCTTGTGCTTCCTTCTTTTATGAGCTGAATCAGAAACATGCTACTTAGGCATTGCAAATTGATTAGGGTCTCGAACATTTATGAGATCACTATAGCCTGGGTCCACAGAGAAGAGGGTGTGAGTTGACAAGGCCTTTGGGATAGCATTCTTCAAAACTCACCATCCTCACATCACAGCCTTTCCACTCCAGCGGCATAGCTTTGCATGACTGTCCTGACATATACATGAAATAGCCATGTCAGTTTTGTAAATGTGCCATACAGTTGATGAGGTGTTTCACTTTGCAGGTATGGTGGTCTTGCTGGGGTTTGAAATACGGCATATTTGTGTGCGGCAGCAGTCCAGTCTTCTCCGAGCCTGAATCCCTGCCAGTGAACACTGCCAAACTAAACTCCCCCTCCGTCCCTAAATATACAGTGAAACAAGTGCTGAAAATCTTACATGCATTTTGGCATTCTGTCAAACTCTCTTTGTCTCTCACACACACTCACACACACACACACACACATACAGACACACACGCACACACACACACACACACACACACACACGTATGATAAATATATACACATAGACACACTTCTGTGTGTTCAAACACACACAAAAAAACATATAACACACACATGCGCAAACGAGAGTGACAGACGAGAGTCACAGACATCCACAAGCATCCAGTCTATCAAGCAGAAATATCAGGCACACACACACACACATACACCAACACACACACACACCTTAATTCCATTCCAGCTCCTTGACAGTTGGAGCCGGGGTTGAAGTACATTTCTCTGCTGGTCTATTATCCCCCCCCCCCATTTTAATCCCATTTGAGGCCCTTTCCCCACAGCACAAAGGGAGGCAGCATGGCGGCAGCCCTGGATGGCGCTGGACCCATCACGCACATGCCACTGGGTTATGATTAGAATGTCAGATTGGCTGAAGGCTGAGTGGAATCTCTATGGGATGCAGTGTGCCCCAATTCCCTCCACACACACACACACACACACACACACACACACAAACACAGCCTATTCCCTACAGACACACACATACACACACCATAGTCGTACACACATTCACACAAAATATCCTCTCCACACATACACACCCCTCAGAACACATACTCCCAAAGCCTGGCATAAGGAGTGAGAAGGCCTGAAAAGAGGAGCCATGATGAATACCTAAACACCCCCATTCATCCTCACCCTGAGAAACAGAGGTAGCCACCACTGTCACTTCACTCCCTTGTTTTGTTGTCACCTCGGCACTCGACTCAAAAAAAGAAAAAAAAAATGCCGAGCACAGCAACTCTGCCCCCCTCCCTGTTGAAAGGGACACTTTTACCTCGCTGAGGAAAAGGGGGTTGGGGGCAGGCCCTGGAACACACAGAGCAGAGCTGCTCCATCAAAACATGGCGCAGGCCAAGCCTCTGACAAGCCCCTGGCAATCCCATCCCTAATAGCCCGCATCAGCAAAAAAACAAAAGAGGGCCGACAATTATTACTTGTGGGGGAGAGGCCCAAATAGAGTCATTCCACATTCACACAAGAACCAGGGGGGTCATTCCTTGTTCAAGCCTTCAACACGAGGCTAAAATTATTAACCAGGAAAAACTATTAATCTCCAGGCGAGACAAAGCTGAAAATAGCAGAAGCTGGGGAATCATTAAGGGTCATGTCTAATCACGGTCACTCCCAGCTGTTGAGGTCTTCTACAAGCTGCCAGGGATTCATCTGGTGCTATTAAGACTCATTTAAAAAATGACTTTGTAACCTGGGGAAACAGTTGAAACAAATCCCTGTGTCAGCAGCTCTAATGAATGCTGTTTGTGTGTATGTTTAAGCATACATTACATTCATGACATCAATGCCTCTTCTTTTTTTTAAATTCTATTCATCTAATGGTGTTAATGTTTAAACTGTAAAACAAATCAATTTATGTCATACTTAAATAATCTAAGTAAATAATCTAAGTGAATGAGTATTTGCCATTCTGATGTAACTTACTGTGAGACCATAAGATTATTATTATTAATAATAATAATAATAATAATAATAATAATAATAATAATAATAATAATAAGAGGAATGATAGATGGCCACTGCAGTAGACTATTAGTATACGAGTAGTAGACCATAGGCCTTACTGTGCTATTCTCAAAGTAACATCAAGTAGTTTGCATTCAAAAATTGGAGTTGAAAGGAAAACCATTGTAGGTTACTCTATGCAGATAATGCTGTTAAACATACATTTTATAATGTTCAAAAATATTTGGCAGACATTCTACACTGTTTTGAGACTTAGAGATAACAAGAAAAAGAGGTATAGAGATAATTAATTGGACTGACAAGCAGACTTTAAAATGACAACAATATTGATAAAAAAATCAATATTGACAAAATCATTTTCATCCCTAATTGAGCATGCTTTTGAGCAAATTGATTGAGGTGCCACAGACAATATTATGGCTCTCCTGCCTAGTGTCTAAAACAGTTTTGCTTTTTTAAAAGGAAGGAATCCGTAGTTCCTTCAGTTTCTCCAAAGAACCTGTGTGAGTGAACATTACTTTAGGATTCAATGCCAGCAAAATTTTTCTCATCCAAAGCCTTCACTAAGCCACAGGAACAATGGGCAGGAATGTGGTCCCACAGAAGCCCAGGACATTGCGGGACACAAGCGGCATCATTCTCCGGGCTCCCCATCAGCATAAAAAGGACATATATGCGTCTGCTGCTGGTGGGAACGCTGTGGCTTTGCCTTCAGTGGGCCTGGGGGAGCCTGGCCGAGGGACGGGGCCAGAGGGGGGGTGTAGGGTCCTTTAGGCTTTGTGTGATAGCGTCGGGCAGGCTGTTTTGAATGTGAAAGGGCAACCCATCCCGGAGAAGACTGTCCAGGCAACTGCTCCATGAAAGGCATGTTGGCAGGCACGCAGCATGGAACCAATGTGGGACGAAGGGAGGAGGGAGTGTTGGGGGGTGGGGGGTAGAAGGGAAGGGATTGGAGTGGGGTTGGGGGTTGGGGGTTGAACTGGGTAGGAGGTACAGTATGGTATGGGGCAGGACACGCTGAGCCCCCTGGCACTTATGCCAGCTCACCTTTCCACGCCACTCACTCTCTCTCCAGACATCCACCCAGGAACCTGCTTCCTCCTGACTTACTTTGTGCTGTTGCCCTAATCCAGCGGAGTGTGTGTGTGTGTGTGGTGTGTGTGTGTGTGTGTGTGTGTGTGTGTGTGTGTATGTGTGTGTGTGCATGTGTGTGTTGGTGCACAGGTGGTCCCTCCCCATTGAGCCCCAGCACTGACAGCCCGCTTCTCCTACCGGCACTGCACGCATCTTTACCTCCACTCCCTCAATCCCTCAGTCTCTCCATGGCCAGGACAGGGGAAACAATGGGATACCTAGATGCCAGATAAAACCAGGCACAGGGAGAGGGAGAAAGAGAGAGGGAGAGATAAATATTGGGGGAGAGTGATACAGAGAAGGGAGTCAAGAAAGTGAGAGAAAGGAGAGGGAAGAGATAGTTTCAATGACAAGAAGAGGAAATGAGAGAAAACAAGGTACCTCAGATAACTCAAAAAACTCAGAATAACTTAGGATGTGGTTAAGGTTAAGCCATGGTTAAGGGCCTGCCTGCCCCCCCTCGCCCTCCCTTCCGACCCCCCCACTCTGGCCCTGGCCTTCAGGCTCTATCAGCACCTGAGCGCTGTGGTTTTTACCGCCTCTGATCAAAGGGCGCCGGCAGCTAAACCCTGATCCCACAGGAGGGCCGGAGCGGGTGGGCCGGGCAGGCTGGGGCCCGGTGGCTGGTGGCTGAGGTTAAACAGGCATTCTTCAAGCCCTGCTCTCCAAACCCTGATAAGGAGGCTCACTTTCTCGCACACACTGATCCTTCCCGCCCCCGCTAGTCCACAAAACCAGAATGGGCATTCAACGGGTCACCAGGCAAGGCATACTATCCCCTTTCATGCCCTCTAACTACAGTGGGATGGATGGAGACAGTATGAATAAAGGTTATAGAAAGGGTTATTTTTTTTCTTTTTTATAACCAGATTTCAGTTTAAGGTCTAACAACAAAGCAAGAAGATTACATATATTAAAAAAACACTCATTCCTTCCATAACCCCAAACTCATACCCAGAAGTAAAACTACATTAAAGGTGACATAAAGTGTCTTACTAAACTAAATACTATTTACCCTATAGGTACACTACATTCACCATACATTCACAGACAGTTTTAAAACCACATTTAAACCACAGCTTAAACAAACTGATTTTTAAAACAACTTCAAGAAAAACAATTTAAAAAAATCATTAAAACATGGACACGCATGAGAATACCATCTACATGGAGGTACAATCCATATAAAAATAGTATGCATGTCCCTTAATCATCTAATGGCTGCTGCACCTGTTGTCTGCTGTTTGTGTGTATTTACTGATAGGCCCAACCGCATGCAAAAGACATGCTGTACATACCACCGGCACTGAGTGGTCTCACAGGGGAAGACCTGCCATTACCACAATCACCCGGCTCCATTCCCTGCCCACAAAGGGCCGCCAGTGTTCCCTAAGTCCACAAGACTCAATCAGGACTTCAAAGCCACAACGTCAGGCATGACAGAATGGAAGCCATTAGGCCTAATTGCTAAGTCTTTGCAAAGAGGACCTGTTGCACAGGCCGTGCACCGGGCATGTGTGTGTGTGTGTGTGTGTGTGTGTGTGTGTGTGTGTGTGTGTGTGTGTGTGTGTAATTTGAGGATGATGCACATGTAGATGCATACACACACATCAATATTTCTGCATTTGGTACACACTAGATTAAGACAGGCATAAGAACTATTTACATCTGTATGTGTGCATGTGTGTTTAAGATTTTGTGCGCTCTCTCTCCCCCTATGTACGTGTGTGTGTGTGTGTGTGTGTGTGTGTGTGTGTGCGCACTTGCCTTTTTTGATTAGGGGTACACATAGCCTAAAGAGGTATTTATATGCATGATGTGTGTGCTTTTGTGTGTGTAGCCAATGTGTGTGTTTTTGTGTGTGTGTGTGTATGTCCACCTCATTCGGAGGGTGCCTGTATAAGTGAGCGGGTGGCTGCAGATGCAAGAAGTGGGGCACACTGGCAGCCTGCATCCAATCTGCTTTTTTATGCTTCCTGTAGGAGAGAAGGTCCTGCGGCTACATGTGATGAAAGACGCCCATTCTCCCCCCAAAAGGATCCACACGCATTCTTCAGGCTCGCTCGAGCAGAACCCCACACCCATATCCCTCTGCACAAGCACACACACACACACACACACATGCCTCTATCCCATACACATGCGCACACACACACACACACACACACACACACACACCTCTATCGCGTACACATGCACGCACACACACAGACACTAATGCACACACAGACATATCCAACTGTGCACACATTTACTCTTTACTCTCTCTTTCTCTCTCTACACTCTCTCTATTAAACACCCATCTCCCACCACACACACACACACACACACATACACACTTCCCTGCATGTCGTCTGCCCCACCACACCACACACACACCATCCCAATAAAGCCAGGAGACGCTCCCACCCACTTTTGACTTTATCATAAACTTGAAGCATCTCTGTCCCTGTGAATGACTGTCTGTCATCAGGTGCCTATGGTTACTCTGGTTTTAAAAACAAAACGCTCCCTTTCGCTCATACATGCATCATCACACATGCAAACATGCCCACACAGAAATGCACTTAATCACAGATATAAACACACACACACATTTAACACGCTTGCACTCACTCACACACACACATACACCATTATCTCTTTCTACCTCTCAAATGCATACATAAACTCACATTCACACACTCTCACACATACACAAACAGACACACATTCCTCTGCTCCCAAAGGAGGGCTCAGTATTGCGCCCACACGCCGTTCCCACAGGCCCACAGGGAGCATGTGTGTGTGTGTGTGTGAGTGTGTGTGTGTGTGTGTGTGTGTGTGTGTGTGTGTGTGTGTGTGTGCTGGGGCTGCTCTTCACTCCTCACCTCGTACATTGTTAAAGCCAGGCCCCTGCAGCGCCGGGCTCCAGCGACTCATCCACCTCCCAGCGCCAGAAGAAAAAAAAGAAATGAGAAAAAAGTTCCCCATTATCTCTATTGTGCTCCATCTCTTTCAGGCCCCTTAATTGGCAAAATACATGTAGACAGATATGGACAAAACACTTGTATTGGAGCTGAATAAGTCTCCTTAAAGACCCAGGAGAGGTGGTGTTGCATGACACACCGTCTCACCTGTGGACCCCTGGGAGCGTCATCCGCCCCGCTGAACAATTACCCTCCATTTGATAAGAAGAGGTGGCGTTTGGTTGCAAGAGGAGACTCTTGAGACATCATAGATTTGTGAAATTTTATTTGGCTGCTGAGGGATTAGCCAAGGGATTTGCTTTGTTGCTTGGGTTGGCTGTGGAGGGGGGCAATGAATAGGTCTCAAGGTCAGTGGCTTTTGTGAGTGGAAACAGTTGGCTACTGTTGGTCCCTGCATCATGAAAGGCTAAAGGGGGCCAGTATTTGGTCCTTTTAAGGTCAGCAGGCTGGCCAGTGTAGAACTGCCCAGGTGGACAGGAGTCTGATGAGTGAGGGATTCCTGCAGATGGAAAAAAACAGACACACACACACACTCGGAAACACTCACTCACAAATACTCACACCATCAGCACACTTGTTGGGGGCCAAGGTCGAGGTGGGATGCGAGACGTGGAGCTGTGGAATCTTTTCACGCTTTCTTCCCAAGGAACATGGCGGGTGGGAGAAAACAAGCCTCGGGCTCCTATCGGTGTAATCTACACCCCTGAATGATTCCACCTCGCTTGCGCTGCATCTGCAACGGCCACCTGTTCCCCCTTTCCTCAGCTCCACGCTCTGCACTAACCCCCCCACAACACCCCCCCCCCACCCCCACCCGCGCCTTAACACACACACACACCCCAAACACCACCACCACCTCCACCACCCCCTTTTGTGCCTCTCTTGCATTCTTCTACATGTATACCAAGGTGGAAACTTAAGCTTTTTACCAATTTCCCCCCTATGCTATACTATCCTCTGTCCGTGGAAACATCGCTTTCTTCTCTTTCTCTGACCCAGCAATTAAAGCAGGAGGGGGGGTAAAAAACGTCTCTATATGTCTGTGCGTTTCAAACAAGCAGGACCTTACAAACGACGGGCGGAAGACAGAAGAAAAAGAGCAGAATTTCTCAGGAGCATCCGTCCATGAGGGAGGCCGTCGTCGCCACTGTAACAAAAGGTCTGCTTTACGGGGCTCCCCTCTTTTGGCGAAATGTTGGAATTAACTGTAGCGTGGCAGCGTTTATGGAGGGAGGCTAGAGTTTTAACAAGACGCACTGAAAGGGGGCTCTTATAGTGGATTTGATTCCCTGAACCCACCATAAAAAAGAGAGGGGTGCAGGGGGAGGTAGGGGTAAAAGATTCTTTATGAAACAGCATGCCTACATCTTTACAGCACTCTGTTTCATGGGAAGCAGACCTCCTTCATCAGGTTGGGAGAGATCAACAACACAGCTTGTATATTGTCTGCCTGTGTTTATTTGTGTATGTCAATAAGCAAATATGTGTGTGTGTATGTGTGTGTGTGTGCGTGTGCGTGCTTGTCTACACTGATGGGAACAAGCCCAAGCAAGTACACTGTATTCTGTCTACATCTCCAAAAGGCTACACTGTCTCTCATCAGCAGGTTGCTAACCCCTGCTCTGTATAACAGAGAGTATTTGGAATCCCACTCTGCATTTCAAAGTGCACGATCACCCCCATGCAAAGTCATACATCAGTCAATTCTGATTTGGCCTTCAGCACCAGGAAAATAGACGCAACCACAAGCAAGACAAAGCAGGCTGAGAAATATAACCATCTGTTTGCCAGCGACTGAAAAACAATTACTTCGCCTCACCCTCTGAATCAAACGGCAAAGTACTTCATTGTGTCCCGTCACTTTGCCATGCCCATATGCGCTGGGCAGATCTGTTAATAGACTTTGACTATTATTGATACTTTCCCAAAAGTCCCATACGTCTGCGCACCCACCTAAAAGTATGTTAATGAAAATAGGCTTCGACCTCAAAGGGGTTGAACACAAACTGAATATCGCTGATGTGTCCTCCAGAGGCCCGCGACTCAAAGGGGAGATTATAAAACCATTAGTCACAGAGCCGACAGTTCAATGATGCTGCATATTTCAAGTCACTGCCGATTACTCTGACACCATTTGTGGACGTCTACAGCCCTTCAGAGTGGGGAGGACGCGAGAGAGCTGCGGTGCACATGGGAAAAGAATGCATGCGCCGCGTCACCCGCTCCTCTCGGCTTTCTCATCTGAAACCATGCCTGCTCATTTCAAGCTCATTTCAATGCAGACTTTACACTCTCTGCGGTTTACACACAGGGATTTCAAAGCCAAAGCATTATATGGCCCATCTAATTTTGTGTTGATTTAACCACATGGACACAACAAGAGGCATGTTGGATTGGGACTGGAACAACAAACACTTGGATCAAAGAATGTCTTTTCACGTAAAATTAATTTGTAATGTTCTTTTTGTCAGTAACAGTCATATTGTTTATTTCAAGCAGTTGCCATACTCTGCCATCATGTCACAGTTTCCTGCTCAATTTACCTGTAAATATTGTTCATCAACAAGCTGTATTTTCCATTTTATATACTCACACTGTGAAGTTAAATGCCAGCACTGCATTCTAAGGAAACTTTTACTTTGTGGGAATGCCACTAGGGGGCAGCACTACTGAGCAGTGGACCCTCAACTCTCTGCTTACATGTCAAGTTGAGATGCCTTCAGTCCTCAATTGAGTAAAAACTCAATCAGATGTTCAGAAGTTAACTTAAGCTGTATCCATAACTTTCATGACTTTCAATGTAAAGAAACAGCTTATTTTTGGGATTGATGTAATTGAGTGAAACTAAAATACTGATTTTGGATATCACTCTGTTTGGCTCTATGTGTATTTAAAAGACCCCTTTTAAAACTCTTCACAACTGCCCAAGGACAGTGGAGATACTGTGTGACTCACTGCTCCTCTAGGTTTGCCAGTGACTCGGAGAGGTTATTTCTCCCTCGCTTGGACAAAGGCAGTCAGCCCACTCCTGGAGAAAGATCCGGGTTTACAAGCACAGACACACATAACAAGCTTGCCGCGTCTGTCGCTCTGCCCATTGCTTTACATGCATGATGCAAACCCAGGCCCGAGATAAAAGCTGCCAGTGGGTGGTGATCACAGTGGAGCCCATACAAAGGTGAGAGGCAGTGTATACTATTTACTGTGGTTGGTCTGAGAAACGCAAATCTATATACTCACAATTACACACTCATTCACACACACACACACACACACACACACACACACACACACACATAAAATCTTCTCTCAGACACACACACACACATGTTCAGACACGCTACATCCTCCCTCCCTTTCTCTCTCCCTCTCTCTCTCACACACACACACGCACACTTGCATACACAGCCCCAGTCCAGAGATAGCATGCGTGCATGGTAGTTTTAGAGGCATGTAATGGTGCAGTATTATCTGCGTGGCCAGCCTTGTAGCGGTCCTGCCAGTGTCTCCAGTGAGGAGACTGGATTAGAGAGAGTCCCACGGAAGCTTAAGCTGTCTTGCGTGGCCGGCGTGAGAGGCAGCAAGCTAATGCCATTTCACGTCTCGCTATTTTGTTTTAGGGGCTGCACCGCACCCGTGGTGTAACCAAAGCGTCTAGTGTGCAACTCCAGCCTGGCTATGAAATGTTCACAATTCACAAAAAAAGACATTCTTTTTTCTTTTTTTTTTTTTTTGGAGGGGGGGGGGGTTATTTGTTTCAATTCAGCCAATTCCAACATTTTGAGGCGTCTTTGTCTGTCTGTTTGTAGTAAAAGTTTGGAGAGCCCAAGTGTTACGGAGACAGCAGAGGATAAATACATTAACACGCCTCTGTGTTTCAAGAATGATAAATCCCACCACTATAGCACTCGAGGGCACCCAATGGCACATTCACAATTATGGAGATCAAAGGCAAAAAAGCAGCCATTGTTGCGCTTAGACCTTCCACAGCCATGACTATCCGGAATGGTTTTTATGTGTTTTTTTAACACTTTCCAAAAAAAAACGGGGGCCGTTCCTCTCTAACCTTGGGGAGGTGATGTCGTCATGCAGAGGCCGTTAAAGCCAGGAAAATAAAAACAGCCACGCGAAGGAAGTTAATAGATCAAGCTTAGAGTGCGTGTCTCTCTCCATTTTTTTATCCTTCCCCCAGACCTTACAAGTCTCATAGGTCCCCATTGAAGTCTCTCTTAGAAGAGTGCAAGAAAGGCCCAGACCCCGACACCTGTCTACAGGTTATGGCTGTCTTGGAAGCCAGCGGATGGACAAACAAAAGCTCTACAAAAATGGCCAAGACAGCTGATACTGAAAAGACCCTACAAAACACACACACCTACACACACACACACACACACACACACACACACACACACAATTACACATATCCAACTTAGTCTCTGGAGGCTTTGTCTTTCAGACGGTGAGAACCCCGACATTCACCGCCTCTCATTTGCATAGTCACCTCGGACTGGGAGCGCAGTGGCTGACATTTCAATGGCGCTCTAGTGCAGCCCTCTAGGGTGGCATTGTGCTGGCCGGCTGGTGAGCTAAGAGGCCGTGAAAAAGCCGAGGCTCCGAGCAAAGTGCTCGTCTGGTGGCATGCCTCAGGCTGACAGCCAGGCCCACAGCCTACAGACCCACAGCCTCAAGCACTAGAGCCACGTTTACATGCTCTCATTAAATAGATCACCCTATGTGAGGCAGTATGAGGATATAACATAAACTACTTAAACATATAAAACTACCTTTTAGAGTACTTTATATTAATGCTGGGTTATACAACTAACTCCATACTCCATTAGATACTGCTCAGTTCTAACGCTATAACATTTCGATCGTATTGCCAGTATTGATCTGCAGCAAGAGAAGACGGGAAATTACATAGTAGTTCTCTAGAATAATGTAATTTATGAGCATTCATTTCAAAGAAGCCTGCAGAAGCATTCAGTCTTCTAGCTGGCAGTTGTCAATCCTACTGTCAGATCTGGCCTGGGATCAGAGAGCAGTACCTTAAGGAGTATTACCATTCAGCCTCAGAGTGTAATAAAGGTGGGCAAAGTGAGAGGTTTGGGAAAAAAGACATCTTGTTAAAGGCTGGGCTTGGGAGTGATATCAAATGAAACAAAAGAGTTAACATTCAGGAGGAGTTCCCACAGAGATTTTTCTTTTTTTTTTTTTTTTGCATCATCGTCTGGGTGAGATCTCAGCAACACAAGGCGAGTGTGTCCTGTGATAGCCGTGGGAGGAGAGGAGAAGAGGAGAGGAGGACACGAGAGGAGAGGAGAGGAGAGGAGAGGAGAGTGCAAGTGAGACACCCACCCCTGCCTTTTCTCTGACACACAGCACCTGTGCAAATTGAGGGGGTTGCCTGGCTTCACATGTGTCCATGTCTGTGTCAGGGTGTGTGTGTGTGTGTGTGTGTGTGTGTGTGTGTGTGTGTGTGTGATGGTCATCTGTCAGTTTTTCTGTCTGTGTGCATACAAGTAAGTATGGGTAAATGTAATAAGTTGTGTATGAATGTGTGTGTGTGTGTGTGTGTGTGTGAGAGAGAGAGACGGAGTGTATGTGTTTGTGTGTGTATGTATGTGTGTGTGTGTGTGTGTGTGTGTGTGTGTGTGGAGGCTGTGTGCCTCAGCTGGTGGTCAGCACACAGCACGAGGTCCAGGAGGGGGTTGCAGTATCCGCTTCCTGTCACACACGCACGCGCGTCCACACACACTCGCAGTTAGACAAACACACTCACTCCCACACGCACACACAGGCACACACACACACACACACTCAAAGCAGCAGCCCACGCTGCTTCATGCTGCCCTGTCTGTCAGCATTTCCAGGCAGGCAGGCAGGCAGTGGGGAAAGAGTTGATGCGTGTGTCAGAGAGACGCTCTCACACACACGCACTCACTCACTCACACACACACACACACACACACACACACACACACATTCCCCTGGTGGCTGGCAGCAAGCCGGCAGCGGGAGGGGGGTTCGCCTCTTTCTCACGACCTCTCAGGTTCCTCCGCTCATCTGGGAGCTATTCATTTCCTGCCAGAAAACAGCCTTCCCCTGCAACTGCAGGAGGGGCGCAGGAGGTGGAGGGAGGGAGAGAGAGACAGAGTAGAAGAGAGAGAGAGAGAGAGAGAGAGAGGGAGTTTTTTGGGGGGGTGGTGGAGCGACCGGTTGGAGTTTGTGTATGTGTGCCGGTGTGTGTGTGTGTGTGTGTGTGTGTGTGCGTGTGTGTGGTGTGGAGTTGTGGGGTGGGGGGTTGGCTGCAGAATGAGTCCAGGGCTTGGTACAGCAAGCCCTGGGCTTAAATCATAAAGCTCCAGCTTGTCTGGGCTGCAATCAAAGACAGCCCAGTGACGAGCCGGGGGAGAGCGATCGCACCATATGGTAGCACTTAAGAGCCAAGGAGGAAGCAGAGACGGGGAATTTTCTCTCTCTCTCTCTCTCTCTCTCTCTCTTTCTCTCCCTCTCCTGTCGTCTTCTTCTTGGTCTTGGTCCTCTCCTGTCCTAATGCTGCCCGCCCTCTTCCTCTGCATGTGCGGAGTGTGGGAAAAGGTAATTGACACGCATGCCGACTCAACACCCCCCAACACCACCACCACCACCCGACTCACACACACACACACACAGGTCGTGTTGTGACATGTGCGTAGCTGCCCCAGGAGCGCGGACACTTCGGCTGGTAACTTGAGTGTCTTGTAAAGCTGTCCACTTCACATGCATGTGTATGTGTGTGTGTGTTTATGTGTGTGTGTGTGTGTTGCCGAGTGTGTGTGTGTGTGCAAGCGTGGCGGGGGGTCCGTTGTGGACACTGGCAGACTAGGCTATTATAGGGTGCAATGGGGTGGAGGGTGGTAGGGCAGTTAGGTGTCATTCGGGCAACACCACATGCTGCCACACACACACAGGCTCTCTTTCTCACACATGAACACACACACACACACAGACCATTCTATATCCAGCTGTGATCCTGGAATAAACAGGAAGTATCCATGACGGCGGTGAAGTGTTCTCTCTGTCACACACACACACACAGATATACTTCAGAGAGGCAAACCCTTACCACAGGCTTGTAGGGATACCTGTTGTCCTGAGCCGCAAGATACCCTGAGAATCAACCACCCCCCCGAACCCACACACACACACACACACACAGACCGAATCCCAAACCCACATCCTTCTCCCCAAAACTCTTCTTCATCTCTCCCTCACTGCTCTATAGGATGGGCCTGTCCTCACCGATTCTTCTTTCACATGTGGTCCCAATCTGTCCAGCCGACACCGTTAAAAAGGTGTGATGGAAATTTGAAATGACCGCACTTATCCACACTTTGTGCCTCTTAGCAGATTAGTAATTGCAAACACCTGGAATGCCCCCTTCAAAGTCGGGTTCTGATAGCTGGAGGCAGCCTGCACCTGGGATCTGCGGGCCACACCGCCATGGCAAGGTTCCTCAGGATGTCAGTTATCAAGAACCCCATGCCATGTTTTGCAACAGCACTGGCATGGAGCTGAAAGATCTTTTAACTCCTGAAGCACTGCAAGTGCATAGATTGGGTTGTTTTGTATGCATGTGGGTTGATTTTATTGCACTTGTTGTAAAGGTCCATTTAATCTGATCTGCCCCAACACATGCAGTTTCTTTAAGGGATATTTAACATTTAAGGAATTACAATATACTGTACCTCCACCAGTTAAGTGACCAGTATGCTAATTCATTCATGTGTTGATCTATAGTTGTTAAGCTAACCACAGTGGATGGTTTAGTGAATACAATTCTGTCATAAGGATTCTTCACCCTAACTGTATTTCTTTTGTGTATTTCTGACATAGGACTGATGCCTTCAGTGAACATACTAAAGTGAATGAAATTAGATTACACACTTTAATTCTCAAGATCAGGATTTCTTTTCTTTTGGATTTATTAAGAAAATGTTCAAATGAAAAAACAAATCTAGTGTTCACAAATAATTACACAAAAGTGGCTTGATATGATACTGACAAACTTTGTTGTAAGAATGTCCCGACCCTGCAGTCCCATGGACAACGTGTAATACACAGTTGACAGGCTAGATGGCGCAAGGAGGTCACACAATTGACCGGTCTGCCTAAAGAACTCTTGTAGTCGATCAGTTTAATTGAGCATGGCCCCTTTTCATCGTTCTCATCTTATAAACAACGTACCAATTTGGTTTTAACAGTACCTTAATACATAAACATCAGACGACAATAAGTGGGCGAAACCAAGCCTGCATTTATGGAATTATGGTCATAAAGCTGCAAGGGAGCAATATTCGACTTCGCACTATCCACGTATGTTGTCCGCCATGCTATTGATCCAAACCACAGCAGAGTTTCAACAAGTTATCTTGCTTCCTCTCTGATTACTAAAACAGAGTATACTAGAAATACCCTTTGTCTGTTTAGCTAAATACCACAGACAGACCTTGTTTCTAACTTCTAGCTAATTGACATTTCAACCATTGTACCAGAATTCGTCCTTCGAGGCCTCGGCATGAACACTTCAAGTTAATCCGTTTCTGGAACGGCGATCATTCCCAGCCGTCATTTGTTTCATATTATTAGTACGTCAATTGTCATTACACCTACTTTAATTTGAACCCATTCTTGGCGCAATGCAGTGTGTGCAGACAATCTAGCCTACGCTCTTTTGCAATGCTGTTATATAGAAAACACTAGGCTATATGAAAGCGACACAAAACTCCAAGTGAATATTTTTCATCAAATTTATTTGTCTTCCAAAAAGAAGAAACGCATCTGAGCATTCATCATATCTTTGGCATCAACTGGTAGAAAAGACACCGCAAATATAAAAAATGCAATAAGCGAACAACAATAATAAGAAATTTCATTTCAATATGAACTTTTTCCTCATAATCTATACAAATATAGTGCATAATCTCTTTAAACAAACTTGATACAAAAAGTAACATCTGAACATGAAACAAGTGGTCTGTAAGAGTCTGTAAGAGTCTTTAGGGTAGCCAGTCTCTACCACGGCCTCCACACAGAGTCTGAGGTGACCGAAGGGGCACCGGGAGATACCGCAGCTGGAACGGGCGTGCTGGCGCTGTTGTAAACGGGGATTACTGGTCCATTTGGCGCAAACGCTGCGTTGGGAATAAGAAAGGCAAACTGTCCATCTGTGGTAGGTACCAACTGGAAGCCTCCATAGACCTTTGTGGCTTCTGGTGATAAACTGGTGGTGGAGGCACTTTTGCAGGGCGCACCATTAATGGGTAACCCGTTGGCCTGAGGAGACGCGCTGGGAATCTGAACCATGGGCTGGGCGAAAGTTGGATGTGGAGGACCGGCGGGGATCTGGTGCTGTGTGGGGTAATTCATAGCGTTGATCTGTGTCATGCAGCTGGCCAAGTGACCTAGGAGCCGGGTCCTGACTTCAGTGTTGACGCCTTCGCATGTGGACAGGAACCGGGTCACTTCGTTCATACATTCGCTGAATCCAGCTCTGTACTTTCCAAGCACCGAAGGATCTGTGTTCAAGGCTGCTGTGGAACAGAAGCAGAAGTCTGATTAGTAAATCGGAAATATCCATGCAAACACTTTGCTTTGAGTGTTCTTGTTTTGACGAACTATGCAACATTCGGGAGTGATATATTTTAATGACAACTTTCAGATTAAAGTAGGTTCATTCATTTGCTGGGCAACTAACAAATACACTAAATGACTTCTAGACAGCAGATTGTTGTGATTGTTAGCGTAACTCCAAAACCATGATATGCTCATTCTGATGAAATAACGTCTTACCAGTCATTTGCGCCCGCTGCAGGTTTCGGAGATGTTTCACCGTCATTTCCAGGATGTCGGCTTTCTCAAGTTTTGAGTGTCTTGAGCTCTATAAAAGATAATATCACGGTTAGAGGTATGTTTAACCAATACAGTGGGGTCATTGCGCACGAATTAAGTACTTTAGAACACCACAAAGTAATCGTGTCGGTGAAATAAAATACTTACATCTTTTTTCAGAGCATCCAAAATAAGCGTTTTCAACTGTCCCAAGCTTTCGTTGATCCTTGCTCTTCTCCTCTTTTCCATTATCGGCTTGGATGACTAAAAGAGATTTGCAAAATTAAGTTATATTACTGCGATATACTTTCTACCTTCGGTCACTTCAGAATAAATAAAGATCTCAGGATGTCTCAGTCAATGAAAATACCAACCTTCCTGTGCTCCGATGCCGTCTTGGGTTTATCTGGAGTCGTGTTCATGCTTGCTGGAGTCGCAGCAACAGGGGAAGAGGACGTTTTTTCCATCATATCGGCAGGCATCTTCTGTCCTAAGTATCCCACAAGTACGAGCCTATTAAGATTGATGAAATCCGCTCCGATGCTCAGTAACGTCTGCGTGAACCGTGCGCGCAGTTAGGGATATACAAATTCCAGATTGTGGAGAGGCAGAATCCCTTGTGGTAGTAATTCACTTTTAAGAGAGGAGTGATCCCCGGTCGGGCGGCTGTGAAAATTATGTCACTGCCTCCGCTCTTGCTGAATGCCAGTAGACTGTGCGTCTTGTCTGGACGCGCTTCGTGTTGGTCTTATTTATATCTACGACTGCACGCGAACGGCTCGTGTGAAACTTCCCAAACTTTCTTTCCCACAGTAACTTTCTACCAATCAGCGTGAGGGACACGCGGCCCGGGAGGAGGATGGCTCGTGGACGGCGCCCCTCCATTGGTTGTTTGGTGTTTGAGCGGGCGGCCAATGGCGCACGGCCGGGTTTAGGGCACCACCGAGAGGTGCCTTCAATCATTCGTTTACATATTAACACTTTAGATCTTACCCAACACAAATATCTAGTTCCACTTGCAGAAAAGCGAGGACTCTGTGTTAATTGCATATATATATATATAGCACATTGTTTGCTTCCATTCTGAACAAATATTTCCACACTTAACGCACATTGTATGCACAGATCTTTAATTACACTTGGAGAAACGCGAGGACTGCCTATTTCCCATATCTAGCTTTTTTTATTTTTTGCTTCCAAACTGAACAAATATTTTCAAACTTCACGCACATTGTGGCCAATGTGTCAGATTTACAAGCATGTGTAAATAATACTAATTTTTAAACAATTTCTGTCTTTTCGAGCATCTCACTTTGTGGTCTTGGTATTCATTTGGAATGTCCTCATAATCGTTATTAGACGCAACTTAATATTTGACATGACAAAATATCTTAATGAAAAAGGGAACTCATGCCCAAGTTTTGCTTTTTTATCGTTGTTATATTATCTTCTATCTACATTTACATTTAATTTAGTAATGGCAGCAAAATTCCACTCAGTTTTGGCAACAAGTAATTCACTTTATAAGTATGTCTTTAAGCGCGCCGCCGCTGCTGCAACTTGGCATTTTGACATCCGTCGGCATGCGAGCGCTATTGTGAACGCGGAGCACGTGCCAGGATGTTTTATTACCGCGGTGGTTGAGGTTTGGCTGCCGGGCTGCCGGGGTTGGGCTGGGGGTGGCGGTGGTGGTTTACATTAGAGGGAAGGTAAATAGCAGCTGCTGGTTTTAAAAGCCTGGGAAAACCACGCCTCCAAGAGAGAGCTCGGGCTTTATCGGAATGCGAGCCAGTGCGGAGATATTTCTGAGGGAGCGCGGGAGGGAAAGTAAGCACGGCCGGGGCAATGTCCTCTTCTCCTTTGTCGGCACAAGACAGAATAACCGCCTCTCGTTTCAGAATGTAACAGAAAAATAACTCAGACCTCACCATAATTTCTCATAACCCACAATCACTTGAAAGTCAGCAACCTTTTGGAGCACCAGGACATCGTACAAAAAGTTCCGCATCCGACCTCACAAACACAGACAAACATTACTTTAAAATAGGCACCGAGATAAAACTAGATGATAGGTTTAGGCCTACTATGACAAAATAACTCTGCAGGAATGTTCATTTTCACAAACGTCGCGGCTGATTAATCAGTAGGCCTAACGTTATAGCAGTGGCTATAGAAACGTTGTTAAAGGCCATCATCACAACATATTTGCCCAAATTATAAGATTATAAAATAAGAGTAATTTCTGATGGCACCGAATATAGACTAACATTAAATTAGCAAGCTAATTATTGGCCGTAATATGCAACATTATGGAGCTGGCGGTGTATTTCTGCTGTGTATCGTAGCAGACTTCTCCCTCTCTAGCTCCCTCCCTCTGATGTGCACTCCCGGGCATGATCTCCAGCTGCTGCCGACCCCGCGACACGTGGCGGGCAAGCGACGGGGGGAAGGCGTTGCATCTGCCGGCTTGCAGCCCGCGTTTGCGGGACGTTGTGCTCCAACCCAGTCCGCCCGCAGATCGTAAAAGCGATAAGTCACAGCTGATGGCGCTGTATAGAGCTATCAGACAAAATTACTCCAGAATAATATAGCCTACCACTAAAAACATGTAGCCTAACAACAGACGAGTAATAACAGCCGTGGATTTTTTTCTTTGAACTTTTACATTTACATTTACATTTATGCATTTAGCATTTGCATTTAGCTTTTATCCAAAGCGACTTACAAAAAGAGGATAGCATTCAAGCTGCAACACAATGAAAGAAACTAACAAAGAGTGAACTTTTATTACTAGTAACTACTTTTCATACATTTGTAATGGCCTACACTGAAATTATGATTGTTTATTTGACAATATTTTGTATTTAAAAATATTTAGTCTTGAGTGTTTTTTTTTTCTCATTCCTAGAAATTCTCAATGCATTACATGATGAGAGGGCAGATTAGAGTATGCCTATATTAAGTATAATGTTATAATAACCAATTACATATAATTATGTTCAATTAGGTTGTGGTAATTGCCTCCACCAGAGAGTCAAAACTGTGTTAAATTTGGCTATCTGTTGACAAAGACAAATTTGTTTATAAGGGAAGCTGGGTCATTGCCTGCTCCCATTCCTCTGCACAAGTTTCACAGAGTTTCAAAACAAATGTATTGATGTTAAAGAGACAAAGACCACTGGGTTCAGAATAGCTTTCACATGAATGACTTTCTCATGCTCGGGTTGCAGGGAATCGTAGGACTGCATTATGTTACAGGGCTCAAAGAATTCCTCCATGCCTGCTATGCACCTGGATTCTATTGCTTTCAGGAATGATACATGTCAGACCAACATTTTTTTTTTTGAGTATTTGATAACCGTTGATGTTGGGTCATGCAATACTTTGACATAAGTTTACTGTATTTGTGTATGGCTACTACATTTGTGTGCTTTAATACTAAACCAGTATCTTCAAGCATGCTGCTCTCTCTCTATTCTCTCTCTCTCTCTCTCTCTCTCTTCCCAAACAAATATGCACATCCCTCCCTGACCAGCCTGAGTTCCTCACCTGCAGCCTGCTCGCTCGCTATCTTTATTGAGGTCTCTAGACCATGGACCTCCACACTGCAATAATGCAATCAGAGCTGCCGATTGAGGGGCTAAAGTACGTGAGAAAGTGGGAGATAGCACACTCTCAACCAATCTGGCCTGCAATCACCAACAGCTTACGCTTAATGTGTAAGCCATTGCAACGCGGCGGCAGCACTGCCACTTGCCAACGGCTCGCGGCAGCAGCAGCAGCCACAAACGACTCAGAGGCGTGTGGGACGGAGGGGTGGCACACGCTGCTGTGTGAGGATGGCCACTTGGCAGGGTGTCCCTGAGGAAAAAATTTCTCTCTCTCTTTCATTCTTTCTTAATCGGGCACTGGAAGTATACTGTAGCCTATCACAAAGCTGAGATTCTCCAGAAGGTGATTGACTAGTTACTCACCATGCGATGTAACTGAGATATTCCCCCCGCTGCTTCTTTTAGCTGTGCATAAAACATTCTTGCAGGGACTTATACAGTGTGTCGAGAACAATCCTTCATGAGATGATTTATGCATGTGTGAAATTCTGTCACTTATCTAGCCAAGGAAAGATGGGCTGTTTTCTGGTTGTGTGGTGCCCGTGAATGTGTATGGTTTTAAAAAGTGTGTCTTGCATGCAGTTTTGTGTGTTTATCTGTGTGCCAAATGAGGGTCGAAAGGCCATGAGCGGAAACTGCCACGAGCGAGCAAACAGTACAAGAGAGTGCCAATCAAAGCCTGGGCAAAGCAAACACACAGATCCTCTAAAGAATGAAAGAGGAAGGGAAAGAGAAAGAGCGAGAGAGGGAGAGGGGGAAAGAGGGAGGGAGGGAGAGCAAGATGAGGAGGGAAGAAAGAGTGGGCCTTGGAGACCCTCCAGTTGCCTGCCCACGGAGCAGACACATCGCAAAATCACCCACAATGCCGTGGTGTGGTGGATCATAGCCATCAACAAACACAGCGGCGAGAGAGCAAAGCGTTCAAGGCCTCGGGGGCCCCTTGTAAGAAAAGTGATAAAGCGTTGATTCATAGTCCGCCTAACGTCTACACACAAAAACACACACACACACAAATGTACACATGTATATATATACACACACACACTCAGATGTGCATACACAGGCGATGATTCAGATACACAAACAAATGTGTGGACACACACACACACACACACACACAGAAACGCAAATGGGCATACACACAAACACAGATCAGCAGGGGTCACCAACAGCTTCTCAGACATTAGCGCCTGATGTGCTGAGTGGAGTGGGGCTCTTCAAACGCACGCTCAGAAGCAGCCGGAGAGACTCGCTCAAGCCGTTCCAGGCGGCCCCAGCACGCTCAAGTGGGGCGCGGGAGGGAGGGAGGGAGCAGATTGCCTTTAGGGGGACATGATGTGAAGTGCATCTCTTTCTCGCTCTCTCTTTCTCTTTTTTCTGCTTCTTATTCTATCTTTTCCCCTTCTCTCCCTCCCCCTCTCTCTCTCTTGCCTTTTTCCCTCTGTACTGCAGAGCCTTAGAGAGCTCTGCCTCTATGCATCTGTGTGGGGGAGGCAGCTGAGACTGGGTCGGGGGTCAGGCTGAGTGTAACTTCAGGATAAGCATCCGGTCGGTGCATTTGAGCAGTTTAGTTTGTGAGCCATCCGCCCCACAACATTTTGTTGTCTTCACAGTCAGATGCAAATAACTAGGAACATGGCTTCATGTATTTATTTATGGGAGCAGCTCTATTCATCATTTGGTTTATGTTGTGTTTGTTTTGAAGAGGTTTTATTTGTTTATATGACACAACTGTATCTTTTTTGACCCTCAGTTATGCAGGCACTCTCTCATTAGTACTGTTTTGGGTTGGGAGGTTTCACAACCTGGATAATTTGCTCAGGTAGAAACAGATTGCTCTTGTCTTGTTTCCGCCGCAGTATCAGCAGAGATTCAAAAAGAATGTCTCACAAAGGCCATGTGAGTTGACTCATTGTTTACACTAGAAGAACAATGCATTTGAATTGCAGGTGCATAAACTTATCTGTTTCCTCTGTGAGTGGCACCTTTGTTGACAGGAGATAACGCGTCCGCTTTGAAGCTGTGGGCCTTCTCTAAATGATAGCCATGTGTAGAATAATGATCTCTAATGGGCTCTGCTGGAGTGTAAACAAATAGTGAGTATCAGGAGGTTCTTCCAACTCCTCCTATACATTAGCAGAAATCTGCTAAGCTAAAGACTGGATCAACATACTGTACAATGACTAAATCCCCATGTTGAGTGTCAACATATATGATGCATTTTTGGGCAATAAAAGTAAAAGTGAAAGTGAAAATAAAATCTGGTAGCAGTTACTTAATAACCCATAATGATTCATACATAACTATGTTTTATTATTGCCTCGATGAAAACATTTGTTTTTAAAGTAGAGATTCAAGGGACAACTCAGTTCAGTAAGCAGCATTATTGTTAATATAGCAGCACTGATCAATCAAAGAGTAACTTAGGATAGTGTGGAGAGAGAGAACAAAACATTCTTGCATGGTTTCACAAAACGTTTGTTTTAATTTATGTGCTCAAAATCACAGAAAGGTATTTAAATATGATTAACCATAAAGTAAAGGTGTCTAAGATCTAGAATCTTAGAAACTCAGTAACACTGACTTTTGATGTACACCCCTACCTGGGGGCAAGGCCAATCTTATCAGCCACAGCGCCTCCATCACACCCCCCTCCCCCTCCCCAATAACACACACACACACACACACACACACACACACACACACACACACACACACACACATAGATGCATGCAGGCATACACAGAGATTCACAAGGGCTACCACACACACACACACACACACATATGTTTGTCTCTCTCCTAGGGAGGACAGCATGTCTCTCTCCCCCCGGCCACCTCCCTTCCACCTTTCCCGTGGGAGCTTGCAAAGCCAGGATAACCTTGAGACCTCAGCTGGTCCACTGCCAGAGACATTAAAGAACACCCCCCACCACCTCTCTCGCTCTCTCTCTCTCCACCATCACCCACCCCACAATTACCCACACATTATTCTATTTTCCCCTCTTTTCCATTTGCAGTTTTTTTCCCTCTCCTGCTTTTTTTCACCCCAGTAGTGACTGGGAGAACATTTTTTTTCTTTTCCTCTCTTTTCCTTCCTCCCTCAATCTCTCCCTCTCTCCTCACCCCTTGTCTTGGAGAGGAGAGAAAAGAAACAGAAGAGAAAAACCATGGCACTGTTCACATGATCTCCTGTGCAGTGTCTATTATCTGTAGGAATTGTAGAGCTGCCAATTTCAATTTAGCCAGCCTATTATCAGCCTTGAAATAAACGCCTAATTTGAAAAGTGGAAATCAAACTGTCTCTACGGGTGGGATGACTGACGTTGATTGCAAACTAACTATTCTATGCCAGGCTGCACTTTGTGTGGCTTTTGTCTCTGGCTTCCTTTTTCTCTGCTGGCTTCACGGCTGTCATATTCCTTTAGTGTTGGAAAGGTCAAGTACGGCTGCCTGGAAGATCTGAGGAGTTTCAGGCTCCCTGGGATAATAGCGACAATGCACCCCCATTCCTCTCCCCCATTGTCCTCGCTGGAATGTGTTTAAACATTTATTTGTTCATTTGAAGTTCTGGTACTCCACATCTAGCATGAGTTGGGTTTGTTCTTTTGGTTTGTTTGTTTTTTTTCTTATTCGTGTTGTTTGTGTTGATGGGAATGCCAGCTAACACACACATAAGATGAGACTTCTAAACTTTCATCACATCAAGCAGAATTCATCAGATCAAGCAGGTTCATTAATTGATTTTCATAGATATTTCTACATTATGGTAAACAATTTTTTAATTTCCTGGTTCAGTATAAACTATCTTCATACTTTAACTATGACTGAATTATTTGTTGAAACGACTATGCTTACTTATCTTAAGAGTATTTTTTAAAAGATTTTCTTGAGAATTTTTGATTCTCTTGAGAATTTTTGATATTACAAAAAAGTTAATGAAATCTCACAGAGTCTTCTACATGTGCAATATTTCTACATGAAATAACACTGGGCTGTAAATCAAACTGGGATGGGCGTCTGTAAGCCTTTCACATTTAAATGCATTTCAACAGAAGCTATCACTGCATCTGCAAAGCTGACAGTGAGTTGGGTTTTGTTCTGCGCCCAACAGCGCCAAAGGGATGATATGCACTAATTCACCTCGCATTCCAGCTCACCCCCAACCAGAAAATCAATACATCTGTTGAGCCCCCTTCCTCTCTAAACCCTAACGGAGTCATTGGAAGCAGAAAAGAGAATTCCTATTATTGATAATAGAAAATAGTGAGGAAAATGCATAGTAATATTGATAGGAGAAATCAGAAATACAAGACAGTGGTCTTAAGCTCATGGACAAAGACCAAGGATATCAAGCTGGTAACATTTCAGTTCAGCCTTGCTTATTTTTCTGATGCTTTTCAGGGCCTTACAAATACTTTGCTTGTGTCGGTGTAAACATGAAAAGCCACTGATCACCTTTTTCACGTCCAGGAAACGCATTCAGCACATCTCTGCCAAAGAGACCTTTTGGAAGTTCCCATGACATCATGGGGCGTCTTTGAGTGCCTGGTCTGATGCTCTTTGTGGCCTATCCTATTCACGCTGTCTCTCACTCTCTCTTTCTCTCTCACACACACACACATACACACACACACACACACACACACACACACACACCTATGACCTCATAATCAGCTTTCTCTTCAGGTTTCACCTTACAACCCCCAGTGTGTATGCCGTTGCCCTTGGCTGTCTTAACACCCCTCACAGGCAGCTCTCCTACCCCACCCAGTCCAGCCCCATTGTCCTCTGAACATGACTACTGGCTTAAAGCTGAGAGTCAGCTTTCACTAACAGTAGGTTAGTGGCCATCATGTCTGTGTGATGAAGGTCAATGAAAGCAAACTAAGGGCTACTAAGAATCATTACAGTTTCAGCTGCAGGTTTTTAGCAAATAAACACCCTTTATTTAACATAGATGTGATGTCCCTGGATTTACTGGACACTGCTGCCTTTAAAGAATAAACACAGTTTCAAAACCACAGAAACTCCTGGAATACTTCTAACTCACGGGGCAACCTTAAAACTACTTACGCTATTTCCATATCTGTGCTGCTTAGTATCTGATTCCAATACATATCTGTGCATCATTGTAATAGCATTTGTTATGTTATGTGTTGTTATGTTTAGCTTGAATTGTATTGTGTTGTTTAGTTTGATTTGGAGTGGGAAGGTCTAAAGAAATTCTTAAGGAGAATAAGAGTAATGCTTTACTCTACTTTCTACCAACTGATGTGGGTATAGGTTTCAGTCCTCATAGGAATACACATTCTCCTCTGCATTTCATTGTTGTTGATGAATGACGGATTTTTGCAAAACACACTTTCCGTGAACTGAAGCAAAAAAAAACAGTCAAGCTCCTTTAAAGTCATAAGGTGAAGAGTTCAAGCAGCAAGTAGGAACGGTCCGTGTGACCCTCTCTGTCCACAGCCTGAAGCAAGCCACCTTAAACGGATTAAAGCAGGCCCTGACTGATCCACTGGGATAACAACATCTGTCAAATGGGCTGCTTTAGCACCCACTGATAAGAAGGTTTTCCTCCTTATCTCCCACAACACTATCAGAAACAGATCAGAGGGGACCCCCTACTCCCTCTCCCCAACCTCCCCTTTCTTTTTAACCAGTCATCACTGGCCAAGTGTCCATGTTCCTGGAGAGTGTGGAGACGGGCGGCAGGCTGGGGGGCAGAAGGGTTGGAGGGTTACTGCCACTGACAGTGCAGTGCTGTCCCTCATTAGGGCTGAAGCCCCTGCCCAGGCCGGAGACACGAGCCTGCCCACCCCCAGGCCCTGGGTGCCCGCCGTGGCGGCGGTCATCCCCACGGCCCCACCGTCACGCTTGGCAAGGAGCAGCAGAGTCCCGGTCAGACAGGATTTAGCGACTCAGTGGCCTATTAAATCAAGCAGGCCGCTGGGAGAGATTTGGAGGAGCTTACGGGGAAAAGAAGTACAACGGGGGTCGATTTTCCCACACATCGGCCAATTACTCCCCTGAGAAAGCTCGTAATCCATGTCCTCCGCTCATCCGTCCGTGTGTGTGTGTGTGTGTGGTGTGCCCGTCTGCTTACCCACTCACCCGCCAGCTATACCCCAGCTTCCTCGCCTGCCTGTCTGTCTGTGTGTCCAAATGCCTCCTCTGCCCCCCATGCCTACCCAGGCCTTGCCCTGTCCTGGCAGCCTGGAAGGAGAGAGAGAGATAGAGAGAGGGGCAGAGAGAGGGAGAGAGAGAGAGAGGTCCTATTATCCCCCCTCACCATCTCTCCCTTCTCTTCCCTCCAAACTAAGTAACTTTAATTGTCCTGGGAAAGTCATGGTTGGCCCCCGGGCCACAAAGCAGCAGTTTCTAATGAGTGTTCCAGAAGGGGGGATTACAGGCTGCCATGGGCACGGGTGACATGAGTGGCTGTGACGCAGCGAGTGTGTGATCTTCCTGTCGGATCTGCGCAGGCAGCGGCGGGTCGCTTCTCATCTCTTACGGTGACTTACAGATCAGACCCACCACCTTCCCCCACCTCACCTAACCCCACCTAAGAATGTGCAAATCCACCTATTAGAAGTATTTCTAAATTAAAATCAAATAAAAAGTAAACATCAACGTAAAAGTAAACTAGTCAAAAGTTTGGTTTTTTTTCAAAACTGATTTAGAACATGTTTAGACTCTGGTAGGAGTTGTTTTAATACTTCTGGGAAAACAGAACACATGGTTTCTTGTACTTTTTAGATGCTCAGCAAATCCACACAATAACCTGGAGAGCAGCATTGTCTGGAACTCTGGAATTTTGAATTTCTTCACCAGCAAAAAAAAAATAAAAAATCAACGTGAAATATATGCTTTAATTATACTGAACATAATACTGTCTATTTCTAACTAAATCTATGGTCAAGAACCAAAGCTATTATTATAAACCCATAGAGCAATATTGATCAGGATCCATGTTTATCTGTGGATAACTACACTGCGAGTTTTCTCTCTCTCTCTCTCTTTCTCTTCACCTCTCTCAGCACTAGCTTGCCTAGAAGGCTGTGGGAGAGAGAGAAGATCAGACGGTGGCTCACCCCGGCCTTGGCCTCTGGCTCACTGGGCGGCCGTGCAGGGGCCTCTCAGCAGGCTCTTCCAGACTGGCGCTGGGCTCAGGAGGCTCATCTGCCCGCCTCGCACTCATCATGAGGAGCCGCACCGAGGATCAGAGCAGAGTTCAGACATCAGCGCTCCCTCCCTCCCTCTCTCTCCCCCCATCCCTCCCTCGTTTTCTCCCCTTCTCCTCCCCCACCTACCTCCACGCTTCCCGCACACACTGGGCCCCAGACTGCCTGCAGGGCCCCCCACGCAGACGAGCAGGCACAGGGTCAACACGTGTGTGTGTATGTGTGTGTGTGGGGTGGGGGGGAATGTTTTTGATTATATTTATGTAGTCATCAGGAGGCTATACATTTGTTAGCATATATTTGCTTTACAGGCAGCAAGTATGTGTCTGTAGGAGTATATTAATGTGTATGGATGAGAGTGTGTGTCCATTTGTGTAAATTCTATACATAGATTATGTGTGGGTATGTGTGTGTGTATGTGTGTGTGTGTGTGTGCGCGCACGCGCATGCATTGCTGTATGTAATACATATATCTGCCAGCAAGAGAGTGATTCAGCTCACCCAAGTGTGCTCCCCTCCTGCCTACACACACACACACACATGCATACTCATACTCATACACACCTTGTGGTCAACTCTCCATGCTCGCACTCAGACAGTCAGTGCTGGGGGGCATGAGGGCTGGATCAATGCTGAACTGCTGAGGGGGCCTCTGCCGTGGTTCTCCCACCGGAGACCAAGGTGGGGGTTGAGATGTGTGTGTGTATGTGTGTGTGTGTATGTGTATGTGTGGATGGAGGAGGTAGGTTATGGATGCTCATCTGACTGAGCCTGTGCTGATTGTGCTTCCTCTAAATCACACTCCTTTCTCCAGGCCCAAAGCACTGAGAGAGAAAGCCAGTGCTGTGCTTGGTCCGTCAATCTACTCAGCTCCTCCTCAGTTGTTTTGGTTCTGCTGCAAGACTTGAAGGGTGTGTATATGTGTGTATGCATCAGTATGCCCGTGTGTGTGTGTTTATAAAGAAAGTGTTTATTTGTGTGTTAATGTTGGAGACAAAAGCTGTGTGTATGTTTGTGTGTGGGTTTGTATGCACACATGATTGAGTACATGTTTATGTATAAGTGAAGAATAAGCTTTGTGTGTCTGTGTTGGGTGGCATGGAGCTGTTTTTTTTTTTGGGGGGGGGGGGTTAGGGGAACTCCAGAAATCATCATTTCGAATAAGTTTACCCTCATCTAATCCTCACAAGGCAAACTCAACATCCGTACTGTCTGCCAGACCACTTTGAATAAATATGAGAGACCTCAGCCATATTATTCCACCACATGGAAAAGGACAGCTCGCTCTCTCCACGCTCTCTTGAACATACATTAATTGGACTTGCCAGATCCCCCTCCTCATGTCGAGGGGTGGCCACCTCGCCAAGCTGGAAGCTGCTGTGAGGACATTGTGGAGGAAAAAAAAGAAGAAAAAAAAAACGAGAGCCCTCCTGTAGGGCCCTGTCAATGAACAACGCCGTCATAAAGCTCCCATTCACCACCGAGGGGAACATCATTTGATCTCTCAAATATGTCAGAAATGTTTCCATACTGGCCCATTGAAGGGGGCCGCGTCGGCCACAGAGACATAATCCCATAAGACATGGAGTTAAATTGAAAAGCCCCCGGGAGGTGAAGAGGTGCTTTCGCCCCTGGGGGTGCGTGAGGAGGAGAGGCGAGGAGAGGGGTCCGGGGAAACGGCCAGTGAATGCGTCCTCCCGTCACCACCGCCGCCAATGAGAAGCACAAGTATGAGACGCCTGAAAAGAAGCCTTGTTGTGGCGTCGCTGGAAATGAGAGACTGTATGGAAACAAGGCAGCAGGGGTGGTGGGTGAGAGAAGGGGGGCATTATGTCATGGCTGTCGAGCTAGTGTAATGTTGACAGGCCGAGGCCCCCTTGGCCCCCACTTACCCCCCCACCCCACCCACTCTCTTTCCCCCATGAACCCAACCCCCCCCACCCCACCCCCCATCCAACTCCACCCCACCTTTGGCAGCCATGCATGCAGAGTGTGGGAAAGGGCGTCCCAGGCACGCGCCAGATAAGATCGCACAATAAACCATCGGGCCCTCCGGGGGCCTCCGCATGCTTTCAGATGCAAACAGGCGGTTGGTTGGCACGCAGCAGCAGCAGCGGCGGCACTCGCAGGAACTCTGTGGGCCTCATAGACGAACACACACACACACAAACACCACACACGCACAACCACACAAGGATCAAGAGAAGACAGGGTGCGTCGGCACGCCATTGAAGCGACAGGGTGTAACGAGGGAAAGGATGTGTGTGCATGTCTGTGTGTGTGTATGTGTGTCATCCTCCGCTTCCTCTTTTCTGTATCTCATTTCTTTCAGTCTTTTCCTCACTCCCTCTCTTCCTCTCTCTCACTATGTGTCATTTTCTCCACTCTGATGCATTGTAGTCTGATCTGCACACTTCCAGCTCACAGATGAGCTTTGAACACCCCCATTATGTGCTCTTTTTCACCTCTTTCTTCCCCACTCACTCACTCACTCACTTCTTCACTCACCCTGTTGCTCTTTCACTTCTTTGGTGTGTGTCTATAAATATTCAATGTCACCAAAATGCCGTTATTTGCTGTTGGTGGGCAACCAAACATTTTGCGAGTGGTGATGAAATGCAGGATATGAAATAGTAAGAACCACAGTACACACTTTGATACTCACTATATTTCTCAATCAGACATATCAACCACAACAAGAACGTTATCTCTGTGTCACTGACATGGACACTTCATTCAATACTGGTCACACATGCAGTCAAGTTGAGATCTGGCAGCTGATAGTAATTCAAATGAGTTTAAAATCAGTTCATATGGGAGCCTTGTTAAGGAATACAGTACAATAAATACAACTTTAAACTAAATTAAACTCATAGTTTAGTTTAAATTACTCTAAGTGCAGTTAACCAGTAACACATCAATGTTTACATCAGACAAACATAACTAACTGTTCTGAATCTAAAACAGTCACAGACATCTGAATCTGAAAATCACAGACATGTGTGCAACCCAAAAAGTACAGTATAATTGACAAATGCCACACTTTATCAGCAGCTCTTTGTGAACTGTAGTACTTGAGCTTAGCTGATTGTGTTCTCATGCACTGATCATATTCTACACTGCAATGCCCAGAAAAAAAACAACAGCACGTGTCAGATATCACCCCATCTGTTATTGCAGTGTGTGTGTGTGTTTGAGAGAGAGCGTGTGCATGACTATTTGTCAGTGTGCACAGGAGAGACCCTCTCATCTCACACATTCTCACCCGCTAAACCATTCGCATGCCTTCTGTGGTAAGGCAGCGTTGCACAGAGCCAAACCATACCTCAAGAATCTCTATTAAAACACACTGTGCCATGGCAGTAACATTTAAGCAAGGCACCACAGCGTCTTTAAAGGGAGCCAATGCGTTTTGGACCCAAGAACAAAATCTATATTTATGATTGCTGCCCATAAAGTGTGTGCTGTTGTCTTCCCTTCCCTGCCTCTGATGCATTCTGGGAGTGTAAAACGTTCCTGTGAGGCACTATATCAGAGGGCTGGGGTCATGCTGGATGCTCTTATCCCAGAGCTATCCACCATTTTTCAGCTTCTTTTCTTTCTTTTTTTTCTCTCTCTCTCTCTCTCTCACTCTCACACACACACACACACACACACACAAAGAGAGTAATAGCAGCCATCTCTCTCCAAAGGAGGTCTGGAAGGCTATTCTCACAGGTCCTCACTCCTTATGGCAAACACAGCACACCCACTCGCACACACCCACTCGTACACATATACACACACACACGTGTGTGTGTGTGTATGCACACACTATCTTTCTCGCTCACACATACACTGACACATGTATGCCTACAGTTTGCCCTCAGACACACACACAGGCTTTAGACCCATCAGACTCCTCGTGCTAACATAGCAGAGTGCTTCCCTTCCCTTAAGCCAAATATTTACATGTGCTTGGATAGGGGGCAGAGTGGTTTGTGAATATTTCAGCAGCGCCTTCAGGTCTCTCTCCCTTTCTCTCTCTCTCTCTCTTTCTAGCCTGACTTTATTTTCCTTCTCTCACAGACACAACCTCCACATATTCTCACAGATGTATGTTGCATCTTGTAGTCAGACATCTAAGTAGCATCAGAGCTGTACTGTAACAGCTTGTGGTCAGACACAAAGTGTCTGATCGGCTCAGCGTGGTTTGTGAGACTGGTTGATGGACCCTGAATTAGGGCAGCCTGACAAAGAGTGCAGGGAGAGAGAGAGAGAGAAAGAAAGAGAGAGAGAGAGGCCACAGCCGCGTTGTCCCAACTAGGACTCCAGTGCAGTACGTAATTGGGCCCTCCACATCAAACAGCCCTCATTAGAGGGTCTCAAGGAGCCAGTAATCCTCAACGTTCACACACAGAGGGGGGATGTCACCGTGTGTGTGAAAGCGTGTATGGTATTCATGTGTAAGTGTGCAAGTCTGTATGTGAGTGTGTGTGTGTGTGTATGTAAGTATGGGTGGGGTCTGTGAGTGTGTGTGTGTGTGTGTGTGGCATTTGCTGTCTGAACCGAGAAAAACATGTCAGAGGCACTTCAAAGACATGCCCAGCCATCGCTATGCCGATCCAGCCACGCAAAAAAGACCAAAAGCAGGCCGATCCTGGTCACAGCACATAAGCAACCCCCCCCCACACACACACACAAACACACACACACATACACAATCCCTACCTTATCTGGCCAGTGCCTACTGACATGGAGGCTCAGTGCACATGGTGAGTCACTGTGTAAGACAAAGGCAGGACTTGTGTTCAGAAGTCTGGATGAGTCATTGCTCCAAGGTCTTCAGGGAGGATGGGGGAGTGCTCCGTCACCTGGCCCTGTCTGCAGTGGTGACTACATGTGACTTCACTCAAGAGCACTTACAGAGAGGAGAGGGAGGACTTCTAAACCTATCTTCAATGAGACACGTGCTCATGGCTGATAATCTCCCATTTAAAAATCCAATTTCAAAACAAGAAAAAGAGAACAGGTTTAAAGGCCATATCTTGATGACTAATTACAGGTTATATCTTGACACTAAATGGTAATAGGTTAGGATGGTGATCCAGTGGTGTTTCTCAGTTGTGGAGGAGCATTTGTGTATGCGCGACCCGACATGCACAGTCGAGGGTAGGAAGCCATTCTCTGATGAGGAACACCCCACCCTGCGACTCACTCACTGACCCCTCCATTCCTCAGCTTCCCCAAACAAAAACAACTCCCAGTGTGCCCTGACCAGTCCAGTCCTCTCACGTGTTCAAGAACAACACCAGTTCAGCGCTTGGAACACAACTGCCACAAAGCAATTTTTAGTTTCTCTCACATCTTGTGTAGAAGCTGTGTTGTCAATGGATGTTTCCCTACCAGGGTTTAAAAAAAAATAGTTGAGTTGATATGTGAACTTTTGGCCCAGCTGTGTGGTGAGAAGTTTCTCCCTTCATGAGCAGAGGGGGACGTGCTGACAGAAGCGAGCCCTGGACCATAGCCCCTAATTGCTCAGGAAGTGACCGCATCCCAGGTGTCCAGAAAGGCCAGACGAGAACTCCCTTGCTTCAGCATCAGTTTCCACACTGTGTTACAGTTACAGAGGGAGGGGTGGGATCACAAATGAGAGCCCCAAGGATGCTCTTTGTCCACCCCCTACCCCATACCCCTGTCTGTATGTCCTGGATTAGTGCTTAAAACAGGGCACTCAGTCATTCAGAGTGGTGGGGACCATTGGTGAAGGACGGATCGGGGTGTGGGAGGGATTTCGGGGGGCATGGAGTGTAGAAGGAAGGGACCCCCCTTAATTGCCAATTTGCGATTCAGTTGAACCCCATAGCGGCCAGCCACTCAAGTAAGAAATGATTTGGCCCTCTTTCATCAACTGCCCCCTCCCCGCCTCCACCCCCCCCCCACACACACACACCTCTAGCCCCCACTCACCTGCCCTTTCTTTTCTCCCTCGTTGTCTCTCCATTTCTCTTTTTCCCTCATCCCTTGCTTTTTTACCCTCCAAATGGATGTCTCTCATCCCTCTTCCCCCTTCTTCCCCTCTCCTGTTGTCTCCTGACCCAGGGTTTTAAATCATGGGCGTACGGGTGGTCTGTCATCTGTTGCTGTGGCTCTGGCAGTGGTGGTGGAGGCAGCGTGGGCCACTCCAACGCACCTCTTCCCAGGCTAGATTATAATTGGCGGGAGGGTGACCTCCCGTTCCTTTAAAATCACACCATGCAGAACGTTTACTTAAGGGGAAGCACAGGGGAGAGGAAAAAGGCCGGGCCACGTGGCCTTGGCTCGGACATCAAAGCTCACGCTAGTCACTGGAAGAAAGAGTAACAGAGAGAGAGGGAGTGAGAGAGGGAGAGGAAGGGAGGGAGTGAAAGAGTGAGAGATGAAAAGAGAACATTAGGGAGAAATATGACCTCAGAAGGGAAAAAATATCAACATAATTAGGATTTTTGAAGACTTGCATCCATATTCGCATGAAACTCAAGAAAACTGAAGTGCAAGGTCACGGAGGACAATATGTGAAGACTTGGAGCTCTCTTTGTCCATCTTAGTCTGGAGATTCGATCAAGAAATTCTGTGGCAGATTACGACTGTAGCTGGGATTTGAGTGACAGCACAGGTCATAACACACAGCACGCACACTAAACACAGGACACAACAGTAAGATATTTGCATCTGTCCAGAGTCCCACATCATCATCAGGCTCACGGCAAGTGTTGATAGCTGTTAATTCACCGTGGCTTCATCCACGGACACACGCCATAGAGAACATAAACATCTTCTCCCAGCATTGGCCAAGCAGCTCTGCACACTGTCCACAGCTGGCCTGGCTGCCTTGGAGCATACACACACACACACACACACACACACACACACACAGGCTGTAGTGAGCATGCAGCTGGCTGTGTTTCTGGCTCTGGCAGTGTGTCTGGCACTGCTTGTGAAGGGTTAACTGTGCAGAGCGGGAGATGCACCCCTCCTTCCATGACTCCACACCGGTGTAGGTGCCAAGGGCGGATCCCCTCCTCCTCCCTTGCTCCCTCCCTCCTCTGCAGGGCCCTGCTCCCTGGCGGTCGTCTCTGGCCCGCCGGCCGCAGGCAGCGGAATGTGTGAGAGCCATGTGTCAAATCCCCAGACTGTGGGAAAGTGCTGCTCTCTGTTGAACTCGGCCGCTCGCCCTCCCTCCCCCCTCCCTCTCTCTCTTCCTCCCTCTCCTCCCTTCCCCCTCCCTCTCTCCCTCCCTCTCTCTCTCTCTCTCTCTCTCTCTGTCTCTCGTTCTCTCTCTTTCCCTCCCCTGGCGCTCTCCCGGCGACCGGCCTGCCCCGCTCCGGCCCCGCGTCTGCCGCTGTGCACAGGAAGTCGAGGGAGGCTGCCAGGAGCGCGTCGCCTGGAACTACGACTTCCGAAGACCGTTTTCACGCCAATCTCCCTCCCTCCCCTCTCTCTTTTCCCTCTCCTCCTCCTCCTCCACCCCTCTCCTCCTCCCAGCCACCACCACTGCTGCTGCTGCTGCTGCTGCAGTCTTCCCACTCTGCTCTCAGCACTCAGCAGCCTCCTGACAAGAGAGTGGAGGAAGGCAAATGTGACCAACGCTGCTTGTTCAAACCCATACACACACTCAGGCAACCACACACACACACTCACTCACACACTTACAGGCCCACACAATTACACTAAATGTTTTGACTACTTACTCAATACTCAAAAATAGACTGTATGTTTACTCATAGTACACATATTATGCTGATTTCACACAAACAAACAAATGAAACATATACAACAGCAAACATGTAAATATAACATATGATATAATATATAAAAACACAAACACACACATCCACCTATTTATCCAGTCTGATACATAAATACCAGAAAGAAGGACAATACAATATAAGTCACACACTATTTTGTGCTTGTTTAGGCTCACTTCACACTCACTTGTCAGAATGTGTGTGGGAGAGACACACAGACACTCACTAGCACAGAGCTAACTCTTACTCAATCAGTATTTCAGTCACAGCATCACATGGGGGATGTCCATTCCCCACCACACTCTGGCACAACTGTACTTCCCCACACACACACTCACATACACACACACACACTCAAATACACAAACACACACACCCACACACACATACACACAGCACAGGCCAGATGCCATGCACAGGGCTGACTTCATTTCCTGTCAACAGCTGAGAGTGACTACTCCCCTGCTCTCCTCCCCTGCGCTGCGTGTGTGTGGTTTATTTCTCAGACACACATTCAGCAGAAAAGCCCTCAGCTGAGCTGCATGCGGGGACGGCCCTGTCTGTCAGGGCCAGGCCAGCACATCACATGTGTCAGTGCTTGTAGGAGACCAAGTCTTTCTCTCTCTCACTCTCACTCTTTCTCTCTCTCTCTGTCTCTCTCTGCCTCCATCTCAGTTTCCTTTCTTTCACTCTCTCTCACTTTCTTTGCCCTCTTGATCCCCAGATGTGCCGAGCGGGCAGATAACAGAGGAGTGTGTCGGCAGCTTGCTCCAAAGCCCACTTCTTCAGCGGAGCTAAAAATACAGCACCCCCCCCCCCCCCCACACACACACACACACACACCTGCCATGGATCAACCAGACGCTCCATAAACCATGTCTTGTGGACACATGCACCACTAATGGCCTCAGCAGTCCCTGCTCTCCCAGGCCATGATAATCATCTCCCCAATCAGCTGCTAGCCTGCTGAGCTCACTAGAGTGTGAAAATAAGTAAAGCAAGTCAATGCTACCACAACTGCACTGTTTCCAATCTAAATGCTCAACACAAATACAGTGAGACACCTAAGCAAATTCAGATTGAGCTCCATGAGACATGAGGTGAAACCCAGACCAGATAGGAGACATCAGTGTGAGCAGAGCTGTCAGTCATGTTCTGCTCTACTCTGTTCTACTCTGTTTTTACACTTGGGTCTTTTACCTGACTGTGAAGCACTTTCTGGAAAGGGGACTATATGAATAAAACTTACTTTTTAAAGATGGAAACAATGAATGTTTACACATCCACATGCATGCACACACACACACACATACACACACACACACAGAGAGACACAGAGAGAGAGAGAGAGAGAGAGAGAGAGAGACATCTATGCCAGATCATTTTTCACTGGAGTGTTTTGGATGCAGTCCGCCCACTCCATCCCTGGCTACGTCGCCTTTCAGTGGCTGACAAACTGGCAAGCAAATAATCAGCCCTCTGTGTGATGCTTTCATAAAAAAAGCACTCTGGCCGGCCAGCCAGAGGCAGCCAACCTTTAAGAGTGTGGCAACACCCAGCAGCTCCGTCTGCCAGCCAGCTCGCCTTAACCCCGGTCAGGCTGCGCCGTTTTTCTCACCCGAGCCCTCCCCTCCCCTCCCCGAAGCGCACTACCCGCCCTGTGTGTGGATGTGGACTTCCTCTTTCCCCTCGGGATGCACTGATATCCTGGAAGGACAATGGAGACACTCAAGAGGAGCGCTACTCCATTGATCCCAACGGCTGCTGGGTTAAGGTCTGTGCAAGCCGAGGCATGGGCAGGCCTGTCGCTCCACTCCGCTGCTGCGTTTTATGACATGATTGCAGCCCTTGAAGGGGGCAACGTGCTATGATGGATTAAAGTTGAAGGGAAGGCCATGGGAGTACAAAATACCTGGTTGAGCGGCTCCCAAAGGCTAGGGTGGGGAAGGGTGATGACAGCTGGAAGCAGTTAGGCTGAGAGTGGGGACCACCGACTAGTTCTGGAAGTGGTGCAGAGGTTACGCCAGTCATCATTCCTCCTGCCTGTGGTCTCTGTCCCCCTGTTCCTGGGTGGTGCAGTTCGGTTAAAGTCACCAGAGGGTCGTAAGGCAATTTGAGGCTCATCTTCTTGAACGGTATGAGACACATCAGAGGAAAGATAGAACCACAGGAAAGACCAGAGAAAGATCTCCACAGAAGGTAGGCTTATCTAGACTCGGGTCGTGTGTTCACAGGGTGAAACTATTTTGAATTTGAATTTGAATTTCGAAATGCTACAACAGGCAATCATCCTCCACAACACTCAAAACAAATGAGCCTCAGTGCACTTCGTCTCTTTTTGGCTGCACCCTAAAAATGCAGAGCTGGGTTGTAGAAGCTTCCAGAGGATGAAAAGAGGAGGTATCTAATCTCCAAAAGCACAATGACTCCAATTCAATTCAATTATATTATATTTATCTTCCAGGTGGTATGAATGGCTGATGGATCATTTATTTGCCCCCTTATTTATTTTTCCCCTTAATTCCCTTAATTATAATTTTTTTATGTGTATTGGATTAATTAATGCCTTATCGTTCTTGTTCCCACTGGGGTTGTTTAAGATTTACAAATCTAACTGTAGAGGCCTGTCTTCAGCAAATACCAGTATCCAGAGTAGGTGTTGCAATGCAAACACCCAGTAACCTGATAATAGATGCCCTATCAGCTGAGTCCCACATGGCGCTGTGGCTTAGTTGGTTAAAGTGCTAGTCTAGTTAACAGGCGATCCTGGCTTCAAATCCCAGCAGTGCCTTGCTATGGAGAGCATTTATTGTAAGAGCACTGTGTAAAAGTGAAAAAGCGTGGCTTGAGTCTTTACCATCCTATGTCCAAGGTAACTCCTGGTGGAAGTTCATGATGTGTAAAGACAGACAAGAATTTGTTTCCATGAAACATCACTGGCTAGCTTTTAGTTATACCATTCTACCCCAAACCATTCCATGGTATTTCTATAAAGACCGTGGCCAGCAGTGGCCTCTTAAAAGACAACTGGGGCAATCCAAATGTCACTAAACTTCCTATCCACACCCTGGTAGGTAATGACTCACGTACATGCACTGCTCATTCCCTCTTTAAAGCCATGTGCTCTGAGGTGACCTTTTAGTGGGCGTTAGGTACTGTCACCTGTGGCATTCCATGCCACCATTAGCACATGAAACCCACAGAGTTGTGGCTGGCGGGAGAAAACAAAGAGATTAGCAGAATGGGAAACTCCACTCTGAGTCACAGTCTTGCAAAGCAGCACACTGGCACCGGAGCGAAGTGGGGTGGGGGGCTGGGCAGGAGGGTCGGGCCTAGGGGGATGAATACCCACCATATGCCCTCCAATGCCCTGGCACTCTCCCACCAGCTCCGGCCCCTTGACGGTGCCAGCTCTCCGTTGTGTTTCCCACACTCCCGAGTGGCCCCCTCACCCATCACCGCCATAACCCCCCCCCCCACACACACACACACCCCTCCTATCCCCTGCCCCCTTTACCCACCCCTTGCTCCTCCAACGCCACCCTCTCTGCTCTAGGTCAGCCTGGAGTAGGCGCTCCCACAGGTCGTCAGCAGCGGCGTCCAGGCGTATCCCAGTGCTGCTGTCGCTCTCTCTCTCTCACTCCCTCTCTTTCCCTTACTCTTTCTCTCTCTCTCTTCTCTCCATTTCCAGCATCCTGGCCTGGCGTAATCCCCCCTGGCACCTGGAACTTGGCGCGCTTCACAGCTCTGACTGCTGAACAAAGACAGGAGGAGGGGGTGCATTGGGTGAAGGGGGTGGTGGGCCAGAGACATGGGGCCGGACGGCAGCCCGAGAGAGAGAGAGAGAGAGAGAGAGAGGGAGAGAAGGCTCTCCTCATGCCTTCCCAGCATCACTGGGCTCAGCTCACAAGAGGGGCAGGACAGAAAAAAAGCGTGCCAGTTCCAGGCCATCACGTTGGCCTCGTGCTGGGGGTGCCGTCAGTGAGGGCGGCAAAGAGCTCGGTAGAATGGTGACAATTCACACAAACACACAGACATACACACACTCATAGTCACACACACACACACACACACACACACACACACACACACACACACATTGTATTTGTCCATCTACATGCTACATCCATTGAGTGTCAACATGGGAGATTTATTCACTTTACTTTACAGCACTAACAAACTAAGGCCAAATGCAGATGGAGAAAGTCTGTTATCCACAATGAGAAATCAAACCTTTGTGTCATCAATATGAAGTCTACTATACATGAAGTAGCCTATAATAGTCTATTTGTGTGTTCTTGCTCCAGTCTTATGCCCTCAGCCACCCAATGTGGTTTACTTACTTGTGAATATACAGTACAGTAATTATTTACAACTGTCTGAAGACATCCTGTGTACTTGGGAGTCTGGACTCCCAGACTATCAGACAAGTGAGAGGAAACAATTTACCAAATGGGAGTTCCTGTGAGGTCACTCAGTAAATAATATTTATCTGACCATGTTTACGCTCTTATCAATAAGAGACATTTCCCACAACACATACAGATTGGCTCACTTAATGTGTTCAGGAAGTCCACGTTAGCATGTATACATGTAAATCTCCCTTTCTGTTGTCATCTACTTCAGTAATGTTTTCAACAGGCAGGGATCAGGTTCAGAATGTGAACTTCTCTTTAGACATGGTGTCCCGACGTGTTTTTGTATGTGTGTGTGAGTGTGTGTGTGTGTGTGTGTATGTCTGTGTGTGTGTGTCTGTATGTGTGTCAGAGAGAGAGAGAGAAAGAGAGTTCAAGAGAGAAGACTGGATTGGTGAGTGAGTGTATGTGTGTGTGTGTATGTGTGTGAGAGAGAGAGAGAGAGAGAAAAGTTGGTTTGGTGAGTGAGTGTATGTGTGTGTGTGTGAGAGCAAGAGAGAGAGAGAGAGAGAGAGAAGTGAGTTTGGTGAGTGAGTGTATGTGTGTATGTGTGTGTGTGTTTGTGTGTAAAAATGAGAGAGAGAGGTGGGGGCAAAGCAACAGCATAGCAGAAGAGCACAGAGGGTGGCTCAGGGACATGGGAGTGGATCGGGGAGGAGAGGTGCCCGCCTGCCTTATCAGAGGCCTCAGGAGACGCACGCCTTTGTTGTGCTCTCTGATCTATGGCCCTCCTTTATGGCACACTCCAGATCTCTATCAGTGTGGGAAAGAGAGAGGACAGCAACAGGGAGGGAGGGAGAGATCGAGGGAGTGACTGAAAGAGTGTGTGGGAAGGAGGGAGAGAGAGGGAGAGTAGGAGGGAGGGAGGCCACGCGCAACCGCACCAGGGGGGCGAGGCACACTGATGGATCTCACAAGCTATGGGACCAAGTGCTGTAGCACCTGATAACGACCATAAAGCCCAACAGCAGCCCAGTGGCAGGGAGGGCGCAAGGCAGATAAGAGTGAACTTTGACCTCCCTACACCCTCAATTATGCTGGGCTGCAATCCAAAGCAACACTCATAAAAAGCACAGATGCACAGCTTCCGACTGGCACATAGGAGTTATTAGGGTCATTGGACTAGCAGGGCGATGTAAACATGTATGCCACATGTTGCTGTGTACAGACACACACGCACACACATGCACACGACCTGATGAATCAACTATGGTTTCCCATGCAAACTGAGGCATGATTAACAAAATCACATACACACACACACACACACACACTCATTGCTCCTCCCCCACACCCCAAGGACTAAAACTGTTTCGAAGTAGTTCACCTATGCTGACCCGCCACTTGCAAGCAGGTTTAATGAATACACAGAGCTGGGCCCGGGTCATGACGGGAGGGCGAGGCGTGGAAATAGCCCAGCCTCCTCAGGCTCAGGTTCAGGATCTCTGTGTGGCCCAGGCACAGCCTCTCACTCAGCCACTCAAGGGCGTAACTTCATGCTAAACATTGCAGGGGTTGTCTGTCTATAGAAATGATAAATAAATAAATATGTATGTATGTATGTATGTATTTATTTATGACAGCAGTTTATGACAGCAGTTCTCCGCTGCTGTTTTGCCATATATGGTATTTCCCAGATAGCAAAAATACCACATGGTGAAATAGTGGCGGACTGCTGGAGAACCAACAAGCAAAATGCCACCGGACCACAGTGTTAAACATGACTAAACATAAACTAAAGTTTGAGTGTTCCATGGAAACACTCATGCCACAGCCCTGGGTCAGTGTGTCCTTCACGTCACTGTGGATTTCACTGTGTGCTGTATGTTTCACTAATTCCAGATCAAATTCCTTGTGTGTGTAAATACACTTGGCCAATAACACTGATTCTCTATTTTCTATTAAATGCCATTAGTGTGAGTAAGAAACAGCAAATGAACGAGATAACATGTAGTCCTTGTAAAGATACAATTCATGATTTTATTTGAAATGATGGATGTGTTCTTCAAACTTTGTTTTCATATAAAATGAACAATTGTATAGCAATTGTAGCAGTTGAGATGAGCACAGCAAAGGAAAAGGTGCAAGAACAGTGCTTAATGCCATCTGTCAAACATGGTGGAGGCAGTGTGATGGTCTGCTTTGGAAGTGATCTTCTATCACTAAAAAAGACAGCATGCCTCATTGATTTGCTATGTTAACTATTCACAAATTTCAACTTTTGAGTGGTAGGCTATGTGTATGCCTGTGTGTGTGTGTGTCTCGTGTTCTGGCTCTTTAATTCTAGACCCATGAATAACCAAAATGATTTTTAACATATTTTATGCATTTTAACATAGTAACGTATTTTGCTGTTAATTAATCAAATTATGATTACCATTTTGATTTGTTTTATTATTAACAATATGATTAACAACAATTTACATTTAATTGCACTAATGTTTATTACTTAGCCTGATCATTGCACCTCATTGTAACTCGAAATTCGTATAAGCACCATTATTTTGTTGCATCCTTCTCATAAGATACTATTAGCACACTAGCAAACAGCTACTTTCAGTTAAGAATTACCAGCTAACTCAATGATACAAATAATTACTTTATTTTGGGCAGGGTGTTTATCTTTTTTTATTAGACACTGACAAACAGTAGCCACATAGTTGGCTGGTCTTTAGGCACCCTTTTCATTCTCCTCCCCAACACCATTCAGTTAGCGACCAGTTAGCTTAAGCCAAACACTTTAGCAAACTAATGACAGTAAATAAATATACCAAATAGGTTCCGCTAAACCAAGTCCTCTGTAAGGGGGGAGACATCTTGTCAGATGAGTAAACATATTACTTCTGTTGGCTTTAAAATGTAATGAAATCAAGAAAAACAAACAAATGTTTTATGGCAGATATTTAGATATTTAACAATAAAGACAATAAGGAAGAGGTGTATATATGGGTGTTTTGGTTGGATTTGATTTTTGTGGGGGTCATAACCCTCCTAGCCCCAGTGGAAATTACACGTCTGCAGCCACTCAAATGCCCACCAGCAGATCACATCCACTTAAACTCTACACACACACACACACACACACACACACACACACACACACAGCATAGGCCCTTGAGCTAAACACACCATGAAAATGAGTCACAGCTCAGTCAAAACACCAGACTGGTAAAAAAAGAAGCTTTCCGATAAAGGGTGTGTGTGTGTGTGTGTGTGTGTGTGTGTCATCTGGTCTTACTAAACAGCAAGTGATATAAAAAAAGCAAACGCACAAATGCATTAAACCAATGCAGATGACCTCATGTGAATTTTCTCAGGAAGACGGAAGTTGGCCTCATAATAGCATCCTGTCTGGACAGGCTGAATAATATGGCTCACTGATTTTAAGCTTAAAAAACATTGATATCTGTGGCACAATATTTACAGCTTTGGGTGGGGAGGACAGGATAATCCTTGGGCAATGCCACTGCTCGTGTTAGCTCTCAGACACTGAAGGGAATGGCTTGTAGTGATAATGTCATGATGAGTTGTCTGTGTGTGGAGGCCCCTGTGCTGCCAGTGTGTTTTTCATGGGCGTCATTAGCTGTCCCAGTGACTGACGTCAGCAGAGCATATCCCGTATGACTCAAAGGCCATGAGTCAAAGAGTGTGAAGAGTGTGAGCGATGAGCAGGCAGTGCCCCTGTCTGCACTCAAATACACTTACACAAACACACACACACACACAAACATGTGGACTCACACACACGCACACACTCTAGTTGTAGTCCCTGCTGCTACAAAAAACACGAACACTGATATAGACATAGATACACACACACACAAACATGTGCACTCACACACACGCACACACTCTTGCTGTAGTCCCTGTTGCCACAAAGAACGCATACACTGACACAGACACATGTAGACATGAACACAGGTCAGTCACACATCAACCCAGCCATGAGGTGGACAGGGTGCTCGGGTCATTAGGTCTGTCTATTAGCTGAGTCACAGATGAGTTCATGATGCACTGCAGGGGAGTTTGTCTGTGTGTGTATATGCATGTGTGTGTGTCTGTGTGCTTGTGTGTGTGTGGGGGGGGGGGGTCACTAAATCTGCCAGCCAGCGCTCTCATCCCACGGCAGCGCACATTCAATCAGAGCGCTAATGACTCACCGGGGTCAGGCATGCAGTAAACCAGAGCACCGTCTGCAGTCTGCCCACCAGGGCTGGCTCCAGTGATGTCACCTCGGCCTCGGATGGCTGGCGAACTCTGCACACACATACACACGCACCCACAAGGTAGCATTAATTATACAGACACATGAACATGTCCATAACAGCATGTCCACACACATGCAAGCAGTATATGTAACATGTTTACCTAAAATCATGTGCACACTATGCACAAGCATGCCCACACACACACACACACAAAAACACACACATCAAAGCAGCCGTATAGACTCACTTTAGTCAGTTTGACCCTTCCTGATCCCTCAGACTTCTCACCTTGGCTCAGAGGGAGTCATGTGGTGGGGGGCCCTCGTTAAGGTGAAGACGGATGGTTGGAAGTACAGCAGCCCCAAGAGAAGCCAAGGGGTACCCCACACGTCTTGGCTGTCAGCAGAGGCCCCAAAACAGCCCTTCTGGGAGAAGAGCCACCCTCTCGATGGTGATCAAAGCCTAATTTACTGGGTGTTGCAGACAGATCCATAAAATCAGGGGGAAGAGGGTGTGTATAAAAGGTGAGATTAATCACAACCAACAGCGGAGTAAGACATTTTATTGGTGATGATATTTGGGGGCTAGTCAAAAAAACAGCTTCCATCCAGGCTCTAAAGAACGAGACATTTATGGCACGCAAATCCTTTGTCATTTTTATTTCTTTTAGTAAAAACTGAAGAGCCAGATATACCTGTCATTCAGGTTTGGGAGTTCAGTAGTTTTAGCAGCTTACACAGTCAACAGAAACTGCTAGTAATTGTTCTGCTCAGCTGTGCTGTAGGTAGATACTCAGAGCAGATGCTACAATGAGCTAGCAGTGCTAGTAGGGCAAACCCAGTCCTGGTCATGCATGACAATAACCAGTGACCATGGGCAAAAGTTGGCCTCTGCTGTGCCTTTATCTAAATATAAGACCACACCCTGCTCTCTCTTTCTCCCTCTCTCTCTCTCACACACACACATACACACTCAGGGTCCCCCCAAATCAACAAGAGCCAAACCTTCAGGATATGTGTGACTTGGGCCAGCGCAAGATTAGGATATTTACACAAAAACACATGTAGATTTCTTTCCTGTTTTAAAGGCCTTCAGGTTAGATGTCAGATAACAAGTGCACACATGCACATTCACACACAACACACACACAAACACACACACACACACACACACACACACACACACATATATATATATATATAAAATTCTAGTCATCTAGTTTTATTTTCAGTTTTACTGCAGCCAGCACTTGTTAAGAGCATTGTGTGGTACTCCTACACTTGCCAGGGCACTTGCTTTTTTATAGAACCAAACCAATTACACCCTCTGTGTTTGTAAACAACTCCAATCCAAACACTTGCTGGTGCAAAAAGTCTCACCTGCAAATGTAAATTGCCTCTCCGTGCTCCCATAATGGAGAGGTGGACCCCGGTGGCACATCGTAAATCCCCCCGGCTGAGTGGCACGAGGGGGCCAGACTGAGGAGGTGTTAACGTGTTTCACACCTTGGGGCTAAAGGTCCCGCTAAGAAATCGTTTCCCTTCTTTCAGCACACACTTCAGTGGTATCTACTACTGTGCTCAGTAGGGAACACTTCAGACCTTACGGAGAGGGGCCACTGGGGAGGAAGAGGAGGTGGAGGAAGATGGTTGCACATTTGCACACTCTCCGCATTTGTGTGTGTGCATATGTGTGAGAGAGAGATGCACACACACACACACACACACACACACACACACACAAACACACACACAGTATCTGTATGTGAAGTAGAGAGGGAGAATGAACATTAACACATAAATGAGAAGCTTAGATTGCTATCACTGAAGTGCTTTCAACAAGACTGTGTTTTTCAATCACCTTTTCTCTGGTCTTTTGCTGTAAGTGTTGCAGTTGACTTGAGGCCAAACACATGGAAATAAGAAACTCAATCCAAAAGGGGTGGGGTGAACATCATCTGTATGTGTTAGAAACCATTAAACAGCCAGTTAACAGTTACATTTGCATAAAGAAACTCAGCACATTATCTGAAAATGAATGCCCTATGATGTTAAGTGATGAAATTAATACAACAGCAAAGCTTGACTTTTCTGTAAAAGTAAGAGTACATAAGAAAAGAATGTAAAAAATACTACACAAAAAAATCTAATTGGTTCATTTGTGTAACTTTACTGATTTGATGTTATATTTTGATGCACTAGTGACCAAAACATGCTATAGTAATAATGGGCAACTTTGGGAAACTTCAACAAAAAGTTAACTTTGATGCAGCAGCTCTTTGTACCTGCTTGTATCTGCTACATTGCAAGCCAAATCCAGGCACATGAAGTACCCACCAGACTTCATTCTGTTCTCAAATGTATCTTTGCATGAAAATGCTACAGACCCTGCTATTCCAGTGTAAACATGTCCACTACACAGAAACTTGTGCTGGTCACAAAACCCCGAGTGGCTTAACGCTCGTGCTCAAACAAGCCTGGATGGACCACAAGACACTTACAAGGACCCCTCAAACAAATTTCCCTGCAAACAGTGTGCCGATAAAGCACAGTGCAGTGTCTTCATCAGACACAAAGCCGGGTTGCAGTTTTATTGTCACGGTGCGTGTTTGGAGAAAAGAGCACCATGTTGACAGACTGGATAGAGATGGCAAACAGGCACGAGCAGCTTGGCTTCTCTCCCACATCTGTCCTTCAGATCATAGCCAGTGGGCTAGCAGATTTGGGGGATTGGGGTCGCTCTTGAGTGGACTAGGGTTGTGCTTAAGGCCCGGGCAGCACAAAGCGATAAAAGGCCGTAATTAGCCTACTAGCAAACATCAAAACCCCCGAGCAGTGAAACCAAGCCACCAGGGTATCAGAAGGCCAGATTAGGTGTTGCTTTGGACGGCTAGATGGGTTTCTGTGTGTGTGTGTGTATTCTGCCTCCCCAGCCCCCAACTTGTCCATTTCAGCTGTTGCAACTAATCCAAAGAGCTAAGAAACCCCCCCACACACCTCGATCACCACCACCGAACACTATCCCACACCGTCCCGCCCCACCCCTTGCAAAAGGAGCCGTGCTATCTTAGAGCTAGCTGCTGCTCCCTGACCTAAAATTCCATCCACTTGTGAGGGCCCTGCATTTGGATGCTAATGTCAGTGTTGCTCTCCAAAGCCCTTTTTTAATCAGAGCTCAACACCATCTGACTTGGACACATGGCATGGTTCATCTGCCACATTTGTCCCTCAAGCAGAGGTATTAACTGCCCTTCTACTTCCCCCCAAAAAACACAGTTCCTTATTCTTAAATAATCCAATAGTCTCCCCCAAAGTCACTTCATCTTCTGTATCATAATTACAGAGATCCAGGAAACGAGTCGACACTCTTACTCACGTTGCTACCTAATAACATGCTAATGTAAGCGTTTCTTAATTATACTATTAGGTTAATGATAGTTTACTGTGTTATCTTATACGCAACTTCCTCAAGTGTTTTGCCTTCCTCTGAAAATGGGGCCATTGTCTCTCCTCAGGTTCTTGCCAGGGTTATGGGTAATTGCTATGCCCGCTTTACATTACAATCAGGGCCAGCCCTAGTGTCATATCACCTCCTGGAGAGGACACTGATAGGCCTCATTTGAGAATGCAGGCATATATGGTGACATAGGCAATCGGATGTAGACCGACAGGCATTAGACAGTTTTAAGAGGCTATTTGAGCCCATATTTATACAGTTAGTGTTGGACTTGAAATGCTTCAAACAGGGCTTCCCAGCTCTCCTCTCTCCTAGGGGCTTCACATTAGCTTCAGCATTTCTCTTCCCTGTCTCTGTGGAGAGCCATCAGGTTTGAATGGTGCCACTGATTACAATGACTTATAGTAATCAAAAGTGTTAGTCAATATGTGGAACTAGAGTATTCCAGATCAGGGTTATTACTTGATTACTGCAACAATGTTTGAAGAGCAACCACCCCAAATCATTTTTCACTTTGGAGGAATGCAATATAGAGCTGCAATTACTTTAGGCCTTCTATGCCATACTGAATGTTCAAATTACTTAAATTCACTTCTGATTACCACAGCACATTTTGTCAAAAAAAAATGTTGGACAGAGAGTGCTTAATGGATTCTTAGCTTGGCTTAGCTTGACTTTTCACATCTATAAAGACATGCACTCATTTGGAGTGTTCTGGAAAGTGCACTGTCATTATGGCCAGCCACTTCTGTGCTGAGGGGAGTCAAATGACTGGAGACTGAGGAGCTCTTGGGCAGTGGAGGGCCGGTGAAGAAATAAAAATCTCCATTCCCTTGTACTGAACGTTCCTTAAGAGTACAGAGAGTTAGGGCTCCTCACTTTGAAACTGAAACTAAAAAAGCCAATGGGGTTGTCAACAAAAGTCCTTTCTCTGTGGACCACTGAAAAAATTAACCCCCCACACTCAAACCTCTCCTCTCCTGTCCTCTCCCCTCCACCCCTCCACCACCCCCATCCACTCCCCTAATAAACACTGAAACATAACTGGGGCCTGAACGCATTAGCATCTGCACAAAAGCCTCGACTGTGAGCGAGGCCTCAACCCCACACACTTTTACAGTCTGTCATCTCCAATGCAGAAGGCCTATCGCTCTCTCTTAAGACCCTCCTCTTTACATGTGTATGGGCCAACTCATTAGCTAAGTAGAATCCTCTCTATGCTCCCTGTGCCTCTCCTCTTTGTGCCACAGGTCGCCTTTGTCCGCCTTAAATGCTCCCAATCAAGGCCCATTTTCTGGTTAATACATATTTACAGCCATGTAAGGGTTTTGTGGGAAGCCTGTAGTTTTATTTCGGCCGGCTGTCTTTCCAGGGACCATAAAGTCATTAATGTGTTGTTTAGGGACCAATTGTTTCTAAATTTTACTTTCGAAGCAATGAGTCGGCGGGCAAGAGAGTGGGCAGATGGCTAGACAACACATGCCCTGGACTCCTGTGGAGACTCGGCCTCTGCTGACCAGGAAGCCCTGCCAGGAGTTTATAGCTCTAAATTGAGCTATTTCACTGTCTGCCTTCTCAGAGTCAGTTGAGTGACACTAATGTATTGACGTTACATTTACATGTACATTCAGGCCTTTAGCAAATGCCTTGATCCATATTACTTCTAACAGTGTAGCAAAGGGGAATCCCGCAGTGTAATCCAAATGAACATGGGCCTGTTACTCAGGTTGTAAGCAGCGTCTTTCAAGAAATCACTTCGAAATGAAGATGCACACTGTATCATGTTCATGTATAACAACAAATAATACTTCAATTACCTGTCAAGATGAAGAACCACTTATTCATTGAAATGAAACCATCTTATGTTATTGTGGATTATATACATACATGTATTTGTACATTTACATTGTACATTTGAATCTGTATTATTCTGATTTTAAGCACAATCAAATGTTTTCTTGACTGACTGTAACTGAAACCATTGTCAGCCCGCAAATAAATTGACTCGTTTTCTGTCACTGTTTCTCTTTCTCATACAGTAGAGGCAGGGGTGAGGGGTCAGCTGCCAGCTCAGAGGGACTAAAGCCCACAGCTGTGTTAGCGCGTCAAAGGGGACGAGCGACAGACAAAAGGGAGGGAATCCCCTCACCGCCAAAAGACAAAAGACATGGACACAAGGCCCGCAAACACCATCCGATCATCCCCCTCTCACCACAATGACAAGCCTCTGGAACAAGGGGGATAAGGGAGGGAGGGGGGATCTTGGAGCGAGATAAGCCTGGCCCTGCTCGGAGATTTGAGAACCACAAGTTGTTAATTCCACCCTGCTTAGCGCGCAATTAATTTCACTCTCAGGCAGAGGCTGGCCAGGCCTTGAGCTATAATGAGCCCAGTGATTCTTAACCTCGGCTTATGCAGCGAAGAGCGGGAGAACGGGAAGGTGGTGGTGGTGGAGGAGGAGGTGGAGGTGGGGAAATGAGCTCTGAACAGATGCCAACTCACAAAAGGGCCCCGTGATGAAGAGGCCAATGATGAGAACAAGTGCTCTGCTGAAGGGAGATATCAAAGTGGACAACATCAGTCACCTGAACAGCACTGGGAAACAAGAGTGGAGGTGGAGAGGGACAACCACTCTCCAGTGTCAGCAGATAAACAGGCCATGACTAGAACAATACAGATTGCACTGATGTTGTTTACGGTTTACATGGAAGAAACTGAACTGTTCTTTGGGCATATATTTCTGTATGTGGACTGTGTAAAGCTACCCCATGCACTGTACCAATTGTTAGTGATGTTTGTAGCAAACGTTTTGTTGACAAGCGTTTCAGAGTTCCCCTGTGACTAAATCCAGATTTTGGAAGTGACAAATTTCTTTCTCCAAACAACGGACAATATAGCTAACCAAGCTGAAAACGATGCCCCTGCTGCTTTTTATACTGGAGTCAATGTGGCAGCAGCTAAGTCCCCTGCAAGAGGCTTAGCCTGTAACAAAAGTATCCGAAGCCCTAAGAAAGTCCTACAGTGTTGTGTTTTTTTGGATTGGAGCATTGGAGCACCTGCCGGTTTCTCACAAACAGCACAGGAACTCCACTTTTCCGGTGGGCTGCACAGGAGTTTCCGATTAGGTTCCTGGAGGCCTGCCATTCCCCCAGGCACCCTGCATCCTTTCTCCCTAATGGCCACCCCACAGGGCACTGTGCCCCACGGCCAGTGCCCTGCAGCCACACTCTCAGGCAAACAGGATACACTCCACCCCACCCCACCCCACATTACCTCAGCCTGTGGCCAGCCGCCTCACAGCTACTGTAGACAACTTACTTCCCTTTGCTAAGGGTATCAGTAGCCATTTGTCCGACATTGTCCAACAGCTATTCACTTATCAGCAACAGGGGTATCTGGGACAAAAGAAAAAGACTTTTTTGTTGTATCAAGGCCAATCATATTCTGAATGAACACATGCACATTTTTACAAAAGAAACATTTCTTCATTCTCTGTTCATGGGCTTTTATTTGGTGACACACATGACTCAGAACAGGATATAAGTTTCAAAACCCACAACCAAGTAGTAGTTTTAAATTACTGATCATTTATGACTAAATAACTAACATGTATAATAAATAACATGTTCTTACTCTCCTCTAGAACCTCTTACAATGGTTAACATAGCAAAGAGTTGATATATATATATATAATCTTCAATTATAAAAGCCATTTCCATAGAGAAAGTTAATTTCCTAATACAAGCATAACCAATCATAATAGCTTAGCTAATGACAAGAGCAGTAGAAAACAATCCCCATGATCTTACCAGAAACAGTTGGCGCACTTGCAAAAATAAAAGCCTTAAATACCAAAAGATGTCATGTCATCACAAGGAAGTATATTCTTGGATCTGTGCTTGGTTTTCTGTGAAAATCGTTTGACACCCAACTGTAAAGCACTTTTGTAACAATAAAGTGAAATGCTTTATATCATATCTAATGATATACCCTAAATGTAACAATGGTCAGTATTTAAAACACTACCCTAACTCAGGGGCTATGACTTTGAAGACCTACAGTCCAGTCAACACTTATGAGTAATGCTCCAGAACAAATCAATTTGCTACTGTCGGTCAAAGATAAGATTGTGGGTTTAAAGCCCGGCAATGCATGTGACCCTGACACCATCCATCTCTGTCCTCGTCTTTTAGCCCATCCACTGGCCTATATCCCTATCTTACTCTTTCCACCACTACAAAGGCGACAGATGCTGCCATCGGCACTCTCTTTCAGGAGCCATTGGGCTCAAGTCCCTGCCCTGGACTCCCTGGCCCACTCTGCTCCCAAATACAGCCACAGTCCTACAACACAGAACACATTGTGCTCTTTCCAGGACTTAAGAGAAATCAAAGATGTCAGTGACCTTAAGTATAATCCTGAGATGAATAATGAGCACAGTCAGTCAGAAATCTTTCATGTGCCTGGAAGGCACAGGGTGTTTTGAACTCTTTTGGCTTTTAGTTTAAGATTGAAATATTTTAAGCTAAAAGTCTCTAATCTCAAAAATTCTACCAAAATCTCTCTGATGATGTGATTTGCATGTAATGATACAAGTCTTCTGAAAATAAAGATTTTTTGGTCAACTAAAGTGGAGGAGAACAAGGAGAACATGGTGGCAATGGCATGCAACTCATGTCTCACGTTTTTTTTTTTGTTTAACAATCCAGACCATACACACACACACAGACACACACACACACACTTTCTGACACTCTGAGCTCTACTCTTTAGCCGGTCTTTCCTGTTGCCTGTTTCCTGTTGCAGTCACCGGGCCAAAAGCAAGCCAGGGACTGCATTAGCAAATGTATTTCAAATAGAGCTCTGCTTGAGGGCCCTCCACAAGTGGCCAGGCAGGTCAAAGGCTAGCATGGCTAGAGGTGGACTGATTCATTTGCATTGAGGGCCAGGGCCTCCCCGCTTCATTTGGGCCAGGTGGAGGCTAATTGTTTTATGATGGCAGGGGTCCATCAGGTGGGTGTGTGACAGAACACCTGCATGTGTGCCTTCACACAGGGATTCTCTCTCACACACACACACACACAGGCACTAAGTACACAGAGACACTAAGCACACATAAATACCTTCAGGACAGGAGGTAAAGGCTAACGGCATGAAGCCAGAGTCCTGCAGGGTCATTCACAATTAGATTTGATGTTAGTAATTATGTTGACAGCATGGGCCCAGGGTCATAAACAACACTGCTGAGATAACTGTGCCTGTCTGTCAACCCGACCACCTAATTGTTAAAACATTTCCACCTACTAAGGTTTGAGTCAAATTACCAAATTACATTAGGGACTTGAAAGATACAGCAAAACTATTTCTGATACATTTCACTGAGTAGTCCTGCATGGCATGAGGGTTTTTGCAATGTTCCTAATATTCAGAGACATTTTTTAAACTTCTAATTATTACTGAAAAGACTTTTTTTATGCAATCTTCCACAAAAGAGGAAGAAATATAATTCATATAAGAAAGATCTCCACATGCATGCAAGCTGCTCTCAATATGTCTCATTCCGGCATCCTTTAGAAAGACCAATATGGTCCTAAAATAGCAACAATAACAATGCTGAATCAATGGTGACCGAATCGAATGGGACTTCTTATATTTTTTAACAATCTGGTTCATTTCTGCATGTGGTCAGCGGTCATATGTGGGCTCGGTCATACGAGTGGTCAGCGTGGATAATCTGCCGCCTTCCATCATCCTGAAGGCTGTTTCCAATTGCATTGTCCGAGGCAGCAGGTAGCCCTCAGCGCTGCGGTCACCACTCTGGCCAACTCGCCCTATTGGCTGAGAGCCAGTGACCAGGCCATGGGTCAGTGGCCTGCCCGGACACAGGCCGCGCTCCTGCCTGGCTCTGCCTACAGTGTCCTCTGGGATGATTAATGGCGGGGCCGGCTCCTCAAGTCATTAGCCTCCCAATCTGAAAACCTGGGTCTGACTCTGGGGCTTGGCCTGCACAACAACAAGGCCTTTGTCATATGCCATTCTTCGCTCTCCTCCGCTCTGCACAATATGGCATTGCAAGCTTCTCATCCTAAATTAGTTTCCCTTCCACTTTCAAGTCTATATTTTCCCAATTGAGCTCATTTCACTAAAAAAGGACAGCAGAAAAATTGCTAAATCATGTTGTTGAGTCTGTTACAAAGCATTGCACCAGAATTGGAGACAAGTTGGCTTGCGTTTGGACATTGTATTTTCATCTGTGTTGAAAAAAAAAGTTGTGGTCTCCAAAGACGAAATGTGTGGCCTGAATTAGACACGAACATCGTCTCTTTTTCATCCTGCTGAGAACAGTTAATCTAAAGCCAAACCACCAAAATGCATCCATGGCATTGAGACACTTCAGAGGTAGGTTAGAACCAAGGCTGGTAGTCCAAGGCGAGAAAAAAGTCTAATTGCCCTAAAGGCTCATGCGTTCTTGTTAGGCTATTGCGAACAGATGGATGTTCTCTCATCCTCTTTTTCATCTGGGATGTAGATGCTATGGCAGTATGCATGCTGAAAAAAAAGAGACATTTTTTAAATTATCTAACATGGAACCCGAATCAAAGGGGACATTATGTTTTCCAGGACATCACTCCGATTCACTTTAACCTCATCTGCCCCGCTAACGAAAATAACATAAAGGACAACTTTGTTGCCGTAACCTACTTAAATACAATACAGCCAGAAGTCATACAGAATAAGATCAGGAGAAGGATAAGTCATGAAACATAATGCAGTTACTGTTGAATTCGTTCACGTTGGAGGAAATCACCACTCGCACTCCAGTGCTGAAACTTGGTGAAGGTGTTAACACACTGGCCAGATGCAGAGAGGAGAGGCATTCCAGCTGCCCTTATGTGTGGGTGGACTGTTTGTCTACAGTGGCCCTGTGCAGATAGGCTGTGAAGCCTTCTCAGCTTTTCAGCTAATTGTCCGTGGGCAGGCTTCTGATTTATGGACAGTCCCGGTGATATACTGCCGTGCATTGTGCCTCTTGGCCTATTGTGCGTTGCGCTAAATAAACCCCCCACCTCGGTGTGCTTCGTTCAAAAACCTCCCCTGGCCGGAAGAAAAGGGTCGGAGGTTGGTCATGGTGCCCGGGGCAGGCACCCTCACGGCAGGATGGCGCAGAGGGGGTTATGGGTGCCATTCACACCTCCTTGGCAACGTCCCGCTGCTAGAAATTTGTCGTGTCGGCGCATCTCTTTCTGCGAGTGTCAGGCGTGGGCCCCTGATGAGAGATTTGTTGATATGATAACTCGATTAGGCCTCAGGGTGGATGACACGGTGGAGGCCGGCCAGAGGCAGCAGCACACAGGGAGGCCCTGATCTCACTGCTTAACCTCTCCTCAGGAGACCGTAGCCCCTACCTGCCAAAGCATTCTGTCTGTCTCACAAACCCAAACAAATCACTGTCATGGATTTCAAGCTTCTCATAAGTGGGAACACATGCCCACATTCACAAGTTACGCAATCCTTACGCATGAAAATGAGAAATGAAAATATTTCTTTCTGTGTAATTTTTTTTATTGTTAGGTAAAAATGTCTTAGCTCTTAGAACAATCCACACCATATACTGTGGAGGCATCAGAGGTATTTGGCAACATTTGGCAAGAATCATTTTCAGAAAATGCCTGTGAGCTCAGAGTTGAGGCAAACTTTCCAAACTTGTGCTCCAAATGGCTGCCATCTTCCTATCAGTGACCTGCTTTCGAGAGGCCCAGCCAATTGCCAGGGCATGCCTCCTCTTCCAAAAGAGAAAAACGTTTAATTAGTTCGGAATCATCAAAGGGGTCCCCTCTCACAACCACTAAAGGAAGGAGGGTGTTCTTGATCCCAGGTAGGGTTTGTGAAGGTATTACTGCGCAAGTCGAGGTGGATAGAATCCGGAACATTCTCCACCCCTACCTCCCTTTTTTGAGAAAATCTGGCCTGCCCCCAGTGTAGGCAGGACCTGCCTGCTGCCTGCCTGATCCCACTCATTAAGTTAATGACTGGGGGTGGATTTATATCAAACACACTGATCCTCGTATGAGAAAGCAGCAGGAGACCAACTCCATCCACGCAGGTGTTGATGGGTCAATTTACAAGCCACTGGGGCATTAATTAACGCATCAGATGTGTGTTAATAACAAGGCTTATGAGAGACTTTCCCTCACGAACTATCCACACTTGGTTCACCTCTTAGGATCCTCTCTCTGCACTGCCTCTATTAAGGGTGTTCCATGACGTCACTGTCCTGTGAGTTTTATTTTTATTTGATTTTATTTTGTTTTTTTAACGATTGAATGGTAAAAGAAGAGGATTTACTGGGTGTGTGGGTTTGTGGTTTTCATATGGATTCCTTCAAAGGAAAGGAGTGTGTGTGCTGCGTTGCTGGTATGGTGGTGAGGACTGTGTCGTTCCCACGCGGCTGCATACCGCACTGACCTGTCTGGCATTCCCCAGAGGCCTGAGCCTGACAGGCCCTCATTTAACACTCGCCACACACACACAGACGGCGGGATGCTCACCACGGGGCTCCAAGTGAGACACACAGACACACACGTACACACACACACACACACACATACCATCACCTTCCACCTCCCGCTTGGCAGACACACGCACACACTTTCTCACACAGACATCAGGTCGACCCTTCACGTCTCATCAAACCGTGTCAAACACACACACACACACACACATTCACACAGATCCACTGTGGCCCAGACAGGAAGCAGGCCATGTGTATCATATTAGGGATGGCCCACACCAGCACCTATGTGGTAGTAGATAAACAGCTGGCCCTAGCCAGGGGCACCAGCACCCCTATCCCCTCCTCTCCTCTGACCCTGATGGGGATTTCACACGTCAGTAGCAGGGAGGGAGGGGATGGGGGATGTCAGCTCACAGGTGGGTATGCACTCACAGGAGTGGTGATGCTCACAAAAGAGCCTGTTGTTGTGCTCGCGAGCCGGACAGGGGAACTCATTCAGGCAGCATGTGAGAGCCACAGAGACACACTGACTGACCTCCACAGGTCAGGCCAAAGATGAGGACAAGATGCCGCGTCCATCCCTCTCCCCTGTGAAAGATGCAGTGGTTCGCATGTGTGACACACACACATACAGAGTGAGCTTTCTGCTAGGAAAGAGACACATGTATTGGTGAGATACAGTCATCGGTGAATGAGACCTTGATACATAACCATAACCATAACATGCTCAGTCATTTTACTATTGCTAGGGGGTGATTTTGTTTCTACTAATGTGAATCCCTATATGTATGCCTAGAGCTTACAGCATACCTAGAAGCCCTTATTGTTTAAGGCTGGAAGGTTGTGGAAGGTTGGAGGGTGTCTGCCAAGGTACTAAATCAGCTAAATGATAGTTGTGTGTAATTGCATTTCTGCCTTTGGAAGGACCACCTATTCTATGTTCTCTCTAATGTCCCATTAGAGTAACTGGGCTTTGTTGTGTTCTCTGTATGCCTACGTCAGAAACACAATGACTGTGCACTATGACCGGAGTTATCAGCCAGTCCAGCTGTTGTACACTGGCAGTTATGGGCTGACTAGGCAGTACATGTAAGAAGAAAGGAAAAGCAGTCATGGGAACCCTGATGGACCAAATGAAGACAAGTGGACTCCATTTTGCCATTGAGGTTGTGGGTGTGTATGCTCCTATATTAGTATCAGAGAGCTGCACATTAGATTCAGTTACCAAAGGTGACGTCTGAATAAATCATGGCAATAGATTTCAGATATGCCCAGAGACATGGTAAAAGCAAATATAAGCAAAATTACTTTTTTTCCCTCTTACAGTTAAAACTAAAGCTGAAACACCCTTTGCAGCACATATCTAGTTGCCAAAGTCATATATAACCCAGGCACATTTGAAAAGCTATCCAAAAGTCACTTGTTTGCCATGGTTTGTAGTCTCCCATCGCCAGCAGGCACATTCTCGGCCACGTATTTACTTGTGTCGAGGGAAACAGCTTTAGACTGTTTTCATCCTAAATTTGTCACGGGCTGCAAGGACACAAAGCAAGATTTGGCTCCACAGTGCATGCGAAGAGACAGAGGGGCAACAATCAGCTATTTCAAAGGAGGCATACTGCTGAAGTGGTAATGATCTGTTGGAGGTAACTAAAATTGAGAGAGCCGTATCGTTTATCAAAGTGTCCTCAGAAGTGGCCTGGCTTGTTTCATGTTTTCACATGGAAATAATGGAAATGCAGCAGCACAACTAAATGAGACACAGACAACAGTGGACAGATCTCAGTTCAGTAGCCTCAAGGATGCGCGCGCAAAAAAAAAGGAATCACACCAAGGCCTTTGTGTATTTTATGCTCAGGAGAGGAACTCAAAAGCAGATGCAAAATGCAATAAGTGTAAAAAAGCCCATTGGAATGATTTCAAATGTTTCACATTTGTATGTGTTCAAATGAGTGCATGTAAAATAAAGCTAGTTGCAAATAAGCCACTGAAAAATTGTGCGATTTTCCTGCAGAGCGAAAAAAGCCCCAATTTCTAAGCAAATACTGAAGCAGGATCTTTGCATTGTGCTTCATGCATGCCCTGAGCGATAAGGTCAGACAAGTAGGGACTTGTCCGGACATGGACCGGTGTCCTCCATTGTCCAACCAGCTTATTTCCCAGCAGTAGAGTTCAATACAATCTGTCAAGAGTCACCCACTCGCTGTCAAGAGAAGGGATGAGCGAGGGAGGGGAGGGGAGAGGGAGCAGGATTATTATCTGCGGGTCGGGGACGGGGGGCAGTGTGTGTGTGTTATTCAAAAGTGTGTGGGTGGACATTTAGGGATGGCTTGGGTTGAAGGTGTAGGGGGTGGGGTCTGCCAATAAAAATAGTTAAAAGCGTCAGGTTACTAAAAAGACTGAAGCCCCACATTTAAAATGGGCTTGGGCTGCAGAGAGAGTTAGGGACCCCCCTCTTGCTGCAGTGAAGAGGGACCCCAGCAGGTACTCCTGGGCAGGGGGTCCTCCTCCATGCCCCTGCCCCTGCTAGGCAGACAGAAGGTGGGCCGCAGACAGAGGAGCATCTGGCTACACGCACATTCTTCCTCCAATGCCACCACCACTCAGGAGGAGACACAGCGCAGACGGGCACCCCCTGGAGCAGCCCATTTGGTTGTTTTGATGGCAAAGCCACAGAGGGTCGATTTCAAAGACTGCCAACCTCACGGACAATCAAAAGCCCATGCTGGCAATACATCAGGAAAAAATATAATTTCCTTTATGTCTTTTTACCTTTTTGCACGAAACCAAAAAATAATCCTCTGTGCAAGACAACTTTCAAAGACTCACAGCAGTTTACACATTTGTTTTGGTGCTGCCAGAATGCTGGTTGTAAATGGTTTTAGCAGTAGCTGCAGATGCTGATGACAGATCAGTACACAAAACAACTGTTTGTCGGGGGCTGGGGAACAGGAGCCTGTGGTCAGCACTGTGTGGAGTCCACCTGCTTTGTGTGCCCCAGTCCAGGACATGTGTCCCCCTTTGTGTCTCCCCCCCGGTTGCCCTGTCTGTGGGCGTAGGCAGCTAGGACCCCCTCACCTCCGGGAGTGTGTGAGGAGTGTGTGTTTGTGTGTTTGTGTATGTGCATGTGACTGAGGGAGTGTGTGTGTGTGAGTGAGTGACAGCACACAGCTGGGGGGACGAGGTGGGGGTCAGGCAGGAGAGAGACAGAGTGTGTGTGTGTGTGTGTGTGTGTGTGTGTGTTTGTTGCGTGTATGGAAGGGTGGGGGTTAGTTGGTCCTCATCTGCCCCCTTTTTTACAGCCCTTAGCAGATGAGCAAAACTTCAGAGGGAGGAGCCTGGTGGGCCACACCAAATGATTGACTCCTGGAGGGAGAGGCGGGGTGGGCAACAAAAGGCCTAGGGCACACCTGTACATGCAAGTGTGCATGGGTCTGTGTGTATGTTCACGTGTGTGTGTGTGTGTGTGTGTGTGTGTGTGTGTTCACATTTACCCTCAATTACCCTGATGAGGGGAGGTGAAGCTTTTACGTGGTAATAAGAAGCCCAGAGGAAGGGCTGGTTATATTTTACAGCCCTGTCTCTCTTGTTCCAGGGGCCTAATTGCAGCCACCGCCCCTCAGATTCCTCTACTGACTGCAAAGACAGCCAAACCTGTGGATCAATACTGCAGCTGACCAACGAGGCCCAGCTGAGAAACACACTAGCACTAGCGCCACAGCTGCTAACATTATCCAGCACCAGCACACAGCCCTGCGCTTGGACATCCCATGCAGATAACAGGTTACAAGTACACGTGGCCCTGTCAGACAGAGCAGGCTAGCTGCAGGTCTGCGATCCATCCCACACACACCGTTACCCATGACAGCTCAGCATTAGTTCTGCTATATCAGGTCCCCAGTTTACTCCCACCACTTTCCACACACTCACGGATGCACGCACACACATGGATGCACACACCCAGTCACCCACATATGGACATACACACACACACACACACCACACTCCCAGCTGTTTCGCAAGTGTCCATCACAAGTCCGTTCAGCACATTCTTCTCTTTCAGTGTTAACATGAAGGAAGAGAAAATTCGAGAAAGAAGAAAAAATATGTGTGTGTGGTTGTGTGTGTAGGGAGGGGAGGTGAGCGGGCCCGGTGGGAAGTGTTTTGGTTTGGACTAAACCAAATAAACAGTGGCCCTCGGCAGCGGCAGCAGCTGCGGCTGCTCTCCCTGGCTGACCCCGAGCGCGTCCCACCTCGCGGGGCCCGTCGGGATTATAGGGTGGGCCGCCAGGGCTGCGGAGGCAGCGCTGCTTATTGTCAGACGGAGGCCCCATTTCCCACGGCTCGAGCCTGGTGCGGGCGCAGCACAGGGAGGGGGAGAGGCAGCCCGAGTGTCGAAATGTTACACTGCCCTGTCCTAACACAGGAGATATGAGTGTGTGTGTGTTTGTGTGTCTGTGTGTCTGTGTGCATGTATTTGGGGGTGTGTATGTGTATGTGTCTATTACTTTGTCTGTGTGTGTCCATGTGTGCTATCATGGTAAATTACACAGTGAGTTGTTGTAGAGAACTGGGAGTTGTTTTTCAGTGTCAAGACTTCAGTTGGGTTGCTGACACTGGAATGCACTGACGTTGTCGAGACTGGTGTTTCTGGTAATACAAATCAGATGAACGGCCCCAAATTTGCAAAAGTCGAGAGAACGATGTTCAGCTCCAAAGTTTCGGCGGCGGCAAAGCATTTTCCAGGGTCTGGGCAGTATCAGTGCGTTTACGTGACATATTTATGGTGTGCACGGTGCAGTGAAGGATTTGCGGCGCAGGGCAGCGCAGTCGTCTGGGTGAAGCGGAACACAGATCTTTAAACAGATCACCGCTGGCACAAGCCAAAGTCTAATCATAATGAGGGTAAATCACACACAGGATTTCAAAAAAGACGTGTGGCTGTAATTCAGAGACAAGATTTCCATCACACACTCACACAAACAGAGACTAGAATGTGCAAGGGCACACATACACACACACACACACACACACTCAGACAAACTCCCACATGAACAATATCATGGTATACACACATCCTCTCCCACACGGAGACATACGCACCCTCTCCCACACACGAGCACAGACACACACACACACACACACACACACACACACACACACACAGACAAAGTGTCACAGCACACGTACACGCTTTTCCATGGCGACTGCCTCCCTTCCTCTCTGCTTTTCCTCAGCTGTCTGTCTAATTAAAGTTGATTTAAGAGGGGGCGCAGTGGTTTCTCTGTTTGTGTGTGTGTTAAAAGGTTCATTTCAGAGGTTACCTTCCACTGCCGAATGAAATCCAGTTGTTTTCCAGGATTTTTCTCTCAATAAAAGAGTAAAGACTTTTCTCTCTCTTTCTGTCTCTCTCTCTCTCACACTAATAGTCTGACTGCAAGTATTTATTACTTTCTAAATCCCATAGAAAGGCGGTTTAAATTTGTTCACACATAACTCATGTGTCCTGACAGGAGCTCCATGCTGACCGGGCGATCTACTGACCAAAGGCCATTATGTGGGGCTGAGGCTATAGGGGCGGCTGTCCCCCCTCAGACCCACAGGCCCAGTCCTCTCCACAAGTGGACAGATGGGGACAGGGGGGACTCCTGGGCAGGTAGTCATCCCCAGAATGTGGGGGCGGTTCAGGGGACACCAGAGGGGGGTGACTGGCGCATAAGTGACTCCCACCCACACCCACGGAGAGGGGGTGGGTGGAGGTATTGTCCCCCACAATGCCCCTCCCTCAGCCTCCTACACTCACCCATCCACCCACACACACACACACACACATACACACACATTCATCCAACTCCCCCTTCTTCTCCTTCAGGGCCTACACTGCTGTGCTGAGTCGGCGCATCCTTCTACCCACACACTGACACACTCACACACCCACGCACACACCCATACACCCACACACTCACACACCCACATACAAACTAACACCTGCAGCCCCACAGCCAGACTTAGATGTCACAGCTGAAGAATGCTAACCTCTATTGTTTTGACTGGAAAATCCCATAGGTAGCAGAATAGCCCGCTAAAGCAGAAGGCTCTGCTACCTTTTCAACCTTTCTAAGCATACATGTGGAAAGGAGGGGAAAAAAACACTGACAGTTGGAAACCAGCAACCGTTCCCCACCCTAAATGCAGAAAAGCCTCAAAAATCCCTCTCACATGAAAAAAAACTAATACGCACGGAAAAAGTTACTGCTGAGAACTTGCTGAAGTGTGATTAAGAGGAGGCTGCTACTGCAATTGCTAAAAAGAAATTACTAACATTAACGGTGTACTCTTTAGGGCCTTCCTGGCAACACAGACAATTCTTCACACACGCACACACAGAGAAACACATGCACGCACTCACACACACACACAGCCCACAATGCTCCTCTCACCAAGCTCAATTTCCTGCCTGTGAAAAAAATTCCAAGCAACACGTCTGACATCGTGCCACGGCAGCCCACAAAACCCCATTACCCCCCACCCTTCTATCGATGGCACAGCAGGGGAGGGCAGGAGCCAGCGCTGAGACCAGAGACTCAGCTGCGGTGGGTGAGCTAGCGAGCGAGCAGGCGAACGAGCAGGCAGGCGGGCAGGCGGGCGGGCGAGGGCAGAGCGCTGGGCACTAAATCTGGACCCGAGTGGCCTGTCATCACCCCACAGCCATTCCGCTTGCTATGCCCAAATTACACGTCCGCCCCACAAGCAGCCAATTACAGGGGTGCAAGAGGGCTAGGAGCGACGCCTCCGAATGATTGGCACGTCGGGAGCGCTGGCTCTCAGGAGATGCACTTGGCAATTTTGCACGCTTTTTCACTTTTTCAGTGTGTGCGTGTGCGCATGCATGTGTTTGTGTGAGTGTGTGTGTGTGTGTGTGTGTGTGTGTGTTTTCGAAGCTCTGCAACGAGGAACACCCTCTATGTGCTGGTCTTCTCCCAAACCCCCATTTGGAGTAATTACGTTCGCACACAGTGATTCAGACTGGGTCCAAACAGCCAGTTGATTGTTTGAGAGCTTTCTGGGAATTCAGAAAAATAGACAGAGAGAGAAAGAGAAAGAGTGAAAAGAGAAAAAGAAGGACAGGGAGAGAGAGGGAAGGAGGATTAGGGGAAGTGAAACAGAGAGTGGATTGAGAGTGAGTGGGGAAAACCAAGAGGAAGAGGAGGGATTGCAAGAAGAGAGGAGAGAGACAGAGAGGGAGAGAGAGAGGGAGAAAGAGAGAGAGAGAGAGAGATAGAACGCTGCCGGGGCCCTGATGGCGCGACAGACAGTGTCATTACGTGGGCGCTCCATGGGAACACAGCACCTAGCCACACGCTACGCCAGCCCAGACGGCCTGAGACATGTCAGGGGGCGCCCACGCGTGACACGCACACACACACACACACACACACACACACACACAGAGAAATTCTCTCCCTTCTCACACACATACACACATACAGAAAAACACTAACTCTCCCCCTTCCCTCTCTCTCTCTTACGCACACATACACACACACTTCTACACCTTCTCTCTCTCTCTCACACACACACACACTTCTACACCCTCTCACACACACTCGTCGCTCGTCACAGGAGCGAGGCGAGGTGACAATCCTCACCCGGATGAGTGCCTCCTCCACCAGCACACCACATGCCGCACGTCGCCTGTCACACTGGCGCGCTGTCACGCCGGCCCAGGCTCCTCTCCCTCTCCCTCTCCCTCTCCCTCTCCCTCCAGCTCCCCTCCCCTTCTGTCAGGCGTGAGATGGGTCTCTGCCCAACTGCTTGCCTCTCCTACACACACACACACACACACACACACACACACACACATACACACAGTCACAGACACAGTCATACACATGCAAACTCAACATGTTCATACACTCACAATCATACACACACACACACACACACACACACACACACACACACGGACAGGCGCTGGGATAGGGAGCTGCGCCCAAGCCACATCTAGGGGCGCATGGTTAGGCAGCGCGTAATGGGAGGCTCTAAATCACGGACTTAGAGCCGTCTCTGCTAATGCGCCGGGCGGACAACGGCTTGGAAAGCAGCACCATCTCCTCAGCGGCATCCCACAGCATTGGGAAACATTACGCTATTCCAAACTCACACACGCACGTGCACACACACACACACACACACACAAACACAGAAACACACACAGGCACGCAGACACATACACAGACATATATACACACAAAACACATTCATATAGCCACTAATCCAGGTCTGACAGGGCAGGACAAGGAGTGTTTTTTTGGACGATGCGACAGAAGGCTTTAAATTCAATCATTGAGCGGCTGTAGTCATTTTTCACATTTTAATGGCTGCATTCATACACAGCCAAATAAATGCGCTCTGAGCCAAGGCACAGAGCAGCGCTCGTTCTCAGATTGGTGTTGAGCTCCCAGCATGCATCTGATGTAGCGCTGCACCTCATTAGAGCACCGTTATCTTCACCCAAGGTTCATGGGGGACTGTCAAACTGGTGTTGTGACACACTGAGTGAGGGCACCTGGAGAGTCTAGTGTGTGGTGTGAGTGTGTGTGTGTGGCGGGGGCGGGGGGGTGATGGGTAATATCCAACAATAAGTAAGTGTATACTGTAACAGTAACAAGCCATCAGCATAATGAGAACAGTTAAAATGCAATCTGTATATTTCCTATGCTTTCAGACAGATTGACTGTAACATATCAAATATGTCATCTCCATCATTCAGCCCATCCGCAGTCTTACACACTGACTAGTCTCTAGGATGTCTGCTGCAGATTAAACCAGGAGAAGCTAGTCCAAGTATTTTCTTCTCGGAGGGCCAGGCAAGTTCTTGGCTGTGAATTTTTGGTAATTATAGAGACCAATACAATGGTAAACAATCCTCTATACAATCCGTTCACTGCAAGACTTTAGGAATATTCTTGTGGTTTTGCCTTGATGAGATGAATGGCTGAGTATTGTTTAATCCTGAAAGGGCCGATGCTGTCACCCACACATGAGCTCAGGGGGCCCCGGGCATGATCTCTGGCCGGGGCCAGACCGGGGCCCTGGAGCGTTGTGACAAACGGGATTATCCCCATGTCGACAAGGCCCTGATCCTCTGGATCGGAGCAGCCCCTGCCCCTAGCTGCCCCCCACCTCCCTCCTCCTCCTCCTCCTCCACCTCCTCTCCCGCTCCCCTGTCTCTCTCCCCTTCCTGAGCTTAGCCTCTGCTGCTGCTGCTGCTGCCTGGGCCCCCACTGGCTCTGGCTGACAATCCCAGCCTCTCAGAGGCCCTAATCCATCACGTCCTGTCAAGGCACCCCGGGCTCTCCGCCCCCACGTGGGCCGACATTAGCCTAATCCACTGAGGCCCGCTGCCACCACCACCACCACTGCTACCGCTGCAGCTACCACTGCTGCCCATGCGAATGGACACCCCCAGCCGAGCTCTGGCCCTGGCCGTGTTTGCCCTCGGCATCTGAGTCAACATAGGCCCACAGAGGTCAATCAGAGCAACAAGACAACCACAACCCAACACCCACCCCTCCCCTAACCACCACCCCCCACCCCAAGTTCCTCCATCCAGCAGCACAAGCCTCAAGCAGCCCATCTCTGAGCTCCGCCATCGTCATCCTGTGATCTCATTAGCTGCTGTCGGGCTTTGCCTCTGACACCATCAGGCCACGCCACCACACCTCCGTCTGCTGCCCCTAATCCGCAGGGCAAATACAGTAACCTCGGCAGGGGCCCCCGGGGCCCACTGTGTCCTTGGAGAGGCCCTGAGAGGAGAGCTCTTGTGAAATACAGTAGAGAGCTGGAGGCATCTAAAGACTAAAGGGTCATAAAGGATCTTTGGGTGCATTTTAAGAGTGCCCTGAAGAAGTCTCAAGTCTCATGCATGATGAGGCTTTGATGAACAGAGTGGTTCATGTGGGAGGCAGGGCAGGAAATAGAACTGTGTTTAACTGCTCACAGAGTCAAGCACAACATTGCTTTCACTCTCCAGACTCACAGTGACCCAAAGTACATGTCTCATCAATCTCTGTTTTCACTAGAAGCACTGAACAGTTTCTACCCAGCACATCACACGGCACTCTGGGATAAAGCACTATTACCCATGATCAGAGCTATTCAACTTCTGTATTTGAAGCATGGATGGTTCCTAGATTGCACTGGACGTCAGGAGCCAGGTCATGTCTGGTCACTATAGCAGTCAGTCGCATGTGTCACACAAGACTTACACCACCTGTGTGCCTCAGTGGCACTAAGAGTGTGTGACGCGCTGCAGCGGGCGGGAATAGGCTGCAGCTTGTCGTTCTTGTTTGTGTTGGCACTGGCCTGCGGTTGTGATGTGTCATTCTTTAGTGCCCATCCGAGCACAAAGCAGACATTTCCTCCCACACGTGCTAAAAGGACTGCTTCTGTGACTGCAAAGGTTACTAAGGACATATTGCAGAAACAAAGCACTGGATTACTCAAATCAAACCTGTTGAGTTTTATATTTCAAGTGGAAAAATTAAGACATGTATGGGCTCTTAGCTATTACATACCTGTATGAAGTATGGAAACACAATAATTACAAATTATAACATATTTTTTCTCTATTTTCACTTTTCTTTTTTCTCTCTTTACCTTCTCTCCTTCTCTCCCTCTCTCACACTCTCTCGTTCCACATCCACAAACACAAACACCTGTAGTGGCATTGTGGAAGGTGACACAGTGACGCATGCACATTGACATGGAAACACAAACTGGAATGGCTTTTGTGGGGGTGAAACTAGAAACCAGTCTCCCTCTCCTCTTGGCACTGCTCTTAAGTTCACAGGCACAAGTGTCTTTCAAGGAAGAAAGGCACGACAAACAGAGAGCCTCCGTCAAAAACAAATAAAAAAAACAGACAATGTCAGCTGACACAACCTTATCTGAAACAAACAGCTCAAAGAATGCTTATTGTCAGTTTATGTTTGTGAAGCAGTCAAAAGTAAGCATACTTAACCCTCTACATTAACAAATTTCTTTTGAGGGGCAGATATTATTCTAGGTTAGATAGTGATATCAATCAAGTGCTATACTGCCCTCATTGTCTGATCAACCAAGTGCTATACTGGCTTCTGCTGTCTGTCAGTTTCCTGATGTGACACACACTCATGCAGCTCAGTGTTTTGTGCACAAGCCTTTCCCAAACTCTTTCTTTTTCTCTGTGTCGTTGTATCCATGGACACAGCGAGGAAGGGGCACTAAGAAGCAACACCTCCCTCTTGTGGGCAGTATGAGTAACTTTTGTTGTGGGTGATTGTGAGTGTGATTCTTTGCCTCACCTGCACATTTCTCCAATGGAATGGTCTTGCTCTTTGGAAATGCAATATTTGTGTTGACATCACATGTGTAAGGAAGGTTTTGAAAGTGTTCCAGTGTCTGTCTATAGATTCTGAATGTTAAGTGAAGCAGGGGAGCATTCCAAGTAACACTGCTTGTAAAGCTCTAGACTGCCCTAGACATTCTCTGGGTTAAGTCTGAGAATAGAGGTGATTTTTCCATGAGCTGACCTGCGTCATAACCTTGGTCCCTAATTCAGAACAGATTAGCTGCTCTTGTCTGTTTAACTCTGCTCAAGTCTCTGACACCTCCAGCGTGCAGTCCCCTCTGGCCACAGCCCAGTAGCAGGACTCAGCCTGCCAGTGACACACACACACACCTCCACCCAAGGGTTTCATCTTTCTGTCCCGGCGGAGGTGTGCAAAGCAAGCCTGCGCCCAGTGCTACCCCCAGGGTCCCATCTGCATGCGTGCCCATTCATCCCCACACAATGTGTGCTGCCATGACGGAGCCGGCCAGGAATTCTGCCCGCCAGCGCTGCTCTGACGGCTAAGACGCACAGGCAAGCAGGCAAGCACAAGGGGAGTCTCGGCTCAAGGGGTGGGGGGATAGGGCAATATGTGTGCGCGTGCGTGTGTGTGTGTGTGTGTGTCTTTCTCTGTTCATGTGTCAGTCAGAAAAAAAACAAAATGAGTGGGAGAGAGTATTGATTAACTGTTGAGAAATATAGATTTCTTTAGATCTAGCTGGTAAAAAGCCTATTTTTTAGAGAGAGAGGGAGAGAAAGAAACTCTTGTATGCATGTGCGACAGAGTGAGAGAGATGTAATGTGTGAGAATATTGAGGACTGAGGAGAGCCTTGCAGATGGCGAAGGGGTGGAATAACACATGGCTCCAGCATGGTTCACAAGAGCAGCTAGCAACATGTGTCAATCATTAGATGTGGGAGGAAAGGCAAGCCAAATACATGCGGATAACTTAAGCCTCTCCAGCATCTCCCACTGAGTCCACCCGCACCGCATGTACACAGCCATTTCACTGCACGCGCTGCTCCACAGTACGCTACAGCACTAACTCTTGCTATGTGCTATATGCTACCTCCCTTAGCAACAGAACACCTGAGCTTCCCTGTGCTCAACCGCTATACTCTGGTGGCTAAGCTACAGAAGGACAGAACTGATGAATTCGATTATTTCACCACTGCGTGTTCAGCCAGGCTGTCTGGAGGTTGAGCTTGAGCCACTGCCCTGGGCCTTTGAACTCTCTCTGGAGAGTGCACGGCCAACTGAATGAGGCCAGGCCGAGGAGCCCCACAGGATTGTCACCTGCACAGCTAGGCCGAGGGGGGAGAAATGCAAGCTCACCTTACCCAAGCCACTTAGCGGAAGCAAAACAAGCAGCCAAGCAATGAGCGCCTCTGTGATGCAACCCGCCTCTGTTTCCAGGCAAGACTCCCTTGGATGCTTTAAGAATATAGGAGCCACAGAGGGACAAAAAGTAGCAAAGGCGCAAGATTAATTATCTCACACACGTGTTTGACATGTGATTAATTGAGTCAAAATATACTACATCAGGAATATTCTGGAAGACCTTCTGGACTACACAGAAACTAGATCTTGAAGAGTATTTAATATTGTGTTTAATACTGAGTATTTAATACTGTACGGTATGTTACTGACACTCGGGACTTCTTTGTGTTGTTGTGCCAGAGACTCTGACCTTCCTCCTGTCTCTGCTGAAAAATGTCACTTCCTGTTGGGGCTCTGACACAGTTTGCCGCGTACCATCTTTACAGGCTGGCCTGGAGGGAAGAGAGAGAGAGAGAGAGAGGGACACAGAGAGAGAGTGAGAGAGAGAGAGAGAGAGAGAGAGACGGGGAGCTTAAAGTGATTTACGACCTGATTTCATTCCTGCCCCGGCCGTAAAATACTCCTGCAGGAAGTTTTCACCCCTTCTGTTATCATTTCATCCCAGTAAATCTCTCCCCACTAAAGACAGTCCCAACGTAAGTCTGTGTCAGTGGGTGGGCACGAGAGCAGTGAAGGGGAGGCGGCCTGATGTGTGTTTGATCACCGTCAAAAAGCTCTGTGCTCAGGCGGCGCCAAGAGCTTTTCATGAAAGGCGTGGATGCAGACCTCCATGTGTGTGTGGTAGTGTGATTCTCACCCCTAATGGAGGCTAGCACCTGTTCCCAGTGTCAGTGTCAAGTCATACCGTCGCTTGGAAATATCTCCTTCAATTTAGCCCAGTGGGAAAAACAGGTTTGAATATGGTCTGTGTAGCAGAAATGTGTTTTCATCAGATCCAGCTCCTTCTGCATTCTAAACAGTTTTACAGCTACTGAAAGTGAAGCCCATTAATGTATCGAGTTTCTGTTAAAAGGTAGACTCCTCACACGCCACTGCAACTACTTTTCCTTCCACTCCAGTGAAGCCTCATGTTTAGTGAGGCGGCGTTTTAAAATGGCATACCATCTGCATGGAGAGGCTAGTGGGTGAGGGTCTCACTGTGTGCCAGCTTAACTCCCTTTTGACGGCCTTTGCTTCTTTTCTCTAGAGGATTACGGATTCATTCAGGGGGTGAGGAGTGTCCCTCTTCACCAGAACCCCTTCCACTCTCCCTCTCTCTCTCTGTCTCTCTCTCACTCATTTGTTGGGCATCTAAATGTCATAATTGTGAGCACCATACTGTGAGGGGTCTTTCTGGGGCCCACTGAGGGCCCAATAATCCTCTAATGCCCAGCCCATAGAGGTGCCCCATACCAGTACCGCCACGGTTGCAGTCGATTTTAAATTGAGAATAGACAGAGCAAAGACTTTGCCGTTTTTTTTTTTTCATCTTCGAAATCTCCTAATGGTGCCATGATTTGGATCCATCAAACTGGACAAATCTTTTCCTTCTGAAGTGGCGTGGCGGCACTCCTGAAGAAGGGGCTCCTGGGTAGAGGGAGAATAAATGAGGGGACTTTCTTTGGGCAAATTTTCATGATTGAACTCAGATAAATGAGAGGCCCTCGCCACAGAGGGCGAAGGGATTTCTTTCGACAAAAGACGGATTCTGTGATCAAGCTCAAGGGCCTAGGAGAGCCCTATAAGTTCCAATGAATTGAAAGTCATGTATGTCCCATGATGGAGGATAGAGCACTCACATTTAAGAACACAGAAGAACATATTGGGCACATTAGAAGATACTTTCCTAAAGATAAGCTGAAAAGCTGAAAAACTCTTCGTGTAGAAACTTACTGCTAAGTATTACATGTTTCTTACACTTGTACATGTTGATACAAGATTGAGTTAGCATCAGGTTTAACACTAGGTGTGATGTTACTACTATGCAATATGCACTTGCATAACAAGTATATTAGGCACACATGATAGGAAGTATTTTCATAATGTATGTATGTCATGTGTATGCCATGTTGTGGAAACTTAAGGATACCAGAATTTCCTATGGGATAATAAAAGCAAGTATCTATGTATCTATCTATCTATTGTATAATTAATGCTTAAGTACATTTTAATAAAGACACACATACTTTAATAAATAGTAGAAAATAAAAAAACTAATCTTTCTTTTAGTGAAGATAAATTATTATAATACCTTGCACATTGCTGATAGATCACACATTCTTACACTGTTAGTTTTTCAATGTGCCAAGCACTTTTGAATACTTGGCAAGTATAGTGAAAGGTTAAGTATTGCTAAGTATTTATTTTAATTCTAAATATATTTATTGCAATGGCTGTTATTGATCTAAAGATGGCTTATAAATGAAATGTATTATTGTTGCTATGGTGGTCCTGTGTGCTCACATCCGGGCCTGGCCATCGTGTCAGTGCAGGCTGAAGAGTGAGTTCGAGTCACCCTCGCTCCCGAGAGAGCCACACAAAAGCCGCGGCCTCTCCGCTCAAGATGCCCTCTCCAGCTCCAAAGCTCCTGTGGAAAGACAGAGATAGTGGGAGAGAAAGAGAGAGAGGGGGCCCGTGAGAGACCCCCTCCAGGGCCCAGAGAGGGGCCACTCCACAACATATCCCCACTTCAGCGGCAAACTCCGGGTGCTAAGATACCCAGTCCCTCTGCTCCTCACACACGCTGGCCTCCTCACACACGCTGGCCTCCTCACAAGCCTCTGGTGCCACCACACACAGACAGGCAGGAAAAGGCCGCCTAAATGAGCACAGATGCACACAATTAGAGACGGCGAAGAAGAGGCGAAAGAAGGGAGCCGCCTTGAGTTGTTGTTAAAGGGCTTGAGAGACTTGATCTTGATATCACAGATGTGGGGAGAAAAGCGAGGGACTCAGGAAGGAAAGAAGTAGAGGGGTAAGATGGACAGAAAGAGGGGAGAAAGGAGAGAAAGAAGGGAATGGGGGTGGGTTCTAGACTGCTCCTCACATGAGGATGGAAAAGGGCCTCCTGCTCTCGTTGTTGTTATCCCCACCACTACTTCCTTTGAGTCCTTTTTTACACACACACACACACACACACACACACACACACACACACACACACACACACCACCTCCACCACCACACATAGACACCACCACCACCAGCAGCAGCGAAACAGAGCTCTTCCCTTAGCAACCTCTGAGGTGGCCCAGTTCGGACGGACCCCCCTCTCAAGTCCCCACCTCCCTGCTCGGGGCCCGGCTAAGGTTTCTGCTCCAGCGGGTAAGGACAAGGCGGCCATTAACTGAGGGGCTGTGCGGCGAGCACGTGGGACAAAGGGTCCAACACGGTGTCCCAGCCCTCAGACAAGGCTGGAAACAAATGTTACAGGGCCGGCGCAGAATAGAATCATCCGGCCGGTGTCACTGAATACATTTACCTACCTCAGAGTCCTTTCAGCCACGCTCTTTGTTTTTCGCATGGGGGGTGGAGGGGAATGTGTGAATGGTGGGTGGGTGGGGGTGAGCAGTGAAGGTTTGTGTGTGTGTGTGTGTGTGTGTGTGTTTTTATGTGATGAGAAATGGGACAGATTGTCACAGAGACAGATCATGCACCACCCCACCCCCCTTTCCCCCAGTGCCACCACCCCAAACTACAAAAAAGCAGCATTTTGCTCTAAAGACATCAACAAGGAGTCTTTAAAACAATAGCAGGGCTTTCTCTACTTCTTGTTTGGTCACATTTTTTCTTCCAAGAGGTCGCCTCTATTGTTTGAAGCGTCTTCCTCCCCTGCAGACTAATTGGAGGGCCTGGAGAGCAGAGTAAACTCAGGCGATGCCTCACCTTCTTCTCTCCTTTTCTTACGGGGTTTGGCCAAATCATTAAGACCAGTGCTAACCATTTTTGTCAACAACACTTCCAAAGGCATGCTGGTTAAGGAAGAGGATGGCCCTTGAAACTGTTAAATGCATACAGTGAAAACAACCCCTCAGCTGATGGCCACTTAAATGCACACAAACAAACAGTGTGTCATTTAGACTCGGGCTAGACACGCTCTCACTATTTCTTTTCATCTGTGTGACTTATTGGCTTTGTTTGACTGACGATACATTTTTAATTATGAAGGTTAGATGTGGCCATATTTTCGCTAGAATAATTATTTCACCCGAATTTCACTTAACTTGGGGCTTAAATGTACTGATGCCTATTTAATAGCCTCGCATAAATCAAACATGGCTATTCCAGGGTAAATATATAACAAGATGAGCTGTACAAATGGTGTTTTCCTTATGTTCAGCACACTAATCAGTAGGTTAATCAAGAAAAGGATGCAAATTGTCCACATATGTTGCCAAACTTTTATCCAGGGACAACTTTTCCATTTTCTTCATTCAACCCAGAATTCAAACTAATCAAAGGCAATTACAGTGTCATTTCTGTTTCAAGTCTCTTCCTCCCTCCTCCCCACATAATCTCTCCAATCCACTGCATTTGATTCAGTCATCTTTTCAGTGATATTCTAATCCATTTGCTCTTTGAGTTTTTGTATAAGTCCCAGCCCATGGTCCCAGCCACAAAGACAGCTCATTGGGCTGTGACATTAAAGGCATTCTGGACTGTTCCCTACTTGAATGGCCTGTATGTGGAGCTTTTTTAGTGGTGGTGGTGGTGGGGTGAGGGGGGGATGACATGTTTTGTCCTTGTTGTCATGACGATTTTGTTTCCTACCCCACCACCTCCACCACACAACTCCCTTTCCCGTCATACGTTTGGATGACATAAATTCATGCTTTGTGTCTTTTGTGTGCTCCTCACTGGATCTTCAGCAGCAAGTAGCTTCTTTCGCCACCTGTGCTTTGAAATATGAACTTGGGCAAAGAGCTCTAGGCTGTTTCTTTAATAGCAGGAGATGGGGGTAGGGTGGGGGTGGGCTTGTGGGGGCTGGTTGTGAAATATCCTTTATGTTTCATGGCCTGGAGAGGAGAAGGTCTAAAGTATAACTCACACAGCCCCAGTGTAAACCGCAAGCACTGTTCATCATGCTCTTAAACAGTCAACAGGGCACAGATGGAGAATGGAACACTGTGCCATCTAGCTACGGACATGCGCACACATGCACATACACACACACACACACACACACGTGGGCAATAGAACATAGGGCCTTCCAACTCAAACACATAACACATAAAGGTAAGGTACAGAGAGGAAGCAGATAGCAAGATAAACACACGTACTGTATGTACACACACCTATCACACACATACCGTCTGTACACACAGTAGCTTATGATGTGAACTTTTCCTCTAATAAAACAATAACTGAAAAAAAACAGCCCAATTTTTTCCTCTTGCGTTTTAAACAAAAGTCCCACAGAAATAGTTAATGAATCAACAGTCAGACTTTTCTCACGTCTCCAGGAAAGCAAGCTGAAGCGGATGCTAAGTTGCATACCCATTTGTTGAGGGATGGCAGTGGTTAGAAGGTCAGATATAGCATTACAGAAAAACAGAAACGTTGCTATGAAACCTTGCAAGTACTATCCCACGGCCATACAGTGAATGACATCCCTTGGCGTCTCACAGAGATTCCATCAGAAGTTGGACAGCATAGAGTCAATGAGCTTGTGTTTAACCAAACAATTATCATTATGCCCATATTTGGCATCTTGTCAAATGTGCAGATTTGCATCAAAGTGATCCTTCAAACTGTCCAGCACCTCGTTTAAATGCAGTCGGGTTTGCATCTGCAAGACAGCAGATGAACTTCAGCATAAATTACGGCCAAATTTACATGTTAAATTGAAACCCTTTTGTCCCACTTGGCAGTGTCTTTGTGGGTAGCCATACGCTAATTAGATTTGCGGCTAGATGCTTCCCCCCAACTTACAAACACAGTAGCGTATGGGATTCCAAAGAGCATCCTTGTCACTTTAACACAGAGTCAATCCCTGTGAGCAGGAGACAAAGAGAGACAGCTGAGCTGAGCTGAGCAGTCTGACTCACTGTATGTTGTCCTGTCTGTTTATCTACCAAGTCACATTATTTTGCTTGACCAGCACTTTGGTCAGCTACTGTTATTTTGAAAGTGCTTTATAAATAAACTTGACTTGACTACCCCCCCCCCCCCCACTAAATGTCTCAGTGTCACAAATAACAAATAAGCCTTTTATACCAAGGCAACCTGCATGGGATCTGAATATGGCCCTAACTTGATTGACTTTTTTCTGTTTATTGTTTGTTTTGTTTTGTCATGTTTTGGTCTGTGTCTTTTCTCTTTTAATTTCTCTTTTTCTTCTACTCCTCCACCCCCTCCTCATTCCCCCATCCCTATTGCCTGCTCTCCCTCTGCTCTTTCTTTCTGTCACAGTCTTTTCCAAACACTTTTTCTGTCTCCTTTCGGTCTTTCACCCTCTTGTCCAATTCTTTCTCTTTCACTTGCACCCTCCCTCTCTGTCTCCTCTCTGTCTCTCTTTTTCTCTCTCCTTGTCCTCCTCCGTGCACAGTGGGATGGAGGTATCCTGGGAACCTGGCGGCTGGCCCTGCGGACCTTTCATGGCAGCTCATGAATTAGCCCTTATTAGTTTCCCATCTGACATCCAGACCAGCAGCAACTCGTCAGATGAGCCGCCACCAACAATGGCAGCCCTTAACAAGCACAACACAACAACACAGCCCAGCACAGCCCAGCACAGCACAGCACAGCACAGTCCAACACTGCAGTACTTACAGCGGTAAGAGGAGCTGAGACCCGCCAGGGCCAGACAAGTCATGCCCGGCAGAAGACACCAATTTGCCTAAAGACGAGCTAAGTGGCCGAGCCTCCACCACCACCTCCACCACCTCCTGCACGACTCAGGTATCTCACCTGCTAAGCACTTCTGCCTGGAAACAACGGAGCAGCCTAACTACAGCAGCAGAGGCAGCTCCTGACAGGATGCCAAATGGGCTTCCTGAGATCCTGCTAGCCAGCCTTCATGCTGGAGGCAAATGAGGCATGCATGAGGGACATGATGGTAGCATCTACATAGTTTGCCTATTAGAGCCAATAGCCACCATGCTTAAAAAGCATCAGCAAAAGTGCCCAGGGTCATGCTGATATCATCATCATCATCATCATCATCATCATCGTCTTTATTTGCCAGACTCATAATCTAAAAGAACACGCAGACTATACATGTCCAACTTAAAAAAAAACACAAATAAACAAAAGAAAAAAAAACAATCAAACAAACAAAATACAATATTCTTATAAAAGACATTCATACCACATTCATACCTTCACATTGGTGACTGGTACCGAACTGCACTGTAGCTGAGATTAATCAGCAAAGTTATGATTTTCTGTGACATATTCTGCGACAGATAAATTATAAATCAGGTTCCTCAGCAATGCTTTAAAGGTGCTGACCTTTTATGTGCTACAGCACCATGGACACCTGAGTGGAATCCCTAAACAGTCATTATAGGCAACCTGTAACTTCTGTAGACCTGCCTTTTTAAACTTTGTCCATAAGGGTGCAGTGTACAGGAGTACAGTGTGCTTTAAAAAGTTGATTTATCTGAATACATATGACCTAGACAAAATTATAGCTTGGGCATATAGCACTGTGACACTGCGTGTATAATCATCAGATATCTGTATTGTAGTGACCCAGGTATTTTGTCTTCTTACAGACACCCAAATCTTGTCCTGACAGATAGACATCTGGAAGAAAACAGCTTTGTCACCTTCAGTTTTATATATCACAACAACAAACGTTTTAACATTATATGCACAACATATTTCATCCCTTACTCAGAACATATATTCAGTAACTGCTTAAAGCCAGCACTGCTAGGGGAGAGAATAGCCAAGTCATCAGCATACATAAGGTGGTTTCCCAAAGTGTTACCAATCATACAAGCAGTTTTGCATTCATTTAGTTGTTTGCGTTTATTTTGCTGATAATTCATACAGTTCAAATGTGAATGTAATAAGCTGGATTCTTCATTCATTTTTTTTTCCAATATCAGTTAAGTGAACAACCATCCCGCTTGTGAAGTGAACAACACACATATGTCAAATACAACTCAAGACCTTTCATCAGCATGGCTCTATACTGTTTTAAAATCAAAGGTGTTTGAGGTTTTTGCCAGGATAACTGCAGTAACAGTACTGGCACCGTGGACACTGTGCTTTTGTGAGTCAGACAGATCAAATGGCCCAGGGCTCATTTCTGGTGAGGGTGTTGGCCCCTCACTCTCCAGCTGCTGGTCCTGGAGGCCACCAGTGCTGGTGGAATGTGGGTCCTGTGCTGCTTGCAGCTGGGTGCTCACGTTCCTACAGGTCAGAGTAGTGTGGCAAGGGTGTGGCAACTGGGCCCACGGGCTAAGGGCAGTAAATTAGCAAGGAGTGGCGATGGGGGCGGGTGAGGAAAGGGGTGTTAACTGTGTGAAGGGGAATGTGCTGGAGAGCCGTTTGAAAAACCCCTCCACCACCACCACCACCACCAAAGTGGAGGGAGGTGGGATAGAGGTGTGGGGGTGGGGGTGGGGGGTTGCCTCATTACCCTGGGGTCAGTGCCCACACCTCACTGCTTCCTGCCCTCCTGCCGCATAGCATGTTGGGAAAGTGGCCACGGGTTGGACACCAGGAACAATTCCACATCCTGCTTCTCCCAGGTCGCTGCTGACCCGAGCGGACGGCTCTCTGCTGTGCTCATTTCCCTCCCCCCTCGTTCTCCTCCCTTCTCCTCCTCCACTCTGTCATTCATTAGAAGGCCTTATAACCCTTGTTCATTCATTCAGTAAGTCAGTCTGAAAGAGAGAGAGAGAGAGAGGCAGTTTTAAAACACACCCATCCAAAAACAGACCCCAGTCTGTGGGGAAAACAGACCCATAAGTCCTCATTTTGTAGTTCCAGGGCCACTTGGAAAGTGAAAGAAATGCTTTCACTGGAGAATTTAGATTCCTCAGATCTGTCAGTCTGTCTATACACTCTTTAAGTCAAATTGCAGATGAATGACTCTGATGTACAAATACTGTATATGGTGAAACATTTACACTTATTTGGATAGACGAGCTTCACTCACACCTGTCTTAGATAAGATGAACAGGGCCAACATCAAATGTTCATACCAAAGTTTCATTCAAGTTTTGTTCAGTCAGAAAATGCAGATGACATTTACATCCATGTTTTGACTGAACAAAGGAAATTCTAGAATTACTCCTAAAATAAGTTAGGTAAGATAAATGTATTCTAGATAATAATTCTATTTTAATAGGAAATAAATGTATCTTCATATTGTCATGCTTAGAATGACAATATGATTAGAATGACATGAGTATCATGCAAAGAGATTTTTTTTTGTCTTGGTATGTTTGGGGGATTTTCTCTTGTCCCATGTGCTCTCTAAGTCAAACCCCTGGCTCGCCCGCTGCCACATCTGTATTGTGTTAAATGATGTTGTCTCACTTCCGCAGTGGAGGCCCACAGGTCTCTGGTCTGCTTCCCATCAGACGAGCTCCTCTCACGTCCAGCAGCACATCATGTCTCACATCGGCCCATCGGAACTCCTTATAAGAGCAAAAAGAAAGAGAGAGAGAGAGAGAAAAAGAGGCTTTATGCACAGCACAACCCATCAAATATGTTCCTCCCGTTCCCTCCCATTGGTTAGGGAGCAAGATGCCAGCAACGGCAAGTTTCTATATCAGAATGCAGTGGGCTTTCACTGTCATTTTAAAACTACTCATCTACAACAAGTTGATGAATCTCACTAGAAGGTAGACATGCTTACTTAGCAAGATGAATGTGGTTATGCAATGCCTTAGACAATGTATCCAGATAATGTAAATGCAAAGCTTTGCTATCTATTAAAAAACTGCAGCCAAGTCCATTTACATTATGATGCTAAACATGGTGGTGTGGGTGCTTAGCATCCTTACAACAAAAGCGAAAACACTGAAGCAGAACTGGCCTTTTGTGCGCTCTTTCTTTCTCTCTGTCCAGATGGGCCGCATGAGGGCTACATTGGTGGCAGCTAAAGCCCAACACAAACATTATTCTGAGGCGAAGGACTCGGTCATTGTTGCTCGCGGCTTGTCTGAAGACGGACGTCCAGCCGGCAACCTGCCAAATTAGGCCGGAGCAGCAGGGGTGTGTGGATCCTCCTGAGCGGCTTTTTCCTTCACTCCAGACCCCGGGCCCCCTCATATTGACCGGTGGCCCCTGAGGGTCTTTTGTCAGTGGTCAGTGGCTCTCACAATGACCACTGGAGCCAAAGGCCCGAGTCCGTAGGGGGGCGTTTCTGTGGACAGACGGGAAGACAGAAGCCTCACCTCAGGTTCTTGACACCAGGCTTGACCCTGGATTCCTGGACTCTTTTTCTTTCTCTTTCTCTCTCTCTTCTCTCTCTTACTGTCTGGCTCTTATTGGGCCAGGGCCAGCCTCTCCACTGGAGGATCCCAGACTCAAAAATCAGAGGTTCTGACCACCCAGAGAAAGTCAGCTCATCTGGGCAGTGTGAGCTGAAGACCATGTGACACACACACATACACACGGCTAAAATGTGGTTTATGCATATGATTCAGTCCGACTCCAAAAGTCCTTGAGGTTTTAGAAGGAACTTCCTGCAACCCAGACACAGAGACGGACCCAAGTTGCTAGTGCACTAAGAATGTTAAAGTCACTGTGACAATTTAATTTAAAAAGACTATCTCAAAAAAATACTAATAGATAAAAATGGTGTCACTAATTGTCAAAGATCAGATTTCACAGACTTGGTGCTTGACCTTATTTGACCTTATTTGATTTAATAATGGTCAGTTCTATCAGGTTGAGGATATTGTATTTACCTAGCCCCAGTAAGACAATAAGGTCATGTGATAACTTCATGATCTGCTAAAACAAAAGGGAAGAGAACACACAGCATTGTGGAGGCAGAACATACAGAGGACCATTGTCAGACCCTGCAATCCATCAGGTTTACCTCCATCAGCACAAATACATGGCGCACCTCAGTAAATGGCATCCTTCCTGTTTATCTGCAATCACACCACTCATCTCCACAGCATGAGGGCAGATAAGGTAAAATGACATGGGGTCCTTGGTTTCCTTTGTTAGCCAAAATGGAGGGAGGAAAATGTCCACCTGACAAGAGCTGCCTACCCCCCTAAACACCCACCCACCCACCCATGGGCACATCGGCACCCTCATCAATCCTCCACTCATCCATCCCCACCTGACAGTGTTTGACTGCTCTCCAACGTTTGAGGAAGCCTCGGCCCGAGATAGGGCCTTATCAGTGGCTGCCCGAGCTGCCAGTCGACCGCCATCCGTCAAGCACTCAGCAGCAGGGACGACAGCCCCTCATTTAGCCTCTCGGGACCCCACCCCCGGCCCCTAGTCTTATCTCCCTATGCACGAGATAAAAGCAACCAGAGGAAGACTGATAAAGCAATTCATAAAATCTAACAAGAGCTAGCCTAATGCCAGGCCAGGTGTGTGTGAGTTGACTGTAGTATGGGTGCTGAGGAAGTGCAAATGCATGCTCAAACTATCCATTATCATTTTAATTAAGATAATGGGCTGCTCAAGACATCTGCTTGCCAAGGTTTTTAGCATTCCTTTTACAATATATACAGTTTTTTTGTCATTAATTAATACTAACATTAACATAAAACATAAAATAGTCATTATAACAAAGATAACGATAACATTGTCATTAAAATACAGGGCCGAGTAGTTTTTTAGCTAAATTGTTTTATGGGTTATGTTTACACCTACACTAGAAACTATATGTTGGGTACTAGGGTAGCAAAGACAAAGAGACTTAATAGAAATGTTTTACCCTCCCCCCAAAATCAAATGTATTTTTAAACAATTATTTAGTGTATGGCATAGTATACCATATTTTGTGAAAGTAAAATACATAAAACTGAAAGCCATGAATCCATTAGCTGCCAAGGGAGCCATTTTAAATCCATAACATCTCTAAAACACCTCATTAAATGACATCCAGGTCGAGGGAAATGAAATCATACATGTACTTCATATGTCATGCCTGATCCATCACAACCAAACCATTTAACCAACAGGCAATATAGAGGTCATCTTTCATGGCCAACCACTCAGCCCTGCTTATGCAGTGAGGAGAGATCGTGTAGCAGTGTATCCTCAGGGATGTGCTGTGGCTTTTTCCACCTTTTTTGTTCCACGGTTTGAATTAGTATTATGGCGCTGGTGAATTATAGATCCAGCAGAATAGCGTACTCTCGCCTCTCACCCTTAGTACTTGCACTAAAACAACTGGCCAATTAACACAAAATGGCTGCTTGTACGTTTGCGCCCCTCTCTCTCTTTCTGGCCCAGATTAATGACCGACCACCAATTTCACTTGCTGTGGCCATTTATCAAGCCATACAACTGGGTCACTTGATGATTAAACATCCAGCCAGGTCCTTTGGGGCCCTGTCCTCACCAAAGGCTCCAATTTGATTTAATTGCTCCTCACGGTTTGTGACCTGAAAAAGTCCCATTGGCAGGATCCCCCCTAGCAACGGCAAGCAGCGAGTCACTTCACACATCTACAATGCACTGGGTAAAGAGGCAGGGGTAAAGAGACTTGGCTGGGGGGGTGTAGTTGTGGTTAAGAAGTAAGTACAGTAAATTTCGTCACCAACTGTGAATGTTGCACTTCACCATGCAGAGATGATGAAGCAAACATGGTGTTGGGAAATTTCTTGAAAACAAATTTCTTGAAAGTGTCATAAAATCCTAATTCAGGGGCAAGATCAGGAGGCCTCTGGATAAAAAAAAATGCTTTAAGGCCCTATTTGCCTGCAAACACATAATTCCACTTGTTATCCATGTTCCTACCTTACAAGCTGGAACACAACGCTAAAAATAGACGGGAGGGGACTCAACTCCTCATTCACTAAGGCAACCCCCTTTCGATTAGTATTGGTTTGGTAGAAATGTGATTAGTGTGTGTAACTTCACGCGGGACACTTGATGACATTACATGGGCTGTGGCGCAAACTACTCAAACAGCATTAGCGACTCAAGAGGCCTTGGGGGGATGCTAAAGGCATTAGCTTCAGCGCTTAACTGACTTGGCCCTGACATTTATTGGCCCTAATTGAGCTCTATGTCAACAGCCACAGTCACTTTTGCAAACGCTGACAGACTTCACCTGATCACCACCACTACCACCAGACCAACTGCAGAGTAGCACCTTTTCAGGCAGACACCAACAGCTAGCCATCAAACTATCAAACAACTCTGCTCTAGGGATCAAAATGACAATAAAAGGGACATTTAACTGTTGTCCCGTTGCTGAAGTAATACATCTTACTGATTTTTTATCAGTGATTGTGAGGAGTTGTCTATGCTATAGAGTTATTATGTTCACATTGTGTTGCCATATGAAATGCTGACTATGAATTAGCTAGTCTGAGACAATTATTAATGAGGCACATTGGTGTGGTAACGATGGTAACTGTCTGTTATGATGACTGAAATAGCTGTGCATGGTGGCGTAGATGGCATTTCAAAGCCGGCCAACCGCTACGGCCAGTATGACCTCTGGCCTCGGCCTTCAATGCTGCATGCAGCCTTTGTGAGGGCAGCTGGAGAAACCCGGACAGGGGGCTCTGGCCAGGCCCTGAGCTGATTAAGGCGTGGACTGGCTCCGCTCGGATACCCCCGGGAGCCCACAAACAGGCCAGAGAAGACCACTAGGGGCCAAGGTTAGTGGCCAAAGCGACCTACCCCACACACACACCCTTCCAGGACCCCCGCCATGTTTGGACATATCCCTAGACAAAGCGTGTCCTGCCTTGATCGGGTAGATTAGCATATGTGGGGGGGGGGATAAAAGGGGCAAAGGGCGCCAGACCAGTGCGGCCACCCCAGCGTATGGACGGGCACTTGCAGAGGGGCTGACACTGTGACCTGGCTGGAGAATAGACACAGTCCCCAACTCGCCCTCCTGTCACCTCCGGACCATTGTGGGCCGAATTACAGCCAGGATCATCCTATATTGCTATTCTAGCGTTGCTCCTTCATTTGTTTTGCAGGTTTAGCTCAGCTTTAAGGGGGTGGGCTGCCTTTCAACATCGCTGGACGGACATCTTCACCTCTGAATATAGTTCTTTGATGTCTTGTCAGACAGAACATAAGTAAAGAGACAGACAAGGGAAAGAAGAACAGCAAACAGAATATATTTCTATTCATTCTAGTCATAAAATCATAGAAATTATAGTCTCAGTCTCAGTTCTCAAGTCTATTTTTCAGTTACCATTGCACATCATATGGGAAAACAAAACAAATATCTATAGTAATATGTATGTAAGAGAAATACTGTAGTTTGTTTACTGTATAATGAAAGAAGAATCCAACTCTTATGCTGATGGAAACATGAATGAGCTTTTATACCTAAATGAGATGTGAGATGGGGGGATCCTGCCAATGGGACTTTTTCAGTAAGCATGCGTCACTCATTCCATGTTCAACAAGACCCTGGGCTAAATTGGGACATCCATTTATTGGATTTTCTATAGTAATTCCACCCAGGTAAATCAAATCAGTTGGATGATCAAATTGTGACTATTTGCATACTAGGATAGCTGCATGAAGGGTATGGACCTTCAATAAGGTTGTCTGTTTATACGTGCTATAAACAGCCAATAAAACCACAGTCCCCCATAAAATATAAGATATCCAACCTCTCAGAATCAGAACCTACAGTCTTTCTTCAATCTCTTTCATAAGAGACAAATTCCAGGCATTTAAGTCTATAAAACATAATTCTGTATAATCAGTTTTAAACGAAATAGACCTACTATCGGGTTTATTGACTAGGTGATTCTGGTTGTTTTGCACTCTCAGTTAAAAAGAAACTTGAAGTGGACAATCAAGTGGTGTCTAAACAACTTGGCCTGCCCTGTAAATGTGGCTAGACTTTAGCTTATTTCTGAAAGGTAATTTCACACTAACTTTACCTGCCTACACGCAAGCCCCTCTATGCAATAACTCAGTCTAGTTTGGGGTACGCGTGCATAAAAATAACCATGAGTGTGGAAAAACAAGGTACAACAAGTAGCCCAGTGTGTGCTGTCAGCTTTGGCTCTGGGAGGACGGTGCTGACATGCAGTCATGGAAAAGCCCTGAGGTTGTCAATTTAGGAATGCCAATCACTCACAAAGTTTACTTTCAAGAGCACAGTCCTCCCCAGAATGAGGGGGTGCAGGCAGACTCAATTCTATTTGTGGCCATTTTCTGCCATATTCCAGGATTTCACAATCACAATGGAGCAGTGAAGGAATATAGCTGTTCAAGCCATTCACAGCAGATGAGATAAATATAGATAGCTAAATATGCTCATTTGAAATGAATTAATTACCATTTGAAATGAGCAAATTACCAACAATGCAAATAATAAACCAAACAAAAACAAACAAAAATGACAAAATTATGACAGAGCTTGTGAGCTCTGGTCACTCTGACCTGCAGCCAGGGTTAAAGGCCTCATCCCTCTCTGTGCCCTGGTCTGGTGGCCCACGCGGTCATTTCCTGTCAGGTGCTGGGCCATGGGTCAGGCCCTCAGCCTCCTGTGTGTTCTCATTCAGCGCAGGGGTCGTGTGTCAGGGGCCAAAGTGCAGGCCTGGGGGAGAGAGGCTGCCTGCGGGCAGGTAGACTTGCTTAATTGATCCCTGGGGGGCCAAGAAGCATTTCATGTCTCAGGGGTTGCAGGGGGTGGGGGGTTTGCTGTGGTTTTAGGGTGGTGGTGGTGTGTGTGTTGAGCTAGAGCAGAGCTCAGAGTGAAACTGGAGGGGGTGAGGGGGCCTGCAGGTATGGAACATGCACACTGGCTAATCAATGCACTGTACCTGGACAGCTCTATTTCAGTGTCTCCCCTCATATATCAAACCAAAGCAGCATCACACAAATCATACATTATATATACAACTGGTTGGTAATCATAATAATATGATGAATAATATGAGTTCTATAAATATTCTGATAATGTACATAGATACAAATAATGTGATACAAGAGCAGGACATGAATTCCAATACTTTGTCTAATGTTTACTTTACTCTCCTAAGTGTCATTCAGAGGACAGCAGTCTGAGACACTTGTTTTAATTGCGCATACACCTTCTGCCCCCTCTAATTTGCTCTAGTTAGTAGCTGATGGGCAGAGAGAGCGCAGGAACAAGATTCAGTCATTGTTCTGCAGTTGTCACTAATTGCCTCCATATGGCAGATGATGACTCCCTTTGCACTTGGCAGGTGGCACACTTCCCATCCTGTCACTGGGCGGCTGAGGCTCGATGGGGCCTGATGATGCAACCTGCTGGCTTGCTTGCCTGGTTTGCCACTGAGAATATGAGCACATGAAGACATTCAGTGACGTTTGCCAGGTAGCCACACTGTTGCTCTTTCCAAGATGAAATGTAATGAAACCATTTATTTAATATTACAATGAACATGACAGATTTTACAACGTCATATTATAATATGCAATATAAAGATATCCATGCATCATACATATATCATCTAGATGAATATAATCATCAATATATAATCAATTGGCACACAGAATAGTAGTATTCCCTGCAGGGTTTTGTAAAGGATATATGGTCTATCCAAGGAGAGCAAGCACAGACCAGTGATGGCCATGTGATTAGTCCTTTCCTTGAACAATAGGCAAGGCTTCCATTCAAGCCCTCTGCCTCTGCTCACCAGTCTCCTAGCCTCCTTCTCCAGCCCTGGCAATGTGTTGACACTGGGCTGCCACTAGCTCAGAGGAGAGCCATCACAGTGTGCAGGATCATTTCATTAACAACGCAGAGCAGAGGTCACAGCTGTGGCCAGATGAAGGGGGGAATGTGAGAGAACAGAGGAATGAAGAGAGGGAGGGAGGGAGGGAGCACCACTCTTTCTCTCCTCTCCTCTTCTGAAAGACAGGAATGCATCTCGCCTGAGAATGTTTGTGCGTGCATGTGTGTGTGTGTGCGTGCATGTGTGTGTGTGTGTGTGTGTGTGTGTGTGTGCGTGAAAGGCAGCATATGCAGCTGGTGGATCCACGGCTGAAAGAGGGTCATAAATACTGTCATGTCAAGCTGTTGCATACGCCGTCTTTTTGCTGTGGAGCTCTCAGGTCGTTAACCACCCAAGTGAAAGGCGGCCCAGGCTGGTGAAGTCAGTAGGTCAGAGGGTGGCTGGGTGGGAGGCCTTCCCGGCTCTGGGCCTGGAGGCAAGACTTCCCGCCAGGCCACCACCAGACAAATATCTGTCACGTCTGACTGATGGAGTAAAGGTGGTCGTTGAGTGATTAATGTCATATTTGTTTCTGTAATGACAAAAGTGGTTTACACAATTAAAAAGCACTTAGAAAACATGGCCAGAAATATACTTGCTAAAGGTTTAACACCCACGTACAGCAATGTTATGTTCAAATGTAAGGCACAAGAATTTCTCCTCCAAAAGTTTTTTTTCCCACAAAAAATTTGTTCAAAATAAAATAACATTCATTTGTACAGTTGATTACTGACAAATTGTTGAGAAATTTCATTCTCTGATAAATGCATGTGTATATTAATCTTTTCATGAAAAGAATTTGAATCAAGGAAATCAACTCATGAGTTAAATGTGTTCTCAAATACATTGCTTGCCCAGGAGGCTTTACAGAAAATAGCCAACAACAACATTCCACTGTTGTCTGTGTCAGAGCTGTGGTTAAACACCCATCTAAAATTCATATCATAGATGAAGTGGATCAAAATCCCCTCTCCTTGTTTTCAAAGTCTTTGTTTTGTGGACGACTGACCCTCAACCACATTAGTGCTTTTAAATAGCTCAAGAGAGGCCCCCCAGACCCCCAGACAGGGCAGTGGCGACAGCAGAGTGAACAGGGGCCCAGTGCCTTGTCCTGTTTGTTCAATGCGAGCCCGGCACCCTGGGAGCACATTATACACCTATTAAAGGCCTGTAATTATTTACCTTCTCCTCTTAAGAGAGGGCCACGTCTCGGAGATAAAGAGGAGGCTCTCGCCTCTGCCGAGTGCTGTTTGACTAGTGGCTGGAGAGGCTGGGGTGGGCCGAGACTACAGTTGCTCTGTATTGGCAGAGCAAACATTCCTGAGCACAGGATCACAGTGATCAGGGACCACTGGGGGCTCCCCAAGCTCCCCACACTGGACACACACACGCACACACAAACACAAACACACAGAGGCACACATTCCTTCTCTGCCCTGGTGGCAGAGGGCAGCTCCTGGTCCAGAGGGGTTGTGCTGTGGTTGTCCCCCATCACCACCACCACCACCACCACCTTACCACAGACAAAAGGACACAATACCGTTAGGGCCAGTAACTGTCTGGAAAAAAAAAGCTGTGGGCAGCAAGTGTAACAGCCGTTTCTGGGGCCCTAAGCCTAATATTTGAGGAGGCTCTCGGGGTGTGTGCTGAGCCCTGGGCCTGGCTGCTGAGGGGAGTTCACCAACAAGTGCCCAACGTGGCCCCTGAGCCCATGGAGCAGGTGAATAAACACAACAGCTATGTTAGTAAGGACTCTACCAACCCCCCCCCCCCCCCCCGCCCACCCTATCGTGTCATGTGAGCTGAGCGTGTTTGTGTATGTAGGCCCACGAGACAGGTTTCATGCGACCAGCCTGGGCTTGGTGCCCTCTCCGTGTATGAGCGAGGGGAGATTTCAGCACGTCTCATCTGGTCTCATCTCGTGAGGAGCCGCGTATAATCTGCTGTTGGCTCACCCGCTCCTCACACGGCTCTGTTGATCCACTGGTGTGTGTGTGTGTGTGTTCATGTGTGTGTGTGAGAGCTGGGGAGAGTAGCATCCACAGAGCCGTGTAATCTTTTTGGCACAGGCGTGACACTGGAGGACAGAACGTGGAGGGAAAAACAGTGGATGAGATCCCAAACTACTGCTCATGAGCTGTGGAGATGAGCCTTCAGGTCCAAAGTCTGATGAAACACTGTGTGGTAACTGTGCCACTATTTCAGCACTAGCAGTACAACAGGATGGAGCTCACTGATGACCACGTAGTACAGTTTTTGCATTCAGCCCCCAGGTTGTAGATTAAGTAGTATAACAAATATAAACACGAGACCACAACCAAATAACGTGCCTGTTTTGACAGATTCTGAATCTGCTGACAAAAAATCCAACATCGTCAATATAGGAATAGAAATTCACATTTAGATATATGGAAAGAATCAAGCATCCACATTGGAAAGTGATGAATGTAACTATATTCATTTAAACATTTCTGCTAGTGGCAGCCGCAGTTACAATGTTTCTAAGGCTGTTAGTGTGGCTTTAGTGCAGCCTTTTCTTTGCTTAGTGTTGTTGCTGCTACGGAGTGGCACTCTCCAATGCAGAACTCCCACTTGTTGGCAAGCCTGGACATTAATGCAAAGGCTCCGTCCTTGTTTGCGCAGGGTTTTAGGACCTGCTAAGATACCATTCTTGCCAGTCAAGTAATGTCACCAGACCCTTTTTGGTGTGGCCACACTGCAGCACTTACTTCCATGTCCCTCTGGCTCTCTCACACAAGAGGCAGCCTCAAGAAAGGGTTTTACACCACTCAGGGGGGCAAGGGGGAGGGGGGGGGGTCAGTCGCACTGTGGATACACTTTCATCCTGGCAACCGAATGCAAAGCTCCCCCTCATCCACCCCTTCCCCTCCCCTCCTCTACTCTCTCTCTCCCTTCTGTCCCCGAAACAGTGGTGTTTACCTAAAGGATGAGCCAGCCCAGGCCCTGGACCTCACCTGCTGAACTGACGGGTTGCCATGAATACATGCATAATCCTTCTAAGTCCATGCAAGCTCACCCAAGGAAAGAAAGAAAGACAGAAAGAAAGAAAGAGAAAAAAAAAAAAAAATCCTGAGCTGTGCCATGGCTGTGAGAGACAGAGGGGCCAATCCGTGGCAACTCCCCCCTTATCTCCACATGAAAGTGTCTCCATTTTTCACTGGGAGCCAACGCTAACCCGGGCGACAGAAAAGGCTCTTCCTATGCCAACCTCCCGCTGTTCTTGCTGCTGCCTTTTTTGGGCTGCTGTTTGCTTCTGCTATTAGGCAATGGGTGGCACAGATATTGAATTTTGAACAGTAATGCACTTGGTGGGCCCCTTTATGGGAGAGAGATCACGGCAGCTTGTTTTGTTCGGAGTGAGTGAAAGAGATGGGAAGCAGGGCCGGCCGGCAGTCGGAGATTAGCACAGAATTATAGATTTGCCATCAGGAATCCATTAAACGGGCCGATTCACTCACAATGGCCTAATTCATTTATGGCATTCTCAGCCGTGTGAGACGATGAGGTCATCACATTGATTTTTGTCTCCTCACAACCTCGCCCCAACCCTGCAACCCTGCATCACACACACACACACACACACACACACACACACACACACACACACACCGATGTGCTGGGGAAAGTGTCGGTAGGCAGTGGTCCACCTTGCCCTCTCCCGCCATGTCCAGACAGGTCCTGTGCTTGGGCTCCATGAGAACCTGCCCCAGCGGCCCTTCTCAACCAGTGCTGGATTTACGTGAGGGGGGCTACAGGAGTGAATGGCGTCATCAGCGCCGAGAGCCACGCTAAAGAGACAAAGTAATTTACGGCCCGTGCACAGAGTCAAGCAGCCCCGGGAGGGGGAGTCAATGTGTGTGTATGTGTGTGTGTGTGTGTGTGTGTGTGTTGTTGGGGGGGGGGGGGGGGTATGATGTGCGAGAGAGGGAGATCAATGACCTTTGTGACTTGGTCAAAATCCCCATGGGCCTATTCCAGCATTGGAATGGACCCCACACACAAGGCAATGGGAAGATACCGCCAGCATAATGCACACAATAGCCAATTGTGCTACCTTTTCTCCACTCCTTCTAAAGCACCGGGCCCAGGGGACAGTAAAGTGTTGCTGGCAGAGAGAGGGGAGCCTGTTGCTTCCCCAGTGCCAGCACATGCAGCCACACTGAAGCTGTGAATACAACCAAGCCAGGACACACTTAACACTTTAAATGTGCAATTTTCTGGTAGTGGAGCCAGAGGACTCTAAATCACCTCAGTTTCCAGAACTTTCAGCCTTTCCCCTGACAGGTTAAAGAGGTTCATCAAGCCATGATTACACTTGGCTTTTAGTAATGATTGTGCCATGAAAAATATATTTCACAGAAAAGGCACATATACAATTGGGGTGTGTGGGTAATTATCTGTGCATTGTCTAGGGTAATGAAAGTAAAGCCGCAAACTACTTGAAACTTGACCAAAATGGAATTGTTATTCATCCCTAAACAGATCAAGTAAGAGTGTTCTAGATGCTGTTGGGTATTCTGCAATGTGAAGTGTTTTTTATTATAATCGGAAAAGGACCCACGTGTACAAAACTCCTAGTGGCTTCTAAATGCTACTAAACAAATGCTATAAGCAGAATAGTGTGGAGTGGAATGTAGCCTACTAATGCAACCTTATAAATTGGTTTATAGTAGACTTTTAGCCTGCATCAGCAGTTTTCCTTGTTTTCATTTCAATGTAATTAGCCAGCAGTGGCACGAATGAGCCACAGTGCACCTAGCCTGAAGTATTTAGTTTCTCAAAATAAGACATTTCCAATATAAAAAGTGCACTCTACTAGCACTACTTTGTTTCAGTTGCATAATGTGGTCTCATGCTAGTCTAAAGCCAGAGGCATTTTATTTAAGACACGCTACTGGCCAAAGGCTTTATGGATGTAAAGTCTGTCTGTCCATTCGGCTTTTTGGCGCAATACGTCCCCAATTCAGCCCATGTCACACGATGAAGACTCTTTATCAAAACAGGGGCCTAACCCTAGAATGAATCTGGACAAAGCAGAGAGGGGCTGGCCCAGCCCTCCAACAAGCCTGTGAACAAACGGTAACATGGCCAAAACTGCCCACCCTGTGAAGCCCCCAGAATTTATTTTCGCTTTCCTCAATGCACCAGACTAACCCTGCCCTCCCACCCCCACCCTCCTCCCACCCCCACATACCTCCTCCTCCTCCCCCACCTCCGCATACCGCAAACCGAGTCAGAATATAGATGGGGGAGTCCCCCTTCACCTCCTCCTTTCCCAAGAAAAGAACAAGCCAGGCCTTTTTCTTTAGGGGTGTGTGCATGTGTGTGTGTTGGGGGGGGGGGGCTTGAGGTACTGTGTCCGTCTGCTGCAGTGCTACTTTTGACAGGTCTTTACCAGTCCTGCACTCCCTTTGTGTCAGCCACATAATGGAGCAAAAACACAGAGCAAGTCACTGTGCCACCGCCGGCAAGGGCTATTAGTCAACGTGACTGCCTTTGGAGATGCTAATAGCTGTATAGTGTGTCCCCCCTCCGCCCAACTACCCCCATCCAACTACGCGGTTATCTGATAGCACAAAGGCATTCTCCCGGCGGTTGACTTCTCCTCGTCCTTTTGATAGACAGATACGGAGTCAGTAGGTTAAAGCTTTTCTTTTCGTTTTTCCCCCCTCCCCCCCCTCCACCAGTCGTCACTCTCTCTGCGTGCCCTTTTACTTTCCACTCTCTCCTCACCTCCTCTCTGACCGAGGGGGAGAATAATCAAGAGTCGGCGAGAGGTTGAGGCGCGCTACCGTATGCGGCCCCTCAGGTGCTGGGAGACTAAACAGAGGGGCGGACTCTTCCTCCTCCTCCACGGTTGCCCTCTGTTCTCAGTTCACCCCTGTGGCCAAGTTGAGATGCCAGAGAGAGCCACAATGCCCCCCCCCCCCCCCCCCACACCCCTGCTTCCTTGTGTGAAGAAGCTCAAGGTTGCCCAGCAGTAGAAGGCCCTTTGCCCTGGTGTTGCTGCTTGGCCCTTGGTCAACAGAGGTCCAGCGCTGGGGCCCTCTGTGCCCCCGGGTGGAGAGGCGCGCTGTGGAGCAGAGCGAGAGCTAAAGCAGGAGCAAAAGCCTTGGATCTCGCTGTGCCTGGAGAGGTAGAGACGTTCGATAGGAGGAGGAGAGGAGGGGTGTTACAGGGCAGAGGCCACAATAACACACACACACACACAACAGCATTAACACACTGATGGGTCACCTACACAGACCATGGGTAGCTCTAGGACATGATCCAACACATAGATAACACATGGATGTTGGATTGAAGACACACACATTCATACACAAAGATAATTTTAAGTAAATAAATATCCATGCCATTTGATGTGGCTCAACCACTCCACAAATCACATTCAAGAGGACCTTCACCTAGAACCTAATTCAAATTGTACGACCCCCACAAAATGACACTCATATCACTCCACATCTCATCCTTTAATTCATAACATAATGTACAGTTTTCATTTTTTTTACAAACCACGGTAGAACAGAGGGTGATGTGCTGCTGTGCGGGCCCGCTAGACACAGTTCCACACAGGCACGAACTGAGCAGCCGAGGACGTACAGGGAGCAAATAGGACCCCGAGCCTCCACTTGACTCTCATCTTTACAACCAGTTGAACCGAATGGACACACAAGCAACCACACACCAGTCTGTCTTTGCAAAAGCACAGTCGTGCCAAAAGAAAAAAAATGCCACTTTTTTTGTATTTCTTAATATTCTTTTAATTTTTAGACTTTAAACACCAATTTAATAAATAAAGCACATCTGAATGGGTACACCATGCACATTACAACCTACCAAAAAAAGGAATATTTGCTTATGTAGAACAAAACCATGGACATCCTGTTTTAAGTAGCAGGCTCTTTTCTTTCAGTAATAACAGATCCATGATTTGAGTGAAATGAACATTTACACAATGTATATATATATATATATACCCATTTACAATTATTGTATGAGTGGCCAGAGAGAATGATATGATCATCTCTTCCAAACACTTTCAACAGTTAAGGGCAGCTGGGTGGGATTTCTGAGGGATTTAAAAAAAAAAAAAAAAAAAATAGACAATGTGACCAGTGCAAAAACAAACGAAAGGGTAGAAATGTGGGGATGTAGAAAAGAAAGAATGCAAAAAAGGTTAGTGTGTCAGGGTTAGGGAAGAAGGGCCTGTGTATGGGAGGACAATAAAATGCAGCATGGACAAAAAGACGCATCAGTCCTGCTTTGGACAATGCGCACGCTGGACACAGGCAACCAGATTAGTACCAGCAAGATGAGACAGTCAGAAAGGAAGCGTGCAGATGCAAAGAGTGCTAGAGGAGTAGAGAAGAGAAGTCCGCTCTGAATTCCCCCCTTCCCTCCTCCTCCCCCATTCTTCTCATTCTATTCTTCCTCCGAGGGAAAGGAGAAATGCTCATGTCTTGTGGGAGGAAAAGGCTGATGGAAAGGGAGATGGAGAGATGGAAAGAGAAAGTGTGAGAGTGAGAGAGAGAAAAAAGCCAGAAGCAGAGTGAGGTGAGTAGAGAGGGCAGCCAAATGTGTGTGTGGAGTCCGTCTGTGTTCCCCCACATCCATCTCACCCCAACACCCACCCCCCCGATTCTAATTTCACCAGTAGGAAGACTGCCAAAGGCCGTCGGCACTGCAGCTCAACCAGAGACCTGGAGTAGTGAGCAGCGGCTTTGCGCTGTTTTCTCAATGAAGCCCTGCAGGAGCGTGGCACCAACATGAAACACGGCGAGTGAGTGTGAGCTGCACTACACACACAGTCTCACACACACACACACACACACACACACACACACACACACACACACACACACACACACACACACACACACACACACACACACACACACACACACACACACACACACACACACACACACACACACAGAGACCTCTCAGAGACACCCTCCACCCAAGAACAAAGGATACAAGTGATTTCATTTCAAGTGCACCGTATGACAGTACCCCACTTAAATGACTCTTACATCTCAAGTAAAAAAAAAAAGCCAAACAGTTTGCTTTGCATCCACATTCTAGTCAAACTAGTTTCAAATCTAGTTTGTGATGGTGCAATGCTTTGAGAGACGCCATGCGGGGAGCTAACGCTACATTATGGGTTGGTGATAAACTACAACTCTTCATCTACTGTCTAGAGGGCCCAGTTGGATCCAAGAGTGGAAAAGGCTACAAATCCTCTGGGCTGGGGTGCCGACACAGGCGTCTGCTGCCGCTGCTAAGTGCTTGGCAGTTATCTGCTGTCCGACAGGAGCCCGGCATCCGCCCCTACATACGCCCACGGCCTCTCAGAGAAATCGCAAGCAGATGCAGACGCTTCCCAAACACATGCCGCCTGGCAAACGCAGCCCAGATGGATGACAACAGCCAAAGTGCCTGATAAGAATAGAGTAGGTGGGGGTGGGCGATAGAGGACACCTGCACAAAATCTTCATTTATGGACAGTGAGGGAGAACAGAGGTGCAGGAGAAAGGGAGAAGGGGAGTGGAGGTATATATAAGTGCGTCTTCTTTTTTCCTTCTTCTTTTTTCTTTCTCCCACTCACTCTGTCCTTCTCTGCTGAGTCTGTCCATGCGGAGGACATGCCTGCTGAACGCATCAAGGGCTTTTAAGTCAGCAGAGGAGGGGGTGGTGGGGGGCAGGGGTGGTGTGTGCACGTGTGTGTCGGGGTGGGGGAAGAGACAGAGACTGCATCCGGCTGTGACAGGACACTCTCCGCTCCCAGGTGCTGATGGAGCCGAGCAGCCGCTCACTGGCTGAGGGGGAGAATGTGCTGGGCACTCTCTTCCTCTTTCTCCTCCAGCAGCCGCTTTCACAAACGTCTGCTGCAGATTTGTTTGAGAGTGTGCAGGTGTGTGTGTGTGTGTATGTGTGTAAGAGTGTTTTCACGTTAAAATCAGATACAGGATGCAGATGAGGTCGGGTGAGCAGTCAATTACAAAAGGGCCGCAGGTGGATGTGTCTTCATTGATCAGTGCGTTTTCCATCAACTGCAAGTTGCATCCAACTTTTCTGTGAGAGAAAGGGGGAGAAAAGACATGAGAATTCCTGGACTGGCCTTGGAACTCACTCTTACTAATGGCCAATCATTTAGCAAGCAAATTGTATACAGTAGATTCCAAACCATACCCAACATAAACTTTGTCAGTTTGTTGCTTTACTACGGATATGTTAAATATAATAAAATGATGTTTTAAAATGTGTTCTATCATTTTTTCCCTCCTAATCGTGTTTAGTTGTGCTGTTAGTTTAACCTTTCTGAAGTTATTGACTTAAACTCAATTTCCAATGCTGCACATAATATGCTCCACATACTGTACATTTGAACTCATTTCACACATTTTTTCTGTTCTAATCTACCCTGACAAAGTCATTTAGTCATTATTGTAATGATCTTTTTTTTTAAAAAAAACAAAAAACAAAAAAACAAAACACTCTCCTCCTCCATTCAAAGAGTGAAGGCACTCAGCAGTTTGAAAGGTCTGGGATGTTTCACCAGTGGAATGTGAAATGTGCATGCAACCAGATAGAGTTACCTGCCTGTCTACTTTTCTTTGTGAAGGGCTTCAATGAAGACTTCAAGTTTCTCCTGAATTTCCCGAACTTTTTCTGCAAAAAATGAAAACAAAAACGCAAAGAATGAGCAGATGAGTCCATTCTGAGTCCATTCTCCAGCTTTTAAACCACCATCATTTAAACACCTAAAACATTTCACAGAATCAAGTGAATTCTAAGGGACCGTGTACACCATGACACAAATATGTGTTCTGCATGAACCATGATGATATGTTTAAACATGTTGTCTTTTTTCCATGTGAGGGAGAGTCTGGAAAAGAACTTGCTGCTGCTCAGCTAGTGTCCTCGTTGGGTTGATTCAGTGCGGCAGTGAACAGAGTCTAAGGGTGGCCGTGGGCATATCTAAAACACAGACCTCTGTGATAAATATGAAGAGCGGTGGTGGTAATAGATAACACTGGCTGGGTCACAGCACATCTGCACATACAGCTCAACTACAAGCGATTCCAGTCTCCGGCATCAAGGTCACTAGTTCAACTCCCTGTGTGTGTGTGTGTGTGTGTGTGTGCAGTGGTTATACGCAGGGTTGTAGTGATGATACACAGGTATACGCCGTATAACCACTTAAAAGGTTTGCGTATATCCAGTAAAATATAGGCTGCAATACTGACAACACTGTAATAGTGCAAGACAGTATAACCACTACAGTCACAGGCAGTATACCCACTACAGCACTGGCTATACAGCATGTCTGCTGGGAACACACTGAGCACTTGGACAGTTGGACACTCGTTGGGTTGCTGCGAAATGGCCAAAAAACTCCTCAACCTGGGCTTTTAGTGGAGGCAGAAAAATGGAGACGGATTGACTACTTTTGGAGGGAGAACATTAGGAGGGAGCGAGTGTCCAAGTCATTCTAAGTCATTTGGCAGCATGGTCTGTTCTGGGGAGAACAGTGCCCAGGTGAACTTTATCTGTCGAGCTGTCTCACCACTCAAGCCTGTTTGGTTCCCTTGGGAAGGGAGGTGTGTGTGTGTGTGTGTGTGGGGGGGGTGTCGTATGGCGCTGTGGCTTAGCGGGTCACTTCTCCATTACGGCAAGGAGCAGATGGTCCCTGCTGATAAGGCCAGAGAAGCGAGGGGAGAAGGCGGCCTCGTCGGGAGAGGAGTGCTCGCTTGGTGTTCGATTGCACGGCCTCATCTAGCAAAAGAGCCACATCAAAGACCTGTCCCTCAAGGCCCAAATCAAATGGCTATTTACTCCCGCAGACAGAGGCAGTAAGCCACCAAGGAGGGGGAAAGTGAGACACATCCCAACGAAAAACAACATTCCAACTTTGAAAACTAACAACCCCCCACCCCCCTCCCACCGCACCACCATAAACCATCCCCCAGACTCTTGAATGGGCACAGAGCACTTGTTTGGGCAGCCAGCTACCTGTCAGGGACTGCTAAAGAGTCAAGCAGGCTGAAGACCTGGGCTCACCTTTCTGCTCTCACAAGTGTGTGTGTTTAGGGGGGGCATGTCCTGAGTAACTTGACCTCTATGGACGGGTCACACAAGATTAATCACTCATAGGGTGCTACCACAAATAAGTCAATCTGTAGCAAAAAACACTGGGGGAGTGGAGGGTCACTCCATTAAACCGACTCGTCAACTGGACTTCAGTGTACACTGAGAGCTCTATTTCTGGCCTTTACAGAAAAGCTCTTTAAAAGGTTCTGCTTTCTGACATATGGTTCTTTGTAGAACTCTGGGAAAACCCCTTTTCCAGAGAAAGCAGATCAGTCATCCCCCCTCCGTAAAAGGGAGCAACTGACCAGCGTGCTGCGTGTGCCAGAGGCCCTGGAGCGGCTATGCGGTGCAGTGCGGTACGGTGGCAAGCCGGGGCAAATGGCCGTAACCCAATCCCCCGGCACCGGGGCTTGGAATGAGGGGTGCCGTCCCGCTGAGAGGGCTATCCGTCCTGAGAGGCTGAAGGGCCATGGGGATGAAAGGAGCACGGGAGGCTTTTGTGTGAAAACACGCACACACACACACACACACACACACTCTGACACTTCTTCAAGACCTGAAACACTACACTGGCGAGCCTTGATGCAGTAAGTCACACACTGTCGGGGCTAATGCGCACGCACGGCACACACACCTGCACGTGTCGGGGTAGGACGTACACACGATACACTGGGAAACAGAAATGTGTGCTGAGGCGCGCACACACCACACACACACACACACATGTGCGCACACACACACACACACACTTCAGGCAGGTAGCAGAAATTCCCCAGCCCTTTGTTACTCTGTTAACACGTCAGGGCAGAAAGGCGAGTGCTGGGAGAGATTACAAGCCCTAATGGGGGCTGTGACCAGGGCACAGGCATGGGACATGGCAGCTGTGCAGAAATGCTTAGATGTGTGTGTGTGTGTGAGAGAGAGAGAGAGAGAGAGAGTGAGTTTGTGTTTGTGTGTGTTTGGAATGTCATGTGCCACTTGAAGCCGCAATATCATTAAGAAACAGAGTAAACACCTGACACCTGCACTATGAAAGGACTTGAGTCATTCGCCATGCCGGTGTACCATTGTTTGCTATTTGCTCATTTATTTCCATGAATAATAGTTCTGATCATCACGGATATTGCAGTACTGAGTCTGGTGGTGTCACCAACTGTTTTACTTCATGCTTCTCAGAAAACTGACATGATTACACCAGTCCCAGGAGAGATATGATTTTACAATAACAAGAGAAGGTCTGCAATATCTCTAGATTTTTGCTCACTACAGGCCATTTGTGTCAGGTTTATCACGGTATGGTAGGGATTTGTGTGTGGGTGTGGGTGTGTTTGGGGGGGTGGGTTGGTGGTGGTGAAGGACAGAGTGTGTTTCAGGCTGGTTTGTGTGTCTATTGGCTCAAGAGGCCTGTGAGAAACACATATTTATGTCTTGTCCACCATCTGTTGAGGAATGCAGAATAACGGGCGGAGAAAAGCCCCAATCAAGACACCCCCCCCCCTTTTTGTCAGGGGCTGCGGAAACGTTCTGGAGGAGAAAGCGTCCGTGAGTGCCTCCTCTCTGCTGACTGACTGCTAGGAGTGAGAGAGAGAGATGGAGGGGGTGCTGGGGGGAATCTCAAACTCCATTTAGCCGCCTGTTTACCTAAGAGATGAGCCCTGGACACATCCATTCATGAGCTCAACTCCACTCCCCAGCCCACCACCCCCACTCATCCCCTCCCTCCCATCGCCACTCTCCCGCTTATCTGGTCATGAATATTCCCATAATCCTCCTGGCTCCCATCCCAGAAGCCTTGCTTCCCCCTCCTTCTCTCTTGTCAACAGAGAGGGCCTTTCTCTGCCCATTCAGGAGGTCTCCTCCAGTCCCCCTACATTGAAAGGAGGCCCTGCGCTGATCTCCACATGAAATGATATCTGTTTGACTCCCACTCACCACTGCTCTAAGCTCCTCACACTGAGGTGGTGCAAGGCTGCCTTCAGCTGACCTGTCATTAGACCAGTGGAGGAACAGCATGGACAAACACAACTCAGAGAGAGAGAGAGAGAGAGAGAGAGAGAGAGAGAGAGAGAGAGAGAGAGAGAGAGAGAGAGAGAGAGAGAGAGAGAGAGAGAGAGAGAGAGAGAGAGAGAGAGAGAGAGAGAGAGAGAGAGAAAACAGATAAGCACAGCAAGAAAGACTAACCAATTGCATGAGACAGGATGGAGAAAGGGAGCATGACAGGAAGATGGTAAAGAGTGAAAAACTGAAGTAACAGGAAAAAAAAACATAAAAAGACAAAGAATAAGTAGTGAATTTATTCTAAAGACAGTAGGTCCTAAAAGGCAAACCCCCCAGAGAGATCAGAGCAGGCATTTGTCTGAAGCGAGGATTAGAGATGACATCTGAAAGGTGTGCTACTGTTAGAGAGGGCATCTTTGGGCCAGTGGAAAAAAACAACCTCGGGAAGGAACACACTGAGGGAGAGAGCCCACAAATTAGAAGGTGGCAATGGAGAGATTTCAGCAGCTGGCAGAGTGCCTCTCTCTCTCTCTCCCTCACTCATTCTCTACCTCCGCCTGGGTTCAGAGATGGGTCGGCAGCGCTCTGGGAAACTCCCGCCGCACCTCCTCCAAAAACGCACGGCCAGCTTGCCAACAGTCACAGCCATGCACTTCATCCTCCCTTTCTCTCGCTCCCTGACACACACACACACACACCCCTAGCATAAAGTCCAAAACCAAACTGAGATTTAACAAAGCTTTCATAGGTAGTACAAAGAGTGGACTTGAGAGTGGGGAAAAAACTTCTCCATGGCTCATGCTCCTTAATGGAGACAGACTGAGGCTCTTGCATCAGGCATTCAGAAGCACCATGCGTCATCAACCTGCCTTGTGATAAAAATCTTAAGTGCTGACAGACACCAGGCACTATGCTAAATATTATAGCTGTGCTCACAAACCCTAGAAAAGACAGATATATATATAGATATTTTTTTTCTACCATCAAAAAAAAAACTAACATTTATTCTGGATACAATAGTGGGTCAGTGTGTGAAACTACACATACCCCTAAAGGCTCACTCTCATTTAGCTCTGATTGGTTGTATCTCTTCCTTGTACATTAAGGCTACTTCTGTTATGAAAAGCAAAGGGTCAGTAAGCTTGCAGTGGCACGATTTCAGGTAAGCCATCATGCAAAAATAGCTGCATTTAAATACAGGCTAAAACGGCACTATTTGTAGCATATACACACAAGGTGCTTTCTCGTCCTTCCCATGTGTGTAATGAAATAGCATTCACAGCATTTAGAAGCATGAGGGATGCAATGTTGAGTTCACTACCCTTGCAATTTACTTCAAAGTTTAGCCCCTCTACCTGTCTAGTCCATGAGATCTAGCTGCTGAAGCTCAATCCTGCTTGCATGACACCGGAGCAATACAGAGAGTTGCAGCACTCTTTGTTGTTGCCACTAGTGTGACAACTCGGTGAAGTTTCGATGTCTTCATGTTTAATGCATTTTAGGAAAGATTGCAGCAATCCACCTATGCAGCCATTCTGTAGGTGGAGGGGTGCTACTGACTGACAACAACCAAAAACTCTCAAAAAAGAGGCATTCGTCAACATTTCAATCTTAACCATCGTATTTCATCATGAATGATTAGAAAACAAGGCTTTAAGTGTAAAAAAACGAACCTAGTCAGTTGGATTCATTTTTCAATTAATTGCCCAGCCCTAGTTACATTCCAAAATCGTGGTTGGCAAATTGGCACTAAAGACTGTGGGGAAAAAACTGAGTCGGTCAGGTTATGACAAACAAGAACAATTTTAAGGATGGCCTCAATGTCATTATTGGTGGTAAGCATGCAAATCATGCTGATATCCAACGGCTCTTAGGGGCTGGGAAAATCTTGCACTCCTATGCATCTCAAACATGTCTAAATGTCAGCCAAAAAGACAAGCTCCAATAACCTTATAATACCTCAAATAGCCTTATCAGCACCACTCCTCAGGGATTACACCCCCGACCATCCTCAGGGATGACTCTCCCCGACTACTTCCTACACAATGGGGATGCAAACAAGTGAGAATATAATAGTGATTAGAATTATGATTAGAATTAGAATTACATGCTGCACTAGATTTAACATCCACGTTGCCAGTGGTAGCAGGAAAAAAGCTCTTGTATTGGATGTCTGAGCACGTCCTTCACCTCTGTTCAGCACATGCCAGTGCGCTGAGGCAAGCTGGTCATATATCAGAGGGCTGAGCCGGGGTGCGTGCAGCGCCGGGCCCTGATGGATGGCCGGCCGTGGGAGAGCGAAGGGGGCCGCGGAGCTCCCCTGCATGGGCCATGGGGGGGGACAGGCCTGGTTTTAATGCAAAGCACAGAGAGGGCCGTGATGCTGCTCTCGATATGCCACTAAATCCGTCCTGTAGCATCCACTATAAAAGGCAGCCGCGGACCGGAGGGGAGGAGGAGGTGGCACATAAAACTCCATGTCAACAGCACAATGTGTGTGTGTGTGTATGTGTGTGTGTGTATCTATGTGCATGAGTGTGTGTGTACATTTGTGTCTGTTACCGCTATGAGTCACTGCTGTGAGTACTATCAACAACGCTCTTCACTACCAAGTGTTGTGGGAGTGTGTGGATGTGTATGAGTGTGTGGATGTGTATGAGTGTGTGGATGTGTATGAGTGTGTGGATGTGTATGAGTGTGTGGATGTGTATGAGTGTGTGGATGTGTATGAGTGTGTGGATGTGTATGAGTGTGTGGATGTGTATGCACGTGAGAGCATCAACAGAAAAATGCTTCTTGGTGCGACAATCCCCACAAATCAGCTCCTGGCCTCATGTCTAAAACAGATGCCTGTAAGCACCACCATTATCCTTTTCTCCACACACACACACACACACACACACACACACACACATGCAGCCCAGCCCAGCCCAGCCCAGCCCACCCTCCACTAAGCCTGGGTTCACACTGCGGCTAGCAGCTCAATTAAAGTAGAAGAGTTAAGGAGGAGAAGATATCAAAGACTGCAAAATCAAATGGAGCCCCCCCCCACACCCTTTCCTCACAGAGGAGGAGCACTGGCCATTTTTAAAGAACCCCGAGCATTCAAGGACAACATGTCCGATGGAGATGATTCAATTGGGTGGACGCAGCCTGCCACTCGGTCAGTCACAGAGGAGGAAAAGTGGGAAATGACTTTATGAAATTAATCGCCATCTGTAGGTCGGCGTCCAGGTGCGGGCCGAGAGGAACGATGAGAGCACGGCGACTAACATGACAAACGGCCGTCCACTAAGAGAGGGTGCCATTGTGGAGAGGCCGCTGATGTGCAGAAATCAGATGGTCTTACTGGCAGGAGGATGCCTGCTGAATTGGTATTGAATGGAATCAAACTGATTTATGAAACCCAGTCCTCCTTGGCACGGATCACTCCCAAAACATTACATAGTAAATGTAGACATTATAAGTTTTGGGAGTATCATACACTGTGCGGACTTTTATCACTGAAGCACCAATCTCTATATTGGCCTAAAATTATTTGAATTTTGTTTATGTCGTCGTAAACTAAGCTGTATGATGACAGTATGGCAAAGTCCGAAAACAAACAGAACAGACCAACATAAATCCTGAATTCTACACAACTTGATGACGATTGTTATTCCTAATCTCATGACTTTTCACTAACATTTCACACTGCAGTGCAAATTCATGTCCTTGAATGTCTCTCTGCGATCAAATTGTTTCCGGTGCTTTGAAGGAGACAGGAGGTAATTCTGATCTTGGCAAGCTTTCCTCATGCCTATGCAGGTGTCTGGACCACCCTGGGCTGAACTCTGGAAGCTATCCTGACACACACACACACACACACATACACACCTCAAATAAGTGTTTAATTACAGGGCAGGGAAGGGTGGCAAGAGAGGGGCAAGTCCCAGCGCACACAATCCCCAACACAGCCCTAGGGACAATAGAGGGCTGTCCAAGACTCTATGTGTGTGTGTGTCTGGGAGAGAGAGAGCGAGAAATGCATACAGAGACAGAGAGATACGAAATGTGTTTGTGTGTGTGTGTGTGTGTGTGTGTGTTTGTGCACACACAGAACCGGTGTCCATGCCGGAGCATGCTCTAATTACTACATGTCAATCCCAGGCCAGGCCACGCCACTGACCCTGAACGGCCTTCGCAAACAAGCACCACGGCCACACTCTGGCAGGCACACCCCCCTACACACACACACACACATACACACACACAAACAAACTAGCTAGCTCAGCCCTCCACTTCCCTACTCAAATCCCTCTAACAACTGTGGGGCTCCTGCTGCAGCTGTGTGTGTAACAGTCACATTCCGTAACGCTTCGACAGCAGCATTGTGTGTGTGTGTGTGTGTGTGTGTGTGTCTGTGTGTGTGTGTGTGCGTGCATGTGATCTACCTCTATGACAAACACTGCCTGAACCTGTGCACTTCTTAATGCTGCCTGATGTCATCTTCCTCTCTCTGGCTGCAACTGTTCAAACACTCTTTCTCTGACTGTCTCTTGGCTAAAGCACATAGGCCAGTGTGTACCTATGACTGATATTACACTTATTTAGAGATGTATATTCTATGCATTTATGTACGTATGCATTTACATATGTATATTGGATACAACCAGCTTTATCATAATTATGATTAACAACATTGTTAGCTTGTCGCTAGCTTTTGGCACGGGGCTGTCCAGGTGTCTGCTTCCCAGATGAGGGGAGCAGGAGAGGGACCTGACCCACATTGGCCACCTCCCCCCCTGGAAATACTCGAGGAATGACAGCATGTCAGCTGTGCTCGTGGCGTCCTGATGAGAGACGCTACGCGACTCTATTAATACCGCGTGAGAAAGGAAGCGTATGGCTTTCCCATTATCTCCCCGGACTGAGGGAGGGCGTGGGTGTGTGCTCTTGCTCCGAGCCACATGAGAGAGTGCGGAGTGTGAGTGTGTGCGTGAGAGAGAGAGTGTGAGTGAGTGAGTGAGTGAGGAAGTGTGTGAGTGAGTGTGTGAGTGAGTGAGTGAGTGAGTGAGTTTCGAGGCACATGAGTCAGTGTGGAGTGTGAGGGTGTGAGTGTGTATGTGTGGGTGTGGGCTTTGAGGCACATGAATCGGTGTGGAGTGTGTGTGTGTGTCCGTCGAGGCACATGAGTCAGTGTGTGTGTAATATTGCTGGGAGAGTGCATGTGCAGGAGTGCATAGAGGGCCCCCAGAGCGGATGCTGGCCGCAAGGCAGGAGTGACATCTGTGGCCCCTGAAACGGGTCCTTGCGGGCCCCCGCGAGTGATGAGAATGGACGGGAGGGAAGGAAGCTCACGCCACACCTCCATACATCATCCCCATCACTGTGTTCAGACTCTGAGAGTAGTAGGTATATCTCTCTTTCTCTACCTCCCCCCCTTCTGACTATGGAGCAGAAAGAAAATCCCCCTGTAGTACAGATGCCTTTGCAGGGCTGAGATTTATGAATGAAGGCTGGCCAGAAAAGAAGAGAGGAAGAGAAGAGAAGAGAGGAGAGGTTGAAAGTTAGATGGATGAAGGAACAAAGAAAGCAGAAGAGAAAAGGATGTTGGCATCAGCAGGGCCCCAACTTCACAGCTTCACAGTCTAATGGTGGTGTGGGTGAGAGGTAAGGTGGGGTTGCCAACTGGATTTATGTGTGTGTGTGAGTGTGAGTGTGTGTGTGTGTGTGTGTATGTGTGAGAGTGTGTGTGTGTGTGTGTGTGTGTGTGTGTGTGTATGTGTGTGTGTGTGAGAGAGAGAGAGAGAGAGAGAGAGAGAGAGAGAGAGAGAGAGAGAGAGAGTGATTCTGGGGTTAGTAATCCCACCGTATATAACATCTCTCTGTCACAGGCAGGGCAGGGCACAGCCTACATGTGCTTTTCAAATCAAGGAGCCCTGTATGAAAGCACATTAGTGTATTTGTAAGGAGGTATGTGTGTTTCAGTGTGTGTGCACACGAGACAGAGTGTGAGTGAGAGAGTGAATAAATGTGGGAGAGGCTGAGTAGTAAGAAACAAACGAAAAGGTGGAGGACTGAAAAAGGAGAGTAGCTGGCCCTACATGAAAAAGGGAGCAGAGTGGACGTCTATCTAAAATAGACACTGGACCTCTCCAAACTCCTGTCAGTCTGTCTGCTTGCCCGCCAGTATACGGACGGCTTGGACTGCACTGGGCTCCCTACCCCTGCAATCCTTTGTCTTGACAAGTGCTGGAGTCCACACACAAACCCCCTCTGTATGACTTACACAAACTTTAAGTGCTCTCTGAAGATCTCCTGCCGGTGCTGCGCACAAGACTCTGACTTCTTGCTTTCATTCAGGACTAAGTTATGTACTCCTGCCATTTATTCCCAAACAAAGTGCGCCAAGAAGATAGGAAGACATTTTTCCCCTCCGCGCCTTCAAAATAGCACCAGGACATATGAGACTGACTGATAGCTCAGGGGCTTAACTCCCAGAAGCAGACTACTCATTTTCCCAGGCACTGAGAGGTTTTGTGTGTGTTTGTGTGTGTGTGTGTATGTATAGAGTAGATGATGTGGGGCCCTGGCTCAGGCATCTCTCCAGTGATTGATGGCACGCTGTCCTGATGATCCTCTGCCTATCTCCGACATACACAGACAGCTTTCTGCCAAACACCAAGTTAAAGGACTGGAGCATGATAGCATTAGCGGTCAGCAGACCCCTCTGTGGCTTCTGCGACGGCCACACAACACCAGCCTCCACTGGTTAAAGAGGGAGAGAGAAAGACTAAAAGCTGCTCAACAATTAGGTTAGCCAGAGAGGCTAAAGACATTGCGCAGCACGCCCACATCCACAAGATAGGAATTCAGAACACCACACACACACCCCGACGCACAGGGAGGGGGAGAGTCTTCCCTTCCCAAGCTTCTGCTGTGACCTGATGCCTAGAGTAAACACCATTAAACCCTGCACACACACACACACACACACACACAGAGAGAGTAAGAGAGCGAGAGAAACTCAGACACTCCTACAGTATTCATCACACCCAAACACAGACAGAGGAAGTGAAGGAACACTTTTTGTCTAAGCCCCGTTAATCTGGGCAATTTTTTTCCCCTCTCCTGAGCACAGAGAAAGAGGATGAAAGGAGAGTGGGGAGACATGAGATGTGGAGTGTATGTGTGTGTGTATTCAGACATTCAAACGCAATAGAACAGGTCTGAACACCACTGTCTTATAACTTTGCTCTGAGACACCTGACGGCTGACTAGGAGGAGGATATCTAGTCTATTCTCCAGGTCACAGCAAAGATCACTATCTGGACACAGTTCTCATCTAAAGACAGAGTGAGTGTGTGTGGGGGGGATGTCCATAAATATGACTTGCATTAAGTCCCTGGCAAGAACATTGCAACTGCAATCAGCACCTGTGCAGTGGCTCGTCAGTAATCCCAGGACATGATTACTGTTCACAGGTCTTTAAATACATTGTAGTACTCAACAGAAAGAGAGAAGGTTTGTGCATACGAAAGCAAGAAAGAGTGAATGGAAGCAAGGAAGAAAAGAAAGAAAGAAAGAAAGAAGGCAAGTTAGAAAGAAAGATGCAATAAGCTCTCAAAAGCCTTTCCATTCAGTGTCAGGCAGCCACCTATGACCTATACATCTGGCCTGAGTCGAGACGAGACAAGCGAGCACACAGCCCAACTGTACACATAAACACCCAGAAATGCAACCCCCTTCAACATAAATCTATTCCAAGTAAGCCCCGGCTAAGTCTCTCAACCTTGCCAAGGCCTCGCCCCAGCACGAGAAACTCTTCTACTGTAAAAGCCTCTGGCGCCATCCCAATGGGACCCGAACACCAGCAGCCCAAGAACTTTTCCACTGGCCGCTCATTTGGAGGGGGGGGGGAGAAAAAAAGGAAAGAATAGCAGGGTAGTTGACACAACAATTTTCCAACATAAAAACAGAGTGAGTGGAAAACGTCTACGTCAACACATAAATACACACACACACAGAGCATCTCCCCGTGTGGGCTGTCACAAGGGATGTGGCCGGGGCTAAAAACAGCAGAGCAGCACGCTGGCGCTCAGTGGCGGTAATTGAATTGGGACTATTAGGGAATTAGTGGGGCCACGTTATATGGTGGTGCACTATGGTGCTCTGTGGTGTATGTGTGTGTGTGTATGTGTAAGAGAGAGAGAGTGAGTGGGGGGTGGCGCTGGGTGGGTTCGTCATCTCCTGATGGGCCTGCAGTCTCGCATTAGACACGGGCACAGCTCCAGTGATGGAAGCACGGCTCGCATGCACACCCACCCACACACACACACACACACACACACACACACACACACACACACACACACTCTCTCTCTCACACACAGGAGAGGAGTGGAGATCCAGGAACGCTGCCATGCAGCTGCGATGGCATGCCATCCCCAAATGGGGTTGGACACACTTCAGACATCAGACACATGCACACACAAACACACGTCTATGCATCACACACATGCATGTGTGCCTTTACTCAGTGACTGACTATCCACGCACACAATCTCTGTCTCTCTCTCACACACACACAAACACACACCATCTGCCCATCTTAAATATCTAAATACACCCACCGCCCAATACACTCTCACACACACACACCCAGATGCAAGCTCACTTAACACCTCCCTCACAGTAGACATGCATGCCATAGTGACAGGTCTGAACGCAGCCCTGTTTGAACACCATATCCACATATTGCGATTCTCTCTCATACACACACACACACACACACACACACACACACATATAGGACCCCCTGTGTGAAACCAGAGCAGAGTTCTGCGAGCAGAGGCACATCACTGCAAACTCCACACTATCCCTCAGGGGAGAGAAGGGGAGAGGGAGAGAGAGAGAGAGAGAGAGAGAGAGAGAGAGAGAAAGAGAGACAGAGATAGAAAGATGTGTATGTGTTTGTCAGGGGGAAGTGCTCTGCTTAGCAACAGACCTCCCTCACCACCCTCACAAACTCCCTCTAAAATCAGCCCTTTCAGCAAACAGACAAACAGGTGAGGAGCAGGTCACACACACACACACACACACACACACACTGGGAGTTGCCCTCACCGCTTAAAGCCTCAACCACCTGACCCTGAGGTCAACTATCTGGTCTGGCTTTTGATGACCTTTTACAATCAATAGATCAGAGAGAGAGAGAGAGAAACAGTGAGACAGAGAGAAAAAAAACAGAGAAGCAGAGAGAAAGAGGCAGAAAGAGAAGAAGCAAGAGATAAAGTGAGAATGGCAGAGAGGAAAATGCAGAGGAGAGATGGAGAAAGGGAATGGTAATGATTGCACAGAGCATATGGGAGAAGAGGCCAAAACTGGGGGGAGGGGGGTTGCCAGAAGGGGAATGTGTAGATGAGTGAGGCATGCTGGGAAAATCCTAGGGGTGACGTCAGTTTGCGAACATGCAGAAAACCCCACCCTGATCTGGAAGACTCTTCAGTCCTCAATCAACCTTCAGACCTCAGGAACAGCAGAACGTCTCAACTGGGGAGACCCCCCCCCCCCACACACACACACATCCCCCATACAACCTCCAAGCCCCTTCCCCTGGGTGGGCTGTGATGGCCATGCTGGCTGGGGTATCATGAAGCAGGAGGCCAGACTGGTTACTGGCTCTTACAAACTCTGGAGGTCGGCAGGGGAGAACGCCGGCAGAACTCCAAGTGCTGGAGAGGAAGCTTGGTGTAATTGCCACGTGTATATTGACCTGCTGGCACCTTGTGTGTGTGTGTGTGTGTGTGTGTGTGTGTGTGTGTGTGTGTGTGCGTGCGTGTGCATGTGTGTGGAGGGGAGTCAGGCTATGGTTTCATCCCAGCGTGGAGACACACACTGCACCCCTGGGTGGCAGATGCACACAGAGATGCTGCTGTTGAGAGTTCATTACTCTCAGGAGATATCCCCCTTTACACACACACACACACACACACACACAGACACACATGATGAGTCCCTGTGAGGAATGTGGAGAATGATGAGGAGGTACAGGCCCAGACCAGACCCACATGGGAACTGTGCTGTCAGGCAGCACTGCGCTGTGCAAGTATAGGAGACAGGACAGAACATTGCATGCGTGTGTGTGTGTGTGTGTGTGTGTGTGTGCATGCGTGGGTTTGGCAAGATGGCTGCTCTCTTCTCAATCTTTCTCAGTTCAGTGTTTGCAGTGACTTACACAGATAGATGGTTACAATTCAATGCACAGGAGAGGTCCTTGTCTCTCTCTCTAAGGTTAAGATGGAGTGTTGTTCAGGGCCAGGGTGGCACAGGCGAGGGTGAGGCGGTGCAGGTGAGGATGGGGTGCTCAGGGAGCAGGTGTGGAGTGCAGGGTGTGTCACATCATGCCGCACACACACACGGCACGCCTCGTTAAACATCAAACGTGTGCAACGCGAGGCTAACTCGTGCCGCCCCACGCAGGAACACGGCTGCAAGGCTGGACAAGTCTGGGACTGCAGGCCTCCCACTTGCCTGTGTATATGCATGTGTATGTGTGTGTGTATGTGTGTGTGTGTGTGTGTGTGTGTGTGTGTGTGTGTGTGTGTGTGTGTCTCCAGTCCTGCCTGGCCCGCAGGGCATGGGGAGCAGTGCTGGCGGAGAGTCTGACATTGCGTTGGCTCAGTCTCGCTCTCTTAGAGTTTAGCCGCCTGCTCTTGCCCTCGCTTTGGTCCCATGTCTGTGTGTGTGTGTGTGTGTGTGTGTGTGTGTGTGAGCATGTGTGTGTTTGTTTAAGCCCTATCCTGGGAGGATAAGTGAGGTAAACTAGGCTCAAGGCTGGTTTTGACAACTGATGTATGAGCGTGTGTGTGTGTGTGTGCGTGCGTGGGTAACACCAGGGTGACGCTTGCTGCCAGCTGGGCGTAAGAGAAGACACCTGCCTGCCACAATGGTTCACACCACTTGCGGCAGGAAGAAGACGTGCACGTACACACACCACACGCAGCACAAGACAGCACAAGAAATGGGAAGAAAGAAGGCAGTGGTGTGTGTGTGTGTGTGTGTGTGTGTGTGTGTGTGTGTGTGTGTGTGTGCGCGCTTGCGTGCGTGAGAGACAGCGCCTGTGAAAGCTAACAACAGAGGCAGGCTGGCAGCATGTCTCCCTCGTGCTCAGTTAATTATCCGCGTTAGAGCACTTAGCAGGAGTCCACTCGCTCTGCCTGCCTGCCTGCCTGCCTCTTTCTTCTCCTTTTCTCTTTCATGCCACTCTTCTTCTCTCTAATCATTCCACTCTTTCTTCCCCTCTCTCCATCCCCTCATCACCCTCCTCACAACACCTCCTCTTTTTTTTTTGCTTCCTCAATAATGAGCAAACTCAAGTGTTTTCCATGTGCTAGCAACAGTGAAGGAAGCGTACTCACACACACACATACACACACACCAAACAGCAAACACACATGCCCAGGCTTGCCTGGACTGGCATAAAAGCCCCTGCTGGAGAGGTGGGAGGTCAGAGGAGCTCCTTTGTGTTTACCTCAGCCTGGGTCAACTGTGTGCTCTTGTGCGTCAGCATCACACACACATTCAAACCCACACATACTTACTTACATCACTAAAGGCAAAAGGACAGGTCTCCTGCTCCAGCACAGTGGGCACTAACAGAGACACACACACACACACCCCCACAGCCTGCAGTTCTGCTCCTCCGTTCTAGAACACTGGGCACTAAGAGGTCAGGAAGAGAGGGAGAGAGTGAGTGAGTGAAAGAGAGAGAGAGAAAGAGAGCGAGAGAGTGAAAGAGAAAGAGAGCGAGAGAGTGTGTGAGTGGAAGAGAAAGAGAGAGAAAGAGAGAGAGAGAGAGAGAGAGAGAGAGAGAGAGAGAGAGCGAGAGAAGCATGGAGAAGAGGGCCATGGTGAGTTTTGTGTGCAGTGACCGGTGAAGCGCCAGCTCCCCATGGGGACCCCCAGGAGAATGGGGCCGTCTCCGGGAGAATGGAGCCACTCTCTGTGGGCAAACACTGGCCCTCTCTGCCCAGCGCGCACACACACACACACACACACGCACACACACGCACACACACACGCACACGCACACACACACGCACACAGCCACCTGCCACCCATTGTGCTCCCCAGCACAATTAGTGACAGTTTAGCGGTTTCCAACCCACAGCTGATAACAATGCGGAGGCAAGATTGTTTGTCCCACTTCTATTGATGTTGACGGAGGCACCAAGTACAGTGACCTACTGTTGAGACGGATTACTACACAAGCTAGAGGTCTCAGATGTGACCTCAACGGCTGGTCAAACCGCGGCCCTTCCGGGACCTTAAAGCCCTGTGTGAGTGAGTGTGTTCTGTGGAAGTGTCTGTGGTGCCGCAGAGCGCCAGATTTGCCCCACTGTCAGAAGACCAGAGTCTTGGAGCCGTCCACTGTGTGACCTGACCATAGAGGGAGGGGAGCACCTGCACAGGGTTGCAATCACACACACTTAACATATCCCCAGATCCACTATGCAGACATTTTCAGTCAATCAAACTAAAACACATCCAGGCTATGTATCTTATTTGACAATCTCACTATGTGTAGAGCTCAATAATAACAATCAAAATGTGAAAATCTCTCTGACAATTTAGAGTGGTAACAAGTGCAGCATTCAATCCTCAAGAGCAACGTGTTTGTCCCAGTCAGAGCAGGCATGCAAGTCTACTCTAAGCAGCTGACACAAGACCATGCTTAGAGACAGATAGAGAGAGAGAGAGAGAGAGAGGGAGAGAGAGAGAGAGAGAGAGACAGAGACAGAGACAGAAAGGACTCCTTGATAACGTCAAAAGGCTCTCCACCCTCCAAGCTGTCTGAGTGGATAGCCGTTAACAACGCATCATCAACACATACTGAGGAGTCACCACAGAGGAGAACGCCACATTCCCCTACTGTCTAAACACACACACACACACACACACACACACACACACACACACACACACTAAATCTTGTTTGCACTTAAGTGGTGTACACGCCACTGTGTAATAACAGTCCAGTGTTAATGTGCGTGAATTTGTGTGTGTAGGTGTGTGTGCACAAGGGCACAAGTCTGGGCTTGCCTGTCTGGGTTTGCCCAAATGGTGGGTTTAATCAGTCTGACTATTTGACAGTTTCCAAGGCAGTGGACATGACAGGGGGCGCGCCGCCTGCAGCCAGCAGCTCTTAACTTGCCCCTGCTCCCTCACTTGCTCTCTCCCTCCTCCACCTCCACCTCCCCTCCCCTCCACTCTCTCTCTCTCTCTCGGACTTCTCTTCTCCAAGCAGTAATTAAGCACTCCAGCCCCGCAACAGTGATGGAGAGAAAGTGAGAGGGACAGAGGAATAAAGCAAAAGGTAGAGAGATTGCAAGGTTGAGAGAGAGAGAGAGAGAGAGAGAGAGAGAGAGAGAGAGAAAGAAAGAGCAAGCACAACAACAGAGAAATAGAGACATCCATGAATAGATAGAAGGAGTGAGAGAGAGAGAGAGAGAGAGAGAGAAAGAAAAAGAGATGTATGGTCTAAATACTGAAAGATAAGAAGCTGATTAAGCCTGTGTGTGTTTAATCATGTGTGCTCTAGTTAATGTGTAGAACATAGATATAGTGCATATTAGCAATGCATTTCCACATATGAAGGAAATATTGCCTCTTTGCAAATATGACCAACATTGGCCCAGCACGATACAATCTGAATTGAAAAATCAGATTAGGCAGCAGTTCAGTTCCAAACACAGACCATATGGAGCACAGCTTCAAGTGAAGGAGCACTGGAATAAGACAAGGTCACATGACACCACAAGACCAACTTGCACATACTTTACACTCCAAGAAATCAGAATCATCTTCCAGTGACTGTTGTGCACATGACAGCATGAGAGATGTAGACCAGATTGTAGTTCAAGTCACTGGCAATGGGGACTTCTCCGCTGTCGGCTCTCCACACAAACACACACACCACACAGCATGCGGAGGCCAGGGGAAGAGGGGCCTTTTGTTAAGCTCTACTGACACCTGCTGGCTTAGTGGAGAACAACAAAACAAAACCTAAAGCCAGAGCACTTCACCACAAAGCTTCAGTTCTGGTCTCATCGTTGATGCCATGGAAAACATGAATGTTGACAGCTGAAAGCCGTCTGTCGGTAATGGGTCCTTTCATCTCATGCACTGGGGGTCGGCGGGGGTGTAAGCTGAGAGTGGACTGTTTGGTGACATTCATAACCACAGCATGCCAGAATGCACACTGGTGGTCCTGCCTGTGTGAGTCTTGTTTTGGTAGGTGTGTGTGTGTGTGTGGGCGCAGTAGTGTGTGTGTGTGGGTACACAGGAGTGGTGTTTGGCAACTCAGCCTGTTTTCACTGGAGAGTGTTAAAACATCATGGTGCACTTAGTGCAGTTCTACTGATGGGTTGAGAGCATGTGAGTCAGTTTGTGTGTGTGTGTGTGTGTGTGTGTGTGTGGCAGGGATGTAGCGTGACTCACTGAGGTCCTCGGCCAACTGCACTCTCCTGCCGGTGATCAGCTGGACCTTCTTCTCCGTGTCCTCCCCAAAGTCCTCGAGAACCTCCTTAACATTCTTCTCCAGCCGACGTACTGGACAAACACACACACAGACACACACACACATAAATCACATGTGCATACAAGTGTGGATAAACACATAACACACACACACACACACCAAAACCCATTAGCACACACAAACACACTGTCAGTTACTAATCTGCACTGCAGATGGCTATTCCGCTCCATTTCACACAAGACGTGATGCCATTTGTTGACGCAATTCTTCCAGCGCAGTCTAAGCATGGCAGCCGTGTGTGTGAAGTCTTTGCTTTATGATGTGCCCCGACCACTACAAAGCGCCATGGCGTGAGGCGGAGGGAGCACGAGGCGACATACCCTCCGTGTTGGTGAGCTGTTGCCTCAGCGTGTTGGCAGTGATGGCCAGCATGCGTTGGATCCTCCAGAACAGCACTATGTCATTGCACTCCAGCTGCAACACACACACACACACTTTTATATTTACATTTAGGCATTTAGCAGACGCTGTTATCCAAAGCGACTTACAAAAGAGGATAACATTCTACACTAAGCTACACACACACACAAGTAAGAGACAAACACAGAGATTTGTCAGACCAATTCTGAGTGAGTTAATAATACAATAGAATGCAAATGCAAAAAAGACTCACTTCTGAGTCTACGAAATGTCTCTGGTAGTAGTAGAAGCCTCGTCGGCAGAGGTTGCAGTGGGCCAGGGCCTTCTGCAGGAAATGGCGTCTGTACAGCTGGTGCCATGTGTCCTTGATCTGTCAGAGATGGATCGAGAGAACAAGAGAGAAAGCATGAGAGAACGTCAGAAGAGGGAAGAGAGAGAGGAGAAAAGAGGGGGCTGGGGGTTGCAGGAAGTCGATGAAAGTCTGTGTGTGAGTGTGTGTGTGTGTGTCTGTGTGTCTGTGTGGGTGTGTGTGTATGTGTTGGTGTGTGTGTGTTTGTGTGTGTGTGTGAGCGAGTCAGCTCTGACGTCCATGAGAGTGAGCCTGTGAATGTGTTTCCTTTCTCCCTCTCCAGCCGAGGCTGTGTTTGACAGCTCCTCTGGGGGAGTGATGCACTGCTGACGTGTGTGATCGCACGCCTCATCAGACGATGTTCGTGAGACACTTGAGTCACTCAGGGCACAGGTATGATTCAGGTGCTTAGGAGCTCTATGTGTGGGTGTGTATGTATGTGTGTATGCGGGAGGATTACAACACGTCTAAGAAGATGTGCCCATGAGAGCGGCCTTGAGACATTCAGACGTTAGAGCATCAGCTGCTTTTCCTGAGGTTCTAGCATCTTTGGAAGTGCTAGTGAATTTTGCTTTTAGTTTGAAGCCATCATGCAAAGCAGCACATGTGCTCCAAACAACCTCTGCATCCCAGACTAACTAAACAGTCACTGCTATTGACACATTCCCCTCTGGATGCCTCATAGCCAGCAGGCCCAACGACCAATGACTAACAAGCTCAGGCACTGATTGGGTCTCCAGCACGTCAATCAAACCAATGCTTGCAGCCGATTGGGAGGAAGGGAGAGGGACACGAAGAGGAACGTAGAGATGTTTTCAGATGTTTCCAATGTGGCATTCAAGTGTGTGAGATGTGGGAATCTAAGCAGTGTCAGTGGGTTTAAGGGCTGTTGGGGTGAGTGTGATGGCGAGAGTAGCCCTCACCAGTGCGGGGTCCACATCCACGCCACGGGATTCCAGGTTCTTGCGCACGGTGGTGACCTCATCGTTGGCCAGGTAGGCCGTGTGGTCCTCCTGCAGCTTCAGCAGACGCTCCAGCTCGTTTTTGGTTTCGTTGCGGATGTGCTGCGCACACACACACACACACACACACACACACAAAACATCAGAGATATTCTGAAGCCACATCAAGTAATCAGAGTATTGAGAGTCAACAAATCTTCTCCAAACTTGTTTTCTAAGGAAGAGAGAGTTGCCATTCATCTTGTTTGTGTCCTTTCAGTTTGAGGTGGTTTACTTCCTCGAGTGGTCACAACTCCTATGTCAGTGTGTGAGGGAGTGTTTCCCCGACTGACCTGGTCTGGTGAGCGGTTTGTCCAGTGCATCCACCTCTCCCTCCAGTCGGGCCCCACCATATCATGGATTACTGACTCGGCTGAGGACGGCCACACACAGAGCAGACAAAAGCATCAGTAGGGGGGTCAGTAAGGAGAGGGCATAAAGAGAGATGAGCACATGTAGTTAGGTGGAGACTGTGACAGATGAACTGAAGCGAGGATGATGGTTCACAAGCCAGTCTGACCTGACTGAAATTCCAAATCTATGATTCAGTGCTTTACATGGTTTCATAGTTACATGGCAACCCGTCAGATGGCTTTCTTCTTGGACATTATTCAGCCAACTCTAACATTCCCACTTTCATGAACTAAAGAAGCTGAATTTTTCATATTTACACAGTCATTAAAAACCTACTGATAGCCACTGTTGCACCACACATCTACTCGTTACTGGTAGTCTGCCTGCCAAACCTATTAAGCAGTAACATGCTCTTTGGGGAATAAGATGAACCAGGGTTTGATACAGATACATGACATATACCCTGTACAATAGCACAATAAAGTACAATAGCAATGCAAACAGTCCCACACTTCATTGCTGAGGCCTAGATGCAGCATGTTGGAGTGGGTGTGAGAAGTGTGCCAGGAGTAGTGAGCAGCCCTTACTGTCTTTGAGGCGCGACTGCAGAGTTTCCTCCATGAACTGGATGGCGGCGTCCCACTGGGGCTTGTCTGTGATGGAGCGGTCCTCAAGGGTGTTGTGCTGAATCACCCTCTGGGGACACACACAAACACACCATCACTCGAATGTCAGCTGCCATGCATATGACTCCAAAACATTTGACAACATAGAAGAGGTAAACTGTGTGTGGATCTGAGAAAACTTCAAATCTACAGGTTATGTGTTTATATTATTCTGGTAGACATCAGTGACTATGACAAGGGAAGTGGTGGGGACTTGTGCGATGTTTTTAAGGGTTCACAGGACTGAGGATTTGGCAATAGTCCAATTAAAAGGAATCCCTTTCAGCCAAGGTAAATGGTGTCCAACTTTAGCTAGGCTAGCTCCTTGACATTAGCCCAGTGAAGGCTGATGTTGTTTACCAAGCTGTCCATGGCTCTCTCGTTCCACTTGTGCCTCTTGATGCTCTCGTCCTTGACGGCCTCCTTCAGCTTGTCAAAGATGTCATCCTGGTCTTTCCCTTTGTACTCTGCCATGAAGCGGGCAAACTCTTCCTGCAACGTCTCCCAGGCAACCTTTAACAAAACAACAATTAAGATGCATTGATGAAAGAAAAGCAAGGCACATTTGGGACAATGCTCATTTGTCCAATGTATACAAGACTTCATTGCAAAGCCAAGCAACTCGGAAAGGACAACTCTCTCATGAAGTCTGTGAAATTTCATTGTCAATATGACTAGACATGAGTGCATTTTAAGAGCCTTCATCAATCCTGACAAATGAGCATTTAATGAGGAGCCATTAAAGGCAAAGTGGAACTTGCCTTTAATAAATTAGGCTACAAAGATGCGATTCTGTGTGTAATAATCTCTTTCATAAGACATCATCTCTGTAGGCATGTCAGGCAATGCTTAACACACAATAACTCTGTAGCTCTACTAATAAACTGCAGTACTACTGAGGAGAGGTGAGAGAGAGGATTCTCACCTCCAAGGCTTTGTGGGGCAGCTGCTTGTCTGTCCACTGCTTGAGCTTGATGTCCACAGTTGTGTTGAAGGTGCCCGAGTCCATGGTCTGGGCGGCCGGCAGGTAGATGTTCTCAATGACGTGGGTGGACACCCTCTCCCACAGCTTCTTCTGCAGGATTGACTCCCTGCCCAGGTCAAGAGGTCAATGAGAGGAGAAGAGTACATCAGTCACAGAATCACTTTTCTTCCCACACGTGACCTCTGGCCTTGTTCTTCTGAGCAGGATGCACCGGTTTTGTCAATTAGGGTTCAGACGTCTAGAGACTCACCGTGTGTGACCCCAAAAAAACAAAACGATAACCCTCACCTACATCCCATGCTGTAAGCTCGCTGGAGCCTAATTGATGTGGAAGACCTTTCAGCTTCATCAGCACGCAGACACATATTGAAACCTGGCCAATGTTTGGAGGTGTGTGTGTGTGTTCTGGTTTTCGAAAGGCTGCTGGGTGACAATGGCGGCAGCGGAGGCGCTTCCCAGTTTCCCGCCGGTGGCCACTGGGACGGCCATTTATCATAATGCCATGCTCATATTTCATTGTTTCCTCCGCCGCTTTGTTGGGCCGCCGTGTGTCGATACAGCGGCGCGCTGATGGCACCAACTAGCGCGGGGGCCGGCTAGGCCTGACCCAGGGCCCATTCATCACGCCATTGATCTGAGCTTGCCTGATGGAGCTCGCCGCGGCCTCGGCTGCACCTCTGATCTATTCCACTTAAGCTCCTCTCCCTCTGGGAACCATTCGCAAAGCCCTTCTCCCTCTCTCTCTCATACACACACACACACACACATATATAACAAGGCTTTGCCTCTGTGTGTGGGGTGAGCCAGACCCTTTTTTTTTATTATCAGTTCACAGAGCGCTGGAAGTAATTGGTCGCCGTTTGGGTCAAGGGGTTGCTTGATATGAGCATGATGAATTGAACTTACTTTACTTTCATTGTTTTGATTGCTTGTGTATGTGTGTATGGGGTAGGGGCGGGTGGTCTGTGTGCCATTTCCTGAGTGTGTGCTCCAATGCAGGAGCACATGTATACTGTAGCATATGTATTGGCTGGTAATCCTAATGGAAGAACACTTGCCAGTGTTTGGGCGTGACTTGACTCAGGCTGATGACTTCGTCCAGGATCTCATTCTTGGCCTTCTCGAAGAGCTCATTCTGAGGGAACATCAACATCCCATCACACTACTGTTGAGCAACTGCAATGCCACATACACTGAAACACACCAGTGGCTCCCAGCCTGGGAGTGCAGCTGAATCAACTGAGATGAGGGCAGTGATGGAGGACTCACCCGGTCCAGCTCCCGTAAGCGCGGGTAGTTGTTCTTCCACTCCGTCTCCAGGTTGAAGCGAGAGGCTGCACAGCAAGGTTACATGAGGACCGAGAGAATGGATGACAATCAGTTTACACCACCTTACTCTCTGCCTGTCTCACTCTCTCTCTCTCAACCGCCCACACACACACACACAAAAAAAAAATTGTTCTGTCAACCAATCTTCATTTGTCTACAATGCCAAACTTTTATTCTGTCAGATGACCATTCCCACTGTCTCTTTCTCCATTCAACGGGCCACACACACACACACACACTTCTAATGTACAAGGCTACCTGGGAGGGCCCTGTGGTCTAAGATCAATGTGGCTGCAGTGTATAACTCTAAACAAGGTGCGGCTAACTGGCTCCATTCCCTCTAACTAGTGTGTGTGTGTGTGTGTGTGTGTGGGGGGGGGGGGGGGGTCTAGAGCCGTGAGTCTGGCGGCCCGCCGCACCCCTCCCCTGTGCCCCCACACTCCAGCTCACACGCTAATTGCTCCGTTTACTGGTTTGGCCCCAGGCGCCGTGCTGGCGATCGATAACCCTTCAACACAATGGGGAAGAGGAGCAGACGCCCACCAGGTCATAAATCTGCCTCATCTGTGAGCGCGGGACTGCGGAGCCGCTGCGGGGTAGGGCTGGGTAATTGGTGGTGGACCACCACACAGTGCACCAGGTGATGAGCACAAGTGAGGTCTGAGGTAAGGTCTGTAAAATAGTGTGTGTGTGAGTGTGTGTGTGTGTGTGTGTGTGCGTGTGTCTGAGAGAAAGAGCGAGTGAGAGATTCTGAGGAGAGGCAGCTGCTACTGTAGGTTCAGCAGACAATACCTCTTTATGTGGCCTCATTCAGTGACCGGAGCTCTGTTGTCAGTGTGAATGGCAGAGTGAATGCAGGACTTGGGTATTGTAGTGAAAAATACCCATTTTCAAGTGTACTGGTTTCAAAACTGCCCCTCTCGCATACACACACAAGAAGAAAACTAGGACTCATAGCAACTTAACAGTTAGAATGGACATTATGAGGAACAGGTTCACAGAGGCTGCATGCTGATATTTGACCTCACACATGACCTCTGACCTCAGTGAAGTGGTCAGTGAAGGTCATGCAACTCTGCATCTCCTCTCCCATCTCACCTTTGAAGGCGTCTGCCTGCTGCTCCACTGACTCCCGCACCATCTTCCAGAAGCAGTCAGACACAGCCAGACTCAGGTTCTTAGTGGTCACCTGGTGCGCCTTCAGCATGCCGTCTCTACGCACAGCACAACACGACTCAGTGTCAATCATTTCAGGCACCCAATCAGATTATGCATGCTTCACAGCGCTGTACAAGAGCACATGCTTTGAAAATACATCAGCGAAGTTGATGTGCTGGACAATTTTGGGTTTCAAGAAAGTGCACTTGCGTGTATACACTAGATTTGTTTACTGGCTTCAAACCTTAATAGTCTCGAGCCCTGGAAGAAATCTTCCTCATAGTCTTTGATGGAGTCGATGCTTTCACTGCTGCTGCCTGGAAGAGGCAAAATCCACGTTAGGTAATGAGACTACTGCTTGCTTAGACTGCTACTGTTATTACAAACATAGTGTCAAACATACATGCTTTTGTGTGTGTAATAGAAGCCATTTTACCTTTGCCCGTAACCACAGCAAAATATCCTAGAGCCTTCATTGGGAACAGCTTGCCTTCAATAATCTGCTGAATCTATGAAGGAACAGAGGCAATCAAGATTTTAATATGCATCTAATTAAGTAAAATAGCATCTATTCATTCACTTGCACATATGACTTCAATGAGCCACTGAGAGCAGTCTGTGAGCTCCCCCTGGTGGCCAGGCAGTGCTGAGCAGGCAGTAAAAATGTGTGTGGTCCTGTGTGCTGGATGCTTATTCTCACCCTGCTGGGGCTAGACAGGTTCTTCTCTGCCAGGTCCACTTTGGTCAAGACAAAGATGGTTCTCTTGCCCTGGGGGTCCATCTGACTGACCAGGTCTGTGACGATGCTGCGCTCTGCATCCACTGACCCATCTGAGAGGGGACACACAAACACCATGACCCATAAATGAGGTTATCTTTGGCTCTGCAAACACTGACCCATCTGATCGAGGACACACAAACATAGTGGCGCATAAATTAGGTTTGGGATTCACCAGTTTAGACATCCAGCTCTGACTGGTACTGGTCTTGGTAGTTTCCCACTGTGAGTCAAATTTAAAACTGAAATGAAAACTAAACATGGCTAGGGAACATTTAAGCTTGTGGAACGTTTCACTCGGGCACCACATAGCGACGCACAATAGAGCTCTCAGTCACTGAGCGCAAAATGAAAGTTTTATTTAGGGAGATGGCCACACCCGCTAAAACTTTTCAACAAAAACAACGCGGACATCGACAACTAACAACGGCATGGTAAAGAACATAATACTATGTGATGTGTAATGTGATTGCTGGCAGGTTATAGCAAGGTATGAAAACCCTTTATAACAAGGTATGAAAACCCTTTGGTGTGGGGTGGGTGGGATGGTGGATATAAGACAGGTTACCTTGAATGCAGAGGATGATGGCATTGGGGTTCTGCATGTAGGCTTTACTGATGCTAAAGATGGTCTCCTTGGTGTCTGAGGCCATTCCTGCAGTTACCGTCTACACACACACAAACACAAACAAGGAGAGGTGTCAAAAGTATTCACATTCATCACTCAAATAGAAGTTGAAGTATCAAGTGTTTTACTCAAGAAAAAGTGTACTGGTTTCAAAACTGCTTAAAGTATAAAAGTAAAAGTAATATAATGAAAAAATGCCATTAATGACAAAAGCTTAGGGACCTTTAGTACACTACCCCACCTCCCAAAGGCCATAATAACTACAATGTTATATGAAAAATTTGGGATGCACTAGGCTACCTGTTTCAGCTGCATATATATCATGCATGCAAACTGGTCAGGGGGGAAAATGTGAGAAGAGTGTGAAAGCAGGGAAATGGCAGGTTGCGTGTAGTACACAAAACACATTGCACCAACTTGCCCACAGGCTTTGCACTTGCATTGCAAATGTCACATGATGTTGTGATGTGTAACTAGCTTGACTGCTATTATGTGCATTTCCAGTGAACGGACAGGGACTATGAAAAGGCACTAGAACAGAACAATGGGAGAACACTGATGCTTCATAAAAATCAACAAAGTAAATCTACGAAATTGCAATCTCTCCCCATGACATACTTGATTTAACACATTGCATGACATCCCCGATTCCTGCATGAGCTTGTTTTGATCCACAGGTTTATGGATGATTGTGAGACATAGACAAACTAAGCCTATTACACACCTCATACACCTAATATTTAGCTTCTCAAGTGTTACTGACAGTATAGTTGTGAGAGCCCATGCACTTAGTTTTCAACAGAGGTAATTTAATCCCTATGTAGACTTGTTTAGGCCTATTACAGGCCTACTGTCAATTGCAACAGCTGTATTGAAACACCCATCAAGAAACATTATTATCAACTGCACTGCATAAAACATTCACAGCAAAGGACACAAATATGGGACAGCACTAACACATTAGGTGAGATTGTTAACAACTGTCCAAATGCAAAACAAGAAGCCATGTAGCCTATAGCTTACTAAAGGGAATTAGCTTCAGCAGAACTGCACTGCACTCAAACATTAACTAGTGTTGCCAAGAGCTCTATGAAAATGTATGATTTATGAAAGAAAGAAACAACAGGTTTCACACGTCCAGATCAGGCCACTGAACATGCACCTCTGGTGGTAGCCAGAGTGGTAGCCTACATTTTTCCCGAACACATGCCACCTTCACTTGGGACTGAATTTGCACTTTATATTTTGGACTACTAGAATTCAGGGTTGATGGGACATTGGACAGAGAGGGATAATTCTTATTTGGACGTTCTGCGTTAAGTGTCTGGAAATTGCAGAACACATTAGGCAGTTGCTAAAATGACTACCAATAATACAAAGAAAGCTGCTCCTACTCAAATCTTCATGTCTTTCATGGAAACATTTTTTAAATTACAGTCTGACAAAAAGAGATTTTTTCCTTTTCTAATTGGTTCAGGGCTTTATTTTGTCTGATAAACCTGCATCGATCGATCACAATAATAAATACGCCTATAGGAAAATTCTAGGGCTATGCCTATACACTTAAAAAGGTCTACTCCAATTTTGCCTTGCATAGAAAAAGTGTGGTGTTACATGTGCTTGATATACACATTCGATCCTGCTGCAAGTCTAGCTCTCCCATCCTTGTTCCGATCAACAGCTCTTTGCGTTCACTTTTGCACACAGTCATGCAACATGGCAACCGCAATCAAATTCTCTCTATCTGGATGGCACAATTTATTTGGCTAGGTATTTAAAAAAAAAAAAACAAGTAGGACTAGGAGTAACAAGGCTATTTTTAAAATGTAAGCAGTAGAAAGTACAGATAACTGTGTGAAAATGTAAGGAGAAGAAGAACAAAAGTCGGCTGAAAAATAAGTACTCCAGTAAAAAATATATAACCAACATTTCTACCTAAGTAAGGTAATGAGGTATTTGTACTTCGTTACTTGACATCTCTGCAAAGAAAACAAATTTCAGCATTCAACGTTAATAACACTCTGTCTCTCTGACTTTGGGTTTGTTTATGTTGTGTGTGTGTGCCTGAGTTTTTCTGTTACTCACACTGATAACACCTGGTAGGTCAACCAAAACCATCCTCTGGATTCCTGGGCCTTTGACACTTAGAGAAATTGTCTGGAATAAAAACGCATCATTGCAAATGCCTCAGTTAGCCCACATGTAACATACACTTGCTGGACAAGTCTGTGCTTTGTTTGCAACTCCACTGAGTTGGGACACACACGCAAGGGCAAAAACAACACACTAATGTGAAGAGTGTGAATGACAGAGTGACAGACTAAAAAAGGACAGAGAACATTAAGAGTAAGAAACTGGCCCTTTAACAGACACTGGGGATGAGTGTTTCATTGTCAAAATATGGGACAGATGTATAGTCGTGGGTCAGTGTATGTGCGTGTGTTTACCTCTGTACTGACGGTTTGGCCATCCTTGACGCTCTTCCTCATCCTGATCTCAATCTCGTGCCTGAGAGCAGCCAGCTGCAGACAGAGTACACAACACTTAATGAGATCACACACAGTCACCCACTCACACACACAGAAACATACACATAAATGTTTCATAGAGTAGTAGCCCCCTTTACATGGACAGATTTTCTGCCATTTCGATTAAACTGTTCTGCTTAAAAATTCTGGGTCGGTGGTTTACATGCAGCAACATTCTATTCCGATCAGGTGTTGGTCATGTGGCATAGGCACACATTTAGCCTGATTTTAAAATGACCTCAAAATGGTAATCAAAGACATATTTTTTTATTGAGGCTAGGAGGTGACCAAACATCACACCACACTGAAGCAGGAACATTTTGGATGAGAGGTGAGCTGCCAGCCTACATGGACCCATAGTTGTCTTGAGTGTGAAATGTTGTAGATGATCACGGTGAAGTAGCTTTACTTCCACAAAACACAAGCAAGCAAGGCACCTAATCCCTCAATGCTTCCCAGGCACCGCTACAACAGGCTGCCAACTGCTCTGGGTTAGTGTGTACTTCACTTCAGTGTGTGTGTTTCACTAATTCACGATTGGGTTAAATGAAAGACCATATTTCCTCACAGGACCATAACAGTATACATCATTATATATATGTTATATTGTTATTATATTTCTGTGTATATGTATGTGTGTCTGTGTGTGTCTGTGTGCAGCAGCATAGTTCCTTAGCCACTACACAGGAAATGGTGCGTTGAGACTGACACTTACATCTTCCTCTTTGGAAAGGTCAAACTCCCGGCTGCTGTCCTTGAACATGGCCACGTGATGAGGGCCTTCACTGAGGGTCACCTGAAGAAACAGCATGAGCCAGACACCCAAATCACTACCAATCTGACAGGACCCCCTCTCCCACCCCCTCAGAATGGTCTTGGGCTACCATGGACTAAGCCTGAGCAAACAACCACAACAACAACCCAACTCAGTACAAACATTCTGTTAATGGAGCCCATCTATAAAGCCTATCAAATGCCCACAGTGAACTACAAGTCATCTGTTCCATCTGTGGGGATGGCCATGTCTCTTACTAAACAAGACTTCTGGGTATTGGAGTCCATTTATCATGATGGTCTAGGACCATGTGGCAGGAAGTGAGCTCTGATTCCCATTAGCTCACCTTGACAGGCGACCTGGTCATCATTTCGCCCGAGCCTCGGGGGAAGATCCTGGCCTGGGCGATCATCTCCAGCACGCTGGTCTTGCCGGCACTCTGGTCCCCGACCACCACCACCTAACAGCATGTCCCACAGCAGCTCATTAGTCAAGCCAGACACAAGAACCAGGCTGGAGTGTGCTGACATTACACAGCATCAGCAACATTAGCAGGCCTGGCCTGAGCAGGCTTTGGATGGACACCTTCCACCACTTTCTCATTTCACATAATACTTAGATAATAGGGGTGGGAACTGATAGAATTTTATCAGTGATCCAATTCTTTTTTTAATTCTCTTATCAATTCCTTACTGTTAGGCAGGTATTCTACAAAGCTTTTCAGTATCAGCACATATATAACATGCATATGCATAATATATATTTATATGATATAGCCTATACTAATAAGGTGACAATAGGAGGTTATTAAATTTAGGGAAACCATGTAGAACTGCTATCCATTTCAATTTGGTATTCAGAAAGAACCAACGACCATGGTCTACAAATGTGTCGGCATTGATAAGAGGAATTGATAATCAGTAAATTGAAGTATTTGATTCTCTGTTCCACTCCATTCTTGGTTCTTGATTCCCACCCCTAGATCCATGCCATGAAACGCCCAATCATACTGCATCCTGTGCCTTTTTCTACATTCTGAAAGAAATAGTTCTGGTCCTTGGTATGTTCCCTGATATAGAATGACTGGGACCGCATTCCGTTCTATATTTCTGTGTCACTCAAAAGTGCATTTGTACTTTACTTGGCAACCATTCAGCTGAAAGTAATATATTTCTTGGCAGAGGAATTAATGTTTAGGAATGAATCGCTACATTTCTTGTTGCTGTGGCTTTGTCTAATGAAACAGAGCTAGGTATGTGTGGTAACCGTTTTAGAAAAGCTATAAGCCTCTTGAGTCCGGTCTATACTGTGAATATAGCACAGCTCAGGGCATTTCATGGCACTTGGATTCACTCCGCTCGCCTCAAGCCTAACAACACTCCTCAGCTGTGCTACATTCACGGAATAGAACGGTCTCTAGGGGCTTACTGCTTAATGATCCACTATAGTGTAAAAAGATTTGCCCTGAGAATGTTTCACAATACTATCTATGACCAACAAACTTCAAACCCAATGTGCAGTATGTGTGAGGCAGGCCCCTACCCTTGGCAGGTGGTCTTGGGTGTTGTAGTTGGAGTCATAGTCTGAGAGGATGTCCAGCACTTCTGAGTACAAGTCAATAAGAGACTTCTACAGGAGTTAGGAAAAACACACATGCATATGTCAGAGCTGCTTGACTATGGCAAAATAAATCATCCATATCATCTACAGACACTGTTTGATACTGAATGCTACTTGCGTAACTTGATTACACACTGATTTTGTATAAGTTTCAGAGAGTTAAAGCTAATTCTTACTTTTAAATGAATGTAAAAAACAAAATAACTTTGTTTATTGTTGTTTATTGTTTATGCAACAGCTATTGTCTGCATGCACTTTACATCAGGACCAAAGAAGAATATAATTGTAAAATAGAACATGGCAAATTATTAAGCCACATTCATAGATAGAGGGTTTGGAGATCTCACTGCAAAAAGAGGTCATGAGCAGAATGACTTCACCTTGACCTTCCTCTGATGGATGCCTTTGTCATCCTTCTGCAGCACCACCTTCCTCAGCTCCTTGTTCTCCTTCTCCAGACGCTCCAGCATGCGCTGGTACTTCAGCTAAGGGGTGGGAATTACAGTAGGCAACAGTTAGTCTAAAGGGTCCAAAGGGAACCCAACTTTTGTTCTTGTTTACAAAACCAAAAACTTGCCGCTTAATGTAGTATTTGCGGGGATATCGAACATCTTCAATGGGGAAACTCACCTGCGTGCGGAGGAGCTCCTCCTGAAGTTGGTCTATTTTCTCTTTGTCTGATGCCTGCTGAGGGACAGACAGAGAGAAGGACAGACAGACACAAGACGTTATGGAGCCAAAGTTGATGCAGTGTTAACCCACCACCCCTGTCAAACATGATTTTGAGTTGGGTTTTCCAGACCACTAGCAGCATGTGCACTGCACACCCACAGAGCAATCCAGAGAGGCATTAGGTCAAGGCAGGAGAGGAAAAATATAAATAACCAAAGATTCACTCAGTCATTCAATCTTGCTCTGCATCAAATCAATGTTGAATCACACCACAGAGAAGAGCTACCAAAAAAGGCCTGGAAGAGACTCAATTATCACAGGATCACATGAGAGACAGAGAAACAGGCGAATGATTTGGTAGAAAAATCTGCTCATAAAATCATTCAGCTCCTGCAAGGCAACTGTGATGTAGTTGGACAGAGACACGGGGAGATTTACAGAGCACCAGCGAATGATTGAGACTTGGGATGGGGGGAGCGGGCAACAGACAGGAGACCACACACTGATGCATACACACACACACACATTACAAGAAGTGGGGGAGTGAGGCGATTTGGCAGGATTACAGCAATGGTGACCCTTCACTAAGTTTACATTCACATTAAGTTTAAATCCACTGGACACTATGGGGATATTACAAGGACACTTGAGGTGCTCAGACAGTGTTTTGGTCTCAGAGCTGAACAAACGCCTCACTGCCTACTACTGCGCCAAAAGTCCATGCAGCTAGCGGCCACTCCACTCCATGCAGTGCAGTTACTCCACACGGTTAGCCACACACAAGCGCTCAGGACCTCAGCGGTGCATGTGCATGACAGGCTAATGTGGCTGAGAAAGGTCAGCTGACATCCAGGCGCCCCAGCCTACCGGTGATATGGCCAACTATCCCCTACTGTTCTGCTCGCATGAAAGTGGTGTGCTGACAGCCTCCAGGGCAACAAAAAGGGGGGCAGAGCCATTTTTAGTCGGGGCTTTCTCAGGGGAGGGAACTATGTGGTACACAACTTTATGGAAACTACCACAAGGTCTGCTAGATGATGAATGCCAAATGGAAAATATGGGTGAACTTATACTTATCTAAAATATAAGGACAAGATGTAAAAATACATGATGTACTCTGGGACCCAGAAGCCATTGAAGGTGTTATCCTTGACCCTGATGAAAGATCATTTTATATTTACACGCTACATCCCTCCATCTACCATACTTTTTCAGCAATGTTATGGGAAAAAACTGTGTACTGACTCAACGAAGACTCGACAGTCAGAGGAAAGTGAGGGAAGTTTATCTGAACTCCATAAAATGCATGATAGTTCATAATCAAGGATTACACCTTCAATGTCCATGGAAGGAAATGACAATAATCAAAATACTACAAAAGATAGAATGCTTCCCTCAGCTGTACTCTGGTATCTAGTAAAGGTTCTAGAAGTGTGAGGAGTGTGAGGTTCATTCTCTATGGAGGCTTTTGGGGGAGGAGAGGGCGACTGGCGTCTGGTCTAGTGCTGTGTGGCTGAGGGGGACCGTCTTCCTGGAGAGGGGTGTGGACCTTCACCTTGCGCTTGTGCTGCGAGGGGCTTGGGGCCGGGGCTGGACTGGGGGTCGGGCTTGGGCTGGGTTCGGGCGGCGGAGGCGGTGGTGGTGGTGGTGGAGGCGGAGGTTGAGAGGCAGCAGGAGCGGGCCGCGCGCTATTGGCCGCTGCCGCCGCAGCCGCCGCCGCCCTTCGGACCTCCTCCTCGTGCTGCTGGATCTGCTGCTGAATGAGAATGAGCTCGCCAAGCAAACCCTGCTGTGAAGGGACGGCAGAGTGAGAGAGAGGGCGAGACATGACAAAGAGAGATAACCAAACGTGCCAACCTAAAGACCTCTGCCTCACTCGCCCACCAAGCTCGAGAGGGCAGAGGGCTACCCAACAACTGGCCTCAATCTTATAGGGTGTGAGGCACAATATGTCTTGCCACCAAGAAAAACCAATGAAGACAGCGTGAGGCTTCAAGAACTAGCCATATGTCTGCTGGCTGCATTCTACAAACCCATAATCTTCATTGGCTTTCAAACAACTAATGAGCAGAAGAGACAACTGATACAGCAACCAGTGCCTCCCAGCCAGTGGCAAAAAGCTAGGATAATTAGCAAATAAAGTAATTATCGCTGATTTTCCCGTAATACTGACAACCAAGATTAAACCCCTACTCAATTAAGATACACTGCTCATCAGCCAATACAGTATGTTACAGCATGTTATTCATCAGCATATTGAAAAAAGAAACATTATCTTGCTTATATCTTGGGAGTCTGTTAAAAAATGTCACTGTACAACAGGGCGACTCGACATGGTAATCTTGACGTCTGTAAAATAATGTTACACCACAACATCACAAGGTTCCAAGAACAAGTCAAACTAGAACTGTTCCAGATGTCACCGTAGTCGATGTCGTGTCTGACACTAGCTTCAACTGATCCAACGTCACTGTGCACCGGAGGCCATACTGTCATCTTTGGGAGCTAAAGGTGTTTGTGGCTGAAGCAAGCACAGGGGAAGTGATCTATCAGGGACAGAGCAGAAAGCTGGCTGCAGGGATCTGGCAGTACGGCAGGATGGGAGGGCAGAGGGTATCAGGCTTATGGCAGATGAGACATTAGCTTGTCCATTTCAATAAATTACTTCTCAGCTTCAAAAGCAGCTGGTTTTATTGGGCCTAGTGCTCTAGCGGTCAGAATTAAAAAGCAGCCAAGTGACACACGCTCAATTTTCTCACATAGAATGTCAAGACATGATAAAGCAACCCAAAAAATATTACTAATGTGCAAGGGACAGAATCATTTGTAAAGAATATTAAAAGCTTTGCTCAAATGTTAAGCACCTAGAAGCCCAGCAGAGGCTAGGATATAAAAAACTGACTGCATCTGGGTGGCACCGTAGTTTTAAAAATGGGTACACAAAGTACTATTGGCCATCAGCCGGTAAAGGATTTATCTCCCTTCAAATACATTGGGTATGGTGTCGACAGATTTAAAAAACAAAACAAAACAAAACAACAAACAAATGTATTGGCTGTGTAAAATGGCAAGAGCTGCAGGTGGAAACAACACAGGAAACATTTCCAGCACAGAGACTTTCAAAGCTGGACCACATAAAGGGCCTATGTGGTCCTTTCCCTCAGGAGGCGTGGTTTCTTGGCCCATGGCACAGACACACCCTTGGGCGGACAAGGGAGTAGGGACACAAAGGGGGAATGCGGGAGATGCAATGCGATGAGATGTGATGAAAGAGCAATGAGAAGACAGCATGACCAGGAGAACAAGAGAGGCCCAGCAGTGATCTGGAGCTCCTGGAGCTATGGGAGAAGCAGTGGTTCAAAAAGGTAGAGCACACTGATGGAAAACACTGACACATTCAAACACGTTCAAATCCATCACTGTTTCTCTCTGCCATTTCAGTTACATTTTGTGAGCCTTCAGGAGATCGGAGCCAATCCACAGAAATGACTTTTCAAAGAATCAAACAAAAAGACTTACAAAGTGTAACTTGAAGCATAAGATGAAGATTCACAGAACATTCTTCAAGAAGAGAAAAAAAGCTATTATAAATCCTGCACACATGAAGACTGGTGTAGGTCATATAAGGATGTTCAGGCCCCTGAGAGAGAGGGCCCATGAACAATGCTGTGCAGGGAAACGTTACACTCATTTGGTGAATGAGTGCACCCACAGGGAGTGACTGATAGAGAAGCAAGGAGATACTTGCCTTCTTGTACTGCTTGTCGTTCTCGGCCGCCGCGGCTGTTGTCGCAGCCGTGGCCGCCGCCACCGGAGGCTCTGGGGCCTTCAGGGCCGACTCGGAGGGGGACTCTGGGGAGAAACACAGTCCAAAAGGGACAAGCCTCAGGCTCAGGTAGGCTACAAAGGGCACTCAAATGTCAAAAGCTGAGAGGTTATGAAGACTGCAAGGCATAACAGTTAAATTTCCCTTCCCAAACATGCCCACCATACAAGAACTGATTGGACCCTACTTCAGAGAAGCATCAAAAGTCATCCAAAAAAAGGCCAAATGTTAACCCATGTTCAGACCATACCTCAATTACAAGGCTGAAGTAAAAATTGTCAAAATGATGTCATGTTGTGATGTAAACCATTGATTTGAAAACAATATAAATCTAGGGATGTAAACAGTAGCAGTATATTATCAGCTGCCATACCTCTGTGAAGGTTCAGCTTTCACTTGAAGCAGGTCTGGCATGTGTACAGAATGTGTTTACGTTCTGCCATGTACTTATGTAGGTTGACTTACTATTTATATATTGTCCTTGAGTGCACTATGGCAGACGTTCTACTGTTGTGTTAGCTTGTTTAAGTACTCACACATTTGCTTTAGAAGTTTTAAGATGGCATGATGAAACCATCACTTCATCCAAACTGTTGACCTCACTGGGCTTGAGAAAGCCATGGATTTGTGAGGGGCAAAAGTAAAGACACTCAGATGAAAGCAGAAAATGAAGTGTGCTGGTCTGTGCACAGGCGTGAGGAGCATTTCGCTTGCAGAAACTGTGGAGAATCCTTGTAACTTACATGTAAATGTAATCCTTGTCCTTACATATATCTATGTACATATACACATTGACAAACACACACACACACACACACACACACACACGCACACACATACGAACACGCACGAAGTTCAGTGCTGACATGAGGAAAATGAGGATTTAATATGCCACAGTTTCTCTAAACAAAATGCACCCACTTTTGAATAGACCAGACCAAAATAAATCAAATAAGTTTGAGACAGGAAGCAAAACTGACAGGAGGCAAATTGTGAATAAGAAAAGTGTGAATGGACAGCTGAACACGAGAAGAGAAAGAGTTAGAAAGTGCAAGACAGGTCAGAATGCCAGCAAACTCTCAGAGAAGAGTCCTTCCATTCTATTCCCACACACATCATACTGTTAAAGGAATACATCTTTTCCCAGCCGAATGTCTGTGTAAGACATATGCAGCACACTACAAATTCCCTGAAACCTTATTCAGTAGCTTCTTTTGTGAAAGTGCAGTGTTTAATATCAGATTCTCAATTTCATCTTAAAGTACATGAGGATCTTTCAGTGGTTGACAGAATGCTGCAGTACACACAGATTAGGCTGAAAAATATTAGTATTCCTTTAACATCTATTTGCCAATCAGCATTTGCCTGAATCAAGACAAATAAATGTGTATGTTATGCTGTTGATTCTATATCAAGAAAGCAGCTGTAAAACACAGTATTGACTATGTATAAGTCTGTAATGTTTGGTGCTGCTTGCCAATGTATGGTACAGTATCCTTACATTATCTTTATGGTACAGTATCTTTACTTTCTAAAAACAAAAACTGGGATTGGCCGTTAGGGAGAATATATGACTTGAATTTCAATAAACAGCAAGACCTCTTGCATTAAGCCCAGAGACAAATTACTGTGCCAATCCTTTGCCTCTGCCTTCTTCAACAGTATCAACGATAAAAAGAATACAATTAAGTAAGACCAGGTTTGCAGAGATTTGGCATGTCCATTCGTGCATCCCCCGCTTTTGAGTTTGAGCACCATGTCCACGGGTTAAGGGATGGCGCTGATGGAGAGCTTTGAAACAGCACTAGGACAGGAGAGGGGTCTGAGAGAGGGGGGGGTTACACACCTAACAACAGACGCAGACCAGAAGCTCCATTGACTTCACTAACCAAACTCACACCTGTAAAGAACGTGGAGGGGAGAACAGGAAGAAAAGAATGAAAACCAAAATAATTGATGACAGTAAAGGGTCACAGGGTCATGCTAGGTGACATGTGGCATGATGAGCCAATGCTCCAAAGCTTCCATGCTTTTAACCTCAGCACTGCTCTGTTTCACTATATAGACCAGATCAACGGGCATTGCTGATAAGCTACAGGTCGCCATGAACAAACAACAATATGAGATGTCAAACTGATCAAATTTGCATGGACATGCTAAGTCATGTTACTGAAAAGCCTGGTTCTTAAACCGCATTTGCAAAAGCAGTAATGGCAAAACTTCCAGAAATATACAATGGGCTGCAGTTTGGCTAAGGAGGTTGAGCTGAGGAGTTGAGGTATCTATAGCTTATCACTGGTGCACCAGGAATCTGAGGAATTTCAAGTGTGGCTAAAGTTGGTGTCTCAACATACATGGGCTATTCAGGAGAAAAAAACAAACTGTAGCGGCAAAAAAAAAAACAGCATTCATTTTGACACCGTACAGCCTAGCTTTTGTAACTAGTATGACTATTGCAACTGACATTTTTTCACATTATAAATACAAAGGAAATGCTAAATTAATTCAACAGATCATAAAAAAAGCTTTTATATATAAAGCTTTTATATAGCTTAAATATATAAATGACCATCAACATCAACAGCATAAGATAACTGTAACAATGGCATTGGGAATAGATTTTAAGACCTCAGTTGTAAATACACATAAAAAGCCCAACACAAAGGACAGTCAGAGAGAATTTTCTCACCAACAAGTCAGAGTCTTGTTGGTGAGAAAATGCAGATTGAGCTTAAAGCTTGATGTAATGTTTGGACCATTAAATCATTCAGCCAAAACAGATCCTCAACTCTTGCTAAACCAAAATGAACACAAAAAGTCACAACATACCAGTGGAGAGAAGGCCCTTAAGAAAGGTGAAGTTCTCTCCGATCTTTTCCAGGTCTGGCATTAGTTTGGCTAACTCTTCAGCATCAGGCAGAGCACTGGCAAGCTTGTCTGCACACAGCAACAACAGACGCCATGAATGTCTTAACAGTCAACCCAATTTTTCAGACTGGAAGACACCACAATCGATTATATCAGGTCAAGAAAACACAATGTGAGCACTGTACACATTAACACCCACCCACCTAAGTCTATTTGATCAGCAAGCTCCCACACAAAATCAGGCACTACCCACTGGTATTCACTAAGGTCAGGCAGCATGTCTTTCCACTCCTCATAAGTCTGAAAGAGAAAATGAAACATTTCAACAAATTGACAACATAACAAATAAATCACTGTATGATGTGAATTGTTTACGATACTCCAAAAGATCAGTCTGGGACAGGCCTATTTGGAATGCTCAGAATGTAAAGGCGGTTACTCTCAATGTAGCATATTGATATAATTCGTTGTTGGCTATGCCATTTGGTAATTCAAAATACTGTCCAAATTGTGTAAACAGAGGAGCAAACGTAGGAGCCACTTATTGGACTTGTTACAAAAGGCCTTTCTCTGACAGCTGTCTTCTCTGTGGCTTGCATTGTTGCATGTTCTCAAAAGCAAAAAAACTAGGAGGGTGTGGTAAAGTTCATGCAAAAGTTAGCACTCTAATCTCTACCACAGAACAGGCTATACAAACATAGTCAATGGATACATACAATACGATAACACTAAAAATTCAAAAGCCCTTCAATAACTTCCTCTGTTGATTACTAAAATATCTCTATCATTTGTTTTTCCAACTGCTTTCAATCTTTTATACATAATACTATGTAAATGCCCATGACACACATAACATGAAAACCAACCCTGAAGGATAACAGACCCACAACATTTTACATAGCTCAAAGCCCAACCTCTATCTGCACCAAAAAAACATGCATGAAAAAGATCACAAAAAAGATCTTTTTTTGTCTAAAGCATCAACTCTAACATGGCTATTTCCTGTAAAGTGCAGGGGGGCCTACAGTATGTTTTATCAGTGTCTATATGTCATCATTAGGGCACAAATATATTGTTTTCTCTGAAAGAGGTCTTGCAATAACAGCTGTGCAATGCTTTCTATTAGGTCTATAGACGCTTACCTTTTTAGCAGTGTACCCTCCTCCCACAGCTGACCCCAGCAAAATGTATCTTAGCTTGAGCAGCCTGGTGGCCAAGCGCACTACCCAGAAAGTGCGGTGCTGCTGATAACCATGACCCCACTGTCCGCCATATCGGTACTTGTGGGTGCGTGGGGGTAGTCTAGAAAGAGAGGTGTAGTGGCGGGCTGCAGTTCGGTGTGGTGTCCTCTGAGAGTTGGCGTTGGTGTATCTATGGTGGATGGCACGGGATAAAGGGTGAAGCTTCTGGATGGGCACGCCGACCCTCACTCCCATCCTTGGAGACAGTACGCTCCTGCAGGCCAGGCTAGACACAATGAAAAGTACAAGCACAGCAAATGAAGCACAACAGGTAAAAGCTGAGGCCACCACTCACACAGAGCCACCGTGTAATAAGGCAAGGATAGCTATACATACTATACTATGCAGCTGTCCAATGCCTAAATTAAGCCCAGTAAAAGCTAAATGAGAACCATTCAAGAACCACTAAATTGTCATTAGACAATGTTTGGTGACAATTTCCGTCTATTACCGACGACTACTCGAACCATTTCATAATCCAAATGACAAGTGTCAACGCCCATTAGTCTAATCAGCTAAATGACCTAGTATAGCTTCTTAACTGAGTCTGATATGAGTTCATGAAATCAGACGATAAGTCAAAAGCAGGTAGAACAAACTACCCACTGAGGATCACAGAGTGATTAGCGTTAAGCACATGTTAACAGATCAGACTGTCAGACTTTGCATCGTTATTTATCTGGCTGACGATGTCCAGGAAACATAACGGAGAATGGCTGGCTTATGCAGCCAAAACGTCAACGTTACATGGCTACTAAGGTCACATATCCAATGAATAAGTACTGTTGCTAAAACGAAACAAGAATCTAACGTTATTTTTGATAGCTAACGTTAACCTTACTAGATAAACGCGTGAACGTTAGCGCGCAATCAACACAGAAAGAGGCTAGCATTTGAAGAAGTCATTCTGGTTAGCCCACTGCTAACGTTCGACAAGGAATCAGCTCTACGGCCACAAAAAGGAAAGCAGATGAAAGATGACGTGGTTGTCAAATTGGTCTTGTAATATGTCAAGCAAAGCAGCGCATACTATAATTGCGTTCACAAATATTCAGACCAAGACTAACAGCAATTATACAGTCATAACAGTCTCTGCCCTTAGGAGCACGCCCCATTGCTGACTGCATGACAGGAGAAAGCTTGCTAGCCAGTCAGCTAAATTGGCATTACTTGCCAAGCTAACAACCGGTGTTATAAAGAGCAACTTACCAGGCGACAGCGCTTCCAGCTCGTAACATTATGCTATAAGCTATAGTAGACAAATATACACCTTAATTAGTTTAAAAGTGAAGACAGAATTCAATTCATCTTTCCAGATGGTGGACATTAGTTAGCCTGCGAGCTAACAAGGACACAACGAGCGACAGGAATGACAGCGGTACTTCCTGAGAAGCAGTCCTTCAGAAAACCAGCGCCGATGAGATTTCGGACCGAAATATTTTTAGTTCCCCTATCAGACACACGCACACACACACACACACACACACTTTTGACTTTTTGACTTGCTGATCTTCAGAAACAACTACACACACGATTACATTATTGAAGACTCAGCTATGCATACACATGTATTATTCTTATCATTCCTGTTTTTATGAGCTAAAATATATTTAATGACCAAATATGGATCAGCCAGAAATTCCCTACAAAATCAGGACCATCACTAATCACGTCTGACCAGGTATGCTGCCTTGGTAACCGCAGACGCGTCGCGCTGACAGATGGAAGCCTTGGGATAAAAGTGTTCACAACCCCGACTAAACACTCTCACGAACGACAAGTAATGTCGTGATAACCTTGCAAACTCCACTCTGGCAGGTCCATGCGCAAGGGTCCTGGAACTTTACACTGATATAACTAAACACTTTTTTGGTACAACATTTGATTGTTATTGGAACAGTCGTGGTTTGTTAGCAACAGCCGTCGTTGTCAATGTCGTGTGGGGGCGGCAGTTAGCTATAACTGTAGCCAGCTTCAGGTAAATTGCGCTGTTTAGCCCGGGTAAATATTCTGTCACATTAAGATAGAAAAATTAAAACAAAGTAATACGTGTAATTCTCAGCGATTTGTAAAATAAAATCTGCTCAGTCAGCCAGGCTTTTACCCTTCTAAAACTAAGCATGTCAGAAGATGACTACCAGATTGCTTGCATCCTTCAATGAATTTGACAGTTATTCCAAGGAAGTCCTAAGTAGACGTGCACGGGTGAGATGGCAGTGTTTTATTCATCTCTACTGTGTTTTGACTTGTGTAGTCATAATCAAGAATATGTTTTAACTGTGTTAACAACTGCAGTTTATCTCTTAAGAGGAACAAAGTCAATCTTGGAGAGAAGTGCTCTACCAACGTCGATGAACTTGGTGGATCCTTCGGTGCTCAGCAAGACTGGTCATTAGACCTGCCCTGCAACAGCAACACACCAAGGTCCCAGTTAAACATTGAAATTGTAAAAAAGAAGAATCCAATTTGTAGTCAAAGGTATGTTACGCCACCTTACTCATAAGTCAGAATAGGTATCTAAATTTGTGAAGATATTTTTCATGTTTAATTTTAGGAAAGCAAAGTATGCTGCACCTCCATCTCACAAAGAGTCTGGGTCTACTCAAACAGTCTGTAGCAAGGTGTGCATTGGTCCATTCACAAGCCCTGATGGGTTTACCCGTAAGATTGATGACAGCAAAGGTATGTTATGTATGAGCAGCAGTCTTTGGACTCTCCTAGGAGTGTGCGCTTCACCTAAGTAACCTACTGAACATTCAACAGCTCCTCATAGAAATTACAGATGCAGTAATTAATTCTGTCACCTAGTTTTTTATTTGTTTGTTTTTCTTTCTTTTTTTAGGTTAAGATAATCTGACATATCCATTCTTCCTCTTATTTTGGATAATAATGAGATCTGATAGAGCTGCCATAGGCAATTGTAAAATAGAAGTTTGTTACTGACTTTTGTCTTCATAATCCAAACACTTGCATTGTTTATAATGGCTTTGGTCTCCTTGTCATTGATTTCTGTGGTTTATGTGTATGTCAGCAGCTGTAGGAGAAAAGTGTACCAACTAGATTAGATCATTTTAGAATTTGTTGCATGTTCATCATTAAACATTAAACTTATTCCCTCTCAACAGACAAGAAAGAGGATTCAGGCGGCTTTATGGTTTTAAGATTAAATAAACTACAGTCCCATGTTTGTAAGAAATATGCACCACACAGAACGAAGTGGTCAAGAGAGGTATAGTATTATGTGCTGAATAATTCAGTATCCCTTCATGCATACTTAATACACTTCTGTCAAGCGAGCAGTCCTCTGCTGAGACTTTCAGGCATATGTCTTACCACATGTTATCTGTATAAGTAAAAGAAACACTGCTAATCTGATGTTCAGAAGGTGCACATTTTACATGCTACATGAAGTGCAAATGGTTTTCTGTTATATTTTTGTATCTGCTTTCAACTGCTTGAAATATTGTATTTTAATTATGTGTCGTCAGGTCAATTTTGAGGTGAAATATTCCTGTACGGTGGCATTCACAAAGTATTGTATGAAAGCTATGTGGTCATTGTAATAGCAGCTATAATGTTCCCATCCCATCCATGATGTTTAAAGTGATTATAGCTTGTTTTTGAACTACTGCCAGCTGGAACGGTTGGCCCCTATGGACGTGCATCTGAAATACAACAGCAAAGCTCTGACTGGTGGAGCCTTGCATTATACCAGTACCTCCCACTGGAGCTCCAACTCCACCAGTGGTCATGAGAGCCCAGTAAGTGCATTCACAGGTAAGACAGGCTGCAATATCTTTCCTACATGGACATATGACTGTCAGGCCAACTGGATGTCTAATTTCCCTCTGTTCCCCCTGAGGAAGAGAATGGGCATTTCACTTTGCCAGGTTTTGTCGGCAAAAAAGTGACTGAACAACTACAGCAGGGTAATGTTGTTCGGGTGACTACCAACCAAAGACGGTAAAATACATATTACACTACAGCACTACTAGAGGTACAAGTAGGAATTTCTAGCATGTTACTCCATTTTCTCCATATTGTTTCAGGTCAGAGGAGAACCCTGTTAAAGAGCAGCTTGCCACAGATGAAGAGCCTCTTACACAGTCACTGCCTTTATGTCTTGATGATGAGCTTGAGAGAAGCCATGCAAGACTGCTGTCAGCTCGAGCTCCCACATCTTACAAATCTATGCCGGTAATGTACAATCTAGCAGATTGTTAACAGTCAGTGATGGGGTATTACCTTTTCCCCCTTGAAGGTGAAGTAAAGTAGTGTTTTTGAAACTTATAATCTTTTTTCAGATTGTCAGTGAGACATTCCCAGTGGTCTACAACACGGGGCAGCCACAACACAAACCATTCAGCAGTCCAGGCTTCCACACTCTGGATTCTACATCTCATCTTTCCAGAGATCGCTCCTTGTTTCATGACAATATCAGGGGGAGCAAAGTTTACTCCACCATTGTCCGCCTCTCAGACACTATGCAGGAGAAGCATGCCGCCAGGCTTCAGCACATGTCTACTGCTAAGTGGACCCAACACGACTGCCAGGAACTGACGGGGGATACCAGCTCCAAGCGCAGTGAGGGTTTCACTGCTGGGTCTTTGGATGGAACTCTGGTGATGCCCACTGATCAGGACAAGCTCTGTGTGCCAAGTCTGGTCTCAGGCAAGAGCACTGCTGTTCCAGTCCTAAGCCTCAAGCAGTACCCTATCTCCTTTGCACCGGTGGGCACAGTGCTTAATGGAATAAACCCCAAGCAAACCAGCAGTTGTATAATCCGATCTCCAAATGATGCTAAAACACCTCATAGTGTGGGTAAAACCAAAGCTACTATCCATGGACATCCAAGACCTGAGACTGTCTCCTCAAACAAAACTTCAGTCTCACTAACACAGAAGAAGAAAATGGGCTTTGTGTTTATATCAAAGCCACTGATGCCCAGTAAAAGAGGTTTATATCCACACCTGTCACTGGACAAAAAAGTGTGGCACCCAGCAGTTGCCCAGCCCGTTCATGGTGTTGTCATGTCACCAGTGACTGATTTGGAGGGTGTTGGCACTGGCATTAGTTTATTTGCATCTAGACCAAGTAGTCACATGAACTCAGAGGGCCTGAGTATGACACTTAACTCACCAAACCCTAATCCATTACATTATCAGAAAGAGTGCACTGAACACTCTGAGTGGGCAGAAAAGGATTGCCAACAGATTGTAAGCATACCCACTGCAGACACTGTATAATTGTTTGTTTAAAAAAGAAGATAATATATTGGCATCAGCGATTCCTGTACAATTTTACCCAATAAAATATGGCCAACATATTACTAATGACTATTTTTTTTTACTACAAATGTAACCTTTCGTGCAGTGCCCACTGGGTGGTGACACAGCCTTGTTTTGAGGTATTCGTTGCTACGTAAATCTGTGTGTTAGTTTGGCGGAAGTTCAGAGACGTCAGCATGGAGAAGAGGAAAGCTGAGATAGAAGCAATGCTTTCAGCGAGATGAGGCATCTAGGATGGCGGACGAATCGCTCACTGTGTTTCTAAAACTGTTCGCCGCTGTTTTTTATGGACTTAGCTCCTTTCTCATCGTTGTCATCAATAAAAGTGTCCTGACGAGCTACGGGTAGGTGTACGTGATGCTCAACAATGTTGCTATTAGCGGAGTGCGGGATACATTTAGGCTAGGTTACCTAGTGACATTGGTCGGTTACTTTGTATTTTCACTCGAATGTAACGTTAATGATACATCACCCATCCGTTAGTTGCATAGGCGTTTTGGAAAGCACTGCACATTCTGTCGAGCTGACAGCATAGACTGTCTTTCGTGTTAGGATAGGCAATTAGAAATTGGCCATTTTATTTATAATACAGTTCTATTTATAAAGCCAATTGAATGAGGCGTTCCTGTTTCTGACTGAACCCAACCTTCTTGCGGCATAACGTTAGGGTGTTTTTAACATTGCATCTTTTCCCAATTGCAGAAATATGCCTGATAATTGATCAGTCGCTGTGCGCTTTTGGTTCCTCGGTTGGCGCTGATCTCTTCTAATTACATCTCTCTTTTTCCCTCTTAGATTTCCATCCTCAATATGCGTTGGGATAGGTCAGGTAAGTGCCTTTTTTGCTTTCCCTGAAACTTCACTTGTAACATTACGCTGGAGAGAATGTTTGAGTGAGTCTGTTTTGTCATAGATGCTGGCCACAGTGGTCGTGTTACAGATGGGAAAGGTCCTGCGGGTGATCTCCTTCCCCGACTTCGATCGAAGTATACTTCGGAAGGTGAGAGGATGTGACCAGTTTGTTGTTAAAATGATTGATGGTGAAATATTTGAAAGGGCAGTGTCACTAATATTTTGAGACATAGGCCTACCTCTCTGTCATGAACAAACACCTGGTTCAACTTGACTTTCAACAATGATGACTGGTGTACCTATGATACCTATGAGTAACACATATCATCTTTTCATCTGTCTTTCTCCAGTAGCCTATAGACTTGCACCAAAGCTAGGGTGTAGCCATGTCTTGCCGTGCCATCAGAATGTTGACTACCCAGTTTTTTTTTTAAATGCTAATCACCTTAGCCATCTGTCTCTAAAGCTCTCTTTTTGTTTTGCAGACATTCCCTCTACCTCTACTTTTTGTAGGGAATCAAATAACTGGGCTGTTTGGGACAAAGCGGCTGAAGTATGTTGTTTTTCTTGGCCACATACACCTTAAACCAACCTTGTCACACAATGTTGTCATTTAAAAATTTGCCCCAGCACAGAGTTTTGTTTTACTTATTTGTTCACTTATACAACAAAATGAATATGGGTTGTAGTTAATAAGGTTGTACTGTGTTTTCCTCTCATAGTCTGCCAATGTTTACAGTTCTGAGGAGGTTTTCCATTCTCTTCACAATGCTTGCCGAGGGCTTTCTTCTAAAGTAAGTGCCATAGTGCCGTAGCTCCGTAGCTGTTTGGCACTGACTAAGCAGCTGACGTGCTGACTTCTGAACACGTCATTGCAAGTTCGTTCTGTTTATTCTGTACTCTCATCTTTTCACCCGCAGAAAGAAATTCTCTCGATCTGTTCAGCTCACAGTGTTTACTATGATCCTGGGAGCGTTTGTAGCTGCAAGGTAAAATGCAGGAATATGTTCCGAAGATGCATTATTCCCTTTCATATCAATGATATGTGTTTCTAATGTTTCTACTTGTCATGCTTTAATAGTTTGATGGTGGAACTATGGTTTATGGTTTCATTAAAATTTTTGGCTGCATTTCATTCTACTGTGGTAACAGGGCCAATAATGGTGGTAATTTAGCAACTGTTCACAAAATCAGTGAGCACATTTTGTAACATCACTCTGTTCACATTTGTGTCCATGTAGTATCTATTTCTTTCTGTCCATATAGTAAAATTGGAATGTGATTATACGATCAGAGTTGGTTTTAAAACAGTTTTTGGTGTAGAGGAGTCAGACAGGGGACAAAGAGAAATGTGATGTTAGCCAAGGCAACCTCACCCTGTCCAATTTGGCTATGTTGATCCTCATGTACATCATGAGTAACACTGCCACTACTTGGACTCTGTACATTAAAATGCCTGGTATTGTGCATGCATGCTGCAGTTTGCACTTTCTGTGATATTGGTTTTTGTCTGTTGTCATGGTTTTAGAGGTCTGTCATTAGGAGCTTATGGGTTATTGAAGGCATATTGCACTGGTTGACAAGCTCTTGGTGACTAGATAGTCAGGCAGCATTTGGCTGAAAGTATCAAAGACAACTTGGAGGTCCAGCATGGATGTCACAAAGCATTCAGGAACTAGTGGGGGTGAGAATCTGGGATGTCCCAGAAGGTAGAGACTATCTATCTAAGGTATATGAGATGCTGGAAGAGGTGTCATACAGCTTTTAAGATTTAGATGGATATAAGATTTAGATGACTATCATTTATCATGTCCCTGAAACGGTGCCATATGTTGCCCATGGATGGTATCACATCATGCTCATTAACAGGCTGACTGCATTTATGACCTAAATTGGTGATGTAATGTACAGGTTGAGTGGAATGTTGAATGATGGAGAGGGAGGTAGGGGAGAGGAATGAATTGCAGTCATATTTTGGATAGAGGCCATCTGGTTTGTGAAATTGACTGTGTCCCTGAGACGCACAAAAGCCTTGACCCAGGGCCTGTGTAGGCTCTAGAAGGTCAATTATGAATCATATAAAATGTGGAGGCTTAAATATTGCTGTAGAAAGGAGATACAAAAAGACTGTTAACAAACTTTCAAGGTCTTTCTCTTATGTCTCTTTTGCAGTGCTGACTTGGCATTTGACTCACAAGGATATGTGTTCATTCTGTTGAATGATGTCTTGACAGCAGCCAATGGGGCATTTGTAAAACAGAAGCTTGACTCAAAGGTAAGAGCTGACAGGAGAGCTCATCACTTTTCTCTTTCCATTGCAGAGCACATATTTGTAGCAGTGTGGGGCTTTTGCCTATTTTTGAAGGATGTCTTGTCTATAGCTACTTGGATATCTGTACAAGACGAATAATGTTTTTTCTGTTGTTGCATCAAACTGTCCTACATATATAGATTATATAGGAATATAAACAAACTTGTTACTTAAGGAATTTGGTCATGTTGGTTACAGCTGTGTTAAAGTCTCTTAGTAGAAGTACTACTTCCCTACTCAAGGGAAGTTTTGGGCCCATTCCCATTTCTCCTCCCTTCACACTCGATTTTGAGCACCCTCGAAAAGAAGATGCCCCATGATGATGAAGTGAGAAGTGGAAGGGGTAGAAATATGTACATACAAATTTGCCTTAAAGCCACAGAGACAACATGGGCTATTGATAGTAGGTCTATAGTTCACTCTGTTTGAAAATGCCAGTTCATGTCAAGGATTAATGAGATTCCTCTGTGTAAATGTGTTGTAAATGGCACATCCCGAAATAACCTATTGCATCTATCTATAACCTATTGCAAGCCCCATAATCAGGACACTTTTGTTCACATAAATGTAGACATATAGGCAACTCATTTATTATTAGGAAAACATTGGACCTCTGTTACATCTATTTGTTGGACTCTCAGTCTTGACAGATATTTTTATGTCTATCCTGAACGATTTTCTGATGTTCGTTCTGACATAATTTCTTTACATTTGCATTAACCCCACAAAGCTGAATGCTAGGGCCAAAAACAAGTGGAAGTGGTAGAAATGGGACAGGGCCTTAATATCTGAGTATGCAGTGTCTTTAGGAAGCTTAACTTCAGATGTATGTACATGTCCCAAGCAATTCACTTGCACTAGATATGCTGAAGCATAACTTAGAACCATTACATTTTTACCATTTTATCCTGTGATGCTGCTTGAATTGTTAGGTAAGACACAGCACAAAGCACAAAAAGACACAGCAGGGCTAAAGAGGAGCGTTAGCCTTCATGAGTGTTGATAATATTACCACAGAGACATGGGCCAGAGACACTTGGGTCACATGTGGCCTATTTAAAGCCTGTTCACACACCACATCCTGTGCTGCCAACTGTTTTAATATAAGCTTTGCCTTTGAATAGTCCATACTGTACACACACATGCATACACATTACAGAGTTTATACTAGAGGAGGAGAGGCTTTACAACATCTGCATAAGGGTCAAAAGAAGTTTTTTTAAGGCTCCTGTCTTAAATATCTTGACCTACAATTCTCCGTCTGTCTCCCCAACCCCCATCGACATTCCTTGCGCCCACCCCCTCGACCTCCAGGAGCTGGGAAAGTATGGCTTGCTGTACTACAATGCTTTATTTATGATCCTCCCGACGCTTCTCCTGGCTCAGGTCACTGGAGATATTGACAAGGTAAGAGACTGTCATTAAGCATGGACTTCAAAGTGATGGGTCAGCTGTTGCACCCCATCCAAACAAGGCTAGATCAAGACCGGACAGGACAGCAATTCTTTTCGTTTGATGTGACCAGTCATATTTTAACCACACAGGGTGAAATACAGGGCACATAAACCCTGTGGTCTATTTAGTATTCAGTACTGAGATAGATTCAGCAAACAGGATGGATGTGAATGATTGAGATGGATGAAAATGATTATATGGTTGAGTGGTGACTTGTAATAGAGCCTTGCTGGTGAGATTCACTCTCTGCTGATATGTCCCTGGGAAGCGCTAGTGCATCACCCTAAAGAGAAGTTAGCCTGTCTGTCTGTGGGTAATCTGGCCAGCTCCACAGTGGCCATCTGTGTGGTGAAGAGGGGGATAATCTGCCCCAGGATATGTTCTCTCAGGGTGAGCTCGTAAATCAGATCTTTTCAGCACTTACAGATTTGGTTCAAGGGACATTCCTCAACCTAATAAAATCTAAATTGGCTGCTTTAGAAAAGGAAATTGGAGCTGCAGACAGTACATTACAGTACATGAGGTCCTATGTGAAATATTTGTAATATTGCAAATTTGCTCCTTGATGTTGTTTATTCTGTAACTGACTCCCAGATGACTTAGACCTCATGCATTGATCATGAAACCATTTCGATTGAGTAGTTTGCGCTCCACAGTTGTGTCCAACATAGGCACAGCATTTTGATGAATCATGCTTTTGATTCGCTCTCCCAGTTTTCTGTGGAATCTAGTCAAATTCATCAGTGTGGTGTGAGTGTGTGTGCTGGGCCTGAGGCCTGAGGTGAATGGTGTGTTTTATTGGGTTGAGCTTGGCTCAGGGGGTAGGCCCCAGCTTGTTTTGCATGAGAGCAGAAGGCGGGGAGCAGGCCGCACAAAGCCACCATTATGCTAGCAGCCGCTGCTAATGATTCCAATAGCTGAGCACCAGAAGTTTGCGCACCCTGGAATTTTTTGCCACCTTGTGCTTTTATTCCTATAAGTCCAGTGCTGTTTCTGTGCTTTCTGTGAGGGTGTTTGTGAGCTGTTCTTTGTATGGCTGTAGAGAAAGTGATCTAGGCACTACAGTGGAACAGACCGGAAATAATTAGCTGTCACTTATTCACTTAGTTCCTGTTTGATAGTTGATAAACTATCTATCTAACTATATTTTGCTATATGTTCTCACACAGTGTTGGGTATAGACGTTCTGGGAACCCTTTGAAAATGTTTTCCCCATAGTACCATACCATAGTAAATATGAACACATTGTGGTTAAACTCAGACTTCTTCTCACTGAAATTGTTAGATGGACTAAACATACAAGGAATGCTGTAGGTAGATTGAATAAACTATGGAAAAAATCCTTATTTACATATGTAGACCTGATGTTGTTCAAATGAAACAAGCTCCATATTTGTTCTGAAGCCTTTAAAGCAGATTTACTATTATTGGTGCTTTTATTAAAGGCCAGTGGCCCCTCTCAACTAACGTTTGTCAATATTAAAGTTAGATAGTGCCCTTTTCCTGTGACTGAAATCCATGGCTAGACCTTTCAATGAATTCCTGCAAAACAGTGTGGAGTTATGTGAGACCAAGTAATGAATGAAATAAATTCTTGGAAGTGTTACAGAGCTTTCCAGCCTGTCAGAAGGGATTTCTGTGTTAAGCTCCAGTTATTGTCAGTTCATATGTTTGACATATGTTGAACCTTTACTAGTCTATAGGACAGCCAAAAGTTGATAAACAAGCATGGCTGCCCTTCCCTGCTTTACTTGTATTCTCCTCCAGAATACAATTAAAACACTTTTATGCGGTCCACAAGGCCGCTTATTGCCGTCAATTGCCGTCAATAATTAGTCATGTCTTGGACTGTCTATTTACCTTTATTTCCTTATTAGTATGACTTTAAGTAGTCTCTTGCTTTCTCTTTTCCTAGGCTTATAATTTCACAGGCTGGTCAGACATGGTATTTGTTGGTCAGTTTACCCTGTCTTGTGTAATGGGGTAAGTACAACAAGACAAAGCATGCCTGAGTCCCTCCCTTGTGGATATCAATATCAAGTCAATCAAGTTAGACTAGATTTGTGAGTATTTTTATACTTTCATTGTATAACAAAAGACACTTTCTCTGGGTGACTTTGTAGGTTCATCCTGATGTATTTCACAGTGCTGTGTACACAATACAACTCCGCACTAACAACAACCATAGTTGGTTGTATAAAGGTATGTCAATACTTAATGTTATTTATTATCTGAAACACTATGACACTGAAATGTCCATTTTTAACATTTCATTGCTGAAGCCTGATTTCAGTAAGCTTTTTGCATGCACTACATTCACAACTTATTAAACACCTTGATGCCTTTGATTACTTTAATTCACATTGCACATCCTGCTGTGTGACTGTTGCACATGAACACTTAAAGGATATATTGTGCAACCCTGCAGCACAGTGTAAAAATATCCAATATCTGTGAGTCTATTTGCAGACTTCTTTTAGTGAAGCAGTACACACGACAGCCACATTCACATGCACACACGTATAGACACATGCACACAAGTGCATACACACACAGACACACAAACACATACACATGCAATTGTGTCTACACAAACACAGACACAATTGCACATGCACACTGGAACAGTACAAATTTAGACAAACCCCAAAACAGTGTATAATATAAATGGCTGAACATACTTGTGCAGTAATAACAGACATGTATTTACTGAAGGTTGAAGAATGTTTGTTTTTGTTTTTGAAGACTTGTCTTAATATAGTGTAGAAAAGTAGTGTACATAATTTTGTGACGATGTAGACAATATGAGGTTGAGTATGGCTTTAGAACATGTGTTTTTTTTCCACAAAATTGTAACGTTTGAAATTTACAAATAATCATTGAGCAACCAGTGGCAGAACATGTTGGCCTAAGGGTGGATTGTTTGGAGCAGTTGAATCTGACCATGGAGTGTTTTCCCCCAAAGATTGGGTTTTGATTGGGTGTATTTAGTTTTGGACTGACGCCACCTAGTGGACATGCTCTCATTTTGTTTCCAACGATCCTATGATATGCTTGGAATGTCTGAAAACTGAAGCAACAATCTGATCAATGTAGGAGAAGGTTAGTTGTACATGGAGTTTTATTCTTAAGTTATTCATTTATTTAGTTTTTGTTTGTTTTTTTTCTCAGCTTGAAATGTTACATTGTCAACACAAAACAAACCCAAGAATAATTGCAAAGTTTGCATCAGACAATGATCTGAAACTAAAGGGGTATGAAAACACCCTAGCACACACAGTACAAGCAACTGCAGGAGATAATGTTTGCTTTTGATAGTTCATGCAACACCATGCACCGTGATCATTAGGTGTACCACCATGGGGTAGGCCTCCATCTACTCTATGGAATCAGTACAGTACCTTACTATAGGTAGATTTACTGTACCTGAACGTGGACATTTATGATTGCCAAAACTGATGGGAACAAAATCTTTTAGTTATATATCAATAGACATGTTACCATGGATAAAAATAATTTTTGACCATGATGTCAAGATATACTTCAAAAGCAGAATTTGTAACATATTTTATTTACTCAGACTTCTCAGCATTCACAGAACCTCAGTGAATAGCAGCAAATAGCTGTCAGTTGGACTGGTATTCTATTATCAACAACATGTGGTCAGCATCTGCTTTATGATTTTAACAGTTTAGCTTAGTATTGAAAATTAATGTTGCATTTAGTCCAGTGCTTTTTAGGTCTGCCATTTGGAATGCGTACATTCCTACCTCCCCTCTATTGTTTATCTCACACAGAACATATTAGTGACCTACATTGGAATGGTCTTTGGAGGGGACTACATTTTCTCATGGACCAACTTCATTGGTCTGAACATAAGGTACTTCTTCCTTATCTTTCCATCTTCACTTTCACAGCATGTAATGATGGTGTGTAGCCTGCACGCCCATATGGAAAAGTCTTTAAAGGGCCCAAAAGGTGGCTGTTTGCATTACATCAGTCATTAAACTGTCAATGCCTCACACAAGAGGCATAGTTTTGCTTGAACTGTTGGAGGGATTGAAAAGTCTGACTGAATACTATATATATATATATATATTTTTTTTTATATATATAAAGGAACTACTACTGTTACTGTGCTGAATATGACTGTATATTTTCACTGGATGCTGTCATGTTTATCTCCTGCTCCTTTCTCTTCTCTTTTGTGTGGACAGCATTGCAGGCAGTCTGGTGTACTCGTATATCACCTTTACTGAGGAGCAGAGTAACAAACAGAGTGAAAGTTCTGGAAAGCTGGAAGCAAAGGGGAAGATAGCTGTCTAATATGCACTGGAGGACTTTACTTTACTTTAGCACAGTGTTACACGTCTCCTATTCTCCTACACCCCCCATCCCCCCACATCCCCCCCCCCTTCCCGCCCCCCGCCCCCAACCCCTCCCAAAAAAGAAAAAAAATCAGGCTGTCAGTGTAGTTGATGGCGGTTCAAAGAAACAGCAGATACACTTATCTGCCATTACTGCCAGAAACTCTGAAGGACATGAACTGTCTCACTGTTGTCGGATCTTTGTTTTTATGTAGGACCTTACACAAGGACCATTGTATGTGTATCTTCTTTGTCCCCTCAGGCTTTTATCTGTGTGTTTTGTTTGTTTATATATATATATATATATATATATATATATATATATGATATTTTAATAGTGGTTTATTCTTTTGTTTGTTACAACTTGTTTCTATTTAAAAGGGAGACACTGTGCTGTGTCCTGTTGGTATTGCCATGTTTGTGGTAATCAGTCGCCAAAGGGCTTGAATTCTTTGTCTGTGAAAACTCTCAAGTCCTGATCAGCTGGAAATTTGAGGCACTCATATCTGTCTGTATGTCCAAAATGTATGTACAAGAATGTTCTTGATAAGCTCCCTTGAGATGAACTTCTTCAAGAAGTTGAATGTTTGGTCATGGATCAGAATGCCTCATCTTCAGTATTAGGACAAATATATTGTGATATTTTGATAGGAGCTGTAATATTTTGTCTTGTCTGTATATTTGTAACATGCAGTTTGTTCATTTTATTTTATTATATTTTATTGGGATGGTTTATTGTTTTGGTATAACCAATGTCTGGTATAACATTGTTTATTGCACTTTTACAGTTTACAGAAGCCTAGATGAGATTTTGTAGGTGTGTGGTGTGGGAAAGAACCAATAAAATATATATTTAGAGTTGCCTTAACCTTTAGCAACACATGGGAGGCATTGAAAAGGTACTCAGAATTTTGTATATCAGTATCATGATGTGACCATATTTATAAAGTAGCCGCCTTATGGAATGTAATCAATGTATTTGACTAAACTAAGACTCCAGCTCAAGCTCCCTAAATCCATTTAATACTTGTCATAAATGGGCCACAGAATTCTGGAATAGGATTACCATTATGAGTATTTTTGTTTTCATACATTTTCAGTTATATTGTCTATGTCTTTTTAAGTGGTGTTAAGGCAGGGCACACAGTACACAGGCTTTGTTCAGATTACTTGAACTTCATGTCATGTTTGTAATGATGTGCTGAATCTACAGTCTTTTGGAAATTGTGCCCCAAAAAAGCCTGCTTTTAATGGTTGACCAGATTTTGTATGTGACACAAAACCTGGCATTGGTTTATGGCCTCTTTTTACAGACATCTTCTCTCTTTTTTACAGAGATCTTTTTATACTGTTGTGTTGAACAAAGTGCACTGTTTATTCCTATGTGATTGGCTCTGTTGACCTGACTGGACAGACTCAGCAGAACATTTACTACAATGGAACAAGTGTACAGTACTGAAGTAAAATACCTCAGTCACACAAACTGGTCCTCACCTCTTTCTTGGTTGTTGGCTTATTTAGGTTAGGAGGCCGAAGAATTCTTTTTAACTGTGGGCGGCAGTAGTGAGCCGTTTCTTCCCAAATCGCTGTAGTACGAAATGCGAGGGAGGGAAAAGAGTCCATCCGGGTTCTTAGTTCTGTGTTAGCCACATAGCAAACATGGCGGAGGTAAGAAGTCATTCTTCAGAGTATACATAACTGAAATACTAGAATTTATAACATGATTAATTTAACAGTTTAAAATGGCTTGACCTACAGATGTCGCTTTGTATTACTTGTACGCAACTTGTACGCGGAACATACATCACTTGCGATGAAAAGATGAGCTAACTGGAACTTGTTGCGTTGATGCTGAGCAGAAAACACCCGCCACTTTCGGAGTAAACTTTATACCCGAGGAAACGTACCAGCGTACTACGTAACTAGCTGCCCTTAAAAGACAAAGATAAATGACAGCTACGGCAATTATGCGAATATTATTTGGAGCAATATTTTTGTTCTGCCTAATATTCTCTTGCAGACTACAGATTGCTTAAGTTAACGTTTGCTCTGCATGAGTAGTAAAGTTAAATTGAACGTGATGCATGTACATTTGAAGTTTAAATTAATATATATCTTGAATGTGATTTTTTCTTCATAGAAATACAACGTTACAGAAATAATTCCCCCCCATCATAGCATTTAGTACTAATGCGCCTGTGCCTTATCAACGCTTGCAGTGAACTAATAGCAATTGTTCAATTTCAGGCCTCAGTCGGCAGCTCAAGTCCACCAGGTAAGCACCTTTGCCAAGGTTAGGTTAGTTTTTTAAATAAATGTTTTACTAAGTAACAAATTAGGGATGCCTGCAGTCTTGCCTAAATAACGGTGTGCTATAAATTAATAACATGTAGAAATAGGTCATAGGAATACATCAATACCAGGACAGAACAGTCCAAAGCACCTTACTCACTGGAGAACATTGGTCAGAAAAAAAACAGATTCATGTTTGAAATTACAGAGAAACCAGTAGAAAGCCAAACAAACAGGAGGGTAATACTGTACCACTATTTAGTCAGTGCTATGAATGTGTGATGTGCACCACAACAGGAGGTGGTGGAGCTGGCTCTGATGACCATGATTTTGATCCCTCTGCTGAGATGCTTATTCATGACTATGATGATGAGCAGACTCTAGAGGAAGAGGAGATGCTAGAAGGGGAGACCAACTTCAGTGCGGAGATCGACGACCTTGCCAGAGTGAGTGTGACGAAAAGTTAGATGTTCAGAGAAGAAACTAGAGTGGAAGAATGTTGATGTCTATGTGAACCAATCGCATGGGCCTAGACTGGCTCAACCATGAGACACAATCAACAATGGCAGTTCATGAATGAAATTATTTTCCAAAGTCACATTTATGTAACTGACACCAATCTTATAAGGCCAATATGTCTTAAAAAGGTGCAGTCAGTGATGCTGTATGGTTTGTAAACACACAACACGTTTTATAACATGAAAATAATATCTCCTCAAGATCTACTAGCTCTGCATTGTTCTTGAGTCACCATAAAAAAATCTGGTCTTTTTACAATGCACAGACTCTGCAAACTGAAAACAAAAAATTGGGGGCAGCCTGCCCCCAGGTCAAATAAATAAAGGCTTGGTTGGTCAAAAATATAAATAAAAATAAACAAAAATAAACGCGATTTCCACCAGCATTACTGACACTCACTGCATCACTCACCTTTAGGCTTCGAGCTCTGAATTGAACATAAAAGAATATACACCAATGATACACAGATATAATGTGTGTGTGTGTGTGTGTTTTGTGCGTGCATCATCATACACTGCTGCTTGCAGTAAAATATGTTTGTATTGTGACCCGCTTCATAGAAAAACAGAATAAAATAGAATGGTGGTTCTCAACTCCTGCGATGTCCATTGTGAGTGCCTTGACTGTCTCCTAGGAAGGTGAGATGCCCATTGAAGAGCTGCTGAGGATGTACGGCTATGGACGAGGTGGAGAGGAGGAGGAGGAAGAAGAAGATGGCCAAATTGAGGACGATGAGTCAGGAGAAGAAGGAGAGAATGAGGAGAGCAGCAGAGGCACAGCAGAGAGGAAGAGATCTGTGGTATATCATCTGAATCTACATGAATGACATCACTCTTGGTTTCTATAATCTGTCCATCTGCACCCTGGACAATGCGTTTAACACATATTTAAACTTTTAAACACACTATACAAATGCATCTTATTTACACTCCCTGCCATCAGAATTGTGTAATTTAATAGTGCTATTTAGTGCCTACAAAGCTAGAGAGACAGCCCTCAGGTTGACAAAATATGTGCTTTCAAAAAAATAAGTAAGTAAATAAATAAGTTATTGCAGTATAATGTCTTGTCTGTCTGTTTCATTAGGATGACCGAATAAAGGACTCCTCTGACCAGGAGGAGGATCCCCAGTCGTCTGGCGACGAGAGGCCTTTACGGGCACGCAGCACTGCAGAACTCATCCGGCCAAGAACCAGCAACTACTTTGAAGGTACTATTAAGATTCTTGCAATGTGTGCACATTACAGTACAGTGACAATGGAAGTCTGAAATAAATGTGCTCAGTTGAGTAAACAAATAAAAATGTGGTAAAATATAGTTTATGTCTCCTGGTTTGAAGGGAATGATGGTGAAGAGGAGTCAGAGGAAGATGAGGACTACATACCTACTGAGGACTGGAAGAAGGTAGTAGAATTTAGCTAGAAATGGATGTGCGATTAATGGCCGTGCTTGCATGATGATATGAAAGTAAGTATGTTATCTGATTTGTCTCTAGGAAATCATGGTTGGGTCCATGTACCAGGCTGAAACGCCAGCAGGACTCAGCAATTATAAAGACAATGAAAAAGGTAGGTTATGGCATTTGCCAATCTCAGTTGAAAACCTATAGGGCGTTTCCACCGGGCGCTACCAAAAGTAGAGATGCAAAAGCACTCTCACTCTGCCCAGTAAGTAAGGGTACTGCTGGCTGTCGAAACCCACACACTGTAGGGTTTAACCAGCCCATGCTGTCCTGGTGGAAATGGCCCACTAGTTTTAATGTCTACCATTTTGAAAGAGCAGGGCCTTTTGTATAAAAGATTGTTTCCCTGTTTTTGCTTTGAGTGTTTTGCATAGTCCACATGAACATGACCCCTGGTTGTTTGTCTCTCCCCTCTGCTAGTGTATGAGAATGAGGACCAGCTGCTGTGGAAGCCAGAAGAGCTTCCTGAGAGTGCAGTGGTGGAGTTCCTGACTGAGGCGTGCAAGCGCACCGGAGAAGAGACTGGAGTGGACGCCATCCCTGAGGGATGCCATATCAAAGACAACGAGCAAGTAAGAGCATCTCAATGGAAAACATACTTATAAACATACATATATAAAAAGTTAATTGGTATCGACCAAAATTGGCATCAGCAGGTCAAACTCTGTGTCGGCTCAGAAAATTGCAATCGGTGCAACTCTATTTGATAGTGAGGCAACGTGATTAAGAGAGATGTTTATGCTGTGTGGTTGAAAAAGTGCAGTGAATAGTGGATGTCATTCCAGTTGCAATTAGCTTTTTCCACTCGCCTGTTGTTCTTCCTAAAATGAAGGAATGTGGTCATTGACATGTGCTTCCTTTCCTTCACCTGGACAGGCTCTGTACGAGTTAGTCAAGTGCAACTACAACACGGAAGAAGCTTTAAGAAGACTCCGATTCAACGTGAAAGCAGCTCGAGGTACAGCATGTGCATTTAACTCAGTGTGTTTTCTAGCCGTCCTTGGGTTCATATTTGTAAATGTTTTCCAAATTGCTTGTGTTTTCAGAGGAAATTTCAGTTTGGACAGAGGATGAGTGCCGAGGTTTTGAGCAGGGACTTAAAGCTTATGGAAAAGACTTTCATTTAGTGCAGGCCAACAAGGTGAGCCCACCTTACTGTTTTCCTCCTCTGTGTCTCACATTGCTAGTCTCTCAAAGCTTGTTTTGCATTCTATGATAACGCTGTTCTCTTTTTTTAGATAATTATTGTGATGAATTAAATTTTTTCAGGTGAGAACTAGATCAGTAGGAGAATGTGTGGCCTTTTATTACATGTGGAAGAAATCTGAGCGTTATGATTTCTTTGCACAGCAAACCCGACTTGGGAAAAGAAAATACACCCTTCACCCCGGCATCACGTGAGTTCTCTCCTTTTGGACCTCTGTGCTTGCCATATGTGCAGTCAGTTTCAGATAGGCTGTCGGACCTGACAAAATACAAAAACTATATATTTTTTTATTGTTTGTTGTATTGTAGTATTGTGTAAGCATAAAGCATTAGTCAATCTGTGTAATTCAGATGAATCACAACTAAAGACATGTATGCAACAGAGCTGGCTTCAAACTATTGTTGCCATTGTTAGAGAGTCTCGTGTCTAAATAGACTGTTCACTTTTGTTTAGTCAGTCCACCATGATAGCCTGTGTCTGTTTATTGTATTGGGGCAATGGAGGCGCAGGTGGTAGGGTTGCAGGTTCGAGCCCCACTCTGCCTGACCCTGTTGAAGTGTCCTTGAGCAAGATACTGAACCCCAAATTGCTCTCGGTGGCAGGTTGGCAACTTGCATGGCAGCCTCCGCCACCGGTGTTTGAATGTATGTGTGTGAATGGGGGAATGTGAGGAATACATTGTAAAGCGCTTTGAGTAGAACCCATATAAGGGACACTGGTCCATAATGCTCCTGTATGTATCGACTGCATCTAGAACAGTGTTCCTACATGTGCTGTATTTCACATGTACACATGAACACTATGGGACATGTCTGAGTATGCACATCATTTTGAATATGTGCACATTTACATTTACCTGCATCTCTTGGTGTGTGTAATTACAGTCGAAAGTCTACATGAGTTTGAGTTTGTGTGTGTGTGCGTGTGCGTGCATGCGTGTGTGTGTGTATATAGAGATTACATGGACCGTCTGCTGGATGAGACAGAGAGTGCTACGTCCAGTCACGCAGCCTCTCCCCCACCCACCACGTCCAATAGCAGCACCAGCCAGTCTGAAAGAGATGACGCCAGCACTCACAATGGTAAACCAACCTCCACACATATATAAACATCTTCCGTCAGAGCTGCCTAGATAAACATTCATTGATTGATCCTTTTTCCTTTTGGCTTAAACAAGAGTTGCCTTGTTAATTTAAGATTACAGAAGAGGCTCATGGTTGTTTTTCAATATGTGCAGATTGTTTTGAATATTCATCACTATTATAAGCATATACAATGTAACATATGGCCTGAAATAAGTTCACTGCGATTTTTCATTGAGGTAAAAAGGAGCCGGGTTCCATGCTAATCTTTCACCTCTGTGTGTGCGTCTCGTGTAGGTGGCCACTCCACAGGAGAAGGTCTATCCACTCCAAATGATGGGTTCCAGCCCAACGGCCTGAGCGTTTCCCATGAGCCCCAGGGCACAGCAGACCAAGATCCCCAGAACCACTCCGGCACCGACAGCGGCCGCCCCTTCCCAGGGCCCGCCCCAGCCAGCACCACGCAGGAGGAAGAGGAGCCGCAGCAGAAGGGGAAGATGGAAGAAGAGGATCAGGAAGGGTCAGAGAGGCCGCTCAAGAGGTGCAGAACAGACTCGGGCCCTGATAATCAGACGGATGGGGCTCCCAGCGAGCCTTCTGGCCTGCAGCAGAGGACAGACTAAAGCAGCTGACTCCAGGCCAGCCAGCCAGGCCATCCAGCCAGGCCATCCCAAAGTACCATATCCATCCCTCAAACAGGGGTGGGCAGTTCAGGGGGCTTAATCACGTTGTAAAGTTTTTTCCCATTTGTATAGAGGAGAAAACAAGCAAATTGTCCTTATTTTTGTATTTGATAGTTATTTATATTTTTATGTGACAGTTCTGACAATTTACTTGACTTCTTTTATGTGTGAGTGTAAGTGTGTGAGTGTGTGTGTGCGCGCTGTGTGTGTTTGTACATGTGACGTGTTTGACCAGAGGTATGTGAAATCCTGGACTTGGAAACGGCACTAAATATTGCACTTTGTCTTGTTTTTTTTGTTTTTTTGTCCTTGTAGAGTTGTTGCACTGTAGTGCACAGTGCCTTGGTTCAGCAAGACCTCTTTGTAATGTTTGGAAAGAAATAAACCAAAGGGCTGATTCTTGTGGTTTGTTTGTGGCTTTGGCATCAGTGATGTCCAGTCTATCATCAATTGCGGTGCTTTTATTTCAAAGCCTTTTTTTCCATTTTTTAAAATCCTTTCTCATAACTCTTTTGCATTTTAGTGGAGCTGCTTTCTGTGTTATATTTGTACTGTATTAGTCTTTTTGTAGTGCTTTTATATAAAAAAATGAGAAAACCAAAAGGATGAACACTGAATTAGTCTCCATACTGGTGTTGTGCTACCTTGACTTTTCAAAAGTGTGAAGTTGAATAAAGTTCCTCTGCATTCCTGGTTTGTTGACAATTTGTTGAATATCATGTCCAGATGATTGCTGCATTATTGGTGAATGAAAAGTCATGTAGCTCATTATTGTAGACTTGTCTGTGAAGTTACTCACCTTGTAGTCTACTGTTTAGTATTGGTTTACGGTCAGGGAAATGACTAGTCGTCTTGTACTCATCTTGTTTGATGCTGACAGTTCAATGAAGTCTGAGTATATAATGCAAACTAGTGAATGGCCAGGAGGTGAAATCTTTTAAAATTGTACATCAATTAAACCAATTAATTAAGATTCTTCTTTAATTAGGTTACTTTTTCTTGAATGCTGTTTTTGTCTCCCTCACCCAGAGGCAATGGCAAAGAGTTACAGTGCCAATAGATGACCAGCTGCACCAGTCTGAGCACAATCCCATGATGCATGTCAGTGCCACAAACTACCACACTGAGTTTGGTAGTGCAGCAGCAGACACCTGGGCTGACACCAGGCCCCTGAGGGGGATGAAATCTACAGTGCAGGACACTTCGCCCTGCTCCAGGGACACTGACTGGCTGGTACTCAGCCCTTTGCTGACTGCACTTCTGGCGGAGCCCAGGGTGCTGTCTGAATTCTGGTCCTTTGGGATCTCCCTATTTCCCTGTCTCCACTGGAAGAACTCTCAATATACAATATCCAAATAAGCAATATACAAATTAAAACTTAAAATTCCCCCATAAATTCTATAAGCATGGTTCTCTCACAAAAAGGCTGTTGTGGTAACTGATTTTGGTGTAAATTCCTGTTGTATTGCAAGTCTTTCTAAATCTTAACTTTCTTCCATTTGTACCAGCAGATGGCAGTCTTGCTCCATATTGTGAATGTACATACATGTCTTCACCCTCCCTATATTGGAACATTCTGGATAACGCAAAATCAGGTATCTTTAGGCCACGCAACCACACCAAGTCTTTAGCACCACACTATGGTTATGGTTTTACTAGGTTATATAGTTTCAATTGTCTTCAGCTGTTGAGCACTGCATGGGCAATGGCCTTCTCAGACACCACCTCTCTGAGTTCCTCCCTGTAGCAGCCTGAGAGGAACTTGTCTTCTATGAAACTCTCCCTGGCTGGGAAAATGAGCCATGCTCAAGGACTCCCCAGGCACCTCTAATGTGACTGAACCTTCAGCTGACAACTCCAAAAACTGATGTGTGTACATGCATGCCTGCGCACACACACACACACAAATACACACAGACAAATACAAACACACAGACAGACACATACACTCCATCACACACTCCAATACACAATTTTACAAACACAAAGCCCTCAGCCTCATCCGCAGGGCCTTGCAGTTTTGGGTGCGCAGCGATAATGAGTGGCAGCCAGCACTGGGGGAAGATATGGGAGGGAGATTAGAAGAGAAGCGTCTGACAAGGAAGGGAAGTGAGGCAGTTTGAGGAGCGAGCGAGTGCACACGGAACAACGTCTAAGCGACAGCTCCCGCGCCAATTACTGGGTGGAGTGAATCACATCACAGGGGGGGAGCAGAGAGAGAGAGAAAGGAATGGGAGAGGAGGGGCGGGGAGGGGAGGGATGGAGGCAGGCACCGTAAGAGGTCTTAATCTCCCATACCTCCCCCCCTCCCCAGTTTCTATTTTCCTCTGCCCCCCCCCAGTCCCCTGTTTGTGGTGCCCTCCTCTGTGTGCCCACAGAGCAGATCTGCCAGGGGAGGGTTGGGGTGGGGGCTGTGTTTGTAAGGCTTGGGTGATGAGTAATTAACTCTAAAAAGCTCTAAAAAGCTTTCACACACACACTGCCCCTCTCTATACTTCAACTAGCTGTAAGAAACTATTTACTTTGGTTTTTCATAATGTTCCAGAGGGCATTGAATACTGCATATTCATGGAAGTCCCCATTTGCTTTGGGTACCCGCTAAATGCCATTAATAATGCCCAAATAAAGAGAGGGGATGGTGGAATTCTGCCGAGGTGGCAAACCCTCCCTCTCCTGTCCTCTGTGATAGCACGGATCAGGGCACGGAAACAAATGGGAAATTAATCTTTCATGGACAAGGATGCCAACAAGATTAATATGCTGTTTGAGGATCCTGCTATTTGGTTCTGCTATCAGTGGCATGGGACTGCTGCAATGAATCTCCTGGCCACCAGGGGCAGTAGAGAATTGGGGTAGTGGGACCCATTTGAATGGAATGCAAACAGGGGCATAATAAACATACTCAAGCAGTCAATATAGTTATACCAAGAAGAAAATGAATTCTTACTGAACTCAAACCTTGTCACTTGTAATTCCATCCAACAACCCAACCTGGGTTATAATATTCTATATGGGTGTACCATAATCATCACAATATTTAAATCTGACATCCATTGTGAATATGCTGTTTTAATCAGCAAGCTTTATTGATGATTAAATTCACATTTCACATTGTTAGTGACAGAATCCTTCAGCTGGAATAAGGAAAGGCTGTTTTACATACTTTGGATAACGTCAGATGTTGGTCACAACTAATCTGGAATGTCAATTTTGTATTTCATCATCTGCCTAAGGCAGACTACCATTTTAGTGTGGTGTTGAAGGACACCTTATGGTAGCAGAGTGTGTGGAGGCTGAGTGACCTTCCAGGGCTGCCCACAACAGCTGCTTTGTCAGGGGCTCTGCTGGTGTGTGCAGCAACAGGAGGGGGGCAAGTCATTGCCAGGGTCTAATGAAACAGTGATTAAAGTGCGGATGAGGAGTCGCCAGGCTCTCTGTGTGGCAGTCCGCCCAAGATGGCGGCTGCTGTGCCACACACATGATGAAGGCGTGAGGACACCTGTTCAGGCAGGGCATAACAAGAGAACCAGACACACTCACGCACACACATACGCGCTTCCTATTTCCCTCCATCATAACAATGGCAAGGACACACCCTCCCAGACTGGCAACATGGAGGCAGCCCCTGTTGAAATCACATTCATCAAAAGAAATCTCAAGCGCAGATGCGAGTCGGAGAAGTCTGCCGGGGCAACACAAATTTCTCCCTTGCTGCTTTGCCTCTCTTCCGGGGCTCCTAGTGCTGCTCGTGTAAATGAGACAACACGGAGGCAGGGGCGACTCGTAGCATTTCATCAAGCCCGCTGCGCTCCCAGACAAAGAGCCACCCCATCTCTCTAGGCACAAGAACAGGGGAGGCTTGAAGCGTTACCACAGCAACCACTAAAAGAGATTGAGTCAAGAACAGAGACAAACCATAGCAAGCTGGTGATTGGGGATTTTTTTTTTTTTACAATTTATTATATCAATATATAGAGATATTTATGAACAGCTTGATTTCATAGAAATATGAGTGAGACCATTTTGGCATACAGTTCAGATTTTTCCACGTAAGTACAGAATTTGCTAAAGTTAAATGCCCCCCTCCCCTCATCCCTGTCCCCTTCTAAAGACACACAAAAGAAACAAAAGTCACCAACAAAAAAAAAGAAAAAAGAAAAAAAGTATAATATACATTAACACAAACAAGGCACCAATAAATTAACTGATAACACCTCTTTCAACACGTAACATAATCTATTAAATAGAATTAAATACAGCATAAACATCCTACAGTCTGCGATGCTTTATGGTTAAAAAGCAAAACCAAAATTAAAAACGGACAGGAAAGGAATAAAAACACTTTGGCAGATTATTAATTTTTAGTTACAATCAAGTAGTAAAGAAATCCAGTGCTCCTGTGTACAAATAAATTTATATATGGTCTACACTCTGTTTTCTCCTGGAGGCTAATATATACATCTTTTTTACACAAATGTTTTAAAACATTATCAAAAAGGTCTGCTGTATGAAAACGTATTTACAAATCATGATTCAAAACTATTGGACTGCAACGATCACCCCCAGTCCCCAGGCCCACCCCACCCAATGTCAACCCTCACCAACTCATAAGTCCTCATCCACACAGTGCAGAAGGCTTCTTGAAAGGTTTGTGCAACAAACAGCATACAAAATGTCTCCTTTATGGCTGTGGAATGAACGTTAACCAAGAACACTGAATGTTTTCCTCTGGAAAATAAAGCCCCCTCTCTTCCACAGCAGACTCACCCTCCCCCAACTTTCCAAATGTTTTCTACTTTTTCTTCAGAAAAAAGGAGCCTGAACATGTTTTCTTCAAGTAATACACATTGTGGAAAAAGAATCAAGTTAAATAGAGGACAAATAAAGAATGAGTTTCACAGTCACAAAACACTCGGACAAAAATCAAACAAGGGAAACCAAAAATGGTAGCAGGAACATCACTGAGGTTAGCAGAGGAATACCACATGTTATGGACCAAAAAAAAACCATCACAAGACGTTCCTTTTCACAGTCGGACAACCCAGCTGCTTGCTTCTCAGGGCATGACCCTCGGGGCCTGAGGGTCAAAGACGTTAGTGTGACAGTACAGTGCACTCCAGAGTCTTTGTCCATCTGGTTTGTCCAGTGTATGGATATCGTTTCGGGGGAAAGATAGCCCTTTCAGAAGCACTGTGTTGATTTCAATTGGAACCAAAGAGTGAGTGAGTGAGTAAGTCAGTGAGTAAGTGGGTGAGTGAGTGAGTGATTGGATGAGTGAGTGAATGAGTGGAGTAGAGGCAATCAGGAGCACTAACATTAGTAGTTATGATGTGGAATGATGGAGCAGCAGGGCTTTGTCGCTCTATAACACGAGACAAAGCCTTCAAATATGCATAGAGTCAGTTGGATGAGATAGAGATGGTCAGCTAGTGTTAGGCAGCTATGCTGAGTGGCTGCAGCAATGGCACCTGGCGGAGAGCAATGACAGAGAGTCTTCTAGATAGACAGCATCATCAGTAACATGGTTCAGGATGCTCGGTTACAGTGAGCCAGCCACATACTGCTGGTGATACTCACTCATACTTGAGAAAAATCAATGAGAGCAGAAATTTTCTGCACCTCACAACACAATGATTGAGGGTCTTACACACTCCGGAGGTGCCACAGATACCAGCCACTGAGGCTAGCCAGAAAACCAGCCAGATAGAGGGAGAGAATAAAAGAGAGAAAGAGAAAGAGTGAGAGCTTGTATGAATCAATGCTAGACTCAGCAGACAAGACTACTTGCTCATGCCCAGCTGATTCTGTGTCCACACACAGGAAAGCACACACTTTTAAGACAAAATGTCAGTCGATGGCAATTCATAGAAATGAAAGATGATGTGAAATGGCATTTTTATTACAGGCTAATCATTCATACAGTAGCCTTCAACCCATCCAGCACTGGCTGTAGGTGATGAAGTCATTGCTTAATGATGTTTCAGCTAACTGCCAAAGACAAGCATTATTTGATTCATACAACACCCTCTCCTACACTCTAGAATATTCCCATGCGATTGCAGCCCAGCATATTGCCTTTCTGAGGTTACTCTCAGATTGGGGTCAGGGCATAACTCAATGCATGGTGAATAAGCATTGATGGATTGGCTCAGGACAGACTGCATGTCAGCAGTCCAGGCTAGATGGATGGGTCTGCACCCATGGTGGTGGTGCTGCCACCTATGGTGTCTGAGTGGAGTAACACCTTGTCATCTTCCACTGGCACCAGCAAACAAAGAAACCATTGTTAGTGGAGGATGGGGATTTGTTTGTGAATGTCTGTCTTCCAGCTAACTCACCTAAACCCTGGCTCAAGATTCAGTGCACATATATTATGAACACATACATACACACACACACACACACACACACACACACACACACACACACACTTACAAGCATGCAGACACAGACACAAACACGCACAAACACATACACATGCATGCATGTACGAATGCACACGCACACACATGTACACACACACTCAAACACACACACACACACACACACACTCGCACACACACGCACACACACACACAGCATGATTTTGCAGCCCACAGTGGCTCCCAGCAAGGTGTTTCTGATTTCAGATGAAAGCTTGAGGGTAGTCACAAGTTGCATCACAGACGGAATGCAGCCAAAGCGACGGTGAACAAAGAGAGCTCTCCAGATGGAAGACCACCCACCCACATGAGCAGGCAGCAAGTCTCTCTCTCTCTCTCTCTCACACACACACACACACAGACTCAAATTGAGCAGCAGTGCATGCAGATACTAGAAATGCACTGCTCTCATCAGCAACAGGCCCTAAAGCAGCACCACTCGTGTCTTATAAAGCAGCAACACTTACGACTACCCTGATTGAGCAGCCATTTATGGATCTGAATGCCTCCTGGCCATCTGCCGCCTGCCTCCGCTGTGCACAAGTGGCTCCGGATGAACTGGTGGCCGGATATCTAAGCGAAGGGAGAGTTCAATTAACAGAACACCATGTTCGCCGTCAGAATGACCCGAGCATAGAGCAGATAAATGGCTTCCCATTCATCTTACCGAGAGGTCTGGACAGACGCTCCGATCAGCTGCTCTAATCCAGGAAGTCTATATTCAGGACAGGGCTCTCATCCCTGCCTCGCTGGAAAGAGCCACGGCGTACACGGCGTACAGCGTGGGCAAGCTGTGATCTATGGCCACAATCAATCAGGCAATCAGCGTATGGCTGAGGTGGAAGCAGAGCCTGTCGGAGTGTGTGTGTGTGTGGCTGCAGCAAACAGAGGCATTAGAGGCCAGACATGATCACAAAAAGATTTGCTGTGCTGTGTGTGTGTGTGTGTGTGTGTGTAAAAGAGAGTAGCAGAAGTCCAGAAAAGTCCACAATGCTCTCAAAATGAATGTGACAGGAGGAGAGTTCTAAAAGGCTTTCCAGGAGGAGATCTTATTAGTTGTGTGACATTGTGCACTGACGGCAATATCAGACTGCATCCCTCCAAGGCCAAAAGTAATCACTTTCTTATCATGTCTTTTTGATGGAAGAAATCCTGGAAGTATGCTAACAGATACCTGAAGTTCCAGGAAGACTCTGGTGATACTTGATATGTACTTGTAGATACTTGTGTGTGTTCTACCAGCACCATGACAAACAAGGTAGAAACACGCGCACACACACACACACACTAAACCACTAAAGCAGCCTGAAAATGTTTACTTCATGCTGGGGAGTTGTGAGAGACCAAGCCTAGTGCCTGTCTGCTATGGAAGACAATGGAGGAAGAATCAGGTATTGACCTGGAGAAGTTATTATCCAGTGTCAGTGGTGGGGCCAGCAACCCAGTGGCTCTGCTCGTTGCCTTCCCAGTGTCTTAGATTAGATAACAGGCTCAGGATAAACTTTGTGCTTGTTCAGGTTCCTCTAGTAGTAGTAGCACTATAACTGATACAAACTGAATGCAAATCCCATATTCTCACACAGACACACGGACAGAAACACACACATACACACAGGCTCAGTGTATGACTGGATTACAAAGTCTAGCCCCCCACCCCATCATCTCCCCCTACACACAGCCCAACCCAAATTCATTATCTAACTTTTGTGTACCTCTGATGCCAGCAGAGCAGATTATCAATAATCACACTCCCCAGAGCTCTGCCCTGCTGGGCCCCCGTGGCGATGCCCTCTGGTGTGTGTTAGTGCCCACGCCTTTGCCGTGCCCACACAGATACCCAGGCATCAGCAGGAGCGAGCTTATTATATTTACACCAGTAACACAACCAACGCCCCAAGAGCCATTTAAAATGAACATCATGTAAATACACATGGCCTAGCCTAGCCTAGCCTAGCACAGCTGGAGGCTGAAACCAAAGAGTGTTAGCCACTGTATGTCATTATGGGGTTTGTTAGTCACAAGTACACAGCTGGTACCACTAATACTACACAGAAGAGGCAGAAGCACTAGCGCTAGGCTAGCTGTTAGCACTAGCACTAGCTGTACAGGTAGTTGTAAAGGTAGTAGTAGTCAGTGTTTTAGCTTACTGTGCAGAACAGTATGTTAGGAGAGGCTACTCTCAGAGACGTACCCATGGGTCGGCATTTAAAGGCAGAGCCCCCCACACACATGCACAGACTTCCCCTTTTGGATGACTGGTTGGGGGTCGCGGGGAGAAACTCGCTTGTGTTCTCTTAAATTCTGTGAGTGTCCCCGCTCTCTCTCTCTCTCTCTCTCTCTGGCACCTTGCCGCAGGAGTGAGGTCTCCCCAGGAGACAGGAAGGGGGGAGGAAGGGAGACGAGAGGGGTGGGAAGAGGATGGGGGAAAGAGGAACAGAGGAGAGGAAAAGGGAAAGGAGAGGAGGGAAAAGGAGAGCACCTCAGGGGAATCCGTCGTCCTCCAGGCTGAGCGCCACGCGCTGCAGAGAGCAGATAAAAGACCATTAACCACATGGCATGGACAGAGAGAGGGAGCTAGAGAGAAAAGAAAGGACAGAGAAGAGGAGGAAAAAAACAGATAAAGAAAAAAATAAAGAGAATAAGTGAAGGACAGATGACAGAAAAAAGACAGACAGCAGGGATAAGAAAAGAAGGGTGGGAGAGAAGGAGAAACAGAAAGACACAAAAACAGAAAGGAAAAAAAGAAAGAAAGGGCCACACAGAGACAGCTAACCTACATGCAGATCCTGCTCATCCGTCATCACACTCTGATAACACAGCCAATCCTGTTAGCACTGGGTGTCATTCCCTCCCTTAGGCAATGCCCATGTCTCAATCTAACATACACCATGGGGCCAGGATACAGACACAAAGTGTGTGTGTATGTGTGTGTGTGTAAATGTGTTTATCAACATGTGTGTGGAGCTTTGTGTCTGTGTGTTTAGCATCACATGTAATGTATGTGTGTGTGTGTGTGTGTGTGTGTGTGTGCATCATCTCTCGTCAGAGAGCCCATGTGGAGGTAGCGGCAGCAGTGGCACCCTCCTCCTCCAGCTTGGTGAGGGTCAGCTGATAGCAACCTGCTGCGACAAAACCACATCCCGCTCTCATCCTGTCTTTACGGCATTCACAGGCTGCTGCGTTGCCATGCCAACCCCTTCAGCTGCTTAACCCCTTCCTCCCCGTCGCCCACTCCCTGACTCCAGCTAACCAGCTAATAATTTAAGCAAACATACATAAAACCAATGTCTAAATAAATATGAATGCCTATCACACATAAATAAATTGATTGTCCTGTACTCTAAGGTGCTGGTATTCCTTTGTATTCCTACACACAATAACAGGGTCCTTTTTCATCAACAGTCTAAAGGAAGGTTAAGGATAAGGAAGGATTCCATCTTAATGCTTTTAAAAGGGAACAGGGGACAAAGCTAACATAGACTGGGGAAATACAGTCTGTGCCTCATCACGAGCACAAAAACACACTCTACACTCCCTTTACTAAAGGAATGAAACGGTCAAAACACATGGGCACAAAAACTATGAATGAATATTGGAGGACTGGAATAGGATGGCAGAGGTGATGTGTGTGATGCACATATTTGACATACGTGCATGCCTGTGTGTGTGCGTGTGTGTCTGTGTGTACATGAATGCATGTAACGTTATGAGAGTGTGTGTGTGTGTGTGTGTGTGTGTGTGTGTGTGTGTGTGTGCACAGGCACACAACAAGCATGTCTCAATTTTTGCTGTGCCGCTCTCTGAGAATCTTCCCCTCCTTATTATCATTTGTCCCCCACTCCCCCAAAAATGTTTTTTCTGCTTTTCCCATCTCCTCCATGATCCGGCCCCCACTACCCATTTGCGCCCCGCTCCGCTCTGGCCTCACTTGGCGCTGGAGAGCATGGGCGCGCCCGAGTACCAGTGCGCGGCCGGGTCGGGCACGCCGGTGCCGCCGCCCAGCGGGAGCGCCAGGAAGGGCTGTCGGGCACCGCCACTCACTGCGGGGTAGACGTGTCCGATCTGCTCGGTCCGGCCGATGTGGATCTCGTCGTCGTCGTCCTCGGTGGTCTTGCGGTAGACGGGGTTGTCGAAGTTCATGCTCTTGGTGTTCTTCCGCCGCCAGTTGCGCCAGACCAAATAGCCGCCGGTGCAGAGCAGGCCGATGACCACTGTGGCAAGGATAGGAACTGCATGCGTTTAACACACAGCCGACACACAATGGCGGGAGCGTTAACACAGCCAGGGGACAAGGAGCAGTGCTTAATGACACACTCATTCATGCACACACACACGCACACACACAGTCGCACACATACACAAACACACACATCTAGACACCACCGACACATACACTCAGACACCTGCTGATGCACACATACGTACCCACATACCAATGTCTGTGTGTCACAAATATGCACTGAAAGCACATATATACTGATGACAATAGCTGAGTATTCATGTACTAATAAGCCAGAATAATAGGGAATCTGTTGAGAAATGCTTTTAATGCATATTTGGTAAAGGACGCCAATGGTACAAAATGACAGATAAACACATCACATAAAGACAGACACTAGTGTGTGTGTATGTGTTTGCTTGCAATTCAGTCTGGTTCTGGTAAGCACTTGAAGCCAAGGGACTTGCATTATCGTGCCATTTAATGCATGTGCGTGAACTTGTACATGTTTGTGCATGTGTGTGGTGTGTGTCAATGTATAAGTGTGTGTGTGTGTGTGTGTGTGTGTGTGTGCATGCACATGCATGTGATTGTACTGCTTTGTAATTCAGCAAGATAACCATGCCTGTCCACTGAGCAATGTGGTCCCTTCCCGTTTTTCAAACTGCCTGCCTTCCCCCCTGATGGTCTTCTTTAATTGGTCTTTTGTTACCGAGCCCACCGGAAAGCAATGTGTATGTATGTGTGTATCTATGTGTGTGTGTATGTGTGTACCTTTCCACCTCCGCACTGTCAGCATGTAAACACTTCATTTGGGCACAGCTTTCTGTCTTAATAATAATGTGAAGGCAAGCCTATTAGAGCGGCCCATGCTGAGGGAGACAGAGAGGTGGAGGAGGCAGGGGAGGGTGGGGCCTCTCCAATGTCCCCCAGCAGACGAGTAATGACTGGAGGGAGCAAATTTCAAAGCAGGACCTACAATTGGATTTGAACAACGCTAATTTGTTTTACCGCTCGTCAATTAAGCGCACGCAAGCGGCCGGGAAAAGGGCACAGCGCTTCTCCAACTACACGTTAAATGACCACGCTTCTACACCTGCACTGGCTTAGGCCCCATCACTATCATTACCAACCCATCAGCAAGAATGAAGAGGTTTCATTTTGATTCGACTGCTATTATTGTGTGTGTATATAACCCTTGAGGATAATGTGCATGTGTGTGTGTGTGTGTGTGTGTGTGTGTGTGTGTGTGTGTGTGTGTGTGTGTGTCACTAAGCGAAGGCATCATGCGCGTGGATGTGGAAGCTCTTGGGCCACAGATGAATGAGTATGTAGGGGCTAATAAGCTGAGGGAGAGGCTGGGCAGAGCTGGGTACGGTGGGGGGGCATACATTATGCACAGCTATACCTACCTATGGGAATGACGATACCCAACACCGCCACAGTTATGTTGTTGCCTAAAAGGTAGTGCTCACTCCCAGCTGCCAGAAAGATAAAAAAAGAGAGAGAAGGAGGAGAAAGGAGGAGGCGGGAAGAGGAGGGGGAAGCAAGATAAAGTGGGAGAAAGTCAGAAAGAGAGGGAGAGAGAGGGAAGAGAAAAACAATATTGTTTTCTTTTGTCTTTCATTCTCCATGACTTGTCATTGGTTTCCATCAGTGATGGCTTTTCTTCCAATATGGCGTGATAAGTCACATGGGCCAGAGACACAGAGGGAGAAGAGAGAGGATGCAGTAGAATACATAAGAGACAGACTCAGAGTCAAGGAGACTGCAGTTACCAACTTAGTTAAACCACAGACATTATTTCCCATCTCACTGGTGGATGATTCAATTATACTCTTTCAGCAGATTCCCAGAGATCATATAGATTCTAAAAACTACAGACTTTGACTTGAGTGCTTAAATTCTGCTTGCAGCTTAAATGCTTATGCATACAGTATACAGAAGAAGACATACACAACACATACAGCAGACCATATCTCAGGGAAAAAAAACAGGGCAACAACGCTTACAATATGTCCCCTATAACACACACACACACACACACACACACACACACAGAATTAACTCAACCCACTCTGTACCACATCATGGATTCTGTGGAGCCAAGCCCATCTCTGAATATAAATCCTACCTCAATCTCACAATTAGCACACAGGCCTCTATTAGTGGAAGTGTAATTAGAAGCTGATAATGGAGCGCTGGCCTGGAGATTAGGAGGGGCGGATAGAGCAAGCCCAGCATACAGATAGAGTCACTGATTACCCCAAGAATGCTGAGCGCAAAACAAAAGACAACAACAACAACAACAACAACAACAACGGCCAGAAAACAAATCTCGCTCAAATTACAGATAATGTCCCATGAAATGTGCAGTTGTTTGGGACTGGGTTTTAACACACGCCAAGGCCTGAGAATTTCACACCACAGCTTAGCCTAAAGCTTTATCAGTGGGAAGAGTGGGGCAAGTTGATGTGGTGCCTCACATTAGTATTGTCGACACAGCTGACAGATAACATCAGCAAATGAGTCATATCTCCACATGGCCGACAAATCATCGGGGAGCAGATTGTAAAACATTATTAAAATTTGTCCCATGAATAGTGGCAACTTTTTTCTTTTTTTTCCTTCTTTTTTTTCTAGTGGCAGGGAAGCACCTTGTTCACAAAACAGATTGGCAGCCTGTGCTCAGAAGATAGGGACTTTCATTTTCAGGTTATTAGGAGTTGTGCTCTGCAACGGCACACACACACACACACGCACGCACGCACACACACACACACACACACACACTACATGATTCATCCTGACAGAATCACAACTGCTGCCATTTAATATGGATCTGCAACAACAATGTTCACGGCGCTGCCAGCTTTCATCTCCAGGGTGCCAATACACACACACACACACACACACACACACACACACACACACACACACACACACATATGGTTCTCACGCTACTGTGCTGATGGGGATGTAATGCACCTGGTCCCACTGATGTTGGCAAACTCGGAGAGAGCAAGAGATAGGTGGGAAACATCTACAGCGCCAATCGCCGCATGATAATGGATAGCATGCAGCTGCAAAAAAAAAAGAAGAAGAAGAAGAAGAAGAAGAAGAAGAGCCTTGTCCCATTTCCACCACTAAACCTCCACAATCTCCAGCTTTCGTGGCGTAATGTGGGCTGTGAGCACTGCCCTCAATCACCTGCATCTCCCTCTCAAACACACACATACACATGCATACACACTCATTTTCTCTCTCTTTCTTCCTCACTCTCTTTCTCACACACACAAACACTCTTTTTTCCCATCTCTCTCTCTCTCTCGCTCGCTCCTCTGCGTCCCACTCATTCTTCCTCTTCACCCAGAAGCTCTTTCATAGCGGCCCTCGGAGCCGCTGGTGGGTTCACTGGCAGCCACAGCGCCTGCCCACACAGCATTCATCTTCCAGTAGAACACAGCTTTTTATTTGACTTTAATCTCATGGAAAGTTCCAGCACCTCATATACAATGACAAGAGGAGAGCATCAATATTTAAGAGCCCTTATTTATGCGCCTGCTCCCAGTGGAAGGCCTGGGAAATTCTGGGCACTCACACACACACACACACACACACACACACACACACACACACACTGCTCTGGTTTAACTTCTCCCAACTGTGACCTGGTTCTTCAGTGGCACGTGTGCTGGTGTGCATGTGCTCATCAAGAACCTTAAAGGTTCTACCTTGGAAGATTTACCTGCTTCTACGTAAGAGCCACAGCAGAACATGTCTGTGCTGTTAGTAGATACAGTAGATAAACAGGGCAACTGAAAAGCAAACACTCAGACAGCTAGACGTAAACACTGAAAAGATCAAAAGGGAGAAAGACAGATGAAGAAAACAAAAAGACAGGTAGAGTAAGAGAGACAGGCAGAGTTTGGAATAAATAAAAGTCCCAAAGAAGAACGAGACAGACTGCCCAGTAGGATCTCCAAGCAATGACTCCCTACCCAGCCCCAGATAGCTCCTGGGCCCAGACATGAAGCTTCCCAGCCGCAAGCCATCTTAGTATCTGGCCTTGGTCCAGGCCCTAAGGCCACCTTAGAGGTGTAAAAAGTAGGAAGTAGTCAGCGAAGCAGAAACATTCAGGATTCCAAAGCAGACTTGACGTGTACTTTTAGACTTGGAAATGTTAGCATATTAATTACACACACACACACACACACACACACACACACACACACACACACACACACACACACACACACACACACACACTCACACGTACAGCCTCTGTAGCCAGCATTGAGTACCCAGAGGTGGAGTGGATGTACTCTGGTCCAGACAGTTGAATTAGTCCTCTATCTCTCCAAACGGACTGGTTCCACTATCATTAATTCTCCTTCCTCATTTATACATTTAGAGAGCTCTGCTTATTAACAAAAACAAACACAGCGCTGAGAGTAGTTCAGTCACAACCAGGTGTTGACACTATTTGCCTAATATCACTTCTGAGGGTAAATCTGGATACTGTAAAGCTTACACAACCACATAACAAATATACCCACTCACACACACACACACACACACACAGATAAATCAAATGCTACAGGATTCTTCTTACCTCGGTGTGAGAGGTTGGCATTAACCCTCTGGACACTGCCACTGGTGGTGGTGCTAGTGCTGCTGGAAATGGTGCTGGTGGAGGTAGATGAGGAGGCCTGGGTCCTGGCACTAGGGGTGGAGGTGGCGGAGGTGGGACTGTGGTGCACAGGTGGGGGGAATGTTGTGGAGGCTGTTGTAGATCTGGTGGTCCTAGTTGTGTATGTGGTTGTAGTGGATGGTGTAGTAGTGGTGGTTGTGGTGGTGGTGGTGGTGGAGGAGGCTGTTGTTGTTCTTAGGGTGGTGGTGGTGCTCGTCGTCGGCTGAGATGTGGTGGTTGTGGTTGTCGGAGCTGCAGTTGTGGTTTTGGGTCTGACCACTAAGGGGGGAGGGAGGGAGGGAGGGAGAGAGAGAGAGAGAGGGGATGATTAAAAAAGAGGGAGAGTTTTTCTCAGCTGCCGAGTGTGGAGAGAGATTATGTAGTGTTACGTCTAGCCTGGGGAGATAGAAATAAGGATGTGTGTCCTTCGACGGTCTGTCTAGACACCTGCGTGGATCTACTGACTAGGAGCTAGTGCACTCCACAACTGGTCAGGTATTTCTCTCTACTGTACTGTGATAATTGTCTGTCAAAACTCTGAAAGAAAATTATCTTTAGATTTATAGTAAGCCTCACTATATCTAATATCAACACTAATGATACAGTCTGCCAAATAAACATATAATATTGTCATCTGTTCATAGAGGATCTACAGGAAAATGTCTGTTTCTGTTTAACCAATAGCACTTTATTCTTCAAGACCAAACAGTCCAAAATGTGGAACTATGTGTGTGACTTTGAGTGCATATGAACGTGTGTCCAGAGAGGTGTGTGGTTACCTGTAACACAGCGGCGCATATCTGGTCCCAGCTCCATGCTGTTGGGGCAGGCGCACGTGTACTTGGGTGAGTGGTCGGTGATCTGAGGGGCCTTGAGGCACAGGTACTCACAGCCTCCGTTTGGCAGGCTGCCCATGTTACAGCTGTCTGGCACTGGTGAAAACACATTAACGTTAATGTTAGCATTAGCATTACCAGCTTTGGGTGTGTAGGGTGCACAGCAGTGCTCACTGAGAAAGCTATGGAGAGTTCAATCCATTCTCGCAACTGAAATGTATTGTTACAGGAACAGCTCTTGATTTTAATGGAGATCCTCTGAGAGAGCGAGTTTCCCATAAAAGTGCTCAAAGATGCCTTTTATGTGTATTGAGTGAGTGGCATGATGGATTATATATCTTTTATATCCTCTTTTAGGAGGATGTTGCAAAAGCTTTCAGGTGGTTGCAATACCCATCTCAGGGCTCACGGCAAGACAGCGAACAAACCGGAGCTTTTAAGATCCGCACATAAAGAAAAGGAGATGACTGGCTGCATGCTAACATTCTGTTACACCCACCCACATGGGGGAAGAGAACAAAACAAAATAAAATAAAAAAGAACAAAGGCTGAAATAAAAATGGCATGTGGAATGTGTTATGTTGCCTCCAACTCTGGGCCCAAAGCAGGCTGGATACAAGGCATGATCTCATGCCTACATCTCATGCCTTATAGATTTAGTATGAGTACCAATTTAATAGCGCAGCCTTCCAGAGAATTCTTTATGTGTAGGGAAAGTGGTGAGATTCTCCTCAGGTGCTCGGGGGTTTTCCCAGCAGAGAGCCCAAGTTCATTCACATATTTCCTCATTCAGCACTGGCTGATTTACGGTTCTCACAGCAGTTCTCACAGAGAGGGGCTTTAACGCCGTGATTTATCCTTTGGCAGAGTTGTTTACTTATTAATGTGGGAGCGTGCAATTAACTTTCCACCGCTGGGACCCAGCTCTCATCTTCTCTTGTGATGAGGGGAAGAAAACAAAAGATCAACTCCCAGCCCTCTCACTATGCTCTTCCTCTCTTATTAAAAACACACACAATGTAACACACTTGTGTTCTCTCTCTCTCTCTCTTTCTTTCTTTCTCTCTCTCTCTCTCTCGCTATTGCCAAAGACACGGATTCACTATATTATACATTCTTGCTAGCAGTAAGAATATTCTGCACACTTGTTTCGTGTAGTCTGTGTGTGTGTGTGTGTGTATGTGTGTGTGTGAATTTCCTGCAGACAAGTTTACACAAGCGCCTCACCTTTGGGTTGTCGGAGCTCGTGGAAGACCACCACATCCAGGGGGTTGTTGAGGTGCTGCGCCAGTGTGGCCACGTCGTGGCCCGTGTGCCGGTTGGCACTGTAGATGGCCTCATCCTCCAGGTCTGTCCAGTACACGCGGTCCTGCAAGGGCACATGGGATACCGTCAGTCCTCCAAAGCCTTCTACTCTGCTTCACCTGAATGCACCCTGGCTGGAGCAGAGGTCAGAACTAGGTAAACAATAAACAAACCTAGCGTATGGTTTGTTTGGCGGCCGCAGTAGGAAGCACAGAGCTGGAGTAACAAGCAGAACAAAAGGGTCTCTCTGCAGGCTGTGCTGTCTGAGTCCAGCAGAAGACATGCAGAGATTTCAGTGGAGTGAGTCTGATTAGAGAGGGGCCAGAGATCTCTTATGGGCCAGCCCATTGCTCAAGCCCTAATTAGGACCCAGACGGGCAGGCCTCCCTGACCTCTGAATTAAGACCATCGACTGGGAGGGTGCAAGGTGGGAAACATCACCAAGAAAAGGATGGTGCTCATTTTCTGTCCTTCACTACTCTCCACTCTCTCTCACACACACACACTCCCTCTCACACACCTTTTCTCTCTCTGTCTCCTGATGCATCCTATCAGCATCTGAAGCCACAGATCATCCGTTGTCATGACAACATGAAGAAAGACTGATAGAGAAAATCAGAGAAAGCCATTGAGCTCAAATGCAAGGAGAAAATGACAGATAAAGAGACAGACGCAAGGAATGAGGGGAAGACAGAATAGAGAGAGAGAGAGAGAGAGAGAGACATTGGTGTGGTGTATCAAGCTCTCCATTGGAAGGAGCCACCTGTTTACAAAGGCTTCTCACTTTGAAAGGTCACCAGAATGGCTTCTGTCTACGTGCCTTTGCTTACCTTGTCAGCTCAATCAGACAGTTCTCTGGCCCCTATGGACACACATACATACACACACACACACACACACACACACACACACACACACACAACTCTCACACACACACACTCAAACACACAAACAAACAGGCACACACTCTATGCACACATTCTCCTTCACCTTCTACTCTCTTTATTAAAACTTCAAATGCCAGCAGTGACGCAGAGCTGCCATTGTGGGCTACTGGTGACTGACAGCAGATACAGATACACACACACACACACACACACACACACACACACACAGAGCCGTCATGGTTGAGGGATTATCTCTCCTCCAAGAGTGAGCTGCTATTTTTACACGTTTCCACCCAGCCTTAACCTTTAGCCACCACAAACACTGAGTGAATGTGCCAGACAGGCCAGTAAGACTGATGTATGGAGCTCACAGCCGGCAGAGCAGGAGGAGATGAGCCCCATGTGGCAAAGAGCTCCACTGGGAAGGGTCTCAATACCCACTTGTACTTTCATATGTAGCAACAACACTGACACAGTGTTCCATATGATATTAGGATTTCCAGAGTTCCATATGATATTAGGATTTCATATGATTATATTGGGGTTTAATATTATTGAGGGTTGATTGCAATAAACTTTTTTTTTTCTTGCTGTTTAACTCCTGTAATAACTTTCCTTGAGTTTCCAGCTGTGGCAGAGACGGGTGAGGTGCAATGCAGTTAGCTACTGGACTTCCCCCATCCTCACCTGTGAGATCAGTTACTGCTGCATCCCATCGCTCAAACGCCCTGGCCAATCCACAGAAAAACAAAGAAAAAGGGGAGAAAATATTGTTTCCTCCACAACCCACCCTCCTCCACCATCACCACCACTACCACCACAAAACACACACACACACACACACACACACACACACACACACACACACACACACTCCCTCAGGCAGAGAGGTCTGCGACTGCGTGCACCCATCGACAGGCCTGTCATGGGGAGCTGCGCTATGATGTACGACCCTGGCAGGACCACCGCGGCTGCGTGCACCACCACCCTTCCACCCATCGCACTGTTAAAGGGTTTTTAATTTGGTTTCTGTCTTGGGTGCTGCTTGCAATCCTGCACCATTAATCTCACTGGCTCGTGCCACTTCCCAGCGGAATGAGGTCTGCTGTGTACAACAAAGTATGTGTTTGGTTATGTGTGTGTGTATGTTTGTGTGTGCTTGTGTCAGAGGTTATTAGAGTTTATATATAGATCAAAACTAGTATTGAAAACATGTTATACAATAAACTACAATAAAGAATGTGGTAAAAATGAAATGTGGTAAAGATGAATTACAACTGCGGCTGTTATTGTCTAACCTTTTTAATGGTTGGCTGTGTGTGAGTGTGTGTGTTTATGTGTGTGTATGTGTGTATTCTCACCTCAAAGACAGTGAGGGCGAAGGGATGTCCCAGGTGGTCCATGGAGGAGATGAGCACACGTCTGTTGTTGCCATTCAGGTCCACACTGGAAATGAGATGCAGCTTGGAGTCCACCCAGTACAGCCGCCTGCTTGACAGGTCTAACACACCACAGAAGAGAGCCTTTAATAACCATGAACCTTCTAGAACAGTGTTTCCCAACCTTTTTTGTCTTGTGTTCCCCCTGAGCATTTTTGTCATACCATGAGTGCCCCCTGACTCGTGTTGATGATTCTCCAAGAGCACAGTGTGCCACAGGTTATTGTCTCCCCGGGGAAACTAGTTGTAGCACACAAGTACCATTTTATTTATGGGCTTAATATGAAATGACTGAGAATATGTGTTTATCATCTTGGAACTAAATTATTATTAAATAATTCCACGTACCCCCTGCAGTGTGCTCGCGTACCCCTAGGGGTACGTGTACCCCTGGTTGGGAATCACTGTTCTAGAACACTGGTTCTCTCCACAGCACATTGCCAGAGGGGCTGTGAAAAAGTTTGCTACAAAGTATAAACTTATCTTATGGGGAGAAAAATACTAGAGATCAGTATAGACCCCAATCACATTGTGCTCATTACTCCCACCAGCATAACATTAGTGACAAATTTATTTAATCAATTTGTCAAAAACACTTTCCTAGGCATTAACTTTAACTGCAAGTAAAATAATTCATATTAATTATTATTAGTTATGTGACACAAACAGGATTTTTAAACACAGTAGGCCTAGATTTGACAAGAAAAAAACTGCTCCTGCACTGTCAAGTTTTGCCAAATGCAATAACATGCTTATTTAAAACTGTTGTGGTATTAGCAAAATATGTTTGTAGAATAAGAGCTCAAAGGCATCTGAAAGAACAAATGGCTACAATCAAATATAGTTACATTTTTGTTGCAAAAAAAAAAAATCTGCTGCATGAGGGGTCCCCGGCCCAATAATGTTTGAGAACCCTTGTTCTAGAAGATGCGGTTAGGGTCCAATCATTAATCGATGGTAAAATCAGCTGACTGATGGGTCAATGCGTGGTGGTCAAGAAACCTCCTACGACTGCAACACATTAAGACTACAATTCATGATCTAAAACTGCTACAGCAAAACAAATGGCAAAACCTACACAATCTGTTCTGTTTCTGCAGGAATCAATACAGAGAAAAAAAGAATGTGTGTTCATGGCTGTAAAATAATGGTGCTTAACAAGAACCCCCTTTCTCCTACCCCGCTCTCCCTGCTCAAACAGTAATCTGTTTTCATTGCAATGCGCTCGTTCAGTTCAGTTCAATTCGACTTAAACATATGCTACTCTTTTTTTCTCCCTTTTTCAAGCATGACCACTGCTTTTAAAAGGGGCTGTTGCTGTAGCTATGGGGAAGTGTGTGTGTGTGTGTTTGGGAGTGAGACATGAGGAGAATATTGACAGTATGGCTCATGAAATTCACTTTAGTTTTTTTCCCCTCTAAACTGGCAGCTGATTGATGATATGGGTTTGCTGATGGAGTCCTAACTGCAGAGCCCCGTTTTAACCTCCCCTAAGGAGGTTTTGTTTCTGGTGCATCTTCCAGGATTATGCAAAACATCCAAAACTTCATTGACAGGTGTAGCATAGGTCACCTCTCCATTACACTTTGAAGCAGATCCAAACCACTGGGTGCCCTCCAAGTGCCCCTCTTGCTAACTACTGGCTTTACCACACTTTTATATTATTGTTCTTGGCCAACGCTCTACTCCATTCTATCTGTCATCTCTCTCTCTCTCTCTCTCTCTCTCTCTCTCTCTCTCACACACACACACACACAATTTAGATTATGGATCCAGTCGTCACTTATTCTTATCACTTTAACTTCCCTGACATATAACATGACCTTTAATGAAACTCCCCTTGCACTAATTTAAATACTTGTGTCATAAAACCCTGACACACACACACACACACACACACACGTTCATTACTTGCCAATTACACAAAGCCCACTTACCGAGAGTTATGCCATTGGGCCACTCGATTCTCTCTGAGACCAGAACCTGCCTATCCACTCCATTCATGCCAGCCTTCTCAATCTTAGCACTGGCCCCCCAGTCTGACCAGTACATGAACCTGTGAAGCAAGCATGGTGGAAAATGGCAGACTATTTAGATACATGTCAAGTTCAAAGCTCACATCAATGTCCCAAACATTTGACAAATGAATATTTTAAGGAACAAATGATTCATTTTAAATAGATAAAATCAGTTACAGTAACATGACAAGACTTCATGTTTGACCACATTGGAAACAAGATCTTTCATTTTGTGCAAAGGATGGAAGCACTGCAACCAATCAGTAGACTTATCACGCTCAGCCTCACTTCAAGCAAATTGGCTCCCACTGCAGAACAGCCATTTCCACTGCATCCCTGCTTGTACTTGTGTATTTACACCAAAATGTCCCACACCTACAATGCTCTTTTCTGATTTCAGCAAGTTGCTGATATTGAATGTCCTCTGGCTCTTTTGTGAGTTGCTTGGAATAATAGCCTAACATAAATGAATAAATGCAAATTAAATACATTAACACACTCCTGGACTCCTCCAGCAAGTGCAAGGACACTTCTAAGATCTGCTGGATGTCTGACAGCCCTGCTCTTATTGCATCCTGGTGCATAATAGTTGAAAGCAGAGGCTTGGCAAATCATGAGATGCTTAAAGGGTGCAGCATTATTTCATCTGCTGTCAAATGTTTTGCAATCAAATTTCGCAATCTCTTGCTGATTTGTAACAAAAAGTAGGCCACTGATCCCAAAGTACAATTATATGTTGAAAGCCTGGCTGAGGACTCAGGGAAGGCACAGGCAAACACACACACACACATGTGCACACACACACAGACACACACACACACACACACACACGCACACACTCACTTACACACGCACGCACTGCACACACACACATATACATTTCTCATTCCACTCAACAAGCTCTGCAATTGGGAGTTGTGTTGCAGCATGTGCCCATCATAGGGGCATGTACTTACCCTAGAACATCTAAAATCTAACAGTAAGCGCAGCACACAGAGCACAGGCGACAGCTACCTCTCCCAGGAACGCTGCCTGCACATTCAATTTACATGTTTTTCATGGTCCCCTACCTTTGTAATTTGAAGAAGAGTGCCCTGAAGGAACACTAAATGTTGTAGTGGGGCAAGTGAGAAAAGCTAACTGCCTTATATGAACTGATGGCTGTTCTGTGAACTCAGGCAGCGATTGGCAGTGGTGAATCCACACAAGTAGAAATGGATGGTGAGCTGAGGTGGAGGACCTCAGTGAGGATTAACGAACAACTCAATGTTGAAATGTGTCAGGACTGAGAAACAGGACTGTCACAAAATGTCTGAGAAGGACCTGAACTTGAACACAGCTTTCACAAGGGGCTTGCAGAATTGCCTGTGGCAATTTAGTACTTTCAGTACTTTTTCCAGGAGGAACATGGTTGTCATAATATGTCATAATCTATGATATATATTCATAACTGACTCAATAAAGGCCCACTGTGCAAGTGTTTTGCCAATTTATAACACGTACATAATAACTTCTAAATGTATTAAATGCAATGTGTTTATTACTTCATTGTTTATCATGTGACTTTAAACATTATTGCTAGTCCCATCCTTCAGCTTGTAAATAAATCCACATGTACTGACACAAATTGAAGATGTGATCACTCACCCTTGTCTTGGGTCCACTGCAATGGCCCGTGGCTCAAAGAGATCCTCGTTGATCAGGACCCTTCTCTTCTTGCCGTCCACAGTGGCCACTGAGATGGTCTTGTCTCCAGAGTCGGTCCAGTAGATGTTCTTATGGGCCCAGTCTACAGCCAGGCCCTCTGGGGAGTGCAGAGCCGTGTCTATCAGTGTTACCTGCTGCGAAGCATCACTGGCCTTGTTGATGTAGGCACTGCAAAAGGGAGACAGAGAGAGAGAGAGAGAGAGAGAGAGAGAGAGAGAGAGAGAGAAAGAATTAGTCATTTTAAAAATGCAAGTATAAGGTGGCAGAAAAGCAATTGCTCACTTCTGTCAGAGGCAAAAAGTTGACATGTTGTTTTTCAGGGCGACAAACTGCAAGGACTGAATAATTAAGTCAGTGAAAATCCCGAAAAATCACACATACATACTTATACTAACTTAATCTCTTTCTCTCTCTCTCTCTCTCTCACGCTCATACACACAAACACATACACACACACAAACACACAAAGACAAAAATACCACACACAGTGCACTCAATCATAACATTGTGACAGATGTGGTGAATCTGTGCAGAAACAATTGCTACAAACACAGAAGTCACTTTGAGTGATCATCTCTGAAACAGTTGAAACAACCATATGCTTATCATCATCTTCATAATATAAATAAATAAATAAATAAAATACATGTGCGCCACTGTCTTGCAATGTCACTACAGCAAAAAGGAAGCACTGAGCCCTCAGATGTATTCTGTTAATGTCTCCTCGACTGCCATGTGAATTTAACTGTATGCACTGTAAGCTGCTTGAGTATTGTCAGGAGAACCATGATGAACATTGCTGCTGGTCCAAACAGAGCTCCTGGGGCCTGCGTGTGTATGAGTGAGTGTTCATCACTAGGAGCCCACTTTGTCACAGCAGGGGGGTGGGATGTTCTGGCCCGCTAATGCCCCCATCTGTGAGATCTTAAAGCCTGCCTCTGCTCCTAACAGATGTGGCCCCGCTGCTCAGCACCACTCTCAAGATGGCCCTGTCTGTTCTTATCAGAGACAGAGACTGCTGCAGAGGCTTTAAGGAACCAAGAAAAGGGGAGAAGGACAATTTGCCAAATCACCAGTATGTCAGTATTTGCCAAATCAACAGTATGCACTTCCTCAGTCCTGGGGTTATTTTGCCTCGCTCTACCTAATCTCTCTCCATCCTCCAGCATCTCTCAGCACTCCTATTTTGCTACTTTTTTTCTCTGAGAGGAGTCTTTCTCCTTTCCTTTCTGTTCTACTCTCACTATCATCACCCCTCTCCCAGACACACTTATCTAGTGTGTAGAGCACTATTCAGATCTGCATCATTACAGGCTGATGACACGATGCTGTCCTACTCTACTGCAACCTGGTGATGAGACTGGGGAGAGAGAGAGAGAGAGAGAGAGAGAGAGAGAGAGAGAGAGAGTGAAGTGCCTGGCTGCTGGTGATTCAGCGTCGCTCATACAGAGGCGGGTGTCAGGTGCGGAAGTGGCAGCTTGCAGACAGAGACGGATTGGCGAAACAGCAGAAGCAGATTGCCTAGCTAATTGCCAGCGTTTTCGCCGCAACATCTTAATTATGGGCTGGAACTCCAAAACCCTGCATCGACCGACCGGAGGAATGATGCTAATCTAAATTAATTGGCAGGGTAAACAGTGGTGACACATGAAACACAGACATGGTGTTAGGGAACAGATCACAGAACTGCCGTGGAGCGTACAGGCCCACTGAAGTTCATGGAGAATCAGGAGTGAGTGTAGCGCTATCGCTAACGCTGTCATGTTAGCGTGCCTGCTAAGCCTGATGTCCAGTGTGAGTTTTCCGGAAAATGTTTCTGTGACATCAGCCTTCTCCTCTCATGGCTGTGATTGCACCACCCCACCCAGCTCTGCCATCGCTGGATTCAAGCACCACTCCTCGCTCACTTCTGATTGCAGCATTTTATGCTAACCCTGTTAGCACCACTCTAAAATAGCGGCGTCTTGTTAACGCTGCAGCTGCAATCGAATTGCTATGTTAGAGCTGCTCTCACCGATCTATTAGCGGCGCTTCTGACCGTTAGTAGCACTACACTCTCAGCAGTGCTCCATTGTCATATCAGAGATCCACAGACCGCGGGGGACGTGCATGTGTGTGTGTGTGTGCGCGCGGTGGTGGTGGTGGTGGTGGGGGGTCTCACAGAGTGCTGCACAAAACAGCTTCATCACCATTAGCCACATCATCTCTCACACAGGCCTGCTGCAACCTGAGTGTTATTAGCTGAGCACCGTGATTCTGATGGAGGGCGTCCTTGGTGGACAGCGTGAAGTGCTGAGACGCCATTCACACACACAAGTGTACACCCGTGTCACACACATGAACACACCACGGTCCTCAGAGAGCAGAGTGCCTTGGCCCTCTCTGAGCCTGCAGCTGCTCTTCTCAAAGAGTCTCGAAATTGCGAATCACTGGTTATGAACCATCCCCAACCCCCACCCCAACACACACCTGCGCACACACATTCACATACACACACACAAGTCTTTGTGGCTTTCTCGTGTGTGTGAGCTTTGGAGGCAATGTGAGGATGAGTAATGAAGACAATTACTCAGAGAGGTAAATTAGAGGCAGCATATGGTGGGGCCGGGATGATTTAGAGCTGCCCCCCCCCCCAGCCTGCGAGTGTGTGCGTGTGTGTGTGTGTGTGGGAGGGATGTGAAGCAGGGACACTGGCTCTCACAGCGGGGGGCTGAAGGACAAACAGGTCCTCTGGTGTCGTCTCGCTAAACAAACTCGCCCGTCCGTGTTTACACTGGTCCAAGCCTAGTCCAACTGCTGTGTAGGGTTGACTGGACTTCACTGGGTTGGGCGAGGAGAGGTCACTGAGGACAGCTATCCCGTGGCTATCTGCTTTCACCTTGCCTGTTAGCTCCACCACCTCTACATTCCAATGATAATGCTATTTAAATCAAAGCCTGCTCTCTCCCTCTGCCATTTAAGGCTACTATCACTCGCTACCTCACCATTCTCTCTCTCGCTATTCATTCCTTCTCCTTCTCTCATTTCCTCTCCTCCTTGTTCTCACAGCTAGAGCTGCAGGTTCACTCAAGGGCACTATTGCACTGATCACTATTAATTACTATACAGTGGCCTGAAGCACGGTGGGGGGAAATAAGGAGATACTGAGAGAGACAGTGAGGGAGAGCAAGAGAAAGAGAGAGAGAGAGACAGTGAGAGAGAGAGAGAGAGAACGAGAGAGAGCAGAGTGGGGGAATGAGGAGACCTTTCATCTGATGCTCTGAATCTGACATCTCCCAGAGTAGTCAATTATCACCTTGCACATCCATATCCTTGACTTGTGTGTGTGTGTCTGTGTGAGCATGTGTGGGGGCTCATAAGTGCTTGCAGCTCACAGCTAATTCTACCTCACATGGGCTTCAGTACAGAATGAGAGAATGTGAGTGAGAGTGAGTGAGTGAGTAGGTAGGTGAGTGAGTGGGAGTGAGAGTGAGGGAGTGAATGAGTGAGTGAGGGAGTGAGAGTGAGTGAGGGAGTAGCTCAGCCAGAAGTGAATGTGTGTGTGTGTGTGTGTCTGTTTGCGTCTACAGATTGTGTATGTGTTTGTGTGCTTTCAGAGAAAACTCGTAGCAGCAGCACAATACTGATGCTTTTGCAAATAACCCTGTCAAGGCCAGTGAGGAAAGGAGTGTGGAGAGAGAGAGAGAGTGAGAGAGAGAGAGAGATGTAGGAGGGTGCAGAAAAAGATAGCTACCGCACTTCTCATATAGACATAGACATAGGAGCCCAATTCAATGGTCAGATATGGGAGACTGTAATTGAATACATGTATGGTATATATCCCTACACTACTGATATAATTATCTATTTCACAGTACATCATAACCCAAGGTACAAATACAGCAATATGGATACAATATGGATTTGCAGTGTCTAATAGCTCTGTTACAGTAGTTCTGTTTGTCTGGCATGTCTGATATGTGTGCTTATCTCTCTGGATGTGTATAGGGGTGGTGTGATGGCTCACGGCAAAAGGCTGGTGTGGAGCAGGTGGTCCGAAGGGCACATGCTGAGTGTATTTATGTATTGATGCTTGTGAGGCCTTGGACTGGTGGTCAAAACAAAGACTATCTATCTATCTATCTATCTATCTATCTATCTATCTATCTATCTATCTATCTATCTATCTATCTATCTATCTATCTATCTATCTATCTATCTATGTAGGTACGGCTAATCAACAGAGACTAACATCTTTTACTTCAGTTAGTGCAATGCAGAACTAATGGAAAAAAAATCTAGAATTTACTAAAATCCATCTAAAATGACCCTTTCATACAATAAGAACTGAACATTTAATTATACATTATAACTAAATGGTAATTACATCTTCCATATCACAGTTGAAAATGTAATTAGAGATAACAGCTTATTATTCCAGCAAGACAAGATGTCATTTGGAAATATTTTTTTGGACTCAAATAAACTTCTCTGAAAGTTATTTGAAATTAATTTCTCCATCTTGTCCTCCACGTTGTCAGTGTTCATTAGCCTACCTGTAGATTTTACGGTGGTAGAGGTCACACCAGTACATCTTGTTGGTGGTCACGTCCACATCCAAAGCCACAGCGTTCTTCAACGTGGGCACCACCTGAGTGTAGTCTTTCTTGATCAGGTCAATGCGCCGGATCTCATGTCGATTGGTGAATAGCAGGTATGGGCTCTTTCCTACCACAGCAGAGTAAACATGCATATTGAAATATTATTTTTATATAATACTTTTATATGAATTGACACATCAGGCACAATTATCTACAGCAACATATCCATTGACATCTAATTAAAAAATGTGCATTTTATCATTGTTTCTGACTTGAACAAATGACTGTGTTGACTAATGACTAATTTTGCTTTGCCATCAGAGACAAAGGTGAGCATCAGCACACCCTTCTGACAATTAGCCCACAAGGAAATAAAACATGTCAAAAAGCCTTGAGTGAGTTCTCTGGGATTTAATGTCTGCTCACAAGGATCTCCTGATTGCCTATAATCTGCGCAGCGTGAGCACTCCAGGTAATTAACTCTTAACAAGCCTGTTTGCACAAGCGACTCCCGTTAAACACAATTATAAATGTGTGTGTGATAACCCAGACTGAAAGAGAATGACGACTGCTCCCATATCTCCTCAAAATGATCCAACACATTCAGGGGATGTTTGGTGGTGACATGAAGGGACTTTATGTGCTTATTCCTGCTAGAAGGGAGGTCAACAGGGAAAATTGGAATGCAGTTCCTGCTTCCTTGTTGACTGATACTATCACACCAGAGCCACTCAGAGGGAATGGCTGTTTGCTGTGATTATCAATGTGTCCTAAAGCGTCTTTCAAGGTTACTCACTTGTGAAAGAATTGTCATAACACGTGAATAGGGTAGGTATGAGTGTGTGTGTGTGTGTGTGTGTGTGTGTGTGTGTGTAAGCTTGCGGGCCAGAGAGGTCGCTTTGTTGTTACATGTGTGCTCTCACTTTTTATAGTCATTGATTAAAACATAGATTTGCCATTTGCCATGCTACAACTTTGTCGAACAAAAACTGGTAATTACCACACATAAATTCAATCTCTCTCCTTCACACTCAAATGCACACACACACACACTTGCACACGCACACACACACCCACACACACACACACACACGCACGCACACACACACACTCACACACACGCACACACACGCACACACACACACACACACACACACACACACACACACACACCAATAGATAAGAAAGTGACACAAACAAAAAGGCATAGAGTGAGAGAGAGGAAGAACCACACACACACACAGACACACACACGCACACACACACACACACACACACACACACACACACACACACACACACACACACATACACACACCAATAGATAAGAAAGTGACACACAGGAAAGGCATACAAACAAAAAGGCATAGAGTGAGAGAGAGGAAGAACCACACACACACACACACACACACACACACACACACACACACACACACACACATACAGTCACACTTTTAAACAACAGGCCCTACAGAGGAATCTATTCCCCGAACCCGGGTGTTCTCCATTACCCTTCCATGTGCCCTCCATTAATCTTGCATTGGGCTGCCTAATCTATGCTCCGGTGTGCTCCCACACACGCCAGAAGCCCTGTGTCTCAGTATGTGTGTGTGTGTGTGTGTGTGTGTCTCTTGTGTGTGTGCATGTGTGTGTGTGTCGCTCCTCCATCTCCTCTTTCTTACTTTTGCTCATCTCTCCTCTCGCTTTTGCTGCACCTCAGTGCTTTACCACTTTCATTTCTTCCTCTTTCAATCTTTATTTCTCTCTCACATAGATCACTCTCTTTGATTCTCCCTCCCTTCCTCCCTCACTCACTCGCAGTCTTGTTAATTTGCCCTCAGCGACTGGCAACAATGGGAGCTGCCAGGGACAGTCATAAAAACGGTGACCTGTTCACATTCCCCAGAAGATCAAAGAAACCTTTTTAATCCCTGTGTGTGTGTGTGTGTGTGTGTGTGTGTGTGTGTGAGGTTGCTGGAGGTCTGAAGCCCATCACTGGTGCTGTTGGATTGGGTCTAGCATGCCCAGGGCAGACAGTTGCACTGTGAGGCACAGGGCCCTGAGCCTGTAAGTGAAAGCACTGGACTCCGGACTCAACCTCCACACCACCACTTCTCCTCAGCATCCACTCCAGTACCTGAGCAGACAGAAAGACTGAGCGTGCCTGTCTTCATCGCTACCATCACTCAGCTCCAGCTGTAGCCACAGGAGGGAGCGATAGGTGTCCATGGAGATGCCCGTCTGAATCGCAGGGGAAATAAAGCAGAGGTGCCTGTAGATGTGCCTGTAACCCCCCCGCCCCCCAAACCTCTTCTTTCTCCTTCTCGTTCATCCTCCCTCCCACTTCTCCTCACGGGCCACTGCACACCCAGCAAACATTTTCATTTCCCACACAAGTCAGGATTCAATCATTTCTCCACCATGTCTGGGAGATTTGGAGCCATCAATTTGAGCTTTTCCTCCTGGGAAGAGAGCAAGGGATATGACCATGGGTGTATGTATATGTGTACGTGTGTATGTGTGTGTGTGTGTGTGTGTGTGTGTGTGTGTGTGTGTGTGTGTGTGTGTGTATGTGCACCTCTATTTATAAGTGTGTGTGTTCCTAAGGCAAAGTATTATATTGCTGTGTGGATATGTGCCTGTGAGTGTATGTGTGTGTGTGTGTGTGTGTGTCTCCAGCTACTGTATGTGAACGAGAGTATGACAGCTGACGGAAATTGGCAGGCCAGTTCCCCAGTCACTTTCTCTCTCTCTATCATTGCAGTCTCACACACACAAACACACACACACACACACACACACACACACACACACACACACACACACACAGAAACATGACTATCATCACACAGACCCATTTTGCCATTTGCTTCAACCCCACCACACCCCCCACCCACACACACACACACTCTTCCATCTTAGCTAGCATCAGGCCAGGCATGCCTGGATAATTAGAGCAGTCTTCCAAGCCCAGGCATCTATCTAACGCATCGTCAATTGCACTGAATCGATTTGGCATGGCTAATGTTATGGAACTGACAAGCCCAAAGAAATAAACCCTATAGACAGAGCAGGAGGAGTGGGGTGGGTGGAAGGAAAAATCAACATTTATGAATATGATAACTAAGGTCTCTCCACCAGCATAGGCTGACAGACAAATGAACTCCATTTCCCAGGGATCATTAGCTTAATGCCGCCTGCTTTTGTGAATTAAGGGCCCTGGTGTGGCAGGGGCCCCATTCAACCCCCCCACCCACCCACATACACCCACACACACACACACACATTCACCATCCAAGACATGAATTGTGGCCCCAAAGAGCAGGGCCCTATAAATCCCACATGTCTGTTCCGTTTGGTTGCTGCATAAGAGAGCAGGACGCCTTTAGAATGCCCGCACCAGCCAGCCAGCCGAGCTTCCGAAACAGGCTCTCCATCACACAGCTGTCAGAGACAAGAGTGCTTAATCTGGGCTCCGTCAGCGCTCCGGAACCTTCTGTGTACCCAGTAAATGAAAACATCCCAGCGCGCAGGAGAGAGACGGCACCGCCTCCTGAACATTCATTAGATTGTGCGTCGACAAGCAGCTGAGCGGTTCGTGGTAGTGCGGTAGCACTGACACCGCGGACCACGCACACACACACACACACACTCACATACACACACACCACATGCACCTGCCTCTCATAACATATGCTAGAGAAGAGAGACAGGAGGTTGGCTATTATATATTTATTCACCCAGAAACACAGCAAGATGTTGGGAAGAGAGACAGAGAGAGAGAAAGAGAGAGAGATTGGAGAAGGAGAAAGAAGAAAAGGAGGAGACAGGAAAAATCTGGCATAGAGTACAAAAAGAGGGGAGAGAGGGTAAAAGAGAGAGAAACGGAGAGAGGGAGAAAAAGAGAGAGAAAGAGGGGAGAGAGGGAAGTATGGGGAGGGACAAAGAGAGGAGCAGAAAGAGACACTGGAGGAAAAAGAAAAGAGAGAGAAGAGAAAAGAAACAGAGGGAGAGACTGAGTCAAAGGGAGAGCACTCAGGTGAAACCATGAAAGAGAGTGGGACCAGAGAGCTGAGTTAGGGCAGAAAGCCAGATGTTGCAACGGAGTTGATGAGCTGAGAACAGAACAAAAACACAGAGCAGCCACAGAAATGGAGCACAGGAGTAGGAGGGGAAGGGATGGAGAGTGGGTGGGTGGGGGGGTGAAATGACCTGCAAGCATAAGGACGAGGTGTGTGGCACTGCCACTGTCGCATTGCCTCTGACGTCCTCCGGCCCCGTCCAGTCCACCCCCTGCTCTCCACCCCCCATCTCAGATGCTCATTAGCATCAGCCCTGCAAAGCACAGACTCCCACTGTTATAAATACAGCCCAGACTCCTCACAGCACACACCAGTCTCATCAAAGCTGCTCGCCTTGGGATTGGGGGCATTGAAAACTATGCAGGTGCTGGAGAGAACCAAGAGATAAGTGCTGGCTGGGGTAGGTGCCACGGTAACGGAGCTTGATCGCTGACGTCTCGGCGGAAAGCGAGTGTAATTAAGGCTGCAATTAATTACGGTGCGCTTGCTTATCCTCACAGGAAATAGGAGGCAAACCAAGCATGGAACATGAGCGCTAGGTCAGCTCCATGAGCAAACTCATCCGGGAGAGACGGAGAGATGGAGGGGTAGAAGGATAGAGGGATGATAGAGAGAAGGAGAGGGAGATAAGTAAGATGGGAAAATGAAATATATCACTGGTAAATATTAAGACATACCACCTGCTGCTATGTCTTTGCACGAAATTGTTCAACTTCGCACATTGCTGAAGTTGTGTTGGTTAACTCAAACATATTTGCAGAGTGATAAGAAGGCAGTTGCTATTCCCAGCTGGCTACCAAATACAACATATCTTATCAGACAAACCACAAAAATGACAAAAATTGAAAGCACACTGATATCTGGTGCCACAGGGAACAGGGTTCTTCTGAAACAGTGTTCTCTAGAGACATGTGTTACTAAGCTCTATTCAAAGTAGCCAAAATATTCACTGTTTTCTGCATTTAAGAAGTGTTAAATGCAGCAAATGTAAGTAAATGCTCAGCAAATGTAAGTATGAAACTTTAAATACATAAACATAACATAATTCTGAGCTGTGGGCCGAGACTGTTAAGTCAGCACCTTGTTTATCAATTCAAGGTGAAGTCTTTCAAGTGCCCTTAGGGAGTTATGCAGCCAAATAAAAAATGATATACTCTGCACAACAAAACATAAGGTGATTTTTTTCTCATGACACAAACAAGCTATTAATGAGATGTTGCTCACAGACGTGGTCAATGGTGAAGAAAATGACTTTCTTATTTCATTTGGGAAATCTATTTTTAAAGTTTTTTTTTTTTTCTTCACTTCAACAAAAGCAGCTTGGTCTACCAATGCCTTCAAGGCAGATGTCCCTGAAACAACAACTCTGAAAGTAAACAAACAAGGAAATTAACTTGTGCTCCCCCATAGGAAGGAACTAGAGGACCAGATGAGGACACCCCCTCTGTTTGGCTAGAGGTGCGTAAGGAAGCATTACAGAGTAGTGGAGTTGTGAAGAGAAGTCTTCTCTGATACACTGCTGAGATGTCTAGTCCACACACTTCTCTCTGAGGATGAACTACAGCCCTTGACTGGAGACTCTGGAGCACTGAGAACTTCTGAGTCTGATGTTACACAAGCTGACCCTGACATTACATCACTTGCTAGTGAGCTCCTCCAAGCCCTAACAGAGCACAACTAAACACAACAACAAAACTTCTCTCTTTTTTTCTATAGAAAACAGAAACAGAAAGCTGAAGTGTTGAGACCAAACAAGACAACCTCTGACAGTTCACTTCACATGGTACAAGTCTAGATCTCAACTAAAAGCCTTTCTTTTTTCCAAAAGACAGTTTCACTGAAGTTCACTCTTAGTCTAGGGGCAGACTTGCCCATGCAGGAAACCAGTGCCATGAGTTTAATGCTGTGGCATCACCACATTAAGTGTCAATCCAAATTGTGTACAGGAGAGGGAGAAATAGAGACAGAGGAAGAGAAAGACAGAAGGCAGGGAAAGAGAGACAGCAAGAGAGCAAAGAAGATGGGTCAAGTCACCCAAGGACAGGAGACAGAAAAAGCAGGGGATCAGAAACAATGACAGAGCAGGGGAGGGGAGGTGGAGTAAAAGATCTAAACAAATAAATAAATAAAGGAATAAAGTGGAGTGAACATCACAATGCCTCAGCACATCCCTTCCCCACGGTAACTTCAAAGCACATAAGCCCTCCAGAAGAACAGGCCATTCTGTCCCCAATGGCTGGGCCATGGAGCAGTAAGCGCACGCACACACACACACACACACACACACACACACACACTCAGAAAATACACGCTCAGCTTTCCACCAGTGCCACTGGGGCTTATTCTATGTGCTCTCCGCTTCATAAAGCAGGCTCCACTTTCCCAGCACTCATTCATTTCAGCAAAGAGAAACAAAGGGGGTGTACGTTGTTCTGAGCCCCCCCCCCCCACCCTCTACGCGCACACACGCACACACACACTAACCCCACATACACACTCAAATAAGGTAATCAATGCCATTTTCACGCTACTTTGAACAAAACGATACCAATTCCAGTTTAGGCTTCCCCATTACAACACAGGCAAGGAGGGCACTTAATGAGTGAACACTGGGAACGCTGATGGGCTGCTGGGCTAGGTTAGGCTAAAGCAGTGCTGCTGTCTCTAGCAGCTGTTGGTGTCTCTGGACAATCTGACAATTGGTGGCTTCTAACCACAAAGCCTGTAGCTGTTTACAATATGTCAGTGGGCACTCAGCTCAGCTGCAGCACCCTCAACCCCTGCATCAGCAGACGTACACACACTCACACACACACACACACACACACTTACATACACACATGCATGCCCACACACACAGACACACACACAGACACACTCACATACACACAGAGCCAACCTAGGGGAGAGAAATTAATGCACCAAACTCTCTCCCGTCTTGCCCTCTCTCCATTCAGACAGATGGCAAATATTTGCCTGTGCCTGACAGCTGTGTGTGTGTGTCAATGGTACATTCAAAAAACTCCATTTGTTTTTCTGAGCAACAGAGGGGAGAAAGAGAGTGACAACTGGGCCCCCACTAACCCCCCCCAAACCACACATACACACACACACATACACACACTCACACACTCACAAAAGGAAGAGCTGAATGCCTTACCGACGGCCTTGCAGGTCTTGGTTACGGGGTCCATCTCATAGCCTTCATAGCACTCACACTTGAAGTCCCCTTTGTAGTTGATGCAGATCTGACTGCAGGCATCCAGGTTCTCACATTCATCTATGTCTACATGGAGAGGAATGGGGACACACACACCACACACACACCACACACACACACACACCACAGTTAAACACCACATGGTGATGGTCACATATTGAAAGAGATTTACCATATTTTGTGAGCTGCTTCTATGGACCATCGTGAAGGGAGTGAGATCTCGTGAAGGGTGTGTGTGTGTGTGTGTGTGTGTGTGTGTGTGTGTGTGAGTGTGTGTGAATAAAACTTAATAAATGTCTGTGTGAGCTCTCTTACCTATCTACTTTTAGTCTAAGTGACTTTAAACTGTCAGCTGTTTAAATACCACAAGACGAATGGTCTTCATATACTATGTGTGATTTAATGCCTTGCTGGAACAATGCCTGCCTGGAACACTCTAATGATAAAGGGAGAGAGGAAATTGAGCTGTGTAGTGTTAGAGTAGTAAGTCCACTGAGACTGAAGTAGATGTGCATATTGCACCACCTGCAATCAGTGTCCTATCTTTAGGCTTGCTAATGCTACGTGCTACCCTTGCCTCAGTGCCTCGTGTCCTACTGCAGGAGCCTGAGCGAATCATGGGGAGTGGAGTTAGTGTGCTCTGGGTCGCTGTGATCCCCCTACCTCCACACGTCTTCTTGTCCATCAGCTTGTAGCCGGAGGGGCAGTCACACTCGTAGCCGATGCGCTTGTCCCTGCATATGTGGGAGCAGCCGCCGTTGTTGTCAGTGCATTCGTTCAGGCCTGAGGAAGAAAGAGAGAGAGAGAGGGAGAGGGAGAGAGAGAGTGATTGGATGGGTGGATGTGTGCGTGGAGGGTGGAGGAGAGGGGAGGGAGGTGAGCTGGGTTGGTTGGTTTGCTGGCTGGAGTCAGAAGGCTGCCCAGTGGCACCATGACAACCGGTGACAGGTGAGTGACTCAAGGTTCTTTTTTCCCTCAGGAAATGGAGTGCCATCACCCGCTGCCAAGGGATTATGAGCAAGTGAGCGGTGGAGATTTGTTTGTGTGTGTGTGCGTGTGTGTTTGTCAATGTGCCAACATTCTCTGCCAGTGTGTGTGTGTGTTGTGGGTGTGGGATGTGCATATATCATATCTGAAATCCCAGACACTGCCCACAGAAATATTATTTATTTATTTTTTTTTGCTGGGGGCGGGGGTTGGGGGTGTTAGAGGGTATCCAAGGAGACCTGGAAGAAAGCTACATTCTGGGGATTGTGGTTTGTGTGTGTGTGTGTGTGTGTGTGTGTGTGCGTGTGTGTGTGTGTGTGTTGATTTGTTTGTATGTTGATTTGTTAGTATGTTGGTATATTTGGTTTCATTTTGTGTGTAGCTTTATGTGTAGCTGCATTTGTTGAGGTGTGTTTGCGTGTGTGTGTGTGTGTGTGTGTGTGTGTGTTCATGTGTGTGTGAGTATTGTTTCTGCTCTGCTGCACAATCCGCTGGCTGAAGTGACTGAAATGGCTCTGTGTGCACACCGCATCCCATGTCCTGTCACCCAATCAGTCCAAGGTTATGCTGATGATGTGATGATTGCATCATAAGATGAAAGTGTGCTTAAAAACATGCTGTCATGTTTTCTGGCGTAGTCTGGACTCCAAGTAAACACAGTAAATGTTTAGTTCTTTACAAAAGGAGGAGTGGGTAATTGGTGTTGAGTATAGATCAAAGGCTGATCAGCCCCCCTCTTTCACCATCTTCGACCAGCCAATTAGAGTGTAGGGCAGACATGAAACATACAGTCACTTGGGCCACAAATTTAACACTGGAAAACGGAGTCAGCAAGAGACAGACTTGTCACATCAGTTTATGACTAGACTGGACCTCATTGCTGCATCACCTCCCGCTGTGGTGTTGAAGCTGCAAGCACTATGAGACTATGAGGTTTCTCCTAAATCCAGCATCTGTTTACAAATGTGCACATTCCACAGCAAGTGCTGCATATCATGGACAATACAACTAGACAGGTAGTCAGGAAGTGGCTCTGCCTTAACACACACTCAACCACATGCTTCATCTTTCAGAGAGCAGAATGGTGGACTGGGGCTTCCAAACTGTGCATGGGCGTCCACACACACATACACACACACACACACACACACACACACACACACACACACACACACAGCCTCCAGACAGTCCCACCATACCAAGATGCTGAACAGTGATGACGTGTGTGAGGAGAAAGGCCAAAGCATCTTTACTGCTTCCACAAGCAAAAGGTGCTTCCTTGCTTCTAAGAGGAAAGCCAGTGGAAAACTGGGGGTATGGTCACAAGGTTTTGGCATCATCAGACTGGCCAGATCTCAATGATTTATTTATCAGAATAGTTAATAAACTTAGATGGACATTACACTATCACTCTTGTGAGGTCTCTGATGCAGTGGTGGAGGATCCATCAATCACTGTGGAGGCGGCACTATATCATAACAACACTGTTCACCTGCTCCTGCCCAAAACATCAAGGATTTGAGATCCAGAGAGCTCAGAATACAATAATCTACAATCTACAATAATGCAGGTATCAGTGAGGAGATTCTTATCCTCTATGTAAAAACCTGTGTGCAGGTCCTCCCCACCAAATACAACCACTGTAGTTTCCCTCAATCCATTTACCCCTGTGTATGCTGCAGGACCCCCCACAACATCTGGAGTCAGTGGCCTACATCATGAACAGCTGCAGCTCTCTTAAAGGGCCATATAGTGCTAGACATGACAGACTTGTGGACTTCATATCTGCTCAGATCCCACACACAGAGAATGAGCAGATTTTCGAACATACTGCTGTCACTCCTAAATGGTTTAATTCATCTGCTGACATGTTTTTTTGGAATTGCAAATACACCTGCAATTGTCAATATTTGCCAGAATTAGAAAAGTGAAATATCAGCCTTTAATTTCTGCTTGGCAGTTTAGGTCATGTGCATAAGCTGGTGGTCTGTATCTGTAGACTTTGAATTGGGGGGCTACATAAAACAAAGGTCAAGCAGTTGGCAAAGTATTGCTCTACATCAGCAGTCATAGGAAGCATATGTATTTGGAAAAGTTTCTTCCTATACCCATGAACACATAACTTGTCAACTGTGTTAATTTGTTGGACTATTCAGATTCCTGATTCCTGATGATGATATAAAGTGTGTGTGTTTCTATGTATTTGTGCTGGCATGGGCCTGTGGTGTGCAGCCTTGTTGGCTAGGCTTCAACGACACAGGCGGCCGACACACAATAATCCAAATAGCTTTTTAAAACCCCAGTCTCATCCAAAAGCACTAAGGGTGGCAAATAGGAAGGTGTGCGCATGTCACAATTTCTCTTCCGCGCCCCTATCCGAGAACAGCGGGGGTAGACTGCGCTCACAAACAGCACCGCGTCTGTCTAACGAACATAGAGCCAGGTAGCCTTAAAGCATCCAGCTCTGCAAAAACTCTCATTATGTCTCAAAATACCTTGGGAAGTCCTCGCCAGAAGTCAAGAGGTACACATGCTAATTATCCCACTCACAGTATGTGGGTGTGTGTGTGACTGTGTGTGTCTGGCAGGGATGGGGAAATTAAATAGGTGTGTGTTTTTTTGTGATTGTGTGTGTGTGAAAGAGAGAGAGAGAGAGAGAGTTTATTGTTTCTGCTCTGCTGCTCAATGACTTGAGCTTTTCTGTGGGATGAATGGGCTGCTAAGGTACTGCAGTATCAGCTGCAGTTGCAGACAAATTCTTGAAGGCACTCACTCTCTCTCTCTTTCTCTCTCTCTCTATCTCTTTTTCTCCCTCTCTCTCTTTCTCTTACTCACTCTCTCCTTTTTGTTTTCTCTTCCTGTCCAATTACATGCAAGCTGTTGATGAGAAACCTATCTAACAAATACTGAGTAACAAATACACAGAAAAGGACAGGCTGGGTCTGGAAACAGAAATAGAGAGAGAGAAAAAGAGAGAGAGAAAGAGAGAGAGAGAGAGAGAGAGCGAAAGAGAAAGAAAGAAAGAGCAAAAGTGTGGAGGAGACGGAGGAGTGTGGAGGAGTGTCTGTTTACCTGTGTGTGTGTGTGTGTGTGTGTGTGTGTGTGCTGGTGTATGTCTGTATGTGTGTCTGTAACACATTGGAACAGGCAGCAATGCATCACCTGAGGCAGTACAGAACCACACAAAGTTGTGCTCCCTGGGTGTGTGTGTAGGTGTACGTGTACATGTGTGTATTTGTTAGCTGTATCTGTGTGTGTGTGTGTGTGTGTGTGTGTGGTAGTGGTAGTGCACCTGGCCTGACTCCAGTGACTCCGGCAAACATTGGAACTCCAGGTCACCCCCCCACCTCTGCTTAATGGGACACAGAGGAGAGGAGAGGAGAGGAGAGGAGAGCATTGCTGCACTGCACAGTCTGCAGCCTGAGGGAGACAAAAGAGATGGTAGCAGAGGTGGCAGTGGGTTTGGCTGGGCTGGCACGCCACTCACCGTGCGCGCGCGTGTGTGTGTGTGTGTGTGTGTGTGTGTGTGTGTGTGTGTGTGTGTGTGTACACTACATTAAATATTTAAAATCAACCCTGGGAGACTCGAGGAGAGGGAGGAGAATGTTTTACAAACACAGCCTGGCATTTTCTGAATATGATATCCATCCCATTAACACACTCGGCAATGAGTTGCACACACACACACACGCACACACACACACACACACACGCACACACACACACACGCTGCACTAGAGTCAGCAAGGGAAATACACTTCTCTTGTGTTAATTTAGTTTTTTTTTTTTTTTCCTGCCCCCCCTCCTTTAACAATAAGAACATTAAACAATCTTACCAGAGGAGAAAGCTGCCATAACAGTTTACTCTGGTTGATGTGACAGGCCGGGGCTGTGTCAGGCTGTGTCAGATCGTCCATCAGTCTGCCAGAGCATTCAGAGACACCCCCAACCCCACCCAACCCCACCCAACCCCACCCACTGCCATTTACATGCCGAGCGGAGCGAGCCAGTGAGCTCATAGCTGGGGGGTCTCATCACGGCAACGGCAGACGGTACCAGCCGACGCTTTGACTGCTCATCAGCCGGAGTCATGATACAGTGCATGTCTCAGGGCTAGGAGGCAAAGCCTGCATCATGATTAGCCTCATAATCTACCATTTGCAACGGCTACACCAGGGACACAGCAGGATTGGTCCTCCATACACTATGGGTGTGTGTATAATATACATACACATATACATCTATATATACATATTCAACAAATTCTGCATACACATATGTGTATTGGCAGTTCAGGGTGGAAATAATTCCACAGGGAAGGCAGAGTTGAATGGTTTAGCACCAGCGGAGGGATTCCAGGAAGGGAGGTTAGGAGGGAGATTCTGAGGGTGTTTGTGCGGGAGAGAAGTTGAGAACATCGGGTGTCCGTGAGCGTTCTCCTGGGAAGGTTCGGAATTTGATTGTAACTAACAGGCAAGACCTTTCCACGCCTGATCTAGGAGAGCTTCTGTTAATCACAGGCTTCTCAGGAGAAGCACGGCTGAATGCCGATGTGTGTAGGAGTGTGCGCGTGTGTGCATGTGGGTGTGTGTGATTAATGCTGCATGTGTATGTGTGTGTGTGTGTAGTACGTGCATGCATGCATGTGTGAATGTGTACATGCGTTTACAGTGAATTTGGGTCGATGTGTAAATGGGTACAGGTGCCAGAACAAGTCTTCTGTAGTGCTAAAGTCTGTGCATCTACATGTTACATGTGTATGTGTGTACCTGTGTGTGTCCGTGTGACTGCACACATGTGTGTCTGTGTATGTGTGTGTGTGTCTATGTATGTATGTGTGTGTGTGTGTGTGTGTGTGTGTGTGTGTGTGTGTGTGTGTGTCTGTTTCCATGACAACAGCTGTAAGTGAGTAATAGGCATGTGGGGTGATGTGAATACACGCATGTCTAAGCAACTAAGTGCACTTTGTTCTCTTTTGACTGTTTTGTGTGTCTGTGTGCTATTACTTGCTATTCATAAAACACTGTTACTCACAAAAATGTTACTGTTATTGGCAATACATCACAAACTTACCACACTCCTTCATAGGCTCATCTGACCAGTCCTTGCAGTCCTTGACGGTGTCACACACCTTGCTGCTGTCGATGCACTCGCCTGTCTTGCAAAGGAACTTGTTTGGCCCCTCACACTTAGTGGCTGCAGAGAGAGAGGGGGAGAGGGAGGGGGAGGAGGAGAGGGAGATCAGAGACAGAGATCAGAGCCAGAATCCTGTAACTTCCACAAAGGCCCTCTCAGAAGCCTTAAAAGGACACAAACATAGGCCCTCTCTGAAGCCTTAATATGAGACGCACATAGGGTCTCTCTGAAGCCTCTCTATCGGTTCGTCTGCCAACAGACACACAGTGAATCAGAGAGGAGTGGAGCCAAAGCAGGTGGTGTTTAACATGGCAGCCATAAAAGCCACCAGTCAGACACTAATGGCCATAAAGTCCAGGGCTGGGCTCCAGACTCACTCTGGCAACACTGGCCTCAGAACAGCTACAGTGAGTCAGGGATATACAGCAGACCATACACTAATCATCATAAAGACAGGAGCTAATGAAAACTCTGGGGGCTGGGTTGATGATGGGAGTAGAGGAGTGGAGATGAGAAAATGAGGAGAGGGAGAAAAAAAAGTGTGGAGAAAACGAGATGACTGACTGTTAACGCATCCGGCCTCGTCGCTGTAGTCGGGGCAGTCATGGACCCTGTTGCACTGCTTGGTCCCGTGGATGCAGGAACCGTCACCGCACTGGAACTCATCCGGCCGGCAGGTCAGGAGAGCTGTGTAGTGGGAGAATGCACACACACACACACACACACACACACACACAAACACACACACAAACAGTTTAATGAGCACTACTGCGCACCGTGAAAACTTTTTTATCTCTCAGGGCCAGGGGGAAAATTACAGACGGTTTCAAAAGCCTGGCGAGTTTCATCTTCCGCTGCACGCCAGGCATTTCAATCACAGGTTCAATTGTGCCACGGAGCAGCGGCACAACCACGGCCTTCCTATCCGCTTCAGCCCTGCGGCAGCGTAGTGGAGAGATAACCTCTCTCTCTCTCTCTCACGCTCTCTATCTCTCTCGCTCTCTTTCATTCTCCTTCTCTCTCTCTCTCTCTCCTCTTCCTTCATACACTCTCCCCCCTCTCTCTCTTTCTCACTCCATCCGAATGCAGAGAGATGCAGCGCTGGAAGAAGATTGCTAGCGTGGCCAGCCGCGGCACGCTAGCAATATGTTTTTTTTTTCTCTTTCTTTCCATCTTCTTCTTCTCCTCATCTTTTTAAGGCTCTTAAATAATTCATGTGATGCGCAGCCTCTCAATTGCTGTGCCATGGAGCCAATTGTAATCCATTTGGGCACAGCACCACCAGCCACAGCAGCAAAACTATAATGTGGAGAAAACCTTATGGTGCCAGAAAAACACACTACTGCATATACACACACTCACAAACATTTTCAAATATTGTGCATATTGCCATTCACATAAGTGAACGATTGACCCCATTGAGCACATATGTATACATAAACACACACACACACACACATACTAACACACAGACATGAACAGAAGCCTGCCTAGTCCCCTACAAGCTAAAAGGTGGAGATTATTCAAGCGCTGACACAGCCGTAATCCCATCATAAAGGCAAGAGATGCTCTAAGGCAGATGAGTGCAATCTAAACGTGACTAATAGTGATAAATGCCTGTGATACTGACAGCAGTGTGTGAGTGTGTGTGTGTGTGTGTAGGGTGTAAATATCTGTGCAGACAGCAGCGAGTGCTCAGACAGATGATTCTCCATCTTTCATGACTGGGCGGGGCTGTGTGATGGATCTCCCCAGGGAGCCCACCATCCCTCTGTCCCCATTCAGCCTCACAGACAAACACACACACACACACACACACACACACACACACACACACAC